>CM065942.1:12068565-12729499 GCA_033459515.1 Theretra japonica
CGTAATACCCATTGCACACTGAGTCGCCATTCGCCCGAGCGACTCTGCGACTCACCGTGCAGTGGCGACACAGAGGCGACTGCTAGTCGCCGTCGACATTAAAAAACACGGGTTCAAATAGAAGCGTTCGCAGTGAGAGCGACTTTCGAGACGACTTGACATCGGGCACAAAAACGGCTCAGTGTTTCCATATTGATTTTATATCGGAAATACAATTGCGAAAGTCAGTGCAGTTATATAGTATGGTTTTATAAGACACAATAGTCGATCAAAGAAACGCACAGACATTCTTGCGTAATAAAAAAAAATTACGAGGGTGGTTTCTAACTTTTTAATAAAATATTTAAAACATTCCTTTAATCTAAATCAAGAAACTATAATATTATCCAAATACTGTTATTTGGCTAATCTGTATAAAATAAAATAAAATAGCATAAGAACAACATCGTTGCAAATTTTTCCTTTGCGTACTGTAGTGAGACTGTGGCGTCGGTAATTATTCCTACAGCAATAGTTTTGCGTGGGCGTGAACAGTTTCTCACGCAGGCGCCTTGCAAACCCTCGTACACAGCATAAAATATAGCACGAAATTTAGTACAAGACTTCTAGTATACTGGTAGAGGCATTCCGTCAACCCGAACATATTTTTTTTTTCTGTGGCTCCGTACACTACTGCTCAATCATGCGTTCCTGGTAATTATTTCAGTTGCCACGTGTCCTGCTTTCGGCCCTTGTTTGCTTTCGGCAAATGAAATTTGGAGATTCAGAATGTAAAGAAAAATAACCGTGTAACTAAAATAAATATAATAAATAAGGGACTTAACGAATGTAAACTAGGTTTCATTGCTAATAATAATACTAAATACAAATCACCTCGCTTCGTTTTCGGTAGAAATCTTGAAATACCTTTTATGACTAGCGTTGACATCAATGTTATGGTCAAAGTTAATTCAGATGCGACAACGCCTTGGAATTGTACCTCGTCTTTATTCACATCAGCCAATTACTGCTTTGATTACGCTATCAGATTCTCTTACACTTGTGATTATTCTACAACCACAAAGCATAAAATATGGGAATTCCGTTAATAGCAACAATTTCATAGCAATCCATTGTTAATTT
Source organism: Theretra japonica (assembly GCA_033459515.1). Lineage (NCBI taxonomy): Eukaryota > Metazoa > Arthropoda > Insecta > Lepidoptera > Sphingidae > Theretra > Theretra japonica. Next base: position 12,069,688 of record CM065942.1, read on the forward strand.
AGTTACGATAGTATTTTACAGTAGTGTTTGCCTGAAAAGCAGTATCGTGGCGAGACCCAGCCTACTCAGTGCGCACTGAGTACGCACGCGTACACAGCCTGAATACATTGGACTCTCTATCAGTTCCCTGACAGTGAAGCCGTGCCATGCTGTACTAGTGGTTAAACTGTGACACAATACACTCCTGCACATTTATGAACTCCTGGTACTTATTTCAGTTGTCACGTGTTGAGCCAGCGGAATAGTTTTTTTGTTTCTTTTTTAGGCCCAGTTTTTCAATCGCGAACAGAAAAAAGTACCTCTGATTTGACCATTATTTCAACGACACTGTCGGTTTTAAATTAGTCGTGCTGTATTTTATTGTATTTTAAATATTGATTGAAAAATCCGGCCTTTGATCAAATTGCACCTAATTATTGTAACTAACCATTCGTAATTCTCACTCATGCACTCAGTAATGATTGCAAAAACTATTTTCTCATTCGAATAATATTTATTATTTTATGAACATAAAACTTTCTTGAAATAAGTATAAAAAATATCAGAGATACAAAATAAATGTGGCACGCGATATTTCTCATATAGATAGATAATGATCATGAATTGAATATAACTTTTTATAATACTAATCATCTAACTGTCTATTTGTTAGGGATTACGAGTATTTTTGTGTGGTGTACAACAATAGTCTTGGTCTTATGATTAGAAGAAGGTTATGGATGTATAATATCCTCTCAACATTGTAAAGTTTTGTGATACGCGCTGATTTTCATAATAAGTGTTCTTGTTTCTCTTCTTAATTAGCAGCGTTAAATATAAGAATTTAATTCATAAGGTACACTGGACATGGTAGTAGAATGTCTACTAGCTGTTTCATTTGTTTCTTTTTTATTTAGTTACTCACTTTATAAGTTAAGAAGATTCACGGCCTCGTTAACCATGTTTAAGTAAACTGTTGATTAGTTACTTTCTGATTACCGTTAATTGCCAAGTAAAAGTGTCGAGTATCATCCGTTGATTTCACAAATGAAAATAAAGTATCTAGTAACAACGTGCTGGTTAAGTGAATGACTTAATAAATTGAATGAAACATTCGTTCAATATTACGTTAAATGCAATGATTAAATTTCTTTATAAATTGCATTTGTTAAATCATTGGTCAAATGTCTCCCGCATCGCCTCCCGCTGAAGTGTCAACGAATTTTTTCTTAAAAAATTAAAGAGGAGTTTGAGATTTGAACATTATTTTAACCACCAAATAAATACGCTAATTGGCAGATGATGAGGCCAGTAAGGTATTGATTAGTGTAATCATAGGATTAGTGTTTCTGGAACATCGTGAAATCGACACGTGATGTTACGTGTGACTTTAATTGATGACTAGCCTACTTGAAGATTTACTTGAGGATGGTGAATGGGACCCTCAGAATTATTCAAATCGTACGTCCCATTGAAGGAGTAACAAATGCGAAGCGCCTTTTTATACCCGGAGACCATAACTGTGCTGTAGTTCTTGGGTACGAGAAGCATCAGCCCACGAATTAAGTTCTCAAACTACGTGTGCACTTAAGCCGTGGCATAAATTCCTGAAAAGCGTCGGCGTTGAGGGCGGTGCCTACTTTTCGCGCAGGCGCCCTTGCATCACACAGCTTAAATATATTGCAGTAGATTGTTCGTGCACTGATAGTGAAACAGAACAATGTCTGCACTATTCTTTAATCTGTGACTGAGAAGACCTTCTCCATTTTATGCATTCCTGGTGATAATTTCAGTTCGCACGTGCTTGGCGTGGTCTGCGCAAATACTTCGGACGCATGCGTTTTCCTGTTTTCAGCCTAGTAAGAGGGCACAGCGTAGTTTCGGCGTGTGATACAGTTTTCAATTGGATTTCAATCTATTGCTACGCGTCAATCAATTTCGAAGCGTTAGTCTCCAGTTTCTGTATATTAAAGGCACTGATTTTATGGTTACCAGCAAACACAATACGTGGCGAAATATCGGTTTTCATTTCACGTTTACGAAGACTTGTAATGTTATTTTTGCCAAATTAAGCTACCTGGGATAATCAAAATTAAGCTCACTGGATATTTGTGTTGTTTTGCGTTAAAAATATTGTCAAGACCCCTTTAATCACGGAATATACCGACCTTCAAAATTGACACAATGCTCTGAAATTGATTAGTTTTGTTATTTCTTAACCAAAATGTAACCAGTTTTCTAGTTGGTTAGTTTGTTATTATTTGTGTTATACCGATTGGGGATTTTTTCAAGTTTTTATGGAAAAGTCCTTCCATGAAGAGACAGTAAATATGCCGTTCTAAAAAGCTAAGCCTTTCTTTATAAGCCATGATACGGCGTAACACGTGACAAACGATTTTCATCACCAGGAGTACATACACGTACAGAGACGTTTCGTACCACAGATTAACTAACATTAATGAAATGACAGACAAAAGCACCAGTATACAAGAATCGAATTTGAACTCTACACAATGTACGTAAGCTGTGGCAATGTCAGCAGTTTTCTAAAAGGCGACTGAATTTGGAAGTCCCTATTTCTCGCGCAGGCGCAATTAACTTTACACAGGTTAATAAGCAATTCGTCGGTGTACTGAAAGTCAAGCTCTGTAGAATCCCATACTAGTTTCCAATCTGTGATAAAATAGGTCTTCACGGTCTTATGTAGTCCTGGTAATATTTTCAGTTGTCACGGGTCTATCTTAGCCGAGCGCATATCATTTCATAATACGGGCGCCGGTACCCTAGGTAACGTATTAGCAGTCGTCGAAACATACATACACGCTGAAAAATCCTACGAAAAATAGAAAAATACATTTACTTACGTCGAGCGCAATAAAGCAACTCTTTGTAAAGAATTCATAGGATTTTATTGATAAGACAATAGAAAAATGTTTCTCATCTTTTGGTAATTTTAGCTCTTAAAATAATGGTAATTATTAATTAAATATTGTTCCTGACAACGCGTGATTATTTTTTCGTATGAAATCAAAAGATGTTTTAGCAAAGTTTGCTATACTCGTAGTACTTAGTTCTTTGTATAACTAAAAAACTATAATATAATCCAAATAACTGATTAGCCTATATAAAATAGCATAAGAACAACATCGTAGCAATTTTTCCATTGCGTACCTGTAGTGAGAATGTGGCGTCGGTAATTCCCACAGCAATGGTTTGCGTGGGCGTGAACAGTTTCTCATCCAGCTTAAAAATATAGCGAAGGATTTAGTACTAGTCTTCCAGTGAACTTGTAGAGACACTGTGTCAACCCCTACAAATATTTTTCTTCTGTGGCTCTGTAAACTGCTGCACAATCATGCGTTCCTGGTAATTATTTCAGTTGCCACTGTTGTCCTGCCTTCGGCCCTTTTATATTTTCGTCAAATAAAATTTGGAGATTAAGAATGTAAAAAAAAATAACCGTGTAACTAAAATGAATATAATAAGAGACTTAACGAATGTAAACAAAGTTTCATTTCTAATGTAAAGAGTATATACGAGTATAAACTTTGACTTTAACTGCGCGAGCTCTAGACATTTGAGATGCTAAAATATGACTAGCGTTGGACATCATGAATTTTATGCTAAAAGTTAGTTGAGATGCTACTACACCTTGGAATTGCACCTCGTCTTTATTCACGTCAGCCAATTACTGCTTACTCTATCAGATGCTCTTACTCTTGTGATTATTCTACAGCTACACAGCATATATTGTGCTAATTTATTCGCCTGATAAACCTATGAGAAAACATCCAAAATATGAACCTAGACTGGCATTTCTGTTAATAGCAACGTCATAGCATAATTAAGAATGGATGCATATGTAAGTATAACTTTCTATTAGTTGCTAGATATTTTATCCGTGTATGTTTTGACGACTGAAAAGCATTGCCTAAAGAGCTGGCGTCCGTATTACAGGGTCGCGACATGCGTTCGGCCACGTCGGACACGTGACAACTGAAATTATTACCAGGATGCCATAATACCGTGAAGGTCTTATCTGTCACAGATTGGAAATTATTATATAATTTTACAGAGCTGGACTCACAGTACACTAACGAATTGTATTGTGATTTATTTAACCTGTGTTAAGATAAATGCGCCTGCGCGAGAAATAAGGACTCCCCAAATCCGTCGCTTTTTAACCAACTGCTGACATTGCCACAGCTTACGTACATTGTGTAGAGTTCAAATTCGATTCTTGTATACTGGTGTGTGAAGAGTGGTATTCAATGAACGTTATTTAATCTGTGGTACGAAAGGTTTCCGTATGTGTATGTACTCCTGGTAATAAAAATCGCTTGTCACGTGTTACGCCGTGTCAGGGCTTAATTAACAAAGCTACGCACGCTTTCGGGCGAGGACATATTAATAATGACAGACGCACTTTTCAGCGAAATAAACAACTAATTAATACTTGGAATAAACACAATCGCTTTTTCTTGAAACTTTATGACAAAGTTCTAACTAGAAAACTATACTAGTTTCGTAACGAAATAAAAAAATATTGGCCTCCGTGGCGCAGTCAGTTGGACATTGGCTGTGAAACGAGATACCGCGGTGCGATCCCCGCACCGAGACATAAGTTTGTGTGAACCACGAGTATTTGTTTCGGATCTGGGTGTTTGTGAGACCGAAAAGTATCTCGTAGTTCTTGATACCCACGACACAAGACTCAATCTTGGTGTGGGGTCAGGATTATGTATGTGACTGTTGGGTGTATTTACTTATTTATTTAATGTTTGTAAACACGTTGGCCTACAAAAAATCGGTCTTGTAGTCAACTTTTTAATTTCTTTAAGTAGCTAAACTACAAATTGTGATGTTATCTATCACTCACTCATGAAAACTTTGTTTTAATGAATAATTATTATTAGAAAACTATGAATAAAAATGATTCATAATTTGAGTTAGATAGAAAATTAACCAACGTGTATCTGATAGAATGTGTACAGTAAACAACAGTAAGTTCCGTTTGGGACCAATAATGCAATGAAACTGAAGTTACACGTGCCAACTGATGATATCTTTCACGAACGAAAGATATCAGTTGGCTTCTATCACGAACTAAGTATTACCACGGGAAGTTTCATCTTTCCTCTCGGAAGGTCAGAAAAACTCTTGCAACATATCTACGCCGTGCGATTGTGAAATGAAAGGTTGCGCCTGCATGGAAATAGGACACGCCTTCCATTGATTTCAGGTAACGGGGAATACCACTCTCAATCAATTCTCTCGATTGTAGGGTAGGCCCGTGCCCAGCAGTGGGACGTATATGGGCTGATAAAAAAAAAAAAACGGGGAATAACTAATGCCTCTGTGAAGTATATTATTCATGAACTCTATTTTTTTTTTATGGTTGATAGATATTGTTAAAATCTGTATTTTATCTTAATACAGTCCTAATTGGTATTTTTTACAATAGTAGCTACATATTTGTAAAGTTAATTTTACGAAATAACGTAGAAAAACATCGCATCAAAAATTCACAACATAAATATACCATAAATAGCCCATAATAAATAAATTATTTGAATTAAAAAAATCAACATCAGCAAAAAAATACAAACCCTAATAAAATTATATTTTTGAATCTGAATGCGGTGTGACTCGCGTTGTTACCCCCATGTCGGTACCAGGAGTGCATAGTTGTGCAGCGGTATGCATTGCCACGTGACAAATAATAGCGCGGAGTACTGCAGCGAACGCTTCAGTGTCCTAACGTAATCCTTGCAACGATTTTCAACTGTGTACGGGTGGAAAAGCGTCAAGGCGCCTGCGTCATAAACACCCCCCTGCATTCAAGGTTATGAAAATCAATATTGTTGAATGCAATGCCGCTTTAAACGAGGTATATTTAATGAAATGTAAAGTTTGCTGCCAATAATGCCAGGCGAATGGATTTTGTTACATTAGTGAATAATTTAAAGTCAGAATTTGAAAGGCGTTGAAAAACTTCAATAATAACCGGGGTATAATGCTTTACGTGTTCTCTCGAAATAGTTTTCAGATCATTGCCACGTGAACGATTCATTCAAACTTTTTTGCCCTTGATTCTATATTATATTCTTTGAATTTTTCAGATAAGACAATAAAGAAATAATTTTCCTAAATATCTTCCCTCATTTTTAAATGAAATGATATATATACGAGTATATATACCTATATATGTCACCCTAATAAAATTCAAGCTTGTTTGCCTGAATTTTTCACATTTATTACATTCTTCATCGCCAATGTCTACCGCTATCAACTTAACAACACCACCAAAAATGCCAATGTAATTTGTTTACTGCCAAAAAATCCACATGGACAAATTAACTTACTTACTTACTACACGCTGAAACTTCTTACTTTTCACGACAAACATGCGCATCATCACACCAAAGCTCAACACGTGCGAACTGAAATATTACTAGGGAAGCATAGGCTTGCAGACATTTACATTGTCACAGCTTAGAGTATTACAATGGGAATACAGAGCACAACATTCATTGCACTGACAGAACCTCTTTTCTATTTGTTTAGACTATGCCCAAAGTTAAAGACGCATGCGTGAGATATAGGACCGCCCCAAACCGGCCTTCTGTTTTCAGGAAATTGGTGATACCACAGTAAGGCAACATGTCAGTATTTGGTTCTTGTGCACGGGCGTTCCATACGAAAATTTTATTTAAGCTGTGGTACTATCCCGTCTACCTTTCTTATGCATTCCTAGTACTGAAAGCCACTTTTTCACGTGTTACGTCCATTTCAGGAATGTTCAGCACGGGTACAACCATGTTTAATTATTTTTTCTGCAAGCTGTGAATTATGAAATGTTATTTACGACCTCAATTAATTTAATGTAAACTCTGTGAAAGCCTGGCTTTTTGTAACTTTGTAAATTACAAAATTCTTGATTCAAATCGACTTCAAGTACTCATTTGAATTGCATTTTTTTTTTGCTCTTTTTGATTTTATTTATTTATATTCATACTAGGATGAAACTTAAATAACAATGTGGGGACTGGCAAACAAATTATTGTTTTTATAATGCCTGTAAACTTTAAAATAACAAAACGAAGATTTCTTAGAACCTACTTACAAAAATATGTTCAACGCTCAATCGGGCGCCAGTCACGTTGTTGCCGCCATGTTATTACTAGGGTTGCATAAATATGCAGTGATATACACTGGCACAAGTTACGTTCAGGAGCCTAACAATACTCCTCGGATTTTATTTAAGCTGTGCCATTCGGTCGAGTGACTGAAAATCTGAGAACGTATGCGTCGGAAAATTAATACATCCGCCTGAAATATAAAAACTAATATCTTGACTTAAAATGTTGAAGAGTATCGCTGTTGCTATTATTTAAATGAATTCTTCTATACGCGTATTTTATGAAAAGAGGGCAACTTATTTATATAAAAAAATATTTAAAAATACCAGATAGTTTTATTTCATACATATGTCGTTGAAAAAATTGCGAACTCAGTTTTGATGGACCAAAGAGTTTTGTTGTTTTTCTGGCCTTATTTCATTCACACTTAGCGATCGGCGCTATGTGGTTTTCCGGAAACATTGCAGAATTATTAGAATTATACGACTGCCTGAAGTCGATCGTTTTAAGAGTGCATATTTTTGTATACCACACTGGTTTAAATCGGTTGTTAGATTTTTCATACCATCGAAATTGTTGGGAATAAAAAATAGGTTGCGTCATATTTTTTTCGATTAGTTTGAGTCTTCAGCCCAAACCTGCGCCCTTCCATTTACTAATCTGGTGCGTTTCTAATTATGATATTACTCACTTCTTCATCTAAACAATTTGTACAATAAAACATTTAGTATGTACCGCATACTGCTTTCTAGAAACGCAAAGGCTTTTTAGCGGCGCCCATCCCGTGCAAGCGCCTTCAATTTTACACAGCCTAAACACATTGCACAAGGATTTGTTAAAGAGCAGAAGGAAAGTCTAGACTGTTCCATACTAATATTTAACATGTGGCCGAAGTGTACTACTACATGATTAATGCGATCCTGGTAATTATTTCAGCAACACGTGACACCATAAAAATGACATTTTTTTCTTCGGGAAATGCGAAAAGGAGACCAAGAAATATTGCCTCTACAATAAGAAAATAATTCTTTTGAATAAATAAACCGTATGAAAACGCTTGAAACTGCACTTTTGTAAAAACTACATAGGGACTATTATAGGGATTTTTTTCTCTTTCGTGGTAGGAATGGACTGGCTCGAACAGGGTGTCCAGGGGTATACAATGCCTAACAGAAAACACATTGACATATTCCCAAAAGTTTCATTCTTATTTCTCGAATCCTGGTTTTGACTATCCTGTATTTTTTTATATTTATAATGGACAGCAGTATATAAAAGTACAGTCAGAAGGTGAAATTTAAGGAAGCAAATAACTGAATAGATTGTTTGCAATTTTCTTTTGACAAACAACACATTGTGATCACGCATTGATTTAAATGAAACTATTTTACATTAATAAATATTCATCTTTTTAATATTTTGAACGGCGTTTTTAGCTAACTAGCCTACACTTTAAATGTAATAATAAATCTCTTTAGAACGAGGGTCAACACGTGCCAACTGAAATTATTACCAGGAATGCAGACACACAGCAGTATACTCTGGTCACAGTTTAAATATTACTCCAGATTATCTGAGTGTTCCGTCAGTACGATGACAAAATCTCAGGCGATGTATTTAGGCTGTGTGAAGTTGATCGCGCCTGCGTGAGATAGGCGCCACCCTAAGTCCGCTTTTCATGAATGGTTGTCTGGTACGAAGTCTGATACTGATTGTTTCAGTACATTTATTAGTTAAAGAATATCTCTTTAGGCGTGAAATTGCATTTCTTTCATTGACTATCGGTAGAAATTTTTCTGCGATTGTTATTATGGAACCCATATCAGTTAAATTTGAATATGGAATTAAAATAATAAAAAAAACAAAATATTTCTCGCACAGTATTGTTTTGGCAAAATTGTCTGGGTAGTAACTTAAGCTGTCAATTTAAATTATATTGAACATTAATTTTTGTTTTTGTTAACTTTTTATTCCTCTATAGTCTATTACTATTTCATTCTAACAGGCGTGAAAAAAAGAATTCCGAACGAAGAGCACGTGCGATCTGAATTTACCACTAGGAGAACATGTGCATATAATAGCGCACTGTTGTTAGAGATTAAATATTAGTACGACGAAGCCCAGACTTTCTCTCATCTGACAAATACACCGTATGACATGTTCAGGCTGTGACGTATTAGGGTGAAACTTTGAAAGCGCCGCGCCTGCGTTAAAATACACAACGTTCGGCCGCGTTCTCGCTTTTCAGGAAATAAGAGTAGCAAGGGTAGAGCAACACTTTTTTCTTCATCTAGGGAAGAATGGGCCGGCGTAAGTGGGGGAGTATTACAGTCTTACAGAAAACTGACTTGACAACAGCTTTGCTGTCGTGTTTCATTCGGTAAGGGGTATTGCCGAAGGCCCTGTGTTACTTTTCTCGACCCGTATTGTCTCCTTTCTTCTTTCCCTCCCATTTTGGAAGAGCAACAACGCATTTACGGACTAAGTGTGGAAGATGTTCCCATATAATCATTTGAACCGTTTTCTCGTTTGCCTAACGTATGTAATAAAATGGAGTACGTATTAGAAAAATTGGTGGTTGCATGGAAATATCCAATGTCCACGCTGTCGCTTTTTAATGTACAATTGAAACACGGGCTAGATAGAGATGACTATATGTTTTTGTGTACTCATTCTTTCGTATAAAACTTTTCAACTGAATAATTTAAACTGTGGTGCTGTATACTGCAGTACATTTATGCAGTCCTGGTTACAAAAGTTGCTTCCCACGTGTTACTTCAGTCCGTCCCTGAAGAACGAAAACCATAATGGCTCAAAACTAAGTTGACACATTAATATTTTGTAATTGCGATAACATTTATTTTTGGGTTTGATAAAATTCATGCATTAATTATTACTGATTTCATGAAATACATATTCAGAACAGAAGCAACAAATATCTTAAAGAAAATAATTCACAATTTTACACTGCCTGCCGACAATGTGGAGAACAGAAAATAAATAAATATTCTCCGTTTAATGAGAATTCAACAGGGAACAAAACAATATTTTATTCTTTGATCTCTCTTCTAAAAACTTTTGACGCCACAAAAGTAACGAAAGAAAAAAATAATGTGCCTTATTATGAAACAGTAAATTTAAATTATTAATAAATAGTTCTAGATTCTAACCATAAAGTTGAATTGTAAAATGTCAACCATAGCTCCAGCTGATTGCTGAAAAATCTTGCTACGATTGCTGACACGTGTCATCTGAAATTATTACCAGGGTTTCATGAATAGCAAGATGCTTTGGTCACAGACTACTTATTAGTACGGAATAGTCGATTTTTCCTTCAGTACGTTAGCAAACCCTCTTACCCTCTGTGCGATGGATTGAAATATTAGCGCCTGCGTGAAAATAAGCTCCGCCCACAGAAGCCACAGTTTAAAATACATAATTATATTCTCGTACGTTGAAAAATTTTAAATTAGGTACTCGTATCTCTTATTGTTCCAATATTATTTAATCTGTGGTATTTCATGCTGCTACGTATGTACTTATGCAATCCTAGTACTGAGAGACTGGTCACGTGTTGCGCCATTTTGGCGGCTTACAACGACGGCAGGGGAAAAAAGCGGGTGGTGAATTTTTCAAATATACATATTATGTTTATACGAGTAATTAATGTTTTCCTCAACAATTCTAACAAAATTACATACATACACATCGGATCGATAATTTCCTTTTTTTAAAGTCGATTAAAACAGTTAATCATATTATTAATTATAAAGTATTTTTAATAGCAAAATTCATATTCGATTCATTAATAAAACAAACCTTAAGTTAAGTTCGTATTGTATACCGTTGTAAGCTTGTACTGTAGACTCTCAAATGTTGTATTCTAGTAACGTAAATACCTCTATCAATTCTTCAACTGTTCATTTACACATTCCACGTAAAAATACTTCGTATAATATAAGAATAGGTACAGGAGAGTAAGGCGACGTTATTGCTTCAATTTAACTCGTCTTAATACAAGTTATTAGATTTTTTTAATCATTTATATAATGAAAGACTATGATTTTCAAAACAATATTTATGGAAAAATAATAATAATTACTGTGGAAAATGGCAATGTTCTGAATTTAAAAAAAAAGCGGCTGACATCTAAGGCAGAGCGCGTGCCAACTGAAATTATTACCAGGCATGCATAACTGAATAAAAGGTTACTACAAGCACAGATTACATATAAACACGCAATACGCGAAGCTTTCTACCAGTATCCTACACAACCTCGTACAACTATTTAAGGTGTTCGATAGAATGAAACATTCAAAGCGCCTGCGTGGAAATAAGCGCCACCCCATGGAGATACTGATGCCACAGCTTAGGTTAATATTCTCGTACGTTTGAATTTAATGTACTGGTACTATCTCCTATTGATTCAGTTATTTAATCTGTGGTATTTCATGCTACTAGGTATTTATGCGCTCCTAGTAGTGAAAGATTGTTCACGTGAAGAAAGAATTTGGAAGACGCTTTGAATCCAAATTTGAATCCAAACGATCAATCATTACATACATACATACATACATACATAACCACACGCCTTTTTCCCAGAAGGGGTAGGCAGAGGTGCTACTATAAAAGTAAAAAATAAAAATAAAAAATAAAAAAATTAAATATATTAACAAAGAAGGAAAGTAAACGGTCATTTTATCCGAATAAAAAAAACGGCAGATCACGTGCCGACTGAAATTATTACCACGGACGCATAAGCGCGCTGTAGTGTGCTTTTGTCACTGGCTCAAAATCAGAACGACACTGCTTAATTTCACTTTCAGTAATTTGAAAAAACCTTTTGCAGTGTAGTCAGACTGGGAAGTTAAGATCTGCTAATACTAGTAGGCCCCGCCCACACCCCCGCTTTTCAGTCATCGAAACCACCCAGGACTTTTGTATTTAGAAAAGATGTGTTATGTGTTATTAGTACAACAAAAAAATATTTGTACTAAACAAATCTTTATTTACATAATTTTGCACTGTATTGGTGTTACTTCGAATTATTGGTGTAAGTTTTTCAAAATAAGGAATTCAATGATTACAATTACATTTTGGTTTGAAAGCAGTTTTGAATAATTAATTGATTGTGCTCACGTCATAAAAACACGGTACTAAAATCATCTCACCCCACGGAAGAGAGAAAACGAGTTTTAACCCCAGCAAACCGTATCACAAAATGGCGGGGTCACGTCCCGTTTGTACCCCCACGATTACACCAGGAATGCATAGAATAGGAGCGATATACACTGCCACAGGATAAATACTATCTCGATATTTTGCACCGATGATGCCAGAGTCCGATCAAACTCTGCAATATATACATTGCTACTCTGTGACTATAAGAATGAAGGCGTCTGCGTGTGAAAAGAAGAGGATAGATGTATTGTGTTTACTGCTCTGTGGATCAATAACACTCTTGAATGGAGACCAGTCAATGAAATGGGGGTGCGTTGAATAAATCACAAGCTGTAGTAACAATTGCTTCGTCACGAATATATTAAAGATACTTTAGCGCAGCACCAATGTTAATCTAATTGGGTCTTATTCATTGACAGTTTTAAAACTTAGTTAAAGTTTTAAAACTGTCTATGAACAGTTTTAAAACTTATTCTAGTTATCGAATGTTTTGTCCCTTTCGAACAACCTTGTTATTAAGTTTGAGCGAAGAAGATAAAACATTCAATAATTCAAATTGATTTTACAAATGTCTGAATAAGGCCGATTATGTTGAGCTAGAAGCGATAGTACCACTCTTTACACCGAGAAAACCAGCAGTGTACATGCACGTTCCGTTTTGAAGGACATTGTAGCCAGAGTAATTACTGGACATAATGAGACTTAACATCTTGTGTCTCAGGATGGCGAGTGCAGTGGAATACCAAGCATTGCTTTGTAATTCATGGCATTGTTTGGTTTTGCTACTGTCCATGAGCGGTCGTATCGCATACCATCAGGCAAATGGCATGTTCGTCTCGCCATTCTAAGATAAAAAAAAAACAAAAAAAAAGAAATACACTTTTTTCCAACACGCAACGTAGCATACAAAGCCCCGAATATCAACCATCCCTATTAGAATAGGGATAACGCGCATCGGGCGGGAATATTCTCTTTTAAACCACGATATCTGTTACCAGGAGTGCATAAACACACAGCGACGTACACAGTTACAGTATACTACTATTGCGAACAAATTAAGCATCGATTTCAAGAGTCTGATTGAACCTCTTACGGTATATAGTCAGTCTGTGTGAACGGTGATTGGGAATTTACGCATGCGCGAGATAAATAAAAGGCCTCCCTAGTTTGTCAGGATTACCCTACTATTGACAGAGGCGAGTGGCGGATGATTGAATATTTTTAGTCGTCAGCTAACTTCGAATTAACAAGCTATTTTATAAGGTTGCGGTTGTTGCTACCATTGTTAAATGGGGATGACTACATCCAAAGATTTAAGAATCATTTGTTTTAATAATAACTCCTATAAAATTAAAAAGGTATTAAATACACAGTATAATTTAAGTTATAAAATACACTATATAAAATTGGCTACGGATAAACCGAGGTACTGTTCGACCTGTTTAAAACGAGAGTAAAAAAATACATTAAGAAAGTCAACATTATTCTCACAAACATGAACATGCATTGATGTCCCTATTGTCATGCAATAATGTCGCCCGCCGGTCAATACCCTAATTCTTTCTTACTGATTACAGCTTAAACATATCGAAAAAGATTTTACTACAGTACAAACATACTGAATTTACATACATACAAACTGAATTTGTTACTACGAATCCTCGCACGATTATCTATCTTGTGGCCGTTGCAGCCTGCTACACGCTCATGCTTTCCTAGTACCAACTTCAGATTATCCCGTGTTCAGACCTCGTCCCGTGACGTCATTCATGGATAGCACCCCTACACAGCGATGAGCCTGACAAATTATTTCGTATGAAAACTTCGTATACAGCATAAATAGCTACTTAAATTTCCGACCGCTTAGTATTTTTGACGTCGACAGTGACGTTTCAGTTAAAGTGACGTCGGCTTTTTAAAAATATACCCTATTTATACTAACATTAAGGCTGTCATTACATTGACAGTTAAAATATACCCTATTTAAACTGACATTAGATTGACAAACCTCTATAGCGGTAGGGACTTTCCTATACGAGTATATTGTATTATCTATGGTCGGGACGTTCGTGTGGATAGGACATTGTTGATAGTCTAGTTTGGCCTTTGTACGGTGATGCGTGTAAATAAATGCAGTCTGTGGCCCATGAAGCTCTTGTATCTTTATACTCTCCTGATACGCTACATCCATACCAAAGTGACTTTGGATGTTATCATTTTCAAAACCAACAACAATCTGTTCTTCTCACTGACGACACATCAAGATCATTCGAATTCTTTCTAGGCCTTATTTATTGTGTTTATTATTGAAAAGTATATTTTGTTATTCTTTTGGAAAACTCAAAAGAAATTTTAAAATAAATCTCCTGCTACAAGAAACATACATGCATTGTTCAGGTAAGAGAGTATTAAATGTAGCAAACATGAATGTACAATTAAAATTTAAAAAGGGGCTCAATCGTCACGCCTATTCCTCACGAAGGCGCCTGATTCCCTTCCACCTTCTATCACACAGCTTAAATAAATTGCGAGGGTTTTGCTAGACTACTAAATAAATAAATACCTGTTCTGACCTCACATAAAGATCAATTAAGTCTTGTGTCGTGGGTATCAAAAACTACGACAGACTTTTCGGTCTCACAGACATCCAGACCCGAAACAAATACCTGTGCATCACACAAACATTTATTTCGATGCGGGTATCGAACCCGCGTCTTCTCGTTTCGCAGTCGGTGTCTAACTAACTACGCCACGGAAGTTGTCACGAAGTAATGTAATAATGCATTGTTACATTACTTCGTGCGAACATTTAAACTATGTCGGTGCACACCGCTGCTATTTTATAGTCTCCTGGTACTTGGTATCGGGAAATCCACGTGGCTTGACGCTTCCCGTCACACCCTTTATTGATTTGGCGCACCCCTTTTACGAATGGCTCGGAGTAGAATAGTTATGTTAATAAATAATGAAAAACCCTTTTGTTCACTTTTACAAACATTGGACCGGTCTGTCAATTTACTATTCAGTATTATTGTCATGTGTCGTAGGTATCAAGAAACGCATCGGACTTGGCTCATAACTAAATACAAAATATAATGGTGTCTCTTCATTTTACTGCTCGAAAAAATGTTCGCAGACTTATCGGGTAAAGGTTTGGTAAGGCATCAAATTTCTACATAAATACATACATAAACTCACGCCTTTTTCCCGGAAGGGGTAGGCAGAGGTGCCACCAGGACACCCACGTTTCGCCTTGTATATTTCGTCCCACGATGTGATAGGGGGCGAACCTATCGCCATATCGGGCACAAATTCCTGACTCCGGGCTGATAATGAATGGAAAAAACCAATACCACTTTGCCCGACCCGGGATTGGAACCCGAGACCTCAGCTTTGCAATCACGTCGTAGTACAACTGCGCTACCGAATTTCTAATCAGAGACATACGCACGAAAAATACACGACCGTTCTTTCTATGGCGAGGGATAATGTTATTGTTAGAGACTACTACTCATTCATTGAAATCAGTATAAAGTTCAAATAACAACGAAATCCAGTTTTAATTTCAGTAAAATAGCAAATTGCTTAGGCTATTCTACATAAACAATGGATCCACAATAATTAAATACAAAAATATAAATTTACATATAAAATATGAATTTCTCTTGGATTTGAACTCGCATCTATGGTACGAATGTATTGTATAACTTCGGCGAGTCTTTCGACCGGGAGCGTGGCGTCTCCTGTAATCCGGCGTCTCGGAGGTCGGGCTCGGCGGATGCTTTGAGGTCGGGACTCACTGGTGCTGAGCGGCCATGTTGACTGGACGTCCGCACTAAGCCTGGTATTAATATGGATCCCCCGGAGGAGTCTGGGGGATGCAGGTTCACTAAGGAGAGGCGAACCGGGCCAGGGGGGAAACCCAGCAGCCAACAGTCTCCGTATCGGGCAGTAGTGGGATAGCGGCCGGGAGTGGGCTCTCAGTGGCAGCCCGGCCGACACGAGCAGACCCGATCCTTTTGCCCACTCGAGCTTTTATTTAGCATGAAAATATTATAATAATCTGTTTTATCTGTCATTTTTCTTACTGCTCAACAGTAACGATGAATGATCCTCTTATGTTATACACTCCTACTAATGTACGTCAGCGGGAAGCGTAACCTTTTAATTAGACGACATACGCGTCTAAGCTTTATTGTGTGACTTTTCATCGATCTGCTATTATACATCATAGAATTAAAAACTTATTGGCTGATCCTTTTAGTTATTCTGCAGTGGACATGAATTGAAAGTCTGGAGATCGTGTTAAAATTACTAACAAGGCATTTGCGTGGTGGCCTGTTGGTAAACGGACCAGACGCGGCTGGCCTACATGTTCACGGTGGTCGCGGGTTCAAATCCCAGGGCACACCTCTGACTTTTCGGAGTCATGTGTGTATTGATAGTCAATCACCACGCACTATAACGGTGAAGGAAAACATCGTGAGGAAACCTGCATACCGTAGCGATTTTAAAGAATTTCTACGGTATGTAAGTCCGCCAACCCGCACTAGGCCAGCGTGGTGGACTATATGGCCTAACCACTCTCAATCGTACTCTCGATTGTAGAGGAGGCCCGTGCCCTGCAGTGGGTCGTATATGGGCTGATACAATACAAAACAATACATTTGCGCGGACTTTTAACCCTTTTTATTTTCTTATGCCGATGCTGATGCTAGGACAGTTACGCTCTAGTTCACTGACCACAGATTAAACACATCCTGCGAGGTGTATTGGGCTATTGGATATTACACTCGTACTACCAAACGTCCCACAAATATCTTACCTGTAACAATTGGGATCCTGCTACACGTTCATGCATTCCTGGTATTCAATTTAGTTTTTCTTGAGTTCAGCCCTCATCCCCTGACGTCATTGTGTGTGAAACCACCTGGGACTATGAAGGATTTTTCGTGTTAATTTCATAACGTAACACAGAATAGGTATTAAACATTTATCAGTTTACCGACACTCGTTTGTTCATTCTCTCTCTGTAACAATTTAGTCAAAAGTTTAATTTAATTTAGTTTAAACAATTGTCTGTTCTCTGTAACAACTTAGTGTGTCGTAAAAAGCATTACATTATCATGTTCTCTCAGTTCCACAAAAAAAAAATCTAAAATCGTTGGGCGTAGCGTAAAACTGAGTAATTATGTAAATACTCTATGCCCAAAAATGTTTTATTTTGTCTGATAAATGCCGTAGATTGATGAGGAAAGTGGTGTGATGACTGCTACTTAGCGTCTTGCGAACTATTTTTCAGCTTTTAGTACATTATCTACCTAATTATTATCTTTTTTATTGCAATAAAACCGTTTAACATAAAATTATTTATTTACTTATTTTATTTATAATTTCATCAACAACTCACGTGTGCTCAAAAATTGCAATATTCTGAATTAAAAAAAAAACAAAGAGCGGTTAAGTTTGAGGGCAAAACACGTGTCAACTGAAAATATCACCAGGGTTGCATAAATGAATAGCAGGACATTGGTGTTACAGATTACATATAAATACCCAATACCCGATGCTTTTTTCCAGTATCCTAGCAGAACGGAGCATCAGAACCTCGTACAAATATTTAGGCTGTGCCATAATATGAAATTCTGAAAGCGCCTGCGTGAAAATAAGCTCCGCCCCCACTGATTTTCATGAAGTTACTGGTGCCATAGTTTAAAATATATTCTCGTGCGTTGAAATATTTAGGCTGCTACTATCTCCTATAGTTTCAATTATTTAATCTGTGGTATTTCATGCTGCCATGTAGTTATGTTCTCCTAGTACTGAAAGACTGGTCACGTGTTGCTTCTGGTGCCTTATAACCGCAGTGACAAAAGAGAAAATGATGAATTTTTAAAATGTATGTTTATAATTATTGTTTTGAAGTTAGAAAACCTTAAAAATATTTTAATTGTATATGTAAGTCAGTGTTGCATTTAGTAGAAACGTAACATAAAACTACTAAAATAGTTAATTACGTGTAATGTAAACTTAAAAAGAAAAACTTTTACAGCTACAAAAGTAGAGAATATTCAAAAAAATAACATCGTTTATCTTAATTCGTGAATGAATTCTCTCAAATTTAATTAAAATAATACAGATGGGAGTGGAGTCTATTAATATTTTTAATACACTCCCAATCGATTCTCTCGATTGTAGAGTAGGCCCGTGCCCAGCAGTGGGATGTATATAGGCTGATAAAAAAAAATACAGATGGGCTATGTTCTTAGTCTTGCTTTTTATACTGCTGAGTTTTTGTGTTATATCTTAGATAGTATTTAACCTGTGGTATTGCACCCAGCGACAGAAGTCGAAACTCAAGGTTTGTCAACGAGCAATGGAACTCAGCGTGGTGGGTGTGAAACGACAAGATCGTGTCAAAAACACAATGCTGCATTCTTGAATAAAAGTAACAGACATTGGCAAAAAAAACCCACTAGACTCAAGTGCGTTGGGCTGGGCACGTCTGCAGGATGCACCCTGATCGATGGGCCAAAATCATCCGCGAATGGACGCCGCAAGACGGGTATAGGCGAAGTCTGACCCCGAAAGCGATGGCGGGACGATCTCGATAGATTTCACAGGGACTGGACGAAACTTGCTCCCAATAGAGATATATGGAAGAGCGTAGGGGAGGTCTTTGCCCAGCAGTGGTATCTTTTAGGCTAGTGTAATAATAATAATGATTGCACACAGGTAGTACACTTATGATCTCTTGGTACTAAAAGCCTCTAAGCACGTGTTACTTCAGTCTGTAGTATTGGGAGAAGTTTCTTATTTTTTTTTTATATACTTTTGATCAGTAACGTCTGATAGGATCATTTTTATTTACAAAGATGTACGCCTAATCAGTATTCGAAATATTACAACCAAATAATATATCAATTTTAAAGTATCATAGCAAAGTAACAAAAGTTCATATTTCATTTGATAATAATATGTACGTGTGTAAACTCAATTTTTTTTATTACTTTATTTATATTTAGTAATAGCATAAATATCTTTATTGACTATTTAACTTTATGTTACATGTACGGGTAAATTAATATTACATAGGTAAGGGAGAGTAAGGCGACGTTACTGTTTTGATATAAGACTAAATTACTTATTCAAATTTTAATAATTAGATCATCAAAAATTTTAATTTTCTGAATATAAAAATCAAAGAGCGGTTAAAGTCTAGGGCAAAACGCGTGTTATCTGAAAATATCATCAAGATCGCATAAAAGAATAGTAGACCATTGACATAACAGATTACATATAAATACGCCTGCCTCGATGGCGTAGTGGTACTACGGTACGATTGCAAAGCTGAGGTCTCGGGTTCGAATCCCAGGTCGGGCAAAGTGATATTGGATTTTTCTATTCATTATCAGCCCGGAGTCAGGAATTTGTGCCCGATATGGCGATAGGCTCGCCCCCTATCACATCGTGGGACGGAATATACAAGGCGAAACGCGGGTGTTCTGGTAGCACCTCTGCCTACCCCTTCTGGGAAAAAGGCGTGTGTTTATGTATGTATATAAATACGCAAATCGTGAACCTTTCTTCCAGTACCCCAGCAGAACCTCGTACAACTATTTAAGGTGTTAAATATAATTAAAACTTGAATACATTTATTTCTGTGGTATGTATTGACACATATGAGAAGTGGATAATTAATAGTAACATCGTTTTAATAATTTTCTTATTTTATATTAACTCTTTATGGTGAATAATATAGTGCAATAAAATTTATCGTCTAGGAACCGCCAAGAAGTTTTAAAATTTAAATATATTTTTTCTGTAGAATGTATTTACATATATGAGAAGTGGATAATTAATAATAACATCGATATAATAATTTTCTAATTTTATATTAAATTTTATGGTCAATAATATTGTACAATTCGTATTATTGCGCAATAAAATGGATCGTGTAAGAACCGCTAAGAACAAAAACCTTAAATATAATTTTACTGTGGAATGTATTTACATATATGAGAAATGGATAATTATTTAATTAATAGTGACATCGTTTTAATAATTTTCTAATTTTAAATTAACTCTATATGGTCAATAATATTGTACAATTCGTATTATTGTGCAATAAAATGGATCGTGTAAGAACCGCTAAGAACAAAAACCTTAAATATAATTTTACTGTGGAATGTATTTACGTATATGAAAAGTGGATAATTAATATAGAAACATCGATTTAATATTTTTCTGATTTTATATTAAATCTATATCGGCAATAATATTGTACAATTCGTATTATTGCCCAATAAAATTGATCGTCTAGTGGCCGCCAAGAAATATAAAATAAGAAAATTTCATATATAATGTTATTGTGGAGAGTAAATCATTTAGATATATCACAGATACGAGTATATATATGAGAAGTGGATAATTAATAGGAACATCGTTTTAATAATTTTCTAATTTTGATATTCACTGATACTCACCACACAAGACTCAATCTTAGTGTGAGGTCTGGACTCTATGTATATGACTGTTGGGTGTATTTATTATTATACCATTTAGATTATAAATAAAAAAACATCGACATTAAAGAATACAGTACCAAAAACCACTTATCATTTTACCCCGAGGAGGAGTATCACAAAATGGCGGGGAATACGTCACATTTTTGCCTCCACGGTTACACCAGGAATGCATAGAAGGGAAGCGATATACATTGCCACAGGATAAATACTTTCTTCATATTATGCACGATGATTTCAGTTTCCTATCAAACTCTGCCATATTAATAAACTGCTACTCTGTGGCTCAAGAACGAAGGCGTCTGCGTGTGGAAAGAAAAGGATAGATATATTGTGTTTACTGCTCTGTGGATCAATAACACTATTGAATGGAGACCAGTCAATGGAATAGGGGTGCCCGGTGCCACCAATACATTATAAGTCGGAGTTAAAGTTGTTCTGCTTTGGTAACATCCACTACAGTTCATGTTAGCTAGAATTGATAGTGGCATGTAAGAAACTCACATTCAGCACTGAAGTGCGGCAAATTCCTTGTGGAGATTAGCATTAAATTTGCTTGGCCCCCACGAAATTAATCAGTAAAAATACGAATTAGTAGACGAAACGTGGCTACGTATGATAATTATTAGAGGACAATTGAGCATAGACATCGCAATATAATTTCAATAATTGTTGCGACCCTTTCGACAAAGACAAAGCAATAGTTCTATTTTTAGCACAAGACGACAATGCGTGGCACTTTTGGTCATCTTTTTTACTTTTCAATACTAGTTTTTAGTTTACAGAGGCAAATAATGAGGAAAACGATATTATTTATTATTCAACTTCACATTAAGAATTATTGTTAAAAATATTATCAAAATAATTAATGACTAATCACATAAAAATGTTAATAAACATCGAGCATCTTACATTTCTAAAAAACATTCACCCTAACTGATATTTACTATTAAACTAAATGTGCAACTTTGTTCGAGCACGCAACGTGGCGTAAAAAGCCTCGAATATCAATCAACCCTATTAAAATGGGGATAACGCGCATCGGGCGGGAATATTCTCGTTTAAACCACGATATCTGTTACCAGGAGTGCATAAACACACAGCGACGTACACTCACAGATTACTACTATTGAGAATAAACGAAGCGTCGGTTTCAACAGTCTGAACCGTATACGATATATTTAGGCTGTGATCAGTGATTGGAATGTTACGCATGCGCGAGATATAATAGGCCCTCCCCCGTGCGTCGGGAAATTTATTACCCTAGTGTTGAAAGGCGAGAGGTGAATGATAGAGCTTATTTTGTGGTGAGATTTGCTTGGAAATTGGAATTAACAAACCATTCTATTACTGCGGTGTAAGCTACTATTGTTAAATAACATTGACTACGACCAAATAATTAAGAATAAATAAATACACCCAACAGTCACATACATAGTCCCGACCCCATACTAAGATCGAGTCTTGTGGCGCGGGTATCAGGAACTACGAGAGACTTTTCAGTCTCACAAACATCCAGACTCGAAACAAATACTTGTGGTTCACACAGACATTTGTCTCGGTGCGGGGATCGAAGCCGCGGCCTCTCGTTAAATAACCGGCGTATAAACAATTGCACCATGGAAGCAGAAACATTTTTATCACAGCAATTTGTTAATTATAGATATTATTTATCTCCTTCAATTACGTTTTTATGTTAGGATTGTCCATGAATAAATTCTATTCAAATTGTAGCATAGTTCACAAATTATAAAAAAGTATGCATCATTAAACTCATAAAACCCAATACAATTTGCTTAACATTATATGACATTAGGTTTTACGCCTTCAAAACATGAGTGACCGGAAAGTCAATATTTTTCTCACAAACATTACCAAGCACCAATTAATCCGTCTACAACTCATATTCAATTCTCCGGCTACGCTAGTACCCTAACGCTTACTGATCACAGATTAAATATATCCCCAGAGATTAAACACTTAGGATCTGTTGCTCCGAAACTTCGCAGTAATATTTATTCTGTGGCACTTGTAACCTCCTACACGATCATGCGTTCCTGGTACCATCTTCAGATTATCCCGTGTTCAGCCCTCGTCCCGTGATTTCATTCATCGATAGCACCCCTACAAAGGGATGAGCCGAACAATTTATTTCGTATGAAAACTTCGTACACAGCGTAGGCAGGTTTTCTCTGTCTACGGTACACAGCATAAATAAAATTATTTGTTTATCCAGTTTGACTTTTGAACTGTGATGTTTAGAAATAAATGTATGTGGTCGGTGTAATGCTTTTGTAATGTTTTGTAATGCGCCCTAATTCCCTTCCGACCTCTACCACACAGCTTCAATAAATTACATTGGCTACATTACTTCGTGCGAACATTCAACCTGTGTCGGTGCGCACCGCTACTATTTTATGTTCGCCTGGTAATTGGTATCGGTAAATCCACGTGGCTTGACGTTTCGTTACACCCTCTTATTGATTTGTTGCATCCCTTTTACGTCTGATTAAGAGTAGAATGTGTTTTTAAATAATACCACGAATATTTGTACACCTTTAAAAACATTGGACCGGTCTGTCAAATTTACTATTATGTATTATTGTCATGTGGCATGGGTACCGAGGCACAGCGCCTCGCCTCAACAAAAGATAAATTACCTTTAATATGTTGATAATAAAAACACATAATTGATGTTTCTTACTGCTCTAAAACAAAGTAGTGGGATAGCGGCCGGGAGTGGGCTCTCAGTGGCAGCCCGGCCGACACGAGCACACACGTGCCTTTTGCCACTTAAGCAATAATTTTAAGTCAGAATTAAAACATCAACGTTAATTTTTTTCGCCATTTAACATATTGCTACAGCCGCAGTAAATATTTCTCTACGTTATAGTATCCAAAAGCTTATAGCGCGCTCCCTTTTTGCTCTTACTGCAGTGAACATTAATTGAAAGTCCAGACATCGTGTTATAACCTGATAAGGCGATACGAGTACTTCCAACTTTTCAAAAACAAGGTATACGCTTAAAAGATGAATTTAAAATATTTTTTTTCCGCCAAATCATAATTGTGAGTTTTGATAACTTTAATAATATCGGTGTCATTCCCCAGGAAACGTTTTCATTTACGAGTATATTGTTAACGATGTGACACGCGTCTTTTGTCGGTGTCAGAGTCATTACGCTCCGTTGTAGGCGGATTCTGTCTACGCGCTCCGCTCTCGTCTCACGCAGGCGCACTGTGTCACTGGTCACAGACTAAGCACATCGTGCAAGATGTACTGGGCTACTGGATATTGTACGAGTACTATCGAACATCACTCATATTTAACCTGTGACCACTGCATCCTACTATACGTTCATGCATCCCTGGTACTAAATTCAGTTTTTCTTGTGTTCAGCCCTCATACCGTGACGTCATTAAGTGGGAAACCGCCCCTGTGAACAATATTTAATACTAAACGTTTATCAGTTAACCAACGGTTTCACTTTGTTGTATGAAAGAATTTCGTCCGAGGCAAAAGGGCCCTACATTATTATGCTCTCCTAGTACTCTACTTCAATTGCCAACATGACGTGAACCGTAAAATGGTTCTGTAGAGAGAAATTTCTTTTTGATTTAATAACATTTTCAAAAAAAAAATATCTAAAGATGCAATAAAAGCTGTTTTGACATGTCGGAAATATTTCATAGATTCAAAAATGTCGGTAAAAAAATTAAGACAATGAAAGAAAACATTAGAACTCCAATCTATAGAAAGAAATACAAAAGCAGAGTACAAAAAGTAGTGATCCTTATCGAATTATTTTGATAGGAACGTATAGTATATTCTTATAATTATTTTTATTCTTATAAAAATGGCGAAATAATGACTCATAATAATTTAAAACAAACAAGGAACTTGCGAAAACACCTTTAACACTTCTGAGAACAAGGTTTCTTGCAAAAAGTGAATAGTTATTATAGGCCGATAATTTGTCGCATTTATTTCTCACGCAAGCGCACTAAACACCTCACACCCTCTTTTCATAGCATACATACACTGCGAGGGTTTTGCTTGACTACTGAATCCGTTGGAACTCCACCATTTAGCCTGTGTCGGTGCACCGCCGCAGCGTTATGATCTCCTGGTACTTCATTCGGCTAATGCACGTGGCTTGACGTTTCCCGCCACACCGCCTATAGATTTTGGGTACAGACAGACGGTGAGCATACATTAAGCGGGTTGTATAGGCGATTATCTTTTTAAATGAACAATGGATATGGATATAATTATCGAAACTTATAATTTCAGTCATAAGTACTTTTTTTTTCAAATATGGAATCTGTTTTTGGTTCAAAGTAGGATTAGGATTTGATATTTGGCAAGCCTTTTACTCGTAATTTGAAATACTAATTAATATATACTGGCGAAAGGGTGATTTTTTTTAAAGGGAAGCTGAAGCTTAATACGCGAAGTGTGTAAGTGTGTTTATTTGGTTTATACCTACTGGCACTACATAGGGAAGACAATGCGACTGATACTTGATAGTAAATATAGTAATAAACATATCGTGAGATGCTTCAGAGAATTAGCCCGAAACGCGACACATTTACATAATATGTACGTGTATCCTTAAATCCGGACGTTTGCGAATATCCAACCGCCAGCAAATTATTCCTCCGACAATCTTACTCACGAAATGAAACGATTGCGTTTCGTATGATGGCATCTACCTATTGCGATTGTCAATTATATTTTAATATTTCCAATATACAAAAGTTGCAATGTCATGATGATAAAATTAAAAAAGTATATTTTTAAACCGCACGTGAATATAAGATTAATAAAAATATATATATATATAATATAGATACAATGTTAACAAGTACGTTAGCCGCGCTTTTATTAGTTGTATTATTAGTAGTCGAGCACTTCCTAAAATCTAAACAGTAACGTTATTTCCGAAATTGACAATCTAAACGTGTACGTCCCTCACGATTATTAATTTCCATTACAACATAATAATATTATTGATATTTATGTACATTTTGTATTTTAAAACATTAAAAACTTCATGCGTGAACTAGCTAATATACTGTCAAAATGTTAATACAACACATAAATGCAGTGATATCTACACAAATACACACAAAATGCTGAAGAATCGCAGCATACCTCCTGCTTTTTAAACGGAAATCGGGCCTTAAATAAAAAAAAAAATTAGGGTACAATTTTGTGTGATTTGTTGCAAACTATACAACCATTATACACCAATGTGTAACATGCGGCCGACGCGCGCGGTCGACGCACGGGCCGCGCCATTGTTATTCAATAAGCCGAACAACTTTGGCAGTAATTGGCCAGAGGTCGCAACACGTCGCAATGTAATTGCGTGTTTGCTGTGCGCCTCCGCAGTAATATTTACCTATGTGGCCGACAGATGTCGTTGAATAAAATGAGTTTGGATATTACATAAATAATTTTGAAAAATTTGCTTGTTTATAGTGTAATGATAAATTACAAAAGGTAAGCCGCAGGGAATCGAGTTATATGGAGCCTACGCCACTTTTGTATCTATAATTTTCAACTAACATTCATTTTCTTCAAAACTTAATAAAATGCCAAGCTTATATCAAAATATTTCTACCATTTTTAATCGACTTCAAAAAAACGAGATTATCAATTCAATGTGTATGTATGTAATTTTGTCGGAATTGCACGTTTTTTGGATATGTTGGTCTATAACAGCGTCTGAACATGTGTGCCAAATTTCATAAATGTATGTATGTTTGTCCACGCATATCTCAAAAAGTATAAGTCGGATTTCAAAAATTTTGCGTTGGATTAAGTATAGTCCAACTTAGAAGCTGTGTAAGTTTCATAGAAATCGGTTTAGTAGTTTTTGAGATAGAGCAGGGATGCGCAACCTTTTTCAAGCCGCGGTCCACATACATGTTTACTGTTTTGTGTCGGCACTCTAATCTATCTAGCTGGTTGAAATGTAAAATTATACTAGTTAGATAAATAGACACAAAATTTGAAATTCAGAGAGAGAATTTCTGCGCGGCGCCCTCCTCTACTTTCCACAGCGCGGCGCGACGCACCAGGGCGCACACTTCAGGACACCATGAGATAAAGAGTACAGTTCGTATCACTCACTAGGAAAACGTAATAAATTCGGTTAAATTACTACTATAGAAATTAAAAAAATTAAGAAATAAAAAATAATTTTAAAAAATTAAACCAACTTCAAAAAAAATGTTTGTATATTTAGGTATTTTAAGAGATTAGTTTTATTTCGCTCTTTTGAAGTCGGTTTTTTTTTTTTTTATTATTTTTATTAATAATGTAAGCAATATTTATATTTGACACCTGTCAAGTCATTAGTATGAAGTATTTGTCATACTTCGTTGTATATTAATTTATCTCAAAAAGTATGTGTATTTAAAATTAAATTGATAAGAATGTGCCTTCATTTTGTGATTGAGTTATTTTGTGTTTATTTTCTACGACGATCCTTGCATTTTTTTAACCCTTGGGTTTTCATCTTTCAATTACATACCAAGAACGCATAAAGTTGACAGGGATATTTTGGGTCTTTCATCACACTATAGTTTTCTCATTTACTTATGTCGTGACTAGCAAGTGTCGAGATTTGGATTTACAAGAAAAAGAAAAAAGTGAAAAAGAATTGGGATTTTCATATTTCCGTCTATTTATGTATTACCTCTTTGGGCGCGTTTGGAAAAAAGTGTGTTCAATTATGTATATCTGTGGAGAAGAAAAGTTAATTTAGTCATAATTAAATTTTAGTGTAAGTGAAAATTCTTGACAAAAGTAACTTTAAACATAATACTAAAGTGCATAGATTTGAGGTTACGGTACGTATTCTTTTTTCTTGTTAATATACATTTGTGTATGTGATTAAAAATAATATAATTAATGTGGTGAAGGATAGGCCATTGTAAAAATTCGTGATTAAAGTAACTTTATCAATTATATAAATGGAGCTAAAGAAGTTTTGCTTCAGTCGTGTGGTCCAAAGCACACCCGTTTTTTTATTTATTTTGCTTCTAATTACAGTATAAAAATATAATACAAAATATAATTTGTAGTCTGTTCATTCATGAATACTATCTGGGATTTAAACTCGCATGTAGGGTTATAATGTGTTGTATAATTTCGACGTGTCTCTCGACCGGGAGCGTGGCGTCTCCTGTAATCCGGCGTCTCGGAGGTCGGGCTCGGAGGATGCTTTGAGGTCGGGACTAACTGGTGCTGAGCGGCCATGTTGACTGGACGTCCGCACTAAGCCTGGTATTAATATGGATCCCCCGGAGGAGTCTGGGGGATGCAGGTTCACTAAGGAGAGGCGAACCGGGCCAGGGGGGAAACCCAGCAGCCAACAGTCTCCGTATCGGGCAGTAGTGGGATAGCGGCCGGGAGTGGGCTCTCAGTGGCAGCCCGGCCGACACGAGCAGACCCGATCCTTTTGCCATACGTGCCATAATTTTTAGCCAACACTAGAATATAGTTGATTTTTTTACTTACTGGTAATGTGCCACAGTAAATAATCCTCTTTTCGCAATATGCACTCGTGCTATTATTGCGCGTCAGCAGAAAACGTGTAATTTGACAACGTACGTGTTTAAGATTTATTGTGTGACTTTTTATTTGTTTTCTATTATAATTATATCGAAAAATATGGTCCTTTGTAGTCTTATTGTAGTGAAAATAAATTGAATGGGCGGAGATCGTGATAAAATCACGTAATGAGGCATTTGCGCGGACTTCTAACCCTAGGAAATAACAAGATATACACTGGAAAGGTGAGGTTAACATTATTCCTTGCCATAAACATAACTGTGAGTTTTGCTAACATTGATAAAAATATCGGTATTATTCCCCACCGGTAAGTTCTCATTTTAAATGTCAACGACGCTGATACCCCTGAATCCTGATGTCAGGGGGTTACTCTATGATCCGAAACGAAACTCGTATCTTCGAATGTCGCACGGAAAACTGTACGAATGCGCCTAGGTACTCCACAAAATGTTCGAATCCTCTATCGTACGTCGTAAGCATACACTAAGATAAGAGTGAATGATAAGTGTCATAGAGAATAGTATTGATTTTTAAAAGTGGAAAACTTATAACTAACTTCGGACGTCGAACATTAGAACTTCGTTTCAGATCATAGAGTAATCCCCCGGGAACTTTACGCTCCGCCCACGTCTGACGCAGGCGCTTTGAGTCACTCGTCACAGCGTAAACACATCGTGCAAGCTGTACTGGGCTACTGGATATTGTACTCGTACTACGAAACATACGACCAAAATCTAATCTGTGACCATTGGGATTCTACTACACGTTCATGCATCCCTGGTATTAAATTCAGTTTTTCTTGTATTCAGCCCTCATTCCGTGACGTCATTCAGTGTGAAAGCACCCCTATTAAGGAATATGTCGTATTGACTTCATAGCGAATAAAACGCGATAAATAATAAACATTTATCAGCTTACGGACAATAGTAAAACTTTGTACGCAACAAGCTAGACCACGGCAAAGATACTCCACGTTATTATGCTCTCCTAGTACGCTACATCAATTTCCAATGTGACGTGAGCCCTAAAATATTGTGGTTCTGTAGATAAATAATTTATTGTTTGTTAATAATAGTACTACGGAACTTAATGTTAATATGAATAAGTATAATTCATGTCATTTTAATTTATTAAAGGATTTTATTAGGAGCTTCATGTATCTTGGGCAAAAATATAAGCATGAATTATAACCACGCAAGTTAGTCAGAGTATTGAAAGCAAAATAGAACACATGCACATGACATGCATACAGACAACTTTAAAATATTATTAGTTTTGTTTAAAACAAATCGGGAAAGCTGCTTTATAATCATAATTATTTATACATTTTTGAACAACAGAGAACGTATTGCAGTTTTAGTTGAGCCAAATGTTAGTACATCTCAGGATAAGTAGAAGTTAATTAAGAAAATGTAAATTTAGATAAAAACAGCAGTAAACTGTCGCATCTACGAATATTTCTCGCGCATGCGCTTTGAACTCGTCACGCCCTCTTTTCACACAGCTTAAATACAACGCGAGGGTTTCGCTAGACTACAGAGCACTTTGCAAGTCTACGTCGTACCACAGTCGTACGAACATTTAACCCGTGTCGGTGCACACCGCTACTGCGTTATGAGCTCCTGGTACTTGATATCGAGTAATACACGTGGCTTGATGTTTCCCGTTACACCCCATATTGATTTTGTGCACAGACAGCTGCGACCTTTAGGCGGGCGGCGTTGATGATTATCTTAGTAAAAACACCCCTATTCTTGTACATATATAAACATCACGTCTTTTTTCTAAAAGGAGTAGACAGAGGTGCAACCAGGACAACCACGTTTCGCCTTATGTGTTCCGTCCCACGATGAAATAGGGGGCGAGCCTATCGCCATATCAGGCAAAAATTCCTGACTCCAGGCTGATAGTGGATAGAAAATTCCAATATAATTTTGCAGGACCCGGGATTCGAACACGAGAACACAGCTTTGTAATCGTACCGTAGTGCAACTACG
This sequence comes from Theretra japonica, assembly GCA_033459515.1. Classification (NCBI taxonomy): domain Eukaryota; kingdom Metazoa; phylum Arthropoda; class Insecta; order Lepidoptera; family Sphingidae; genus Theretra; species Theretra japonica. Next base: position 12,100,100 of record CM065942.1, read on the forward strand.
CCATCGAGGCAGTCTGAAACTCTTTTAATTCCCATTCTTTGATAATCCACCAATCACTGTTTACTTTTTCAAACATGGAATCAGTTTGATGTAGTAAGTTGTATTAGGATTGTTATTTTGGAAAGCCTTTACTCGCAAGTTGCAATATTATTGCAATCATTTTCAACTAACGTTTACTTTTCTTTATACAAACTCCAACAACAACAGGGAAAGCTTAAAACAAAGTGTCTCCTCTTTGCAAGTTAAGTTAAGCAATTTCGCAACCTTCGAAGTAATAAGCGCACAAACTCGTTGTATGGACGGAAAAAAAATTAGATTAAAAATAAATATATCATCAAAATGGCAGTAAACAAAAACCTACTTAGAACCAATTATTTATTCTGCTTTCTACCCTCGACGGTACGGAAATGTATATGCGTTTGGGGTGAGATGTTTGTGCAAACAAATGTTGCCATTTATAACTAAAGTACTAGAATACAAAAATATTATTTTAGGTGTGAGTCTCACTATTCATAAATATTACGTTACTTAGGATTTGAACTCGAGTCTACTGCAAGAATATGTTGAATAATTTCGACGTGTCTCTCGACCGGGAGCGTGGCGTCTCCTGTAATCCGGCGACTCGGAGGTCGGGCTCGGAGGATGCTTTGAGGTCGGGACTCACTGGTGCTGAGCGGCCATGTTGACTGGACGTCCGCACTAAGCCTGGTGTTAATATGGATCCCCCGGAGGAGTCTGGGGGATGCAGGTTCACTAAGGAGAGGCGAACCGGGCCAGGGGGGAAACCCAGCAGCCAACAGTCTCCGTATCGGGCAGTAGTGGGATAGCGGCCGGGAGTGGGCTCTCAGTGGCAGCCCGGCCGACACGAGCAGACACGTGCCTTTTGCTACGCACGTCCATGAATCGTTTAAATTAAATCATACGCAGTATAAAGACAGAGTCATAATTTTGATTAATGCGCTGAATTCAATAGTGCCCTCGATTTTTTGCAAACTTAGCGGAATACAGATTTATGTACTACAATCCACCAGTTGTTGACTGCTATTCTAAACTAATACACTCCTAGTATTGCGTGTCGTTAAAAACTGTGTAAGATCTTTCACTATTTTCTTTTTGATACGACTTTTTTGTTTGAAATTCATTGCAATTGGTCTGTTATCTTTGGTAACAGTAACAGTATTGATTTATTAAATTCGATATTTGATTATTGATTTTATGCTGTATTGTATTGTATCAGCCCATATACGACCCACTGCAGGGCACGGGCCTCCTCTACAATCGAGAGTACGATTGAGAGTGGTTAGGCCATATAGTCCACCACGCTGGCCTAGTGCGGGTTGGCTTTTATGGTGTAATCTTCAAAATATATTTAGTTTCTTAGAATATTAATATTTTGTAAAGTGTGATGAATCAATCCAATCCAATCCATCAGCCAAAGGAAGTCCACTGCTGAACATAGGCCTCTCCCAATGATTTCCACAGTGACCTGTTGGAGGCAGCCTGCATCCAGCGATGTCCACGACCTTTACAAGGTCGTCTGACCACCTAGTGATGAATGGCAGGTGTCTACGGTTATAAATTCAAATAAGAAATATAAAAATCATATTTTTCATCATATAGATTTTAGTACATAAGTATCAGAAGGCTCAAATACATGCGGGACATTAACATCGCATTTTCGAATTATGCAAAATACTGGGGGTGCTTATGATGAGGGAAGTATTCACTTTCCTAAATTATACGACGTGGTACCAGCTGAGCGTATTTAGTTAGTGCTGCTAAAAATATTGCAAAATTGTTATTGCATGTGTGACAAACAAAAAGGCACGTGTCTGCTCGTGTCGGCCGGGCTGCCACTGAGAGCCCACTCCCGGCCGCTATCCCACTACTGCCCGATACGGAGACTGTTGGCTGCTGGGTTTCCCCCCTGGCCCGGTTCGCCTCTCCTTAGTGAACCTGCATCCCCCAGACTCCTCCGGGGGATCCATATTAATACCAGGCTTAGTGCGGACGTCCAGTCAACATGGCCGCTCAGCACCAGTGAGTCCCGACCTCAAAGCATCCTCCGAGCCCGACCTCCGAGACGCCGGATTACAGGAGGCGCCACGCTCCCAGTCGAAAGACACGGCGAAATTATTTAACATATTTGTGCAGTAGATGCGAGTTCAAATCCCAGACAATATTTGTGAATGAAAAATGATATATGTAATACTATAGATGGTACGGTATGTACTTATTAAGGTTATACATGTATGTTATTTACTGATTCCGATATTTTTGTGATATTTTAATGTTTGAATAAAAAATGCAAGATTTTATTCGTGGATTTAAAAACATTGCGTATTATATTTATAAGTACCTATGCTGGACACTGAAAAATAACGATTGATAACAGATAGAAACAATAAATACTCGTAATGATATAAACTATTTTATTAGGTTTGTAATAACCCCGTGTAGTGGCCAAAAATAAGCAATGGGTAATAATACTTGAAACCAAAGACCGATTATAAGTTTCGAAAGGCAGGTAAGCAAAAAGCGTGTACTTTAGGGGTGCTTCTTTATAAAGAAAATCGCCCAACCCTAGTAGGGCTTCTTGTTTACAAAATCAATAGGGGTGTGCCGGGCAACGCCATTGATTTAACCGATATCTAGTAGCAGGAGCTCATAACACACCAACGATTTATACTGTCATAGGTTAAATATTGTACGAAGGAACGAAGCATCGCATTCAGTAATCTAGCAAAATTCTCGCAGTGTATTTAAGCTGTCTAAAAAGCGCGCGAGTTCATGGCGCCTGCGCGAATAATAAACGCAACGATCGATTGCTTCGACTAACATAATATCAAATGCAATAAATACATAACCTTGACTTTGTTTCAGGAGCATAAATTTAGTTCGACTAAAAGAAAGAAATTATAATATTTTTTTATCGTTCACAATTGAAAGAATGCATTTAAGTTGAAGAGAAGCTTTTTTAACATATTTATTTTGTTTAATTCAGCCTACAATGTCTTCGGAACTATTCCAGTTTCATCCAATTTTTATCCAAGATGCATGAAGCTGCAAATGAATGCTTCGATAATATGACATAAATTAAACCTGTCTTTGGGATAACAATATAAATGGAAAGTAAATAAAATTTCAAATAATTTTACGACTCACGTCACGTTGGGAATTACAGTAGCATACTAGGATAGCATAATGTGTAAAATCTTTGTGCCACTGTCAAATGATTTATCTGTGTTGTTCTCCATGAAGATAATACGAATGAACCGTAAAGTTTATTTTTATGCGGGTGGTTTCACACGAAATGACGCCATGGGATGAGCGCTGAACACAAGAAAAACTGAATTGAATACCAGGAATGCATGAACAATGAACAGATAGCAAGATGTTGTCACAGATTAGTTATTAGTGTGATGTTGGTAGTACGATTCCCAGTAGTCCAGTACACCTCGTATGTTGTGTCTAAGCTGTGGTGTGTGACTTGGAGCGCCTGCGCGACACGTGGCCGGACCGTAGAGTTCCAGACATTACTACTAGGTGTGTACCCGGTCCTTAGTAGGGAAAATAGAAACATGTTTTGGGCAACGAAAGCGACGATATAATTTACTTGTTTTACTGGCGGCTTAATACCCAGCGAAGAAAAATTTTTCATCCTAAATACATACGTGACATTACAATCACATTATCGGATTATGCGAAATACTGGGGGTGCTTATGATTAGGGAAGTATTCACTTTCCCAAAATATATGATGTGGCATATACAGTTAAAAAATATTGCATAATTATTATTGCATGTGTGACAAACAAAAAGGCACGTGTCTGCTCGTGTCGGCCGGGCTGCCACTGAGAGCCCACTCCCGGCCGCTATCCCACTACTGCCCGATACGGAGACTGTTGGCTGCTGGGTTTCCCCCCTGGCCCGGTTCGCCTCTCCTTAGTGAACCTGCATCCCCCAGACTCCTCCGGGGGATCCATATTAATACCAGGCTTAGTGCGGACGTCCAGTCAACATGGCCGCTCAGCACCAGTGAGTCCCGACCTCAAAGCATCCTCCGAGCCCGACCTCCGAGACGCCGGATTACAGGAGACGCCACGCTCCCAGTCGAAAGACACGCCGAAGTTATACAATACATTCGTACCGTAGATGCGAGTTCAAATCCAAGAGAATTTCATATTTTATATGTAAATTTATATTTTTGTATTTAATTATTGTGGATCCATTGTTTATGTAGAAGAGCCTAAGCAATTTGCTATTTTACTGAAATTAAAACTGGATTTCGTTATTATTTGAACTGATTAACTGATTTCAATGAATGAGTAGTAGTCTCTAACAATAACATTATCCCTCGCCATATGAAGAACGGTCGTGTATTTTTCGTGCGTATGTCTCTGATTAGAAATTTGAACTGCCTCGGTAGCGCAGTTGTACTACGACGTGATTGCAAAGCTGAGGTCTCGGGTTCGAATCCCGGGTCAAGCAAAGTAGTATTGGTTTTTTCTATTAATTATCAGCCCGGAGTCAGGAATTTGTGCCCGATATGGCGATAGGCTCGCCCCCTATCATATCGTGGGACGAAACATCAAGGCGAAACGTGGTTGTCCTGGTGGCACCTCTGCCTACCCCTTCCGGGAAAAACGCGTGAGTTTATGTGAATTCATCTGACATATTCATACAGTAGAAGCGTATTCGAGCCCCAGTGAATATTTAATAAATAAACATTTTATATTGCAACAACATTCTACTTTTTGCATTCTGGTCATAGACGCAGTTACATTATTTTTACACAATGTGGCAATGAAAGTACTTTTGATAAAAAAAATGTTTCTTAGTATCTTTTATATCTTTTTTAAAAGCAGTAACCTGGCTTACACATAGGACAAATTTATACAACCTTGAAATTTCAGTGCTTATATCGTTAGTTCCTTAGTAATACGCGTTTTCTAAATGACGTCACGAGGCGAGGGCTGAGCACGTGAAATCTGACCTTTAATACTAGGAGTTCATAAGCGTGAGGCAGATACTCTTCACACATGCCATATATTTGTGCAGAAATTGTAAGCTCCGGTTTTAGTACTCTGAGGAAAAATTGTGCACAATATCTAATCTGTGACCAGCCACTGAAAGACGTAGGTGATAGGACGCCTGCGGGAACGATAAGCAAATCCGTAGATATTGATTGACTGAGCGAAAGATCTCATAAAATTAATAATTGCACTATATGCACGAAAGCAGACAACGATTTTGAATCATTCTCTGTTCAATTTATCCAATCTGTGTGACTGCCTCCAATCTATCATTACTATGGCGACGGTTAATCTAGGATAATTATGTATATACTTTATACGGAAGGTTCAATAAACCGCTTTACCGAGTGTCGTGCGTCCAAAGTTGAATAAACGAGGGGAAGGCCTATGTTCAGCAGTGGACTTTCCGTGGATGAATATTGAGAAATAGAATAAACATCATCAATCATATTAAGTGCTTGTTGCACTTAAATATAATCCCCCTTAAATACATTAATTAGCCAATGTCCAGAAGAGAAGGAATACGTGTAAACTGGTTTTTGGTACCAGGAGTACATGAATGTATGGGGAGCGGTAACAGATTAACTAACAGTGGAACATTCTACAGTCTACACCGTCAAACTTAATTGATCTTAAAGTGGTAGCAGGACTAGGAATTTCAATTGTCAGGTGTATTGATTTATTTATTGACGGTATTTTTTTTAATTTTCAGAAGCGTGTTAATGGTGCTCGACCTGTGGCAGTACGAGACCGGCACGTGGCCCGGGCTCGTGATCATCATCGACCTGGACAAGGTGACGCTGTCCCATCTCGCCAGGCTGGACGTGCAGACCGTACAGCAGTTCCTTTATTATTTGCAGGTAAATAATCTATACGTCCACTTTCCTTTCTTTCATTCCTTCCATTCCTCTTCCTATCCTTTATCCTTCCCGCTACCGCCTTACCGCTCCTCTCCCGATCTGATGGGCCGGAAATACTTTTTTTTTATTGCATAGGTCCGGCAAACGAGCAAACAAGTCACCTGATGGTAAGTGATCACTGCCGCCCATGGCCATCCATAGAGCTAGATCAACACATTCATGATCCAAATGTTATGGATGTTCATGGGCGGCAGCAACCATTTACCATCATGTGACCTGCTTGCTCGTTTGCCGGTCCTACGAGTATATTCTTAATGGGCTAATAAAGTGTAATGCTGCGAATGTTTTAGGCTTTTTTTCCTTCAAAAACAATTAATAGTGAATTTATTAGATTAAGAACTCAAATTTTACTCCACTCTACTACTAAATTATGTAATGTGCTTATGTAATGTAACTTCTGTATGGAGATGTATCTTGAGTTTATTAGTAATTTACCTAACGTGTTGCCCATTAACAATTATAAAAAATAATGTTATGCTACTACGAGTATAATTACTATCTTATTCATCAAATAAATTACAATAGAGTTAATTAATGTTATATTTTAATGTATGTGAAAATCCTTGAAGAAGGCTTATTTTCGGTAGTAAACTTCACACTAAAGATGATGTTGAAGATGAGCATAATGTAATGTTATTGTTTCCTAGTCTAAAGACTACCAAATTATGTACCAAAAATTTTGCTTATACCCCCTTTATCGCTAGTGTCAGGATTACCCTCTAAATTGGGACCGCAATCAACGCAGTTACTGGTCCGGATAATTATCGTTTCCTACAGGTTCAAGACTCAATCTATGTAAAATTTCACTTACCATTAAATGCAGCGCAGAACACACCTGTAAAAAAAACACAATTGAAAAATGTGCCTTAGTCTCATAATCTCAACGTTTTAATTCCAGGAAGCAATGTTGGTAAAACTGAAAGGCCTGCACTTCCTCAACGCGCCGTCATTCATGGACCGTCTGATGATGATTCTCCGGCCCTTCATGAAGAAAGAACTCCTGGGCATGCTCTCTATCCACCAGATAGGCTCCAAGACTCTGGACAAGTTCGTGCCGATGGAGGCTCTGCCTAAAGAGGCAGGTGGACAGTACAAGTCTTTTGACACTGCTAGAGGTTCGTCTTTGGTTAAGTTTTATTTTGGACAGATGGCGTCATTTAAAGCATTAGATGATAAGTTTGTGCACTAAGAATGGCGTTGATGAAGGCAAAAGTTATTATCTAATAAAGAGAGTATAAATGGTTGAGTTAAAAAAAGGTTTTGCTTCAAGTTAAAGTCCTTCGGGAAACACTTACTCGTGTGTTTCTTATTGAACTCTTAAACGGCTGGATCAATTTCGATGAAGTTATGTATATTACACTGCTATAAGAATCATATTTTGTGTAAATTCGAATATTTTTTTTGTTTTACCAAAAGTTATTTTTTTTAGTTTTACCAATTTGCTCCCATGCAAAGAGAGATTGAGGTGTTAGGTGTCAATATAACGTATTATTAATTTATTTATACTGGTATCTGCTCCATTTTCAGATGACGTATTAGCAAAAGTCCAGGGTAGTCCAGCATACTTCGCAGAAGAGAACAAGAAGAGGGTGAAGGAATCCGCACGGCCAGGCAAACCTAAGACCATCACCGATATATTCGGAGGCATAGAAGGTTCCTTCAAGAAACTGGAAATAGATTAAACATGTTTTCAATTTTATTTTAACGGCCTTTTTCATAGAACGATTTAATACCTATTTTAATTATCGAATGTTTTTGTCCCTTTCAAATGACTGTAGAATTCAGTTTGAGTGAAGAAGACAAAAAATCTATAACTAAAATAGGTTTTACATATGTCTATGAATAAGGCCGTAAGTGTTTGCGTTCTGACAATTACATTAGGTCTTTGTAAATGTTTAGCCATTTTTATTATATAAGTTTTATGTACTAAGTATGACAAAGGTGTTGCTCAATTATCCCCCATTTTTTTGTCTCGTACCTTCTTTCCTCGTGAATTCTGTGCAAATGCAAAGATCATCATCTACCAAAAGGTGCACTGAGTATTCGTTTACCTGTTTTATATTAGAAATAAACTTACGATCTCTAAAAAATGTACTATTATATTGATTAACAGTATTTTTAATGTGGCAATATTTGTTATTGTGTTGCTTGCCAATGTCAAAATATTGGTTTATCTCATGGGTTATCACATTCACGTGAATCATACTTGTACGCGATAACGATTATAATTTTTGATCCGAAAACAGGAGATTCTTGTCGCATTCAGCTTCTGCTAGCGATCTTTCGCAAATCGTCACACCACTTAGCTGAAGGGCGTCCTACATTCCGCTTGCCAAGACGCAGTCTCCTCCCTAAAATCCATCTCCCATCATGTGATGTACGAGTACATTGTATCAGTTCCTTTCTCAGCATTTCGTTTCCGGTCCACGCTGCTCGCCACTGACAATAAGAAAAGCCAAATCTCTTCCCATATTTAAAAAGCTCGTCAGATCACATTACTTACCGCTTTAAAGTTATTATTATTTTACATATTTTTTATTACTAAGTTAATCTATATATATAAAAGAAAGTCGTGTTTGTTACACTATTTATAACTCAAGAACGGCTTTACTGATATGGCTGAAAATTGGTGAGGAGGTAGCTTAGAGCCAGGAGACGGACATAGGCTACTATTTTTGGTGAAGCAAAGGCTTGAAGGGGTTGAAATAAGGGATGAATGTTTGTATGGAAAAATCTAAACCGTTAAAGTTAAGATGTTAAACTTTGCACTTTAGTTACTCATTTAAAAATAAATTAACCCTAAAGGGGTTAAAATAAGGGTTGGAATTTTATATGCAAAATCGAAACCGCTGAAGCTATTTCTATAAAAATATATATTTCAGCTCCTTATACAAACAAAAAATAATGGCTTACAATAATTTTGGAAAAACATCATTACGGGGGTAAAATAAGGGTAGAAATATTGTACGGAAAATCAAAACCGCTAAAGCTATTGATATAAAAACTTATAATTTGACACCAGTAACGAAAAATAATGTGCACTATAAAAACATCTTAGGTAATGCATACATAAACACACGCCTTTTTCCCAGAAGGGGTAGAAAGAGGTGCTACCAGAACACCCACGTTTCGCCTTATATATTCCGTCCCACGATGTGATAGGGGGCGAGCCTATCGCCATATCGGGCACAAATTCCCGACTCCGGGCAGATAATGAATAGAAAAATCCAATATCACTTTGCCCGACCCGGGATTCGAACCCGAGACCTCAGCTTTGCAATCGCAAACCGTAGTACTACTACGCCACCGAGGCAGTCAATAGGTAATGCATAGTTTTCTTTATTAGCCTAAAGCGACGAAAAGCGGTTTGTTTTGACGAACATTCTTAGCGCTGTTTCAGGTAGGAATTAAACAACAGAAATCACCAAAAAGGGAAAAACGTTATGACTATTGCATTGTTTATATTTGAGAAATAAGTAGTTTACTATACTTATAAAAATCAATTTCGAAGTCAGAATTTTGGCTGAGCGGAAAGTTTTAGCAGGAATTTTGCAAAGTATTTGTGTTTGCGTATTTTTTAAATGATATTCGTCGTATTTTCGTGTTTATATAAGGCCTATCTACAAAATAAAAGCAATTCCAAAAAATTGTCAACATGCCTATTTAGGCATTAAGGGATGAAATGGGATAAAGTGGGACGAACGCGATGAGACCGGTCGGATCCGGATTGCAATCGATGGGAAATAATGGGACGGGATGTAACAGAAAGAAAAGGAGCCAGATGAGATGGGATGGGATACGATAGGAAAAGGGATAGTAGGTACTTAGGTTGAGTTCAGGAGTATAAAAGTTTGAACGGGGATAAGATATTTCTGGTGTGGAGTGGAGTCTAAACATCTAAGCACCCAGGCGAAGCTGGGCCGGGCCGCTAGTATTTTATATATCTTATATTTTAAAGTGTGCGTAGTTTATTATATTGGTATTTTATGTAGTCTATGTTTGATAAAAATGTAATGTATGCATGTTTTAGTTACATTCCTTTTTTCTTTACTGTTTTCCCTATATAATGTGACCGCCGATTTCTCCCGTGCATTCCAGTCCATCTTAAGATTGTCCGGAAATAATCGCCGACAGCGATAACCGCCATTTTTATGCGTTTTTATGTTTTTTTGTTATGTCTGAAAATGTATATAGCGTACAATAAAGTCCAATCCAATCTGTCAGCCAAATGAATTCCACTGCTGAACATAGGCCTCTCAGAATGATTTCCACAATAAAGTATCTATATATTTTTTTTTTGTACTTTACGTCATGTTTACCAACGCAATATATTTTAATACGTCATCAATAATTTAAGTACACTTGACCTATAAATATTGTAAATATGAAATGTTAAACCAATTAAACCATTTAATTGTATACATAGTATTTATTGGTACATAATACAGATATGAAATGTAACACAGTTGTAAAATACAAATAACTTCGTTTTATTTATTTTTTGTTATTATTGTAAATGGTTTAGTGTTAAATATTATGTCCAAAAATACGTTAAGACCATGGTAAAGTATTTACTTTAACTGCCCTATTCATAGACAGTTTTATAACCTATTTTAGTTATCGAAGTTTTGTCCCTATCGATTTCAGTTTGAGCGAAGACAAAAAATTCGACAACTAAAATACGTTTTAAAATTGCCTATGAATAAGGCCGTATATATATTAGATTTCAAACTAAACGAAATCAATTAATGCTAAACGTAGTCATTAACTAGTAAAGTACTGACTAATCATTATTTACATGGACTTAATACAAACGTTCGGTCCCGGCTTCACCCGGGTGCAGATTGTTTTTGAGTCCACTCCATATCAACAACTATTTCGCGTACTGTTTTATATTTAAACGCAACGTGACTAACGCCCTCTATACTACTTTTCCCGTTCCGTCCCGCTTCGTCTCATCCCGTTCCGTTACTCCTCGTTCCATTATATAGCGCGCGCAACGAAGGCCTTCAAAAGGAATATTTTCCCGTTTTGCATCATTCTTCAATAGTGCTCATCTCCTATTGGTCATAGCGCATGTTATATAGCGTATAACGTTCCTAGATAAATGGATTATCCAACACAAAAAAAAATCCAATTCGAACCAGTAGTTCCTGAGGTTAGCGCTCACAAACAAAAAAACTTTTCAGCTTTATATATTAGTATTGATAGTACGTATTTTATTGCATTTGAACACTGACCACGGTAAACATGTTGGCAGCCGCGTATGGTGTATTACCAACAAACCACCACGCACTTTACTATTATATTCTATTATTAAATTAAGAAAAGCATACCTCAATGAAGAAAAGAATCTAGATCTATATGTGTAAATTCGTGAAGGAAAAATTTTGTATGCATTTTTACGAAAATTGCGCGGACGGAGGAGCATGAAATTTGACACAGTTGAAGATTATATGGAGAAGGCACTTCACACACAAGGAAACATGATATTTAATTTAAATAAATAAATATGTACTGCCGATTTATTACATTTAATTAATTAAATCGTTCCAGCATGGGGCGTCCAACCCATATAGCATGGTCTATGTTTGGTTGACAGGAGACGTAAAAGAAGTTCAAGCTTAATGGTTCAACCAACGGTATACGATATGTCTTTCTTTGACGTGTGACGTAATAAAACACAATTAAAAAAATGTTTACATGGATTATGGTATCTACGGCATAATTCGCATTTTGTTAATGTCAAATAAAATTATGTACGTGTCTTGTAAGATAGCCCTTTTTTTTGTGTGGACGCTTAATGGAAGCGTTCACCAGCCAGAGGATACGAATTGGCTATTTGACTGTTGTGGAAAATGAATATAAAATGTGTTAGATATGATAGCTTATTAGCAAGCAATAATTATAGATTTTTTTTTACATTAAGATAAATTCTAAATATTTTATGTTACTAAAATAAGTTCGCGATTTTTAGTTTGTTGATTACAAGTAACAAAACGCCATTGGCTGTCATTGCGCATCGTGTGACGTCACCATTCACAATTTTTCATTAATCTCTGCCACTAAGAACGTTTGCGACTTAAAAACGTAACGTCACTTTGACGTGACCTGCCGTTTTAGTGCATGTTTTTAGTAATAAAGAAAAACATGTTTATTCGTTTTAAAGAACTCTTTAAAAATATATAAGCAATTGCTTGAGGTATAGAATAATCATATGTAGATTCTAAAACACGGCAATTATTGCAATTCAAGTGCAGTCAAGATTGAATATCTACCAGATCTTATACAAAAATATTGCCTATGATATTTTTTATTGTTCAAACTGTGGAAATATGACGATTCAAACTTTATTTGCGATATCTATATTGCATGATAATTCCAAGCATTCACATGATAAAATAAAACAATGTCTTTAAGTATTTTCTACAATATCTGTATTGTTACCAAAAATTTCCTTACCAATAGTAAAACAAAGAACTTTAATAGAACACAAAAATCAAACGAATGTATTGAAAAAACGCATATAAAAGAAATAAAAACTAAAGTTGTTGACCAGTGGCAAAACATTAATATGTACATTATGTAACAGCTAGCACAGACATGGATAGAATAAGCTTACAATTATGTACAATTAAATATCACTTATCGATTTGCATAACCCGTATTATGTGCGCATCGTATTTTGACCAATGTTCTGAAAACAAAAAAAAAACTTCACAAATTTAAGTATAAAATTTAATTATTCATTTAACACAAAACTATTCTTACCGAGCACTATCCAGATCGGAATTGGAACAATGACTAAAAACACCGCTGTCTCGGCATGACAATTCTTGTTTAGAGGCTGCACAGTATACAAAACACCATCAATTAAAGGTTTTTTACTCGATTTATCTTAAAGTAATAAAATAAACGATTAAATGTTACGCAAGGGCATAACATTTTATCTCCTAGATTATTATTACTGATAGCAACGACATAAATTAACATTCATCGCTATGGATACACATTTTGAATCTTTTACTCATGGGAATATTCCCATTATATGATTTAAAAATAAAGTGATTGTTGTGACACGAGCGAGTTCGGGAATAGGGGCGGCAACTGCGAAAGTCTTTGCAACAGAAGGTTCCAGTCTATCTCTTGTTGAAAACTGGTATTGTATTGTATTGTATCAGCCCATATACGACCCACTGCAGGGCACGGGCCTCCTTTACAATCGAGAGTACGATTGAGAGTGGTTAGGCCATATAGTCCACCACGCTGGCCTAATGCGGGTTGGCGGACTTTTACATACCATAGAAATTTATACAAATCGCTATGGTATGCAGGTTTCCTCACGATGTTTTCCTTCACCGTTATAGTGCGTGGTGATTGACTATCAATACACACATGACTCCGAAAAGTCAGAGGTGTGCCCTGGGATTTGAACCCGCGACCACCGTGAGCATGTAGGCAGCCGCGTCTGGTCCGTTTACCAACAGGCCACCACGCACTTAAACTGGTAAAAATCTCGAAAATTGGTAAAACTCCGCTTCTGATCACAGCTAATGTTGCTAAAGATAACGAAACAAGAATAATTATTGAAAAAACAATAGAAGCATATATAAATATTGATGTGTTAGTAAACAGTGTTGGGTTTTTACGATTTGGCAGCATATTAGGCGGGAGCTTAGTGCAAGCTTTCGATGAGCTAATGAGTGTTAATTTACGATCTGTTATATTAATGACACATTACGCTGCGCCGTACTTAGTCAAGACAAAAGAGAACAGTGGCGTGGCGCAGTTGGTTAGACGCCAGCTGTGAATCGAGAAGCCGCGGGATCGATCCCGCAACGAGACAAATGTTTGTGTGAACGACAAGTATTTGTCTCGGGTCTGGGTGTTTCTGAGACTAAAAAATCCCCTGTAGTTCCTGATACCCACGAATCAAGACTCGATCTTAGTGTGGGGTGAGGACTATGTATGTGACTGGTGGGTGTATTTATTTATTTATTATTTAGCATCGTTAATGTGTCAAGTGTTTCGAAGGTTAGTGTTTATCATTATACTAAAGGAACTGCTTAGGAACTAGCGGAGCACAGTGTGAGCGTTAATGCAGTTAGTCCAGGACCAGTAAGGACTAATTTAATAAAGACTTCGGATTGCGCTGGCAAGAAGCATAGTAGAGCTCCTCTGTTAGGCAAAATAGCTGAGCCTGAACAACTCACTGAGATAATCGCCTTCCGAGCCAGTGATAAGGCTAGTAGCATAACAGGTACAGTATACGTCTGTGATAATGGAATGTTGTTGAAATAAAACGCAATATTTTGTATGTTTACCTTTTTATTCTGAATTTAATTCATAAACATACAGCGTATATCCAGGCTGCGACCGAAAACGAAGCCAGGTGGTAGTATTAGTGACTTCAGATACAATGCAACCAAAAATTCCGCAATAAAAAGCGACAACTGCTGTAACTTTACTTATCGTCGTATTTGGGAAGTAAATACATCGTTTTCCAAAAATAATAATACGTATACAATTTTATTTTTAAAGACACGATGGTGCGCAAGGGTTTTAATTGTAATTTTTGCAAAAACTAGGTATTTACCATCCAAACACGATGATAGTTAAAAAAATCCTGTCGCTTTTTTTGAGAAATTTTAGTTGCATTGTGTCTGTAATCACTGAAACTACCACCTGGCTCCGTTTTCAGTCGCAGTCTTGATATACCCTGTATAATACCATAATGTTAAAATGTATTACAGTATACATATTATCAGCAAAGTTGTGTTTAAACATGATTAGAGCGGGTCATATGCCATATAACATGAATAAAACTGTCAGACGTTTACCAAGCATTTCAAAGAGAGATATATATATGTAAGTAAAGTAACGTACCAAGCTATGTTATCTTATGAAATCTCGTTAGAGTGTTCACTATATGCCGTGGGGCGGTCTTTACTTTCTAAAATACTTTTTTATGCACCTTAGATGTAAAAGAATAACAGGTTATTAAATTTATTGAATTTTCGAATTGACATAACAATTTATGATGACTCGTGTACCAATTAGCTCATTTAAAAACTTAAGAATTATAAACACAAGTCAAGTCCATCTACGATACAGTTTTTGCATATTATAATCAGCCGATTGTATTTTTATCAGCCACGCAATCACTTTATATTTGGCCCATTAACATGGCATGTTTACATAGCTAGTTATACCCGTTTATTTACAAGTATATTTTGCATGTATTTAACATGAATACCAGGAAGTATTCAAACTTGAGGAGCATCCAAACGTCGCTATATTTCTAATCTTTAACTCTTAAGAAATCCTTTATAATAAAAAAATATTTTAGCAAAATAAACAAACATTACAAATCAGTTATCGTACCAAAAGGGAGCCGTTATCCGATACATAATTAGATCCAGTAATACTCTTGGCTTTATCACTGGCTAAGAATAGTATCAATTCAGCTATTTCTTCTGCGTCACTGACTCTCTTCAAAGCGGTCATGGCTTTGAAATTGTCCCAGGGGCTTGACAATCCACTATTCTCCAGGATGTCTGTCCTCACTGGCCCAGGACTAATAACATTGACCCTGACTCCATGAGGCGCGAGTTCTAACGCCATATTCTTAGTAAAATGGTTCATACCAGCTTTGGACACCGAGTATGCGGTCAAGATAGGGGTATCCATTGTCTTCATCCCTCCTATGCTAGATATGTTGATGATGTTACCTTTAGTCTTAATCAGTTCTGGTGCTGCTAGTATTGAGATGTGAATCGCAGCTCGGAGGTTTGTAGCCATTACTTCATCGTAAACAGCCAGTAGATTGCCTTCAAGGACGCTTGCGCTGCGAGACATTCCAGCGTTGTTCACTAAAACGTCAAGCCTGCCGAATCTTTCAATAGTGCGATGTATTAACGAGGCAACTTGCTTGTCATTAGCAATATCAATGCGGAGTACTAATGGCTTTATTAGACCATTGAACTTAGATGCAACTTCGTCTAGTTTCTTCTGGTTTCTCCCGACCAGGACGACGCCAGCGCCCTCCCTCGCGAAGGCTAAAGCTGCTGCCGCTCCTATGCCAGAACTGGCACCTGTTACAAGAACCACTTTTCCGGAGAAACTCATTCTTGAACTGTTTCGTCGAAACTAATTTAATTTCTGCATTTTTAGCTTATTGTGCGATATAAGATAAAGGCAGTTATAATACTGATAATGCATTCGCAGTCATTCTACACATCACGTCATATCAGTTCAATATTACAAGATAATTTTAATGCTCACCACCAATACCACACTTTACCGACGATGTTTCAAAAGCCTATAACACCACTTTCTTTACCTTTGACTATAGAAGCCGAAAGCAGGTAAAGATTTTTAGATACCAACTGACACGATGAACTGGCTACAGTATACCAGATAAGTAGCGAGAGATAGATTATATCTCATCTATCAACACAATTACGCTGAACTGCTCGAAAACAGTTTGAACTCGAAATGAGACACATAAATACGTAAATCATTAAGACGTATCTTTCACTAGGGTTTTTCAACATCGTGTATGATAGTTGCTACCCGGGTGAATATAAATGTTCTACCACCACCAAATCTATTTTCATACTTTTATTTATCATTTATGTGTTACGGTCGAGTCTTCAACTTATCACCTGTCATTAACACCATGTTGTCAATACACTTAACTTTACTCTCCAAATCAAGAAATCAACGAAAAATAATCAATAATAATTAATGATTAAAACATACATCCGCCATGTATGTTTTAATCACAAAAAAATATTTTAGATAATTCATCGTTTATGTAATAGTTTTTTTGTATGCATTTTTTTATCCGAACACTATAAAAAGCGATTAATAGATTTTTATTCAAAGTTGTTTTTATAAAGGTTACGTTCTATGGAGGTGTTTGAAATTGTTTCTAATACCACGTTTATCATAGTTGCAATAATTATCGAAAATATATAAAAAACTAATATTTAACTCTAAGAAACAATTTCATTAACAGACTTATCAACGAATAGTTAGTTAACGAACTGTTTACGGTGAAATTATATTTTTATCTTATCCTCAAA
Organism: Theretra japonica; assembly: GCA_033459515.1. Lineage (NCBI taxonomy): Eukaryota > Metazoa > Arthropoda > Insecta > Lepidoptera > Sphingidae > Theretra > Theretra japonica. The sequence goes on from CM065942.1 coordinate 12,117,145, forward strand.
AATTGACATCTGACCCATCTACTGTTTTGGCAGCATATATAATCTAGGTGAGGCGTTATTTTCATTAGTTGTTATAGATAGGCCGTACCGCACGATGAGTTTCTCTGGCAAAGTTGTGTTAGTGACGGGCGGTAGTTCCGGCATCGGTGCTGCGACCGCATTAGCTTACGCTCGGGAAGGTGCCAAAGTGGCCATTGTTGGCAGGAATGAAGCTAAATTGGCTGCTGTTGCCGCCGGTTTCTTGGGTCTCACTGAGCCACTAGTTCTACGTGCGGATGTTTCAGACGAAACACAAGCAGCAACTTTAGTACAGAGGACTGTGGACCACTTCGGCAAACTGGACATTTTAATCAATAACGCTGGAACCACACACAACGCGAGCATCCTCGAAGGAAATATTCTCGAATCATACAATAAAGTCATGGACACAAACCTCAAGGCACCAATACATCTTACTATGCTAGCAGCTCCACATTTAATCAAGACTAAAGGGAATATTATTAATATATCGAGCGTGGCTGGATGTACATCCCTTCCGATGAACGTTCTAATGCTATACTCCGTGTCTAAGGCCGCAATAATCCATTTTACGAAGACCTCCGCTTTGGAACTAGCGCCTCATGGTGTGAGGGTCAACGCTATTAGTCCCGGGCCTGTAAGGACTGATATATTAGAGAGCACGGGTTTCCCAGCTACGTGGGATGATTTCCAAAAGATCACTGCTTTGGATAAAGTAGCGGAATGTGAGGAGATCGCAGATTTGATTCTGTTTCTAACGAACGATAAGGCGAAGAGTATTACTGGATCCAATTATGTGTCTGATAACGGATTGCTTTTGAAAGCATAATAGTTTTAGGAGTTTTAGTTTTATCGGGTCTGTAAACATCCTGTTAATTCATATGATTGTGTGAGAAGTTGTTTTATATTACTTATCATACGACTCTTAAATTAACATTGGCATCAATTATCACGTACGTTGTATTATTTTTAAGGTCGTTTAAGCTATTATATAAACGTATCTTACTTTATCGTTGCAAATGCACTGTTTAATTAATGCCGCAGTCTGCAAGGTTACTTATGAGATAAAATTTTTGTTTCAAAAATGTTTTATTTATTCCCTTTATTTTTCATTTGTAATCATATTTATCAAGGTCTTGACGAATACTGTAAATCTTTGTATTCGACACTAGGCAAGCATAAACCCAAGTTATACATTTCTAAGCATTTTATTTACTGTGATTCTAGAGACTACTATTGCAGTTATAAAACAACTAATATTATAAAGGCCAAAATTTGTGTTTGTTGCTTCTTTACGCTCAATCGGTTGGTCTAATTTTGATGAAATTTGGTATGCAGGTAGCTGATACCCTGAATGAACATATTTACATATTCTATCTTTTATCCCGAAACAATACAGTTTTCCCGTTGTCCAGGTGAAGCCGGGTCGGGCCGCTAGTGAGATTATAAAAGTACTAAAGAACATATAAATGTAAGGTTTCCCCCTTACATCATCTATACTAATAATACTACTGCGTGATCAAACCGGAATATCAAAAAACTAAGCAAACAAAAGATTTTTTTTATTAAATCAAGTTTTTATCGTTGCATATATTGTACTAAGATATTTCAATAGAAGCGTTATGAGGTCGTTATTTTGCAATAATTATTTCATATTCAAATGTGTATTTTAGGTAAAAAAATAGCAATCATATGGAAGAAGTAATCATTTTAAATTATTAAGCGTTTGCTATTATTGAAGTACTTTTAGATATACAATATTTTTTTTCAATAACATATTAAAGTTAATATCATATTTTCTATTCATTATCAGCCTGAAGCCAAAAATTCATACCCGATATGGCGATAGGTTCGCCCCCTACCACATCGTGGGACGGAACACTCATGGCGAAACATGTGTGTCCCGGTAGCACCTCTGCCAAACCATTTTGGGAAAAAGGAGTGAGATTATGTATGTAATTGTCTTACATACAGGGAATATCAAGACTGCTACCGAAAACGAAGCCAGTTGGTAGTTTTAGTGACTTTATACACAAAGCAAATGCATTTTTTTCAAAAGAAAGCAACGACTGTTTTTGTTGTAATTTTTTTCCTCTCATCGTATTTGGGTGGTAAATACATACGTTTTCCTAAAAAAAAAAGTAAATCCTTTTATTTTTAAAGGCGCTATAGTACGCAAGGCTTTAAATTATAATTTTAGCAAAAGCTATGGATTTACCACTCAAACACTGTGATATTTAAAATATTAAACAAAATCGTCGCGTTTTCTGCAAAATTTTTAATTGCAACGTGTCTGTAGTCACTAAAACTACCACCTGGCTTCGTTTTCGGTATCAGTCTTCATATACCCTGTAGATAATAAAAAAAGTCTAGAAAAGATTTTCTTTTTAATTTATGATTAACTTAGTTGCGGTTTAAAGACACGTTAGACATTCCTGGAGACGCGCTGAGCTTCAATGCTCAGTGTTATTAAAATGCGTGCGACTGTTGATCCTGGCTTACATAAGTTGCAGTGGTGACTGGTAGGTGTGAGACCGACAGTCTTTAATTTAATGCAAACAAGGAAATTTAATGCAGCCCCAAAAAGTTGCTTTTCAATAATGTGTTCCCAAGACGCGTTTTATGTAATATGGGTTTGTAAGAGTATCCATGACATGAGCATTTTTATTATCCTGGCAAGGCAAAGTGACTGCGCCACGCCTAATAATAAGTTGAATGGTATGAGACTGCCGTCTGAGGCCATTCTATACTCTGTCTGGACGAAATTAGCACTTACCATCATATGCAATGCAGTCACGGTCCCGTGCTAAAATAAAAAAAAGTGCAATACTCGGAAGAATAGTCGATTGGTAGGTAAAATAATATCATCATTTCTTAGCAATTGACACAATTATGCCGGCCCACTTAACTGCTTCTTCACGCTGTTGCATAAGACTGAGGATTATAGGAAAGTGGAAACATCTGAGCTGGTAAACTAACATTATTTTTAAGGAAGTGCTAAAATTTGTTATTTGCATAATTTAATATTGACATTATACTCACACTGATATGAAAGGACAAATTTCAGTGATGTTTGTAATTAAATACTATTAAGTGTTATGACGAGAACTTCCGTATTACTATAGATATGGTAAAAATGCGAACAGCTTGTAACCCATGATCCTAGGTTTGGTTCTCGGAACAAAACATAATAGACCCAACGATCACACCCTCTCATTGGTCTTACGTCACCATGTATGGACAGTAAGTCGCGTGGTTCTGAATTCAATCGCCAGGTGGCGCAATGCATATTCTGTGAGAATTTCTGTTTTAGAAGAGACCGAACAGTTCTCATAAGTTTTACAGGATGGTTTGTGTCTCGCCCTTATGACATTTTAGGCAGGAAATAAGCTTGGCAAACAGTGTATTTTAAACAAGTTTTTTTTTTACTATAGCACTATAAAGTAACCTGATGCTAAGTGCAGTACAATCCAAATAAAAAGAAACCTTGTCTGGAGGATTTTATTTATCGACGTCATTTTAAAGTAAAGAGCATTAAGTTATTATTGTGAAACAAAATACAAAACTTGAAAATTACGTAATCAAATTAATCACAAGAGAATTTCTTCACAAAAGTTTATTTATGATGTCTTAAACGGATTATATAATGTAGTAATTGAAATACAATAGATATACGAAATAAAAGCTGCTATATTCTAAATCAGGTTAGATTTGTATTATTTATTAAAAAACGACAATTTCCAACAAGTTGTAGAGGAAATTCTTCATCGAAGGCTTTTAGGCAGCAGCTGATTATTTATAATTTTTATTTAATCATTGGATCCACAATTCCACATAACTTTATAGACCCTATGACTTGAGCAGCATCCCGTTATCAATTACATAATTCGATCCAGTAATACTCTTCGCTTTGTCACTCACTAAGAACATGATCAAATCTGCAATTTCATTCGGTTCTGAAACTTTGTTCAAAGCTGTGCTTTTTTTTATGTCATCCCAAGTTCCAGCAAGCCCCGCATGATCAAATATATTAGTCTTAACTGGCCCTGGACTGACAGCATTGACCCTCACTCCATGAGGCGCTAGCTCCCTAGCGGCGTACTTTGTAAAATGTGCTACAGCGGCTTTAGATACACAATATGATGTATAACTTGGTATCGATGCACAAATACCACCGATGCTGGCTATATTTATAATGTTCCCCTTGGTCTTAATTAAATGCGGTGCTGCTAAACTGCTGAGGTGAAAAGGCGCACGAAGATTGATCTTCATGACTTCGTCGTACGTTTCAAGGAGATTTCCATCGAGGAGACTGGCTTCACGTAGTATCCCAGCGTTGTTGACGAGGACATCGAGTCTGCCAAATTCGTCAATCGTGCGTTGGACTGCTTCCACAGCTTGGCTGTCTTGAGAGATGTCCAGGTTAAGAGCTAGAGCTTTGCCATTACAGGCAGCTGCTACATTGGGAAGCTTGGTTGCGTTTATATCAGCAATGGCAACGCGAGCTCCTTCTTTAGCGAAGGCTATCGCTGTAGCCGCTCCTATACCAGAGCTGCCGCCAGTCACTAATACTACTTTATCAGTAAAACTCATCGCGAGCGTCCGATGCGAGTGCTGTGCTGATAGGAACTGCAAGCGAATACTGCCTAATAAACTGTGCAATTGTCTATCTTACAAAGTGCTAATATACTGCCTTTGCACGCGACAAATATGGATTGCAGCCCAGACAGTTTTACTTGGATTCAATACATTTTATTTCGTTTCCACACTGTACAAATACTTTACTGTACTGTATATGCCCATTATCAGCAACTGCTGAGCACTTAACTCCGATTACGAGACGAGAGGCCGTAGTTCACCACGCTTGTTCGGTTGGATATATCCTTCTGTTTCATTCTATGCCGAATCTTTTCAACCATTTTGTTCCTTTTAGAAGCCAAGTTATATAATAAAAATCTAGGTCTAGTCTTTTGCCAATTTCTTATATCACGAGTTCAGAGTTTGATGTGTAAATGAACAGACAGATAGCATTACTAATACATTTATATTAGGAGTAGATTTCCTTACAATTAGATAAGGAAGTTCATGTTTATAATACTATAATATATGTACATGCCCGTATGTAGTTGTGAGTGTGGTTGTGAGTGTCTACGAAATAAGCATACATTTAAATATGAACAATTTACTTATCTAAAACGTATAAAATATTATCGAATACATTGTTGTTGGTGTACCGTTTAAGATAAATAAGTAATTCAAACGAATGCACCTTAACCAACATTACATAAGCTCACGCCTTTTTCCCAAAAATGGGTAGACAGACGTTCTCCTGGTAGTAACCAGGTCATCTGCATTTCGCCTTGTGTGTTCCATACCACGATGTGATAGGGGGCGAGCCTATCGCCATATCGGGCACAAATTCCTGACTCTGGACTAATAATGCATAGAAAAATCCAATATCACGTCGCCCGACCCGGAACTCGAACCCGAGACCTCAGCTTTTAATCATACCGTAGTACCGAAGTACAACTACGCCACCAAGGCAGTTAATTAACCAACATTCACTCACAAAAATACTATATTGTTTCGGAACATTATGTCATATTTACGACGTTTGGTTTATTGAGGAAGCCTATACTCCAAAGTCAAATAGGCATACATTTATTTCAATCCAATCAATACCCGTCCAATATTAAACAATAATTGAAATAAAATATTTTAATAAACCCTGATTGTATGTATAATGTAACCGAGACTTCACCGTGTAGAAATTACGCCTTAGATATTTCCCGCCGGTACCGCGCAGTTTCTAGAAAATATTATAATAATGTGTGATTTTATTTCATTCTCAGACTACTGACTCGTAAATTATATCCAAATCTAGCCAATGCTGCGTAAATTACGAACGCGCCAGCATAACAGAGTGATCAAACAGTGATTTGGTATAAAAACTGTTCAGTGACATCATTTTTAACTTATCATCGCAAATAGACAAAGATTTGAATTCTTGTAATGTTGTCATTTAGCAAAATTTTAGTTTAGTTATAGCTATTTGGTATCAGGTGATGCGTTTTTCGTGCAAACTTACGTTAGTAACAACAAATAATACAACATACATATATACTTATGACATATGTATATATAATGTGAATACAATGCAACGTAAATAAAAAGCAAAGATAAAATTCTTTAAAAGAGCGCAATTAGTTTATGATAATCAAACATATGGTACACGGCGCCTGTTAGAAAATTATAGCAATGGCGTTGGAGACAGATTAAAGAAGAATTGCAGGTGTTTATTGTTTTTAATGAGTGTGCCGTGTAGTGAGAGTTGTCGTTCGCATATATACTATATTAACATATCTTATCTTATAGACTATAACATTATCTGAATTACAATCGGAGCAAAAATTTTATGGAAGTTTAGTCTTTTAAGCAAGTCTTTTAACCAATTCCCAATTCCATTATCAGAAACCGATAGTAGAAGTATGTAATTCATACCTCTCGATGTATTGAACCCACAATGTCATTGAAAACTATGGCGCTTCCATTCTTGAGCGTCATTCCATTGTCAGAAACATAATTGGAGCCAGTCACACTTCTCGCCTTGTCACTCGCTAAGAACATGATCAAATCTGCAACCTCATTCGCATCCGCCACTCTATTCAGGGCTGTGAGTGGTTTAAAATTATCCCAATTTCCTCCGAAACCTGAGGTCCCAATAATATCAGTAACTACTGGTCCTGGACTGATAACATTGACCCTCACTCCATGAGGCGCTAGTTCCAGAGCAGCGGCCTTTGTGAAATGATTAAGACCAGCTTTAGAGATACAATACGATATGAAAGTTGGCTTTACTGGTGTACATATACCGCCAATGCTGGATATATTTATAATATTTCCTTTGGTCTTGATTAAATGTGGTGCTGCTAAACTGCTGAGATGAACAGCTGCACGGAGGTTCGTGCTCATAACTTCATCGTACGTTGGAAGGAGATTTCCTTCGAGGAGACTGGCTTCACGTAGTATCCCAGCGTTGTTGACGAGGACATCGAGTCTGCCAAATTCGTCAATGGTGCGTTGTACTGCTTCAACCGCCTGGCTTTCTTGGGAGATGTCGAGATGAAGACTTAGAGCCTTACCATTACAGGCAGCGACTACATTGGGAAGCTTGGTTGCGTTTATATCAGCGATGGCAACGCGAGCTCCTTCTTTGGCGAAGGCTATCGCCGTGGCCGCTCCTATACCGGAGCTGCCGCCGGTCACTAATACTACTTTATCAGTAAAACTCATCGCGAGCGTCCGTTGCGAGTGCTGTGCTGATAGGAACTACAAGCGAATACTGCCAAAAAAGTGTGACGTTAAAGATTATCCTACGATGTGCAAATATACTGTCTTTGCCCGCCCCAAATATTTACTTATATAAACCTGAGAACGACCACACCTGTGTACTATTTACTATATTGCACACCAGATATCCCAAAATACCGGCAAAGGGCGGGTCATTGTACCAAATAGCGAAACCCCTTTGTCGGTTAATTCACCCCAAATTTACAACCAGGACACTCTGCAGAGACACAAATCACTTCCTACACGAAAACCGCAAATAGAAAAAAAAACTGGGCGTCTATATTCGGCTCCAGCTTATCCTAAACCACGTCATCACATCCTATTTTAGGACGAGATGCATGCAGCTTATGGCATATCACTTCAATCAACTTTATTTCCTTTCAATCTACTCGTAATAAATCATTTACAAATTAATCTGAGAGAAGAAATGTGTAGAGACGCACTTCTCTAACTTTTTACACACTCTTACTTCAGTTCAGAGTTCAGAGGTTCAGATGTTTATTCATCAGTAAGAAAAGAATAATGATGATCATGTGGGAATATAATAATATATTTATTACATTAGTAAATTATATTTGTTACGCTCCCCATCTGTCGTGACAAATTTATCTGAATCAAAAATGATCCGATGTGATGTGAATTATAGACAAATCAACTTTACAATTTGGTTAAACGATTGTTAAAAATTAATTTTAAGTAACGTAAATTTTGTTTTATTGCCGAAAATAGTAAAACTGTGACTTTTTATTGCGTTGCCACAAATTAATTGTATTCAAAACTTTTATTTTATAGTTTATTTGTATTGCACTGACTGGAACAATTATAGTGGCGTATTATACGGACTTGAAAATATTATATTCTGGCATATTATATTGTTAAAATAAATTACCTCGGTGACGTAGTTATACTACGGTATGATTAAAAGCTGAGGTCTCGGGTTCGAATCCCGGGTCGGGCAAAGTGATATTGCATTTTTGTATTCATTATAATCAGTACGGCGTCAGGAATTTGTGCCCGATATGGCGATAGGGTCACCTCCTATCACATCATGGGACGAAACACATACGGCAAAAGGTGGGTGTCCTGCTTGCACCTCTGCCTACCCCTTCTGGGAAAAAAGCGTGGTGTTTATGTATAAACCTATGTTAAAATAAACTTACGTTCATAATTCATGTATAATTTTACCATTTGTTAAGTTACTCTTGAATTTTAATATTATAACTAATGATATACGTGTTAAAATGTTTACTGAATCGTTAATACTCGGTGGCGCAATTGTACTACGCTACTATTACGATGTTGAGGTCTCGGGTTCGAATCCCGGGTTGGGCAAAACGATATTGGATTTTTCTTTTCATTTTCAGCCCGCTGTCCGAAATTTTTGCACATCATGGGACAGAACAAACAAAGCGAACCATGGGTGTCCTGGTAGCATCTCTGCCTACTCCTTCTGGGAAAAAGGCGTGAGTTCAAGTATATTAATACAATTATATATGAAATGCACTTGGAAAATATAATATTGAAATGCATGAAAATATCGATGTGTACTTTTATTATACAAATATCCTTTACACGGCGCCTGCTAAAAAATAATAGCAATTTCATGGATCCTACGTGATCAGAGAGAAAAATATTGAGGCGTTTTTTTTTATTTTTAGTGATTGAGTTTATGCAGTCTACACCACAACGTTAATTCGTCAATTTGTTCTTTAAACTATCATGGTAATAAATTTGCCATCTTTCATTTGTACGTTTAAATAGGTAACCTACCAAATATATCTACATATTGTATAAACATTTATTTAAGGACATCTGCGTAGTCATGCTGCAAGAACCTGTCGTTGACCAAATTAGTTCTAGTTTGCCGCTCTATCAACAGAATTCATTCTAGAGTGCCGTTCTTTCTAACTAGAGCTCATGTTGTTAGGCAAGCTATGATTTACATTCGTCTGTAGTCTTACCATGAAAAATGCCGGATTGGGAAAAGACAGTTGAACTCTGGCATATGAATGACCCAGTACGAGTAGTCATAAGAATATTTAGTCTCTTTCTCTGGAGTTTCCAATCACAATCGAGGTGGACACGACGTGGCCATTAACAAGATCTCCGTCTAGTCCATGTTCATTTTAAGGCCCACCTGTTGAGAAACTCCACTGAGGTCCTTGAGTATAAGGCGTAGGTCTTTCAACGATTTTGCCAAGACTACTATATCGTCGGTAAATCGAAGGTGGGTGATTAACTCGCCACTATACTTAGTATCCAATTAAAAAATAATTTATTCCGAATAACTATGAATTAGGTGAGTGGATTCAAGTACATTATGTTCTTTAGACCGATGAAAATATTGACTCAAGTGGTTGATACAAACGTTATTGAGCGTTGCTAATTTGAATATCAACTCGTTAGTACAATAAATTCGCAAAAAACGGTTTGTAATTAATCAAATAAACTCATACTCGAAACCTCATTTTAAAATCAGTGTAGTGCTGTGGGTATCATATACGTCCCACGGCTGGCCAGGAAACTTCTATACGGTAAAGATTACCATAGGGATTACTCCTCCACGCTCGCATAGTGTGGACCGGTTGACATATTATCATTAAAATTCTCATGACGTCTCTCAGATGTGCAGGGTTCCTCACAACTTCCTTCACGATTAAAGTGCGCGAAAATTTAATACGAAATCACAAACACATACTAAATTCATAGACCTAGAGGCTGTAGCAATCAAACCTTCATGATTTTATAAAAGCTGAATGTTTGTCTTGAACTTGGGCTCTAACCTCTCTAAAACCTCTCTTTTATTCGTCCGTCGATACGGTCGTTGCCATCTCGGTTATCGCTTACTTATCAATTCTTACACGTAAGCAAATATCAGTCATTCATCATATCATAGACTTATTAGAGTGATCCAACCGACCGGCTCTCATTCCATGATGATTTAAATTCAATAGCCGTGTGAAAACTATGTCGAGGTTGGACAGTTTGGAAGGATTCACAAACTATTTGTACAGTACAATTTACTTTAAATTAGGTTAATGACCGTTAATTAGGATATGACGAATTAACAAGTTGTAGACACACTGGCCGAAAAACTCTTAATGGCTGTCACGAGTCGCCAAGAGCAGTGTTGTACGGCCACTTACAATTTTAATTTCATTAAAACATTGCTGAATCATCATAATTTTATTAACGTCAACGAAACAAAGATAATCATAATACCAATACATTTTAAATACCAATGGTGAAATAAAAGTTGTAATATTGTTTTGATTATTTTTTATTGTATACATTTAATATATAATTGCATAAAAGTATTTTAAGACTTAAGCAGCATTCCATTATCCGAAACATAATTGGAGCCAGTAACACTTCTCGCTTTATCACTCGCTAAGAACATGATCAAATCAGCAATTTCAGTCGCTTCTGCCACTTTATTCAGAGCTGTGAGTGGTTTAAAGTTATCCCAACTCAGGACTCCGGCGAATCCTGAGTTCTCAATAATATCAGTCACAACTGGTCCTGGGCTGATAGCATTTACCCTCACTCCATGAGGCGCTAGCTCCATAGCAGCGGCCTTGGTGAAATGGTTAAGGGCGGCTTTAGAGACACAATATGACACGAATATAGGCTTCGAAGGCGTATGCTGTCCTCCAATGCTAGATATATTTATAATGTTCCCTTTAGTCTTGATCAAATGTGGTGCTGCTAAACTGCAGAGGTGAATAACTGCTCGAAGATTCGTGTTCATGACTTCATCGTATGCTTTAAGAATATCACCTTGGAGAAGACTAGCTTGACGTTGTATGCCGGCGTTGTTTACGAGGACATCGAGTTTGCCAAATTCGTCAACAGTGCGTTGAACTGCTTCCACGGCTTGGCTTTCTACGGAGATGTCGAGACGAAGCACCAGAGCCTTGCCGTCACAGGCGGCCGCTACGTTAGCCAGCTTGGTCTCATTTCTACCGACGATGGCGACATGAGCTCCTTCTTTGGCGAAGGCTATCGCAGTAGCCGCTCCTATACCGGAGCTGCCGCCGGTCACTAATATCACTTTATCAGTAAAACTCATGGCGAGCGACTGATACGGACTGCGAGCGAGTACTGTAGAATATTCGTGACTATCTCGCGCTGTGTAAACAGTCTGCCTTTGTACGTCACAAATATTTGGTTGCTTACAGTAAACACCGGCTTCGACTAGTCGCTATTTTTTTATTCATTTCACATCACTCTTTTTGGTTACTTTAAGTTCTATGTGTATTAGCAATTTTGCTAAAAGGCGAGGGATAATCTGAATCTGAGGTATTGCTTTGCTGTAAGGTACTGTGCAATGAGCTTGTCACACCACCATCCACCACACTAAAAAAATCTGGTCAGGAACATTCATGTAACAACACAGTCAACACAGTCAAACAGTCATGTAACTTTTGTCTCCTTAGGCAGTACCCTTCCACCAAATTTTATTATAGCAGATACAAGGGCGTTAGCTTGGTTGTGTAAAAATAACGAACAGACAAACTAACGTTAATAACTACGTTAGCACTTATGATATTAGTGTGGATATTGGATTAGATAGGCTAGTCCATATCTTTCGAACAATTTTAATGGACTATAAACATTTTTATCTATAAAACGCCTATCATAATGAGGAAATGTTAGCATAAGCAATATATTTTTGGAACAGAATGATAAATGTTGCCACGTCTGGTTTTGGAAAGTGTCCAAGCACAAACGAAAACATTTTTATACTCTTAGTCTACACTTTTTTTAACTATCCACATTGTTAGGAAATATCATGATGATGGGATAACTGTGCAAAATTCGTGATATTTCTTAGGTACTAACACCACCTTATATTCTCTAAGCGTTAATTGAATGGAACTAGTACTCCAATGAAATCTTACGTAATAATTACTCATTCAATTTAGACATACCTATACCATAAATAATTATGCATACTATCTGCTATTAAGGATAAACTGTCATATCGCCTATTTTAATATAGCGTATTTTTTATCAAAACCACGATAGAGTAAAAAATATTTATAATAAAAAAACCACTACAAAGTAAGAAATTAAATCTATTTCATTGTACTTGTACACGTTGATAAGATTGCTTAGTGACTTTACTAGCCAACAAATCAAAATAAGTATGTATATGCGTAACATATTGAAGGCGGGCCGCCAAGTACCAAACAAGTAACAATTAATGCATAAGATGAAAGTTGGACACATAAAGAAAGAAATATGTTATATACGTTGAAAAAAAAAACTAAAATCGGTTCAAAGCTGTCGAAGATATTGAATATTTACATGTATACAAATTTTCTTAAACCCCCCTCACCACACCTCTTATTTTCCCCCCACTGTACTTTAATTCTTATATTATACGTAATGCAAAAAGAACCATTGGAATCCTATTCAATTTTGAGGAGTTTTAATCTCCAGGTCCAAAGATATTCCTCAGATTAAGTTATTTTTTTAATGGGGCCATCTGTGAGGTATACGCTTTGAAACAAAAAAAGAATTTTCCAAATCGGTTCAGGCGTCTTTAAGTAAACGGGGAACATACCTACATAAAAAAAAACAAAAATTCCGACGAAACGAGAACCTCCTCCTTTTTTAAAGTCGGTGAAAAATCCGGAAATAGTGTATTTACAACCATTTATAAAATCGACTACAAAAGTATTACTTTTTTGACCAAGAAATGTGTAATGGTTTTACAACTCTGTAAAAATACTGTTCTGTATCAACCCAGATACGTCCCATTGCAGAGCACGAGCCTCCTCTACAACCGAGAGTGCGATAGAGAGGGGTTAGGCCATATGGACTAACCCTAGGCTATATAGTCCATCAGGCACCACGCTGGCCTAGTGCGGGTTGGCTGACTTTACATATCGTAGAAAATCTTGCAAATCGCTATGGTGTGCAGGTTTCCTCATGATGTTTTCCTTTACCGTGGTAGTGTGTGGTGATTGACTATCAATACACACATGAGTCCGAGAAGTCACAGGTGTGCCCTGGGATGGCCAGTTGTATATAAAGTGAAGGAAAAATAGCAAAAGCGCCTGGTAAAATAATGATCTTACACTCCAAGTACTAATCGTTATCAATACAGCTAAGGTGTATATTATAATTCATTTTATGCGTATATTATAATATAAATTTTAAGATAAAAGTTACTTTTACTTTTTACAATGTACATGTTTATGATTATACATATATAGGTACTTTTTTTCTCCAGATATAATTTTGTACACACTTGTGGTAGGTCTCTTACATAATTATGAGAAGCCGGCTGGGTAGGTACCACCGCAATGTCGATTTCTCCCGCCAAACAGCAATGTAAACGCATTGTTGTGTTCTGGTTTGAAGGACATTGTAGCCAGCGTAAATATTGGACATAATGAAACTAAACAACTTAATGTCATAATCATGGTGTTGTTTGGTTTTGCCACTTCCATGAGCGGTGGTATCGTTTACCATCAGGCGAATCGCATGTTCGTCTCGTCTTTCATAGCAATAAAAAAAAAGTTTTTTCCATAAGCGACCAAAGAGATAGAACTTCAATGGACGGAATTATGAAATACTCAATATGTTAACCAATATTAGGTACATTTATCTGATGTCCAAATACTTAAATCGATTTAGCCGTTTTCGAAAAGAAAAAAAAACGTATTTTCATTATTTTTTCGATAACCAAATTAAGTAGAGAGTTGAAACTTGCAGAATTAAATAATCTTGTCAGTACCAACCTACTCTCAAAAGATCATCCAGATATCATTCTGCGGCCATTTTTGTACCCTTATCGGCTATGGCCTTTTACCTATGACCATAAACCAAACGTCCCAAAAGAAGTATGACTTCAACAAATAAAAGTACTCTGACTAAATACGAGTAGTTAAGAAATCAATTTCTACTACTTATTTAGTCTAGTTTGCTATTAATGTGTGTTTTGAGTTATTAAAACGAGACTTTTTTTTTACGATTGTTATTTATTGATTAAGAAAGCTTCACGTATGCTCTGCACTAGCAACATGGGCAATGTTTTTACTATTGTGTTAGTGATAAAATGGCATTCATTGCTATCTGAACTGCATAAGAAAAATAAAATTAATAAAAATAGCTTACAAAAGTTGACTGGCGCCCACTTTAAGATTCAATCCAAAATATGTCACAGAAATCTGCATGCCTGGGATTCCTGAACAAGAATTTCAAGGATATGTGAAGTTAATTAAACGGTATAAAGCCAGCGTAACTAAAATAAGCTGATGTTAATATACATACGAATATCACATCCAAGAAAATTCTTTTCAATGCAGTGCAATATATTAATTATCAGCCCGGAGTCAGGAGTTTGTGCCCAATATAGCGATAGCCGATAGGTTCGCCCCCAATCACATCGTGGGACGGAACACGCAAGGCGAAATTATTGTGCTGTTGCACCGCTGTTTACCCCTTCTGGGTTAATGGCGTGATGTTTATGTATGTACATCCACAAAACCCAAATAAACATCATACGAGGAAAATATTAAGTCGGTTTTTAGTAAATCCGGTGTTTATACTTTACATTTCTTAAATATTTTTTAACCTAAACTGATTACATTTTGAGAAAATGTAAGTACACAGCCAGGTCATAAGTATTGTCACACAGTAAAAACTTTTCTTTTAGAATGCTGGCCACAAAAAAGTTTATTGAATTCGAATTTCGAATTGTTCATGAAAATAAAAATTTATACTTTTTAGAATTTTACTCATTTTTAAATATGGAGTGGACGCTTAAAGAAGACCGTGTTGCAGTTATTGCGTTGCATCGTTGCGGTTACGCGCCAATTAAAATTTTTGACATACTGAAAATTTTGAATATAACCAAAAGATTCGTTTATCGTACCATCAAACGATACAACGAAGACTCTAGTGTAGATGACAGGTCAAGAAGTGGTCGCCCTCGGTCTGTTAGGACTCCAGCAGTGATAAAAGCTGTGAAGGCGCCAATTCAAAGAAATCCCAAACGTCAGCAGAAACTGTTGGCCCTTCAGATGGGGTTAAGCAGAACCACGGTGAAAAGGTTGTTAAATGAAGACTTAGGGCTTCGGGCATATCGAAGAAAAACAGGACATCGTTTGAATGCTTGTCTAATGGACCTAACACTGAAGAGATGCCGCACTTTGTTGAAGCGGTACGCGGGAAAAAAAAATCGGGAAATTCTTTTTTCGGATGAAAAAAATTTTACCGTAGAAGAGAGCTACAACAAACAAAATGATAAGGTGTACGCACACAGTAGTGAAGAAGCGAGCAACCGTATTCCGCGTGTCCAACGAGGTCATTTTCCATCCTCGCTCATGGTATGGTTGGGAGTTTCTTATTGGGGCTTAACAGAGGTACATTTTTGTAAGAAAGGTGTAAAAACGAATGCAATTGTGTATCAAAATACAGTCCTGACGAACCTTGTGGAAGCTGTTTCTCATACCATGTTCAATAACAGGCACTGGGTATTCCAACAAGATTCGGAGCCAGCTCATAGAGCGAAGTGCACACAAGACTGGCTGGCGGCGCGTGAAATCGACTTCATCCGGCACGAAGGCTGGCCCTCCTCCAGTCCAGATTTGAATCCGTTAGATTACAAGATATGGCCACACTTGGAGGAAAAGGCGTGCTCAAAGCCTCATCCCAATTTGGAGTCACTCAAGACATCCTTGATTAAGGCAGCCGCCGATATTGACATGGACCTCGTTCGTGCTGCGATAGACGACTGGCCGCGCAGATTGAAGGCCTGTATTCAAAATCACGGAGGTCATTTTGAATATACTTTAGTGTCATAAGAATCTATGTTTTGTTAAGTACATTTTGGTATATAAATGGTTACATAATGAATAAACTTGTTTCAATTATTTTATATTAAACATGTGACAGAATTTATGACCTGACTAGGTATATAAAGTCACATGTATTCGAAATGGGGTGAGTAGAGACGCGATTAGTTTTAGCTAGAGTTTGCCCAGTTTATTTCTATTCGTACATAGCGTGTTGCCTAATTTGGGAATGGAAGCCAGAAAACCTCACATTTCAAACCCAAAGTTATCTTTAAATTCTTGGCTGGAATTTTTCACACTCTGGTTCGGATTGGAGAATTTTTTTAACAGCAAAAATACAACTTCTAATATTACCTACTTATTTAATACTAAATAAAATCACTTATGCTAATAATCCACCGTTATCAATCACATAATTCGAGCCAGTGATGCTCTTAGCCTTGTCTCCCGCCAAGAAGAGGATCAAGTCACTTATCTCCTCGGGATCCGCAATCCTCTTCAAAGGACTACTCGCAGCGATCTGATCCCAGGTGAGACCAGTAAACGCAAGGAAATCAGTCTTCACTGATCCAGGACTAATCACATTGACTCTCACACCATGAGGCGCCAACTCCGCCGCAGCACCCTTAGTAAAGTGATTCAACGCAGCTTTAGACACAGCAGTCGAGAGGTTGATAGGTCTGATGGCATGCGCAACACCCCAGATGCCCGAGATATTGATGATGTTCCCTTTAGTCTTGATTAGATGCGGCGCTGCCAACGTGGTAAGGTGGACTACAGCCCGTAAGTTGATGTTCATAACGTCATCGTAAGCTTTAAGGAAGTTGCCCTGGAGGAGGCTGGCTTGGCGCGTGATCCCGGCGTTGTTAACGAGGATGTCTAATCTCCCGAATTGTTTCACAGTCCTTTGGATAGCGGCAGCTGCTTGGTCTTCCTTAGTGATGTCGAGGTTGAACGCTATCATTCTGTCTGGACAAGCTGCTGTAACTGCTGCTAGCCTGGTCTCATTCCTGCCCACGATGGCGACGCGGGCTCCTGCCCTTGCGAATGCTATCGCTGTGGTCGCTCCTATACCGGAGCTACCACCAGTCACAATCACCACTTTATCAGAAAATTCTTTTGCCAATGTCTGACATAGACAGTGAGCGATTACTAAAGTCAGAACATGCGTTTTACTGGTAAAACCCATCGTGTATAAGCGGTTTTTGCAAAATCGAATGCACAACTATTTTTTATGTTTTTGAACGCAAACTTATTTATGTTGTGATGCGAAAGATGCGAACTAAATGTGAATGAGGAAATATACTTTAAACGCTGTATATATACTAAAAACGTGTACAGTCGGTAACAACAAATGATGTGAAAAACAAAGTTCAATAACACTCAGGGACGTCCTTAGCTCATTTCCTCTCTACGCCCTGATTTTTACGTTCTCTTATCCTCCAACTAGTTTCCCAAAATAGTTATGTAAGCAGCAAGTCGTAAAGTTATAAGCCAAAACACTGAGCATAAAATCATGTTATTATAACAACCTCGGAGTATAAACGTCTCGACTGACTGCCTCGGTGGCGTAGTTGTACTATCAACAAATCAAAATATATGAGTAATATATGTATAGAAGGCGAGTCGCCAACTGCCAAACACGTAGAAATTTAAATTAATATAAAACATAGGTCCTACATATTTGGCTCTTGGCGGGAAAAAAAGAATTTTCGAAATTTGTTCAGGCGTCTTCGAGTAATCGGTGAATATACATACAAAAAAAGATTTCAACGAATTGAGAAGCTCCACCCTTTTTGAAGTCGGCTAAAATATTGCAAACTGCAACAGTATTTAACAGTATTTGATGCCGATTGTACAAAAACAAGTCAACGTGTGTCATAGTAAAACAAAACTCGTAGGAAAACGGAATACCTGCTCAATTAAATTAATAACGTGATTTTTTCAAACATCGACAAGTTTGCATTTTTCCGCGCTACAAATCTAACAGGAAAATTATAAGATTAATCTTTTAGAACAAATCTCATCCATGTACCATCCATGGGCTACTGACCATAATTGCGAATTTGATTCCCAGGGAGGGCAATGAACTATGTAACGAGTTTAGAATTTTGAAATAGTAATAGGTTTTTTTGTAATAGAATTTTTATAGTGTTTATTATGTCTTTAATCTTGGATCACTTCAAAATTTAAAGAAACGACGCCAAACAGACAAGTTGTAAAATCATCGCATGCACCAACCTTGTTATCTTTTAAGTGCGAAAAACACGAAGATAAAAATTAAATCACCAACGAAATACTTTAATTAAAACGTTGCAATTTCATGATTCAATGTTTGATTTTAATGTTATTGGGGTAATAAAAAATATTTAATTTTTAAAAACAACTGAAATGGAATGCGTTCTTTCGAATTTCCGTAAAACGATGTTATGTGAATTTTTACACACAATTTTATAAAACAATACATATATTTTGTTACAAAAGAAACCTCCAAAATGATAATTTACAAAACAATGAACCCATCTTCTTAAATAAAACAATTGAAAAATATAAGCTAACAATACAAAAATAAAGCACAATTATTGTTATACGAGTATGTATTTGGAATGAAAATTATTAGTGCCTTTAATAATTTAAATAAAGTACCATAAATTTACTTCAACACCATGCCATTATCAATGACGTAATCTGCTCCGGTGATACTTTTAGCTTTATCACTAGCTAAGAACATCATTAGTTCCGCTAACTCGTCAGGTTCTGACACTCTGTTCAAAGCAGTCATATCTTGAAAATCATCCCAGGTTCCTGAATAATCCATGGTTTCTAGAATACCAGTCCTCACAGGTCCCGGAGAAATAGCATTGACTCTAACTCCATGTGGCGCCAATTCCAGAGCAGCACCTTTCATAAAGGAAACTAAACCAGATTTTGATATAGCCTCTGTAATGAAACGCGTGTCTGATGGTAGTTTTATAGTCCAAATACTAGACGTATTAATGATGTTCCCTTTCGTCTTGATCAAGTGTGGTGCTGCTAGTGTTGTTAGATGGACGATAGCTCTTAAGTTTGTGGCCATCATTTCGTCGTACGTTTCAAGCAAATTCCCTTGCAAGATACTAGCCATTCGGGCTATACCAGCATTATTAACAAGGACATCGAGCTTCCCGAAGTGGTCCACTGTACGTTGTATTATACCGGCAGCTTGCACATCATCAGTTATGTCTGCGCGCAACACGAGTGGTGGAACGAGTCCGGTAAATTTACTTGCGACATCAGCTAATTTTTCTTCATTTCTACCAATAATAGCCACACGAGCTCCTTTCTTAGCAAACGCTAGGGCCGTCGTTGCTCCAATTCCAGAACTCGACCCAGTCACCAACACTACTTTATCAGCAAAATCCATTACGAGTGCTCGGGACAAGGACTGTTTCAATACTGAGGAATGGCACGCTGGGTGCCGAGAGAAATACTTGCATCTTATCTTTTTTATCTAGAGTATGATACTTTAATGACGAGTTCGCGCTCTTCAGTGCATTAACTGTTTCATTATCCAATGGCTTCGTTCTTATCTAAGCCGTTTACGACCAGTTGCATACTTGAAAATCTTGGAGATATGCGCACACATTTAGAGAGAATATTACCATAGTACAGCAGTTGAATCTTGATATAATCAATACTGGCTGTATAATGCATCACGAGACTCAATGCAGCGAGACCCCGTCTTGGCAAACGTAGCTGAGCGGCCCTCTGGCCAGATAGCGGAATTACTTGCACAAAAGGGCCGGCGGCGACTGGATACATAAAGCAGCAGACCGAGTTCTGTAGCATTCCTTGGGAGTTTTCCGTTGCATGATTATGTGATGAATGATGATGATGAATGACAGCTTTTTGTTTGATGTAAATAAATAAATGAATGCAACCAATAGTCACATACATAGTTCTGACCCCACATTAAGTTCAATTACGTCTTGTGTCGTGGGTACCCGAAATTACGAGAGACTTTTCGATGTCACAAACACCCAGACCTGACACAAATATTTGTGGGCCACACAAACATTTGTGTTGGTGCGGGGATCGACCCTGCGGCTTCTCGTTTCATAATCGGCGTCTAACCAACAACGCCACGGAGGCTGTCAGATATCGTTCGGTAATGGACCTAACGATAGTTCCCTGGCACTATCAATATTAATTATTTTACCTGCCAATTTTCGAGGGCAAGCAATGCACCTGCGATCTAAGTGAATGTTGCGTATATGGGCGGACGTCACAGCTCATCTTTGAGCAAGCCACCTTATTAAACACGGGGCGGATTAGTTGTAATACGAGCAAAATGAATCCGAAGTTGAATACGTTCATCTTAATACTTTTAATTGTTATGATTGTAATCTATCATGGATTACATCTGCAGTTTTATACTTGTTTAACCATAGTTTTAAATTAAAACAATACGAACCAATATTCTTTAATAAAGAAATATAACACAGACAATAAGAAGAACGTTTATAGTAATAACATTCCATTATCAATGACGTTGTCGGATCCTGTGATGCTCTTAGCTTTGTCACTGGCTAAAAACAAGATTAGCTCCGCTATCTCTTCGGGCTGTGATACTTTGTTCAAAGCAGTCAATTTCTCGAAGTCATCAAAATTTCCTGTATATCCCACACCCTCCAAAATGGTCGTCCTGACAGGTCCAGGACAGATTGCATTAACTCGTACTCCATGAGGAGCTAGTTCCAGAGCCACACCCTTTGTGAAGTGAGCTACAGCGGCTTTGGAAACGCAATAGTACAAAAACGACACGTCCTTCGGTGTTTTCAAGCCCCAGACACTACAAGTGTTGATGATGTTCCCTTTGGTCTGTATCAAATGCGGCGCGGCTAGGCTTGTCAGTTGGACAATTGCCCTCATGTTCGTAGCCATCGTCTCGTCGTACACAGCGACCGCATTTCCTTCAAGGATGCTGCCTCTCCGAGCAATACCAGCATTGTTGATCAACACATCAAGTTGGCCGAAGTGGTCTATGGTGCGTTTTATTACGTCAACAGCTTGCGCATCATCAGATACGTCTGCGTGCAGCGCTAAATATGATGTGAGTCCATTTAACGTAGTTGAGATTTTATCCAAATTCTGCTCGTTCCTATCGACGATGACAACCCGAGCGCCTTCTTTGGCGAACGCTAGTGCCGTAGCTTTACCAATGCCAGAGGCTCCACCAGTCACCAGCACAACTTTGTTGGTAAAAATCATTGTGGCCGCTTGGAGAAGAAACTGTATACTGACAAAAATAATACACAACTACATAGTCGAATTTATCGTAGAGGTCTTAAGAAGGTTGTGACTTTGGCACCTTCGATGATTTTAAAAACAGCATTATCTCACGACCTAGGGTCAGGCTTCGTTATTTTTATCTCGTTATTAACCAGCAACAGATTGTTTATGTATTTGGTGCAGTTATTTAACATTTCTTCTTCTGTATCAGCCCATATACGTCCCACTGCAGGGCACGGGCTTCCTCTACAATCGAGAGTACGATTGAGAGTGGTTAGGCCATATAGTCCACCACGCTGGCCTAGTGTGGGTTAGTGGACTTTTACATACCATAGAAATTTATACATATTTATATTTAAGTTATATATCGCAATGGTATGCAAGTATCCTCACGATGTTTTCCTTCACCGTTAAAGTGCGTGGTGATTGACTATCAATACACACACGACTCCGAAAAGTCAGAGGTGTGCCCTGGGATTTGAACCCGCGACCACCGTGAACATGTAGGCAGCCGCGTCTGGTCCGTTACCAACAGACCACCACGCACTTTTATATCTAACATTAATAAAAATAAAAATTAGCGTTATAACAACTAACGATAACGGCATGAATATTTCTAATCTAGCTCTGTAGCTGCGTCAACCAAGTCAGCATAAACCCTGGCGAGCACTACGCGTACACAATCCTTAGGTGCTGAGTAAACGTGTAACAAGACTTTTATATAAATTATTGATGAAAGTTGTGGCTATTTATACGATTACATTCCCCTTTACAAGAATTTCAATTTTAGGGGCAGATGTTATTAAGTTTTATTGCATTTAGCCTTTCGACCTCTGTCTCAGTTGTGTGCCCTTCAGGTATTTTTCAAATGCATCGGTTGGTTTATTTCGATGACTCAAAATAAACATTATAACTTTACCTCTTATGCATTATAGTGGTTTTACGAGACAAACAATTATAAGGAAAAATGCGAAAGACGTGGGAATATCCATTTTCTAAGTCAGTAAGGATTATTTAGCATCACATAGGATTTCAGACAAATACCTAATCTGTTAGTGACAGCGTTTATCGGTTGTGTAGACTGAGGATGTTTTTAAAAACACGCGACAGCAGGGGGCTGCTTCTAATATCAGAAGCTAGGTTAAACAGCAATGTGCATATAAAATTACCAGCCCCATGTTATTGTACGATAAAATCAGGAAGAAGCACATTCTTACATTCAATTCATAATAAATGAAATAACAAAAAACATTAAACACCGTATATTATTTAATTCAGTTATCACGGTATTGTTATAAGAGTATATTCAAATTAATACATAATTTATATCAACCTTGTACACAATACTAAAATTAACTTATCACAACAACAACATACCGTTATCAATGACATAATTTGACCCAGTCACACTCATAGCTTTATCTCCAGCTAAGAAAAGCACTACATCCGCAATTTCCTCAGCTTCAGATACTCTATTCATAGCGGTCATACATTTAAACTGATCCCAGGAGTAGCCAGTATCTGCTATTATATCAGTTCTTACAGGTCCTGGACTGATAGCATTGACCCTCACACCATGAGGAGCCAACTCCGCTGCAGCACCTTTAGTAAAATGATTTAGCCCAGCTTTCGTAATAGCACTTGGTATAACAGAAGGTATTTTAGGAGTCCCTGTTCCCCATACACCAGATATGTTTATAATATTCCCCTTAGTCTTGATCAAATGTGGTGTTGCTAGGACGGTTAAATGTACAACTGCTCTTAGGTTTACAGCCATGCATTCATCGTATGCTTGTAATAGACCGCCTTGAAGGATAGACCCGAATGGAGTTATGCCGGCATTGTTGACTAGGATATCTAGTTTGCCAAACTCTTCAATGGTCCGTTGGATAGCTATAGCTGCATCTTCATCATTAGTAATATCTATTTTAAGTATTAAAGCGGTGTTACACTTAGCAGCTACTTTACCAAGTTTTTCCTCATTTCTTCCTATGATAGCGACGTGAGCACCTTCTTTGGCGAACGCGATGGCTGTCGCCGCACCAATGCCAGAGCTACCACCAGTCACCAACACCACTTTGCCAGCAAAACTCATAGCTGGATGGTCTGTCGTTAATAAAATAAATACGAATGTACATAAGGGTTAATATAAAATTATCGAGTGTTAGAAATATGAGAGATATTTTAAAATTATCAAAACAATTGCGCACTTGTGTACAGTATTTATCTCCTTGACGGTTTTATGGCAGCATGTGAGGTTGTGAAACGTATATTCCTGGGTTCGGTTTCATACATTGGGCAATCCACTACGTGTGAGTTATTGGGTAGAAAAAGACTCATATGTGACTCCTAAATAGAATTCATATCCGATATAACGACAGGCTGGCCACTAATTTTGCGATGGAAGTAATCTCAAAGAGCTATGTGTTGAACTAAAGGCACATTCTATACTCTCGAGAACTTAGGCGTGAGTAAGTGTACAAACTCAATTGTGATGATTTAATTTATATGAAGATATTAAATAATAACAACTTTGACGCATTGTGTACTTATAAGGAAAATCTTTGTTGTTATTCTGGTAATATGAACGTCGTGTGAAAAAATGGCAACCAGACCCGTTTTGATCAAACCAGTTGAACGCAAGCTGGCAGATCTTTGTTTTTGAAAATTCTATGACCACTTTTTTATTGTCGTCTGGTGACATTTCATAATAGGTCATTACACTACATACAGAGTAAACAAACAGTAATTTTAAGTTAATATCAACTGCTTTCGAAAAATTCTTAGAGATTCATATTTTTTTCTCTTTCTCGGAAACCCCACGAAGCAAGTCCGCTGCTAAACGTAGGTCTCCCTCAAGCATCTCTATTTAGACCTGCATCCAGCGACTTATATTTTGTATAAGAAAATATAATAACAAAATTAATATTAGCGAGGCTGGACACATTAGAATTTAGAATGAAATTTATTGTAATGTAGCAACGTGGTTATAATGGATTGAGTCTGTGGCGCATTGAGCAAATGTAAAGTAAGAGACTACGGGTTCAATTACCGTAGGGACTAGAATATATAAATTGTTGCCTTTTGGTGAACTTATTAAATTAAAACGGGACCTTTTCTCTCTTAATATTTGTACAAGACAAAACAACAGTATCCTATTTTCCAACACAAATTTCAAACATTATTAAATGGTTTATACAACGCTATTACCTCGTAAAGAAACATTGTTAAGGTTACAACAGTGACATCTATCGACACACTGTGTATTCATTACGTAAAGTAATAAATAAGAACAGCTTCAAAACTCAGAATCAGTCAGTTACGTCTATAACGCGATAGATGGCGCTAAAACAAATGAATACCGAATTCATAAAATCTTTGTTAGTGGCAATGGGGATAACTACAGGTTAAATGAATACCTTTTTGTTTAAGCTTTAAGTCCTTAAAGCTTAGGACAGGGTTCAGAACTACCGTCGCCCTTGGGTCAGAATTTTGAGTACATGTGTGTGTTTTGTGAAACACATCGACCTAGGCAATTAATAAAAGATTTATTACATCAAAAGAATCACACAAAGCTAATTGTTCGACTTGAAAACTAAACCCAATGTATCACTGTTCTCAACCTCTAGCTACAGTACGCGACAGGTCGACATGGCCTTTTTCTAGTGATGTAGAATCACGTACCAATTAGTTTATATCGATATACTTTTTACAACACAACGAAATAATAGTAAAAATATTCACTATTATGAAGTTCCGATCGTGATGGCTTTGGAAATTATCAGCCTTAAAGTGTCGAGCAAGATGAAAGGACCATCAAAAACTATATTTAATTAAAGTTTGAAGATATAGTAGTATACAATAACACAAAAAGCCTGTCCGATCCAAGACGCACATCTGGGTATCTCCAATGTAGTATTTAAAAGAATATAATAAAGGATAACATAATTATCGTAAGTTATAATACACATTTTAATAACAATATTACTCTAAAATCTAGCAAAGTTTTAAATTCTGACATCAATATACATTCTTAATATTTTAATGCTGATAACTTCCACAACCACCACGATTGGAACTTCAAAATAGCTGATCGTTTGATGCCTACTCGTACGTCAGAGGCATGCGCTAACAAATTTTCATAACATACATACATACATAAAAACACGCCTTTTTCCCAGACGGGGTAGGCAGAGGTGCTACCAGAACACCCACGTTTCGCCTTGTATATTCCGTCCCACGATGTGATAGGGGGCGAGCCTATCGCCATATCGGGCACAAACAAACTTTCAGCTTTTATAAAATGACGAAAGTCTCGCGGGCACGGGCTCTTGGTCTACCAACAACACACATACGATCCAAGTGTTGTACCTACTCACAGGCGACGGCAATCAGTTTACCAGATTGACCGTTCGCTTGCTGGCTGTATATACAATAAAAAAATAACAAACACTACTACTACAAATAACTACATTAAAGAAACAGATAAATGATTGCCTCGGTGGTGTAGTAGTACTACAGTACGATTACAAAGTTGAAGTCTCGGGTTGGAGTCCCGAGTCGGGAAAAGTGATGTTGGATGTTTCGATAAGCTCGCCGCCTTCTATCACACCGTGGGACGGAACATACAAGGCGAAATGTGGATGTTCTAGTAACTCTGCCTACCCCTTCTGGGAAAAAGGCGTGAGTTTATGTATGTATGTACAAATGATAATATTCAGTATTTTCGGGCGTCGATAACTATTATCGTAAGTTATTATGTATTAAGTGATTTATAGATAAGAGATATTGTTTGATTGCGTGAGAGTGGCACTCGCGATGTTAAGGTTCCGTAGTATCAGGATAACGTTTTATTACGTTAAGTAAATAAATACACCCAACAGTCATTGACTGTTGACCAAGACACAAGACTCGATCTTAGTCCAGACTAAGATCGAGTCTTGTGTTTACTGTCTAGAATATCAGAAACTAAGAGAGAGTTTTCCCAGACCGGAAACAACTAATTGTGGTTTACACAAACATTGTTCTCGGTGCGGGGATCGAAACCGCGGCCTCTCGTTTCACAGTCGGCGTCCAACCAACTGCGCCACGGAGGCTGGCGTTTGGCTCATTATCGCAATTATGTGGTACTTTTATGCTTAATATTTAGAAGTATACAGGTGATATTGTAACATTTGGTATTTAATTTAAACTACGTGTTTCTAACCACCCCAGGTAACATTATTCCAAGGTTGTTTTGTCAAAAATCGCGATTTTAGTTTTCAGGTCTTTTGATCAACCTGTAGGCTTAGGTACGAGTCTTTTTACGGCTCAGGTTAGCTCCCGAACTGAACTAAAGTTTACTGCTAGCTAGGCCTCTCCTATGGCACGCCATCTACTGGGCTCGATCATCAACCCATCGTCTGCAACCGCTACCACTAAGCGTCATATGAAAACTAAAATCACGATTTGTGATAAAAATCATCATAAATGTTTTCATTATTTTTTTTTCTGTATCTTGCTGACAAAATATCTGGATTATCACCACTATTATCTAGGCGATATTTTAGCACTATTATAGCAAAAAAATAGTCGAAAATATATCACCCCTGGCATCAGAACCATAAAACACCAGATCCAAAATACTGTTGTCATCTAGCAAATCACCAATCATGTATAATATTATTTGTATACATAGTTGCATTCGACATGCAGATACATGATAATATATCTACACGATAAGATAGCCACAAGTCCAATATTTTTAATTCAGTATAGTTCGTCTGAGGGAGTATTGCAGTGTTACCACGGGTTTTCAATATGGAAGTGACCAGTTTTCCTCTAGAAGAAGAGTATAAGAAGCCGACGGGAATCAGTGCGGACGACATCGCGAAGCTTCGGCAATGGCTGCAGACACAGCCGCATCTGCCTAGCGAACATATCACAGGTGAGTCCAAGGTTTCAGTATGCATCGATTAGGATTGACCCAGTACTTCAATGAAAGATGAAACGTTACAAAATTGTAAATAACAATCACACATAGCCTATAAGTCAGTAAATAGAATATGTGTTATCATGTAAAAGGCGCGTTTTTTTTTTGCAAAATTTTTAGTTGCATAGTGTCTGTAGTCACTAAAACTACCACTTGGCTTCGTTTTCGGTAGCAGTCTTGATATACCCTGTATATATATTTTTTTTACACAACTGTGCCAATAAACCATATGAAGACAGAAACATTTTTCATGTTAATTATAAATATTATTTGTGTATTTCCAGATTTGGATTTGGTCCTGGTGTACCACAGATTCGGATGCAGCATTGAAGTGGCGAAACAAGAGTTAGACAATCAGTATACCCTTAGGACTCTCTTCAAATCATTCTTTGAAGACCGAGCTGGTAACAAGAAGGTCGAAATTGCATTGGGTACAGTGTAAGTCTTATGGATTTTTCTATATTCCCTTATATTTTTTCTATTAGAATACTGCTGAACACAGACCTTTTGTACAATTGGGAGAGGTTCAGGTCATAGTGGTCATATCAGCAAAAAATCTCGATTTCTCCGTGTTTCCTCGCGATATATTCCTTCCTCCACAAAGCAAGCAATAATTACTAAGAATAAATAAATTGCTTCGAAAAATCAAAGGTAGACCTTAAACTCAATCAGCGACTCCTCTCTACTTCTAACAAATTAGGCGATCAAAACTTCTTTACCCATATAACAAGTAAGGAGGAAACCTGGCACACCTAAGAGTTTTGCACAAGAATTTTAAAGGTATGTGTAGCCTGCCATTGGTATGGTATGGTATTGGAAGGTATGGTAGTCTATGCCATTTAAAGCTAAAAGAGCGAGTTATGAGGATGATATTATTTATTCATATCATAAATTATGTCATATTTCACAGAGCCATGACGATTCTACCAAATCGCTCCAAGGAAGGAGACACAATATTCTACGCTCGCATAATTGATAACGATGTCAATAAATTCGACATGGGAGCCGCCATCAAGTAAGTAACTAATGAAGATGTTTTAAAATAAAGAAGCAATAAAACACGTTATTTGCGTAAATATTTTTGAAGAGAGTTGATAAATTAGGTAGGTTTTTACTTGCTGGCACACATACGGATAGCGCAATAAATGTTCCGACGAGTGGTGTCTGTTTCTCGTCAGTTGACACCTAAACCATGACTGACAGCCTCCGTGGCGCAGTTGATTGAACGCTGGCTGTGAAACGTGAGGTCGCAGGTTCGATCCTAGCACCGAGACAAATGTTTGTGACTTGTGTAAACCACCAGTATTTGTTTCGGGTCTGGGTGTTTGTGAGACCGAAAAGTCTGTCGTAGTTCCCGATACCCACAACACAAGACTCGATCTTAGTGCGGGGTCAGGACTATGTGTTTGACTGTTGGGTGTATTTATTTATTTATTTATGTGTATCTGACTAAGCCGGCAACGCGTCTCTCTTTCATGTTTTACAATCATGAGCACTCTACCACTGTATACAGTATTCGCTATCCGGATACCAGCAAATTGATCTAACCAGTAAATATAAACTTCCATATTCTGTTGCATCTCTATCGTCTCATATACGTCTCACAGCAGGGCGTGGGCCTTCACAGTCGAGCATATGATTTGAATTTCCATATTCGCACACTTAATAATAAACTGGCCTAACTCAAAAAAGCTGTTTGTTGGCTAATCGTATAATCGTTTTGTCATTTACGTCTTTTCTTACTTTATTACTTTATTATTTAAACATCAATTAAAATAGCGTAATAATAATAAATAAGATATCGTAAAAAATCTGGGATTGGTAGACATGGTGTTGTAATAAATCTATTTGTTTTCTTATCTGACTTCAGGCTTAAACCATAATTGGTCAGTATATTATTAAGCGTGCGTATTGTTACAGGACAATTATCATGGTGTTGGATCTGTGGCAGTACGAGGAAGGCACATGGCCCAGTTTCATGTTCTTGTTCGACCTACACGGTATAAAAGTCGGTCTATTGCCTAAATTCGACCTAGAGAACAGCAGGCAGTTTGTTGTTTATGTTCCTGTAAGTATTTGAAGAAAATTTAACTTTTTAACAGTATTTATTTCTTTAAGATTATATACGGGTTCGTGGCGAAGGCCGAGGGATATTATAGGTGATAGTCCATGAGAAGTCTCGGGCGCTGGGAATCGGGAAGCGTTCCCGAACAACCCCGCGCGCACCCATTGGCTGTCCCGGCTCGTTTGATATGGCGTGATGTCGTGCGAGCGCTGCCGGAAACAGTACGGGGCGTTCGGATACACGATCGCATTATAACTTTTTTAATTTTTAATCTAGCCCAAGTCATCACAAATATAGAGATGGTAATTTTGAGACACAAAAAATAAAAATATTAACTAATTTTGTGTACATCAGCGTGATCCGATATGGTCTAGTGGCTAGGATACCTGGCTCTCACCCAGGAGGCTCGGGTTCGATTCCCGGTATCGGAATGTTGTTTTTTACTTTTTGTACAGATAATTCCAACAACAATTTAGGAACAGGATTGTATTTATAAAACATACATACATAAACACACGCCTTTTTTCCCAGAAGGGGTAGGCAGAAGTGCTACCAGAACACTCACGTTTCGCCTTGTATATTCCGTCCCACGATGTGATAGGGGGCGAGCCTATCGCCATATCGGGCACAAATTCTTGACTTCGGGCTGATAATTAATAGAAAAATCCAAAAACCTCAACTTTGCAATCGTACCGTAGTACCACTACGCCACCGAGGCAGTCGTATTGTATTTATAAGTTTGTGCTATAGATCAGCTTTACACAGTCCGCGCTTTAGACTTGGTTTACGAAGGATAGTTACTTTGCAGGACGCCCTCCTGGTAAAATTAAAAGCAGTCCACTTCATTAACGTGCCGCCGTTCATGGACCGGCTGAACTCTTTGATGAAGAAGCTGATGAACAAGGAGTTCAACGATCTGTTGACTGTGCACCCAGCCGGGGACCTGAGCGGATTAGCCAATGTCCTGGACTTTGATATTCTGCCCAAGGAACTGGGTGGGAAGTACAAGAGTTTTGAGGAGATAAGAGGTGAGGTATAAATGAAGAGAATAGTATTGTTTTATCAAAAAATTACGTTATCTATGTTATAAATAACGACAAGATACATTCTTACATAAGGTAATATCACTAGCATGTAGATTATCTAGGTATCTGAATGCAATACGCTCCTTAAGGCTCTTCTATTGTGTTTCTGGATTGTTCCAAGACGTGATGTGAGATCAAAAGAGATTACTCAAATCAGAAAATTCACTTAAGGTGGAATGTCCAACATGGTTGACCCATATGTTCCAAATATTACCAACCTAACCCGATTTTAGGATGAACTAGTTTCGTCTGGGCCAAATCAGTTCAACATACTAATATGTATATTTCCTATTAATTGAATGCAATTCCAAAATTAGCTACGCTAGGAAAGTTAAGTTCAACATAATATTTTGATGGCATTTGGGTATTCCGGCGTTAGGCGCTTGAAACACTAGTAATATACGACCAAGAGGTAGAACATATTATATCTAATATTTTCTTTACTAACAGAGGAGACACTGGCAAAGATCAAGGCGAATCAGAGCTACTTCGTGGCGGAGAGCAAGAAGAGAGTCCAGGAGAACCTGCGGCCGGGCAAGCCCAAGACTATCACTGATGTATTCGGCAGCGTTGAAGGCTCCTTCAAGCAGCTGCAGATCGACTGATTAATATAGATACATTACTAGACTAAGCTTTTTTATCCTTTTCTATGACATACCAAGATGTCTGAATATTGTATTGTTGTTAAATTGCCTGGATAGACAGATGAATTCGCATCCCAATAGATGGTAAGCAGTCAATACTGTTTATGGTTTAAGTGCGTGGTGGCCTGTTGGTAATGGACCAGATGCGGCTGCCTACATGTTCACGGTGGTCGCGGGTTCAAATCCCAGGGCACACCTCTGACTTTTCGGAGTCGTGTGTGTATTGATAGTCAATCACCACGCTCTATAACGGTGAAGGAAAACATCGTGAGGAAACCTGCATACCATAGCAATTTGTATAAATTTCTATGGTAATTGGTATGTAAAAGTCCGCCAAACCGCACTGGGCCAGCGTGGTGGACTATATGGCCTAACCACTCTCAATCGTGCTCTCGATTGTAGAGGAGGCTCGTGCCCTGCAGTGGGTCGTGTATGGGCTGATACAGTACAGTACAGTACTGTTTATGGACTGGCAATTTAGACAAATATACGACTTTTTATTTCAATGAATGACGGGGCAAGCATGCTATTCGCCTGATAGTAAGCGATACGACAACTTATGGACGGTACCAAAATCAGACAACACCATTAATTACAAAGCAAGGTTTGCCATTCCACTGTGCTCGCCGTCCTGAAACATTACTTGTTACGTCTCATCATGTCCAATAGTTACTCTAGCTACAATGTCTTTCAAACTGGAACACAACAATGCATTTACACTGCTGTTTAGGGGATGAAAGAGACATTGCGATTGTACCTATCCAGGCGGATTCTCACATATGAGGGACCACCAGTAAAAGTATATCGGCCTTATCCATATACAGTCGAATGTCTTGTCCCTTTCAAACGGCTTTAGAATTCAGTTTGAGCGAAGAAGACAAAGCGTTCGATAACTAAAATCAATCGAACTGTCGATTGTATAGGAGTATCGTGTTCGGAATTAGGGGCATATACGGGAAGTACATTATTATTTATTTCATGAAAATCAACTAGGTACTTACCACTAATAAAATTAACTCTGATGACGGTGCCCATCAATGTATCTCGAACTACCTTTTATACAATTCTAACGTTACTACAGCTTGTTTAAAAATATCGGATTACGAACAAGTAATAAATGCACCCGTAATTATAATTCGGTTCAAATTATAAATTAGACGACAGAAGGTCATTTAATGCGCAAATATACGAAAAACCAGATGACTGTTAAATAATGTTAATTAAAACTACATTTAAATACAAAAAACGCACTAGCTGGGACTAAAAATATAAAAATAATGTATTAGTCATATATTATCATGTATTGGCGTGTGGCGAAATTTGGAACTACAAATAAAATTTTACAAAACATATATTTAACGTATTGTTTGTGATATGTTTACATTATATAAACAACAAGCATTTATATTCGTAATGTTATAGTATAACATGTCCCAATAATAAAATGCGAAGAGAGAAAAAACAATCTTGTTATATTGACAACAGCGCCTTCGGCGACAGCAGACCGTAGACAATCCGTACAATAGTTTCAAAACTGCACTTTTCTTTCAATACATGATAGGTCGGGAAGAAAGGTGTACAATAAAAATATTAATATTTATTTATTTATTTAAGCTTCATATACTTAATGACTGCCTCGGTGGCGTAGTTGTACTAAGGTATGATTACAAAACTGAGGGCTCGGGTGCGAATCCCGGGTCGGGCAAAATGATATCAATACAAACAAAACGAAACGCGGGTGCCTGGTTAGTACCAGGAGAACCTCTGCCTTCTGGGAAAAAGGCGTGAGTTTATGTATGTATGTATGTCATATACTTAATAGTATACAGGTGGACTTAATGTCTAAGGCATTCTCTGACATTCTAACTTATATTAATCCTGTGCTAGTAGGAATCAATTATCACATCTTCCTAGATTTTGTATAAGAGAGTATTAAAAACTTTTTAAATTATTTTTGTTTCGGATTTATCCAGTTACGAATATACCCTAAATGGTGGGCCGATTTTACTCGCAAGTACATAATAAAAAACAAAAGACCTCACCGCTCTCAATCGTACTCTCGATTGTAGATGAGGCCCGTGCCGTGCAGTGGGACGTACACATACGGGCAGATACAGTTTTTTTATATAAATGTAGGTAATGTTCAGTATTTTCGGGCGTCGGAAACTATTATCGTAATTATTATGTATCAAATGATTTATTCGTAACAGATAAAATACGGTCGAGTGTGAGTGGCGCTCGGGATACTTTGGTTCCGTACAATCGCTATCAGTATCACCACGATGTTTTATTACGTTTGGCTCACTCTAGTCTCTTGCAAATATTATTGGCACTATAATAACTACATTTGACAGCCTCCGTGGCGTAGTCGATTAGACGCCGGCTATGAAACGAGAGGCCGCGGGTTCGATCCCCGTACGTAGACAATTTTTTGTACGGCCCACAGGTATTTTTCTCGGGTATGGGTGTTTGTGAGACCGAAAAGTGCCTCGTAGTTTCTGATACCCACGACATAAGACTGAATTATTCTTAATGTGGAGTCAGGACTGTGTATGTGACTGGAGTATTTATCATTTATTTTATTCTTTAAAATACGGAACCATAAATACACCGGATCCAAATTGTTGTCATCCAGTAAATGACCTATTATAATTCCATTTGTATACATAGTTGCAGTCGACCTACAGATACATGATAATATATCTACACGATAAGATAGCGACAAGTCCAATATTTTAAAGTCAGTATAGTTCGTCTAGGCGAATATTTCAGTGCTATTACAGGTTGTCAATATGGAAGTGACTAGTTTTCCTCTAGAAGAAGAGTACAAGAAGCCGACTGGAATCAGTGCGGACGACATCGCGAAGCTTCGGCAGTGGCTGCAGACACAGCCGCATCTACCCAACGAGCATATTACAGGTGATTTCGAGGTTTTATTAATCCATAGAATTAAAAATTGCCCTATAATGACCACCGTACACAACCGATAAGCACCTGTCGTGGTAAAGTAAGTGAATATACCCTGTGTAAACCTTTTGATAACATATAAATATATATTTTTGACAGCCTCGTTGGTGCAGTTGGTTAGACGCCGCCTGTGAAACAAGAGGCCGCGGGTTCGATCCCCGCTCCGAGACAAATGTTTGTGACTGTTGGGTGTACTTATATTTATTTTTTAGCTTGTGCTTTCACAAAGTTTAGTCCTTCAAAGTCAAAGTTTAGTCTCAAAAAATCTTCTATATTTCTTCTCACTTATGAATCCTTAATTGATTTCCAGATCTGGATTTGATCCTGCTATACCACAGATATGGCTGCAGCATCGAAGTTGCCAAGCAGGAGTTGGACAATCAGTATACCCTGAGGACTCTGTTCAAATCATTCTTCGAAGACCGAGCTGGTAGTAAGAAGGCTGAGATCACATTGGGTGCCGTGTAAGTCTTATCTCTTTCTATATCTGTTGATATATATACATACTACAAGGGGCCGGCCCGACTCCCACCGGTGGCAGATACTGCCAGTCCACATCAACAACTTAATATCATTTCGCGTACTGTTTTATTAATATTTCAATTTAATACGACTGCCGTCCTCTGTACTGCTTTTCCCGTCCCGTACCGTTATATCCCGTCTCAATCTGTTCCATGCCTCAAGGGATTTAAAGCTGTCCTCTCCTGTCCCATACCATCCCTTTGAGTTTAAACAAGTAACAAATATATTGGAATACCTTTCGCATCCCATTAGACACTACAGTTTTCGGGATAAAAGTGGTCTATTTGTTAATTCAGGGTGCCAGCTACCGCCATGCCAAGCATCATCGAAAACCGTTAAGCCATTTCTGAGATCTTCATGCTCAACCACGCAGACAAACAAACAGATAAAATTCTATAAATCGTTGTTTTGGGTTCTATTACGTCAATAACTCCATACAGTCGCCCCATTAAGATATCGATCAGTTACAAAGGTACAGATTAGCTAAATATAGGAAAATAACGACGGGAAACCTGTATACTATGGGCTACTTAATAAGATTTCTTATGTATGTATGTATGTATCAGCCCATTGCTGGGCACGGGCCTACTCTACAATCGAGAGCGTCGATTGAGAGTGGTTAGGCCATATAATCCACTACGTTGGCCTAGTGCGGGTTGGCGGACTTAGATACCGTAGAAATTCTTTAAAATCGCTACGGTATGCAGGTTCCCTCACGATGTTTTCCTTCACCGTTATAGTGCGTGGTGATTGACTATCAATACACACATAACTCCGAAAAGTCAGAGGTGTGCCTTGGGATTTGGACCCGCAACCACCGTGAACATGTAGGCAGCCGCGTCTGGTCCGTTACCAACAGACCACCACGCTCTTACTTGATTTCTTATAGTTAATATATATTGGGAACCTCTGTGGCGCAGTTGGTTAGACCCCGGCTATGAATCGAGAGGTCGTGGGTACGATCTACGCATTGACACAAATATTTGTGTGGTCCACAACTATTTGTTTCGAGTTTGGTCTGGGTGTTTGTGAGACCAAAAAGTCGCTCGTTGTTTCTGATATCCACGACACAAGACTCGATCAATGCGTGAATCAGGAATATGTATGTGATTGTTGGGTGTATTTAAGTATGTGAAGTCCGTCAACCCGTCAAGCTAGCGTGGTGGACGAAGCCGGAAGCTCGCTCAATCGAACTGGCTTGTTGTGGAGTCCCGTTTATTTTACTTATTATCTATCACGTTTCACAGGGCTATGACAATTCTGCCAAATCGTTCCAAGGAAGGACACACAATATTCTACGTTCGCATGGTTGATGACGATATCAGTAAATTCGACTTGGGCGCCTCCATCAAGTAAGTCATTATTAGATAGCAGTAACACAAGTCTACTTATAAAAGAAACGAGCTATGTCGGTCAAATGCCGAACACGAGATGGCGGATACAAAGTCAAAGCACACACCACTGACTCCTCGAAGTTACTTGTGTACTCTGGACTCTGTTTTAATTTGACACCCCCCGTGGCACGGTTAGACGCCGGCTGTAAAACGGGAGACCGCGGGTTCAATCCCCGTACCGAGACAAATATTTGTGTGAACCACAGAACTGATCTTAGTGTGGGGTCAGGAGTATGTATGTAACTGTTGGGTGTATTAATTAATCAATTTATTTTTGCGCGCTAAAGCGGTGAAATAAAATATATCGACGGAACCTGCACAGGAAGAAAGAAATAACATAAGAATTTAGAAGTTACGTTAAATCCCCCAAGAGCATGCGACTAGTGGAGAAGAACCCATATTATCCTGCAATACAACTGTAATGTTATTTACAGGTCAATTCTTATGGTGCTGGACCTGTGGCAGTACGAAGAAGGCACGTGGCCTAGCTTCATATTTCTGTACGACCTGCACGAAATGAAATTAGCAATGTTGCCTAAACTTGACATGGAGAATATCAGGCAGTTTGTTGTTTATTTTCCCGTGAGTATTTAATATATTCAAGCAAAGTGGGGGTCAATGAACGCCCTACAGTCACATACATAGCCGTGACCCCACACTCTGACATACATATAAACATACACAATACATATAAGTCCTATCACAACCTGGGACGGAACAGACAAGGCGTTACGTGGCTAATCCTGGTAGTGACCAGGAGAACCTCTGCCTAGTACCTACTCCTTCTGGAAAAAAGGCGTGAGTTTATGTGTGTATAGATATCAAAAACTATAAGGCTGGGTACTGACCAACGTTACGAGGTGTAATTTAACTCGTTACACAGCGAGCAACCATGCAGTCAGTGCGTAGTATTACGGGGAAACCAGCGAGCAATGAGCCGCTCGTTGCTCGCTTTGAGTGCTCCACCCGGCCGTCGGTTTTTTTGGCGAACCCTTTGTATGTTACGCGGTTCAGTCAGTACGCTGTAACAATTCGGACGTCTTGACTTAGTGTGGCTGGTGAATAAGAACACAGAGTTGAAACGAACATGTCACGCCGACTTTAGAACACACCGATAACATAATCGATGCATAACGTTCTCGATGCGAATTTTATTACACCTCGTAACGTTGGTCAGTACTCAGCTTAAGAGATTTTTTTTTTTTTATTTATTTATTTGGAACACCAACAGCACAGTATACATAATAGTGTTATAATAAATGTAACAATTGTTCTATACAAGTACACGTGCCAATAATAGGCGAACACAACATTTGTATTAACATTAATTATACTCTACAAAATAAACATTTTTCTACAAACCCAAGAAACAAAAAGTATGGTAATAGAGAGAATAAACAAAATATATAAAAACTGTAAAATAAAATGTAACAAAATATTAAGAAACAATAAGACTTATTAATATATGAGTAACAGTAATTGCAAAAAAAAAATGTACGTGAATTAGTTAGTGAGATGTTTCAACACCTTATCCTCGAACCGGCTAAAAGGGTCATTGAATATGTCGATATCCACTTTATTGTTGGTCTCGTTGTATAGGGCACACATTCTAGCTAATGGAGCATTTTGACCTAAGTTTGTTCGGCATGGTGGGATTTTGAAGATATTTTTGATCGGATGCCTGGGTAACTTATAAGGGACTGATATGTTGATATGTTCGACAAGGTATTGACAGGTTGTATGATTTACGATTTTGTATAAAAATAAGAGATCCAGAATTTTTCGACGACTGTACAGGGAGTCCATATTAAAATATGTTAGACGTTCGCTATAAGGGCATCTATGTGATATTCCAGAACTGAAGTAAGCCAAATTGCGCGTAAACGCACGCTGGATACTTTCGATTCGTTGCGAATAAATGGTATATCGAGGATTCCAGACTACGCTCGCAAACTCTAGATAGCTACGCACTAACGAATTAAATAATATTATCCTAGTGTGGGCCACTTTAAATTCCTTTGTATTACGGTTAATAAAGCCCAGCATACGCGCTGCCTTTTTAACAGCCGCGTCTACATGGGAATTTAGTTTTAATTTCGAATCAAGGATAACGCCTAAATCGCGAATTTCACTTACTTCTGTCAAGCATAGATTTTTCGGTCTTACAATTTATTAATACCCATACCATAACAATTTATTAATTGTTTGTACATTATGCTGGATCAGAAACATTTGGCAAGGTGCAGATATCAAACCCGCGGTCTCTCATTTCAAAACTGGCGTCTAACAAAATGCGCCAGCAAGACTGTCGAAAAGTATACGTCCCTTGCCATATTATTAGACCCACGCGACAAACACGTTACTTTTTCATCGTAAGAGTTGATGTTGGTCAAAATTACGTGCTTTTTATTATTTTTAGTTTATTATACTATTATTTAATCTAATACCAATTAAATAAAATAACTTTTATTTAAATATTTTATAATATGTAGAAATTATTAAACCACTTTTATTTCTAAATAAGTATTTGGCTAGTATTTTGTTGACCCGCCTTTAGCGGTCACAAGTGCCTTAATTCGGCGAGGCATGCTTTTTAGGCATGCCTGGATAGTTTTTTGTAGCTGACGGTTATTATTCTATTCGAAAATTAATTTTTCGATAATTTCTCTTTTTGTTGTAACGGATATTTTGCTATTTCCCTCTTCAGAAGCTCCCAGACATTCTCGATAGGGTTCATATGCGACGAATTGCCAGGCCATTCTAAACCTTTTATATGTTGCTGCTATAAAAAGCTTGTAATGCTCTTTGCTTTATGGCAAGGGGCCCCATCGTGTAAAAAATTGATTCTTCTTTATCAGAGAACCAGTCTTTAAGTTGGGGTATTAATTTTGTTTCAAGAACTTTTTTGTATTGATCCTGGCGCATTGTCTTCTCTCCGATATAGAGGCGACCTGCCCCTTTGCCTGATATAACAGATCAGACCACAACAGAAGTTGGATGTTTTACAGTAGGGACAATGCAGTCGGGTTTGTATTTCTCGTGTGGTCTTCGCGCTAAAAATATCGATTTTTCCATCGAAATTTGAAAGACCGACTCGTCGGAGAAACAAACCTGTTATGATCAAATATTTGTTTAAATTTATGACGTGACATATTGATTTTATTGTCTTCTCATAGTGGAAACATATTTTATTATCTTTTCCCAATCTTATATAGTGATTTTTTTTATATTTACGGGCCAAATCAAGTCGTGTCTTCAATCAATAGAGTCAACATCGGTTTCCTTGCAGGTTTACGCGCGTTCAATTTATTTTCAGCAAGACGCCGCTGCACAATTCGCTGAAAAATGAGTATTCCTATGTCCATAATGTTCTTCGTTAATAAACGAACGAGTAATTTTCTATTTTGGATAAATTATCTCGGATTTTTCTGTCTGTTCTTAGAGTCGTAATGCGCTGTCGTCCACACGCACTTTTGTTTTTGGCGACAAAGTTATCCCGAGATCCATTTTTTTTTAATATTGTTCACGGAACTTCTCAAGAGGCCTGTTGCTTTAGCAATTTGGTATTGTGATAATTCAGTAGCCTTTAAAAGCCCCCGTACTTGCCCAAATGTCTTGGGAGAAAGATCACGATTTTCTTCCATCTAAAATATTTAAAAAGATCTGATATTTGGTAATTTTATCACTATAAATGCTATATGATTACAAAATACAATAAAAGTAATAATATACTACCTTAATAAAACTAAAATTCCATCAAAACCTTACCATAATTTAGAAAAAGAAACCTTTTTAATTGTAACAGATTTTTAGGATAAGAATCACTATATGCACTCGCGCGCCTTTAATGACTTGATTTTTTATTTTACTGTGTTGAAAGCATTGAAATATTTAGCTAAATGTTGTCAGAATAAGGGATTTTAAAAACTTACACAAGTTATGCCTAAATAATTGCGCTATTGTCTTCTAAAGTGAGAAAATCTAATTATTTTTGTTTGGGTCTAATAATATGGCAAGGTACCGTAATTAGATGGTATTTATGCTAAAATATATTAATTAATATTGTTTAATTTTGACTATGTAAGCGTATTCCGATATGGTCTAGTGGCTAGGATACCTGGCTCTCACCCAGGAGGCTCGGGTTCGATTCCCGGTATCGGAAAGTTATAAAGCGACTCAATGAGCTTAATTTTTTTTAAATTATAATATTGTATCTTTATGCAGTAAGCCCCTAAGCAGTAGGATAAAGCGTATATAGGATAAGCAGTTATCTAGCGTATATAATTATATTTTAGATACATTCAATTAATATTGGATGTAGGTAAAATAAAATATTTTTGGTAGGTTTTCATATCGCATACATCGGAAAGTTATTTCATATCCTTAATGAATAAATTTCTTCCGAACAAAATTCCATAAAACATCTTAAATTAATAATAAGCAATTCCTTTCGTTTATACTAGCACCATCTTTTGTTAGTATATGGAACTACGTGATCAAGTATCATACAATAAGTATTTTACCTTGGAACATAATTTTGTTTATAATCTTTTCTCCTCGTTTTAACCCACATTTAACCTCATATTAAACTCAGAAATGTTAAATTGTATTTATCGTTCCCCGTTTGCCGGAGCAGGTAATTACTACAAAAATATCTGAAGATCGCTCCAAACTCATTACAAAAGTACTATCCGTTTGTAATATTAGTCTTAGTATTCCACAAATCATTTAGTCTATACTCTATCATAACATGATTGTTATGTGGATGATTCATCATCAGCCCGTTGCTGTCCACTGCTGGACATAGGCCAGATGGCCGGACGACTTGCACAAGAGGGCCGGAAGCGACTGGATTCATAAAGCAATAGACCGGGCTCTGTGGCGTACCGCGGGAGAGACCTGTACTCTATCGGCCCTTATTCATAATCAGTTTAAAAACCTATTTTAGTTGTCTAATATTTTGTCTTTTTCGCTCAAACTGAATTTAAAAGTCGTTCAAAAGGGACAAAACATTAGATAAATTATTTTAGTTATCGAATGTTAAGCTATTTAGGTTCTAAAACTGTCTATGAAAAAGGCCGTATACGTACAATTAAATCAAACGTACATACAATTTTCAGGACGCACTCTTGGTAAAATTAAAAGCAATCCACTTCATAAACGCGCCGCCGTTCATGGACCGGCTGAACGCTCTGATGAAGAAGCTGATGAACAAGGAGTTCAACGACCTGGTGACGGTACACCCCGCCGGGGACCTGAACGGACTCGCCAATGTCCTGGACGTAGATATACTGCCTAAGGAACTGGGTGGGAAGTATAAGACTTGTGAGGAGATCAGAGGTGAGGGTATAACTAAACAAAAACAAGAGTAATCGTATTTTCGCTTCAAATGGGTTCTGCCTGATTGGGACTGCCTCGGTGGCATAGTTGTACTACGGTACGATTGCAAAGCTGAGGTCTTGAGTTCGAATCCCGGGTCGGGCAAAGTGATATTGGGTTTTTGTAATCATTATCAACCCGGAGTCAGGAATTTGTGTCCGATATGTTGATAGGCTCGCCCCTATCACATTGTGGGACGGAATATGCAAGACGAAACATCTAGCTCTTCTGGGAAAAAGGCGTGTATTTATGTATGTAACGACTTGACAGCTTCTGTGGCGCACTTGGTGATTTTTTTATTGCAATGAATGGCGAGACGAGCATGCCATTCGCCTGATGGCATGCGATACGACCGACCGCCAATCGACAGTAGCAAAACCAAACAATGCCATCGGCATTCCATTGCGCTTGCCATCCTGACTTAAAACGTTAAATATAAAAAATAGAAGCTAGAAATTAAAAAAAATTAACATATTAGAAACTGATATAAATCTCTTAGCAATAAATAATTTGGAATAACTTTTATATTTCTTAATATTAATGCTTATGAAAATAAAAGAAACTTATGTGACTTCAACAGACAGTAAATACGTTAGAACAGTTTGTTAAAATATTAATTATTACTCTCCTTCAAACAGGAACACAATAGTGCATTTACACTGATGTTTAGCGGGAGAAGTAGACATTGCGGTGGTACCTACCTAGGCGACCTTACACATATTTGAGACCTACCACCATGGTGCTGCCATACGCGAAACGAGAGCCTGCGGACCCGTTTCCCGCATTGAGACGTGCGTTTATGTGACCCACAAATATTTGTTTTGAAGGCACAAAGCATCTCGTATTTTCTGATTATATATCTCTAGACTCGTATAATACTGTGTGTGGCTCTATGTGTTTGATGATTCAATTTTATCTTTAGTGCTACAGTAACAGGGTTGGAAGCCGCATATCAGATTTTGATTGTTTTTTCATGAGACAGCCGATAAGAGGCAGGATAGGAATCGCACCCAAGATCCAGGTAGTACTAAAACCGCAACTGGCTATAAAGATCGTAGATGCCTAATATTTTCTTTACCCTCAGATGAAACATTAGCAAAGATCAAGGCAAACCAGAGCTACTTCGTGGCGGAGGGCAAGAAGAGAGTCCAGGAGAACCTGCGGCCGGGCAAGCCCAAGACTATCACTGATGTGTTTGGCAGCGTCGAGGGCTCCTTCAAACAGCTGCAGATTGACTGATAATTAATATAAGCACTTTCATAAAATTGTGTTTTACTTGTCTTTTTCTACACAATATCCAAGATAGAAAAATAATATGATTATTGTCCGCATAAGCAGAGGTAAACTTTATGATAAGCTACCACCGCCGCTCATTGACTTTTACAACGTACCCAAGAGGCAAGCTATTTACTAAATAGAACTAACAAATGTGTACCCATATTTTTTCGTAATTCATATAATTATTATTGCTCTATAACTAATTATGTTTTCGTCAGATCCTAGGTTATCCTACTGCGAGTTATTAAATACATCAGTTTCATAACTAAATAGAGAAAGGAAACCTGACAAACTTACTTCAAACCTTATTTGTATTTCTAACTCTTATTCACTTGAGTGAATTAATGATTGGAACCCGAAACTTTCTATTTTCCTAACAATCAGTTTCCACTTGCCAATGAGTGAATGTGTAATCAGAAATAGTGATAAAAAGTATTTTATGACAATATGATTACATAACACGTATTTTCTATATTTTATCACATTTATTAATCTTAATACTCCCAAGTACTTTAAACGTGGTAGAGCCCCGCTGTTGTCAGCCATGACTCAGTATGCATGGGCAGGCTCGTCTGGGCTGGTAACACTGTCTCACAGGAGATCGACTTGAAGCGACAGCTTCCCTGTCGCGTTTTGTTCGGTGAGTGAGACTGCCGGATGCCCAATACCCCTTTCCTGTTCATATCCTTTTCCATCCCGCTCCCCTCCCGGGCCGGATGGGCCGGCAACACATACATGATCCAAGCGTTGTGTATGTTCCTGGGCAGCTGTAATCACTTACCATCAGGTGACCTGCTTGCTCGTCGACCCATGGTATAAAAAAAGTAAAATAAATATAAATAGTGGAATATTGTGGAAACTTTAGATGTAAACGGTAAGTACTTAGTATCAAAGCAAATTAATGCATTGCCATTAATCTGAATAGATTAAAATTCGAGAAGCAGTACTATTATAGTATGCATTGGCCATAGAAGTTGGACGCATACAAACTGATATCGACTTAGACTGTATGGTTGGAATAAACAACATCGTAATATTGCAGTGTCTTATAATCGGTCGCGAAAGATAGTCGTTTCCTTAGTGCAAGTGTTCCTGCTTGTACCATATTTTAATCTTATTTAATAAAACTTGTACTTAATCGCTTGACATCAGCTGCTACTCTCTGTGCGTCATCAGTAGTTGGTCACTGTGTGCAATTACGCTATAATGGGCTTATTTTGAAGTGTTGTGCTGATCATCTTATTGCTGATCAAAATATTGCAAGTGTTTGCTGGTCGCTGAAACTAAATGCAACAGAGGGAAGACAATTTAACGTAAGGTTTTT
This sequence comes from Theretra japonica, assembly GCA_033459515.1. Classification (NCBI taxonomy): domain Eukaryota; kingdom Metazoa; phylum Arthropoda; class Insecta; order Lepidoptera; family Sphingidae; genus Theretra; species Theretra japonica. The sequence continues at coordinate 12,161,226 of CM065942.1, forward strand.
TTTTAAATAAGTCATAAATATAGGAAGAAATAATTATGTGAATTCCTAATCTTTAGCCGCAGGAAGTCCACTGTTGAACTTGGTACTACAGTAATAAAAGGATGTCATATTTTTTTATGGCAGTGGGCCGGGCATATAGCGCGAGAACCTGATGGCTGTTGGAGCCGAAAGGGTTCTGGAGTGGAGGCCACGTATAGGCAAGCGAAGGGTCGACGTGGTTAAGGTTGCAGGAAATTGCTGGATGTAGGCTACTTCCAACAGGTCAATGTGGAGAACCTTGGGAAGGCCTATGTCAAGCAGTAGACTTCCTATGACTGAAGAGAGAGATATTTGTCCTCCCGGTTAGCGCGAATCTCATTCACGATTGTGAGGATTTAGGCTTCAAATTTGAATCCACCACGCTGGCTTAGTTCGGTTATTGCGCAGGTTATTGTTCCAGACTTGATCTGGATCCGATACTTTCGCGTTTAATGAATACGTAGTGTTTTTGTTTTATTTTATAATAGACTTTGTAAATAATAGAATTTCCAGTTCTAGTATCAAAACTATATCGCCAATTAACTACATCAAATAGAGTCAAAGGTTTAATGTTTAACGTCTATTAATTTATGTGTTCAAGTGTGTTTGAACCCAGCTCGCTCTAACTTCGATAGCAAAGTACGTAAATAAATATTGCGTGCATATTACAATTTATATCTCTACTAATAAAATATTATTGCAATATCTTTCTTTTAGAGTTATTGATCAACGTGTTTTTTTTTTATTATAGCAAAAGATAAAGTCCAAAATATACATATACAGGTTGAACCCAAAAAATGGAAAACATTGCCCAATGAACCTACGAGGAGGACAATCGATGTAGCTAAGATTGATGGTAGTCGCCGGATGCAGGCCGCTTCCAACGGCCAAGAGAGAAACCAAAACGCGACACACAATGAAAGAAATGAAATGAAATTCGTTTATTGGTCAGGTAGACAATTAAAAAGCTCTTATGATAAGTCAATAACACACGCTTTGCTTGTTTCTGGCCGGTGGAGACTCTAAGAATGCACTGCCCTAACCATTATGTGCATTTAATAAATATACCTAATTACCACATAAATAGACCTGACCCCACACTAAAATCATTTATAAGTCTTGTAGTCTGTGTCGTATCAGAAACAACGAGATACTTTTCAGTCTCAACAACCAGACCTGAGACAAATATTTGTGGGACACCAACAATTGTCTCGGTGCGGAGATCGAGCCCGCGGCCTTTCGTTTCACAGGTGGCGTCTAACACCACGGAGGCTGTCACTATAGCATAAAATTATAGCCACTTTGCCGTGACAGTATACGAGTAGTCAATAAAAACACGAAACACTATTTTGATACGCTCTTCGTTCATGACCTGGTGGGACAAATCAATTACGAGCTTTAATGGCTGACGTCAACAGATAAATGGTTTGTTGTTTTAGTTAATGGTGTCAGGGATACACCAAGAATGCACTAGCGGTCCGAGATTTTGATTATCTTTCATACTTACATTGACTCATGCCTTTTTCCCGGAATGGGTAGGCAGAAGTGCTACCATCACACCCATGTTGCCGTTCTGTGTTCCGTCCCACTTTTTTTATCTAACACCCGTTTTAACAAGCTCTTCAGTTGTATTAGTACTTATATTAGTTCAGATTTAACTTACGTCTAAAAACTAAACATGTGTCAAGTTCTAATTCTAATGCGCATTTAATGTTACCCATTACTACATGCAGGGTATATCAAAATTGGGACTGGAAACGAAGCCAGGTGGTAGTTTTAGTGATTACAGACACAATGCATGTAATTTCTCAACATAAACGACAGGTTTATTTTTGCATTTTTTTAAATATTTAATTTATTTTTATTCTTTATTATACACAATACGCACGAAAAATATAATAAAGAAATATTAAAACAAAGTACAAATGGCGGACTATGGCGGTCGCACTAAGGCAATCTTTACCATACGTAGTGAATACCTAGTTTTTGCTAAAATTATAATTTAAACTCTTACGTACAATTGTGCCTTTAAAAATAAAAAGGCGTACATTATTATTTTAGGAAATGATGTATTTATTACCCAAATACGACGAAAAGTAAAAAATTACAACAAAATTACAACAAAAAATTCGCTTTTTTTTGCGAAATTGTATTACTGAAGTCACTAATACTACCACCTGGCTTCGTTTCGGTCGCAGTCTGGATATACCCTGTATATTATGAGCATTGCCAAATCGATAAAAATTTTAAACAGTAAAATATCAATCGACAATTATCAAATACCTAAATTCGTTATTTATCGTCACAGATAAGTATTAAATCCACGTTCAATTGCATATCATTTGTAGCAATGTCGCCAACTGGTACGTAAAAATTAGTAATTATTTTTGTTAAACAGACGTGTGTTAATTTCATGATCTGAAATAACATTATTCACATGATTTTATAATGTCTTCATATACCCTGTATGTGTATTCATCTACATGTAAAGTCAATTTCTTCCACAAACCCAAGCAGCTGTTCAACATTTTGTTGTATCTATAATTACTTATATGGTATGTGTCAAAGATTAGACAATAGTCAATATCTTTATTGCATACCACATGTTATAAAGACTGCCTCGGTGGCGTAGATTACAAAGCTGAAGTCTCGGATTCGAATCCCGGGTCAGGTAAAGTGATATTGGATTTTTCTATTCATCAACCCGAAATTCCTGACTGGCGATTCCCGATATGGCGATAGGCTCGCCCCTTATCACATCATGGAACGGAACCCATAAGGCGAATGGGAAAAAGGCAAAAACTTAGGAGAGACAGGGAAGTCATAGTATCAATAATAGCAAATTAAGAATATTGAATGTTTATAGTTAATATAATGTATGTTTTGCATTTAATATGCACTAATATAACACCATTATTATTTTTAATGACATACACTACGATAGTAGATTATAATGTCAATGTTTTGTAATTAAGTTGATAGTACCTGGATGACCGAGCTTTGCTCGGTATTTTTTTTTTTTTTACAAATTGTGTTTTTTGGAAATTATCGTTATTTTCATTAGCTACACGTTGGGCCGCACGCTCTCGTGAAACATCTAAATCATAAGACCTTTCTGCTCGTGTAATGTCAGTCAAATTTTGCAAGTATCTTACTTTAGCAGCACGTGTGGGACGAGCAGAAACCTGATTTACATGACGGTATCCTTGAAATGAGTCTTCACTGTGAGAGAATCCTGATCAGTTTGATGACGATGCTCTTCTAGGTGTTCTTGAGACGAGTTGCGGCTTCGTGGAGTTAATTGTTTATAAGCGTTTTTTTCCAAGATCGTTTTAAGAAGACACAAATAATATAAATAAACAATTGATTTTCTTAGTCTAACCTCAAAGCAAACACTCATTGGCTTCGTGTTACTTAGCAATGCCATCTGCTGGAATAACTTTATTGCTCACAAAAAATAGTATTATTATTCGCCAATAGATGTCAGGAAGAGTCATATTTTTCAGTTTAAAAACGATCGATAAAACACGAATAAAATGACATTTTCTAAAATGACTTTATTGCTCACAAAAAATAGTATTATTATTCGCCAATAGATGTCAGGAAGAGTCATATTTTTCAGTTTAAAAACGATCGATAAAACACGAATAAAATGAAATTTTCTAAAAATGATTCCTAGCTAGATCGATTTATCGCCCCCGAAACCCCCTATATACAAAATTTCATGAAAATCGTTGGAGCCGATTCCGACATTCCAATTATATATATATATATATACAAGAATTGCTCATTTAAAGATATAAGATTTAGAGGAGTTTAATGCGAATTTAAAAGGTATTGGAACAAGACTGGGTATACACAAACATTAATATCAAATGAAGTTTTGTTTGTAAAAAGATATACATATGTGTACATTCTACTCGAAATGAACGCGAATTGCGTTATATTTTACGTTTATATTATACTAAAAAGGTATGTGTGGACTGTAGACCCTTTAGCCTGGAAAACTAGAAAACATATTTCCGAAAAGGTCGACGCCAGCCTGGCGGCGTCAGTTATATTATAAACAACATAATTATTATATTGTTTATTACATTAAGAATATTTCTTTGTATTACATACATACCATACATACATACATGTATAATATTACCTACAATATGATGATTTATGTAATTTACACTTCTTTTAAGTCTTATTGTTTACGCACCTATATACCTCTTCTCTTCTTTGCATTACCTTAGGTTTGACTATAAGAGAATTTCTCAGACATTAAGCCCACCAAAAATAAAATGTATTTGTATGAAGTGTAAATAAATAAATACCTAATTAAAAAACTATAACCATTACACAACATGGATAAAATGTCATATAAAATAAATAAATACACTCAACAGTCACATGCATAGTCCTGACCCCACATTAAGATCAATTAAGTTTTGTGTTACGGGTATCACAAACTATGAGAGACTGTTCGGTCTCACAAACACCCAGACCCGAGACAAATACTTGTGGGCCTCACAAACATTTGTCTCGGTGCGGGGGTCGAACCGGCGGCCTCTCGTTTTAAGAGCGCCACGCAGGCTGTAAGGAATAAACGCAGACAGAAGACGACTGTTCTTATTGCTTTCGTCAACCTGTTTCAGAACCATGAGTTCACACGTGATAAGCAGTTTCCCTGTAGAAGAGGAGTACAAGAAGCCGACGGGAATCAGTGCGAAAGACATCGCGAAGCTTCGTAAATGGCTCCAGACACAGCCGCATCTACCCAACGAACACATCACAGGTAATTAACTACAAGTTCATTTGGTAGCCTTTTTGGCGCAGGTGGTTAAGAAGCTGCCCGTCATACAAGAGGTCGCGGGTCTTTCGCACCACCAAGGCTATTAAGTATGTGAGCTACAAATATTTGCTGACGATTTGGGTCTCGTAGAGCTGAACTGTGTTTATTAGTTTCTAATACCCATGCCACGAAATTAGTTATTACTTTGTACATACATAGTACATAAACTCATGGCTTTTTCACAGAAGGGGTAGGCAGAGGTTCCCTTGATAGCAACCAAGTTACCCACGTTTCGAGTTGTGTGTTTCGTCCCACAAAGTGATACAGGGTGAGCCTATCGCCATATCGGGCACACATTTTGTCTCCGAACTGATAATGAATAGAAAAATGCAATATCACTTTGCCCGACCCGGGATTCAAACCCGAGACCTCGGCTTTGTAACCTACCACAATACAACGACGCCACCGAGGCAGTCACATTACTTTGTGGTCAAAACTATACGTGTACTACAGTTGGGTGTTGATTTAATATATTAATTTTTGAAACAAGTCACAAAATGATCCGCAATATCTTGATAAATATGTCCCACCACTAGAAAACCAAGCAATTGATTGAAATAGAGACTTTCCCGGCACACAACAACCTCCTGTCAACCAGGATCAACAGTGGCACGCAAACAATTGGCACCGAACTCCGCAGCTTGTGGACTCTCTTAAGGACCCTCGCTTGTCTTTAACCCGCATCGAAATTACATACATACATAAACACACGCCTTTTTCCCAGAAGGGGTAGGCAGAGGGGCCACCAGAACACCCACGTTTCGCCTTGTATATTCCGTCCCACGATGGGATAGGGGGCGAGCCTATCGCCATATCGGGCACAAATTCCTGACTCCGGGCTGATAATGAATAGAAAAATCCAATATCACTTTCCCCGACCTGGGATTCGAACCCGAGACCTCAGCTTTGCAATCATACCGTAATACCACTACGCCACCGAGGCAGTCGAAATTAATCAGAAACAAATTGATTGAAATAAAAAGAATTCAATTGATTCCAGATTTGGACCTGATACTATCGTTGCACAGTTGCAAGCGATGCATGGATACCACCAAGAAGGTGATCGACACCCACTATACCCTCAAGACTCAGTACACCCTGTTCAAGGACCTAGTTATGAATGACAAGATGGAACTTGTCCTAAACAGAATGTAAGTACTGGTATCAGTTCATTATCGCCGACTGCAAGGCACGGGACTTCAATACAATCGGACTTCGATTGAGAAGAGTTGGGCCATTGTCCACCACGCTCGTCTAGTGCGGTTTGGTGAATTCCATTCTTTTCGACACTCGATATAAAATCTTGTCAACACTCAACATATCTATAGTTTGCAGGATTCCTCACGATGTTTTCCTTCACCCTTAAAGTACGTGATATCTGTCCACACCCATAACTCCGTCTTTTCGGAGTTATGGGGGTGTGTGAGGATTATTATTATTCCCAAGAATTTTTCTAACGTCATATAAAAATTTATAGCCCCTGGATGTCTGTTTTTGAGTATTAAATCGAATTGATATTTTCTTCTTGCAGTCTACTGAAGCCACTGCCAACACGAACGAAAGATGGTGATGCAGTACTATACGGATGTCTGCTCGACACGGACCCCAAGAACTACATGTCTATAGAATCACTAAGGTTAATATTTTTCTTCCTCTAACCATTATCTGAAAGAATAGCCGAAATATTTTGTAAAGAGGCTGCGCATGACGAAATATGTAGATTTATTATACATTCTGAAATCATGTAACCCTTTTACCGCCGCCGTAATCTCTTCTTCCAAAAACTCAAAGGCATTTGAGTTAATTGAAATGAGAATAAACAAAGGTACTGATTAATTTAAAACTGGACAGGTCTGCAATTATCTGTTGTCATTGTCTTCAATCACATATTTTGAATACACAATTACATTTGTAAGTATTTTTTTAATTAAAATTATACCGATCCATGTCCACTTGAAACCCAAAAACGTTATATATTTTTTTCTACCTTCCACAAATCTTTCAGAGCAGTGATAATGCTGGTAGAGCTGTGGCAGTACGAGGAAGGCACGTGGCCCGGCCTGGTCATAGTCTTTGATCTGGATGGCCTCAGGTTTGGACACATGTTGAAAGTGGATATGGAAGCTACTAAACAGTTCTTAGTTTTTCTGGCGGTAATTATATTTACAACTTTTTATAATATTTACATTTGACAGATTAACAAGCGGGTAACGGCGAGAAAAGATCTCCGCAAGCGACATACAATAATTACTCTCTGGCCTCTGCATGATGTGTTCAGCAGGCCAGAATAATTGTCTCGATTGGCCATATTCACGACTATGTCTGTCCTGGGGGGTTACTCGGATCGGAAACGTAGTTCGAATGTTCGGACGTTCAAATTCCGAAAAAGGTTATAAGTTATCCACTTCTAAAAATCAATGATATTCTCTATGACAGTTATCATTCGCTCCAAACTTAGTCTTAACTTATGGTTACGACGTACGATACAGGATTAGAAAAGGTTGAGTATCTTATTTAAAAAAAAAACGCAAATTTGTACAGTTTTACGTATCTACGACTTTAGAACATTCGAACTTCGTTTCGATTCATACAGTAAACCTAGAGGGGTTACTCTAATAATTCGTTTAGTTTACACTACACTTACCGTAACCTAGTGTGATTTTTGAAAAGTTTTAAATTATACAGTTGACTTAACTGATCTGACTGCCTCAGTGGCGCAGTTCTATGATTGCAAAGCTGAGATCTCGGGTTCGAATCCCGGGTCGGGCAAAGTGATATTGGATTTTTCTGTTCATTACCAGCCCGGTGTCAGGAATTTATTCCCGTTATGGCGATAGGCTCGCCCCCTATCACATCGTGGGACGGAAGATACAAGGCGAAACATGCGTGTCCTGCACCTCTGCCTACCCCTTCTGGGAAAGAGGCGAGAGTTTACAACAGTTGACTTTAGCTTCTTATACAGCAGTGCTCAGATAGGTACCTATATTTTGTTTTCAGCAAGCAATGTTTGTCAAGATAAAAGGTATACACCTCCTAAACTCGCCGTACTTCATAGATTATTTCATGGCGATTGTGAAGAGGTTTGTGAAGCACGACCTCCTATCCATATTCAACATACACATGAAGGGATCCAACACACTCGAACAGAATCTAGATATAGCAGCACTACCTAAAGAATGCGGAGGTAGCTACAAAACTATTGAGGAGTGCAAAGGTACGTTGGTGTTAGCGCCATCTGTTTTTCTTTTATACTAACTTTATTTTACCAGTGCCATCTATCAATGAATAATAAAATTAATAAACTGTGAAATAACGCTTTGAAGTCAAAGCGTTTTGATGCGTTTTGGTTTTCAATACCCAAGAACCTTTCAAATTATTTACTAATGAACAAATTTTTCCTTATTTAGAGAGATAATCTTGGTGCTTTGATTTTATCCTCTTTATTTACATAAGATTTTAAAATGTTCTTTCCATTAATCTACCCTAAGTCTAATATTTTTGCTTTTCTTACAGAAGAAACATTGGCAAAGATGATGTCAAATAAGGAATTCTTTGTCACGGAGAATAAAAAACGCATCGACGAATCCTTACGACCTACATTGAAAGTGAATGCTACGTCGGAAAGGAAAAATATACCTAAGAAATAAGACATTACTTCGTAAACTACGTGCTTTTGTGTAACCATAGAATAAGCTCGGAGTGAATGATAGGTTTCAAAGAGAATATTAATGATTTTTAGAAGTTGAATACTTATAATTTACTTCGGACATCGAAGGTTCGAAGATTCGAACTTCGTTTCGGATCATAGAGTAACACCCCTGGCACGGTCAAGGATAACGCCAAGTAGAAGAAAGGAAGGGTCAAGCTTAAAGGACCAATCAACATAAAGCTATCTTTCGTTGACGGTAGACGTAAATTTTAAAAATTAATGATTAATTAACTATGTAATATATCAGCGTCTTTCGTTAAATATTCTTTTGAGATGGTGGCAACACTTTTAAGTTTTAAATGAGGTATATCAGTCAAAGGTTTTTGTCGGAGTATACGAGTACTAAAATGTAAATACCAGCTTTAGGTTTTATAAACGTCATAGGCTTTTAAGTGATACTTGTTAAGTGCGCTGGGTAAAAGTAATCAAATTTAGCTTTAATGCACCTGTATTTTTGTTTGGTCGTATTTAATTAAATCTGTTATTGTAATAAAAAATCAACAGCAAAAATCTTTGTTTTTTTTCTACCAGGTTAGGTAAAGGTTATCTTGTATCATGTTCGATATTTTATCACAATAAATACTCGTAATAAGTTTATGTAATAAAGATATGAATCACAATAAATTATAATACTTTCCACGTGCATCTTAATTATATCTTTGTATGGTTTATAAGGACCCATTGAAAAGGACAAAAATAAAAGAACTAAAGAAAATTGCCATACATATATAACCTCAGTTTCGGGTCTGGGTGTTTGTAAGACCGAACAGTCTCTCGTAGTTTCTGATACCCACGACACAAGACTCGATATTGGTGAGGGGTCAGGACTATGTAAGTGATTGTAGTGTGTATTTATTATTATTTATTTATTACTCGTTTCGGTAGTGTGTGAGACCGCCATCTTTCGTAGTTTCGTATATCGCTGACGGAAAATGTTGTCTTATTTTAATCTTCGTTTGGTGTATGCATTGTTATTTTTATTATCATACACATACCTAAATGTCACAATTTGATGATGATAAATAACCGATTAATAAGTGTACGCACTTATACTTGTACTTGTGTGTACTTAAGTACGTAATGTCGCGTACATAAGCACTAAGTTATCGCAAGCAAGCGTCATAAACAAATTATGAATGATAACTAGCTCGTCGCTATGCGAGCGACGCAAATCTTTGTTTTATTGAATGGGTCCGGCTAACGTGTACAGTTTTTCGTGAGTTTGAACATCTACAACTCTTGGATCGAAGTGCCGTTCGCCTGTTAAATGGGATGGGATAGGAAGAAAAAAGATGGGAGTAAAGGGGCATTGAGACTGCGGCAAATAATTAATAAACCGTCTAGCATGTATCAAACATTATGTATAAAACATTATATTTTATGATTATTTTAACTCATCTTAAATTAGTGTGTAATTATTTAGCTATTATGAAACAATTTAAAAATAATCAGAATCTTTAGTAATCATCATCATATAATTTTTCTATTGCATATTTCTATATTGATAATTATGAGCCACGTGCGTATTGGTTATAATCAAACACCACGCACTATAACGGTGAAGGAAAACATCGTGAGGAAACCTGCATACCATAGCGATTTGTAGAAATGTATACGATATGTATACGTTCGCTAACACGCACTAGGCCAACGTGGTGGACTATATGGCCTAACCACTCTCGATTGTATAGGAGGCCTGTGCCTGTGCGTATATGGGCTGATACAGTACAGTACATATTTCTATCAAAATAATTACGTCGGCAGGTTAGCTATTAGAACTTCATTAAAATACATCGATTAATTATTTAGTTTGGGATATAAAAGGGGATATGATAGCCTATCACATCTGACGTCACTAATATTTTGATATCTTGAAAGTATACATAAATACTCCGTGGGTCAGTTCGTATATGACTTTGGTCTTAGGTGATATTGTGTTTAAAATTGGCGACAGTGATAACACCACTAAGTAAATATAATATATCTCAGTTACTTAGTATCTTTGTTATTGTATGTACAACTGAGTAAGATTATACAATAATTTGCTTCATTTTATAAATCGTATTCAAATATCCCTTGCTGCTAAGTGCTATCCCCACGTGAAGGAAAAAGTCGTAAAAAAAAACTTGAAGATTGTGTCGCAAGTTCTTAACAGTTGGATTTTTCGTAAAACTATGGAGAGCTACGTGGTGAGCAGTTTCCCTGTAGAAGAAGAGTACAAGAAGCCGACAGGAATCAGTGCGGAAGACATCGCCAAGCTTCGTAAATGGGTCCAGACACAGCCGCATCTACCCAACGAACACATCACAGGTAAGATTTCCAATAGTATATGGATTAAAGTATTTGATTAAACAAGTAATTAATTTCGCGATGGACTACAGGTCAAGATATCCATAAGTGTATTTTTTTCTCTCTAAACAGAAACATTGCTATATATAATTTCCTTTATTTGAATTTACAGACAATTTGTAGTATGTTTGTGTATTATGTATGTTTATTCATTTGTTGTATTATTTATAATGTATGTTTGTTAGTGTTACATAATATGTACATGACATATTAAATCAATATTGAATTATAAATAATTTGTTAATTTATATTTTTTAAGGTAAAGAGCTTTTATCGTTTATATTTTAGCGGCCGTTTATACTTTTCCTTTTCGAAAATTTCCTTTTTGAAATCGCCCAGTGATAAGACCTCCATCTGTACTTTTATACTGTGTAATTTTACATCCAGTTCTTTTTCTTGTTTCTATATGTATTTGTTCGGTAAAAAACAAATAAGTTTAACAACCAAGTGTAACTTTGTTGAGTAAGAGAAATCACTTACCCAACATGACAGAGCTTATACTTCACTAAGGATTTCTGTGAGATAGGCATATTTCGAAATCCAAATGACCGAACGAAACATACTGACGCCAAGATTGTCGTGCTTTAAATGCCATTCCAGATCTGGACTTGATTCTGTCGCTACACAGCTGCAGGCTTTGCACGGAGACTACAAAGAAGGTGATCGACACCCACTATACGATGAAGACAAGGTTGAACTCCTTCTTCAAGAACCGGTTCGTGGATGACAACATAAGTCTGGTTTTGGATAGAATGTACGTCATTTTTAATATATAAATTGGAAACGAGCAAATAACCCTAGTGGGAAGTAATCGAGCTTTATGACTTTCTTAGGATTAGCAAATTGAAGAACTGATGGCCGTTGGGGCTAAAAGGTTCTGAAGTGGAGGCCACTTACAGGCAAGCGCAGTGTTGGACGCCCGCCTACAAGGTGGACGGAAGACCTGGTTAGGGTTGCAGGAAGTCGCAGGATGCAGGGTTGGAAGTCCAGCAGGTCAATGTAGGATTTATTGGGGGAGGCCTATGTTCAGCAGTACTCCATCAGTAACCAGCCTACGTCAGTAAACTTGTGTTTCGAATATCCGTGGCAATCTCACGTACTCTACTAAATTTAGCATTGAAAATGTTCTTCCACGTCCATTTTGTATGAGACAGTAGTAACTGATAACATTCCAGCCGCGCCGAACCATTTTTATCGCAGCTGTGACGACCAAAGTCTCTGCCACATCAAAATTACTTGTTTTATGTTTCGCTGGTATGTAGTTTTCGTCATTAGAACTCTTGAATAAATCCCATAAATTCAGGGTTACGAGACCATGCAACTAATAGGTAATATTGTATCATGTATGTTAATTAATTTTAAAAAAATCTTTATATCTAGAATATTGAAACCGCTGCCAGCTAGAACGAAAAACGGCGATGCTATCTTCTACTCCAGAATACTCGACCCGGATCCTAAGAACTTCATTTTGATAGATTTTTTGAGGTGAGAACGATTAAAAATCATTTTTTCTACTGGTACGAAATATTGTAGGTGCAATGAATTCCAGACTACAGTCTTGCATCTAGATACAAGTATATCAACCTTGCGACCGTTTCTGATAACCTCGACTTGTTTGGAAAGATTTCTGTAGTACGCAAATTAAGTGAGGTCTTCCTTTATAGCTAATACACATCGTATTAAATCAGATACTCACATAAATCAGAAAAGTCAGAGGTCTGCCCTATGATTTGAACCGGTGATCACAATCTGATTATTCTGAGCAAATCGCATAAGTTTGTTACGCACGCTAATAACCAAAATATATTTTGCAGGCTATATTTGATGGTGTTGGAACTGTGGCAATACGAAGAAGGCACGTGGCCTGGTTTGGTCATATTGTTTGACCTGGAGGGAATGAAGTTAGGACATCTTTTCAGGTTAGAACTGGAGACTATCAAACAATTTTTGCAATATTTAGAGGTAAGTTAAGTTTATTTTATATTTCATGGTTAATAAGATTTCAGAGCATCCATTGAGAAATCCATGGTTATGAAATAAATAATAATAGAAGACGCAAAACCCGACACTCTCACTAATTTATCAATTGACTAAAATTATAATACAATCGATCGCTTTATTAATAGTTATTAAAGTGGTTGTATGTAGTTATGTACGTAATTTTTTATAATTCAACACACACTCTCAACTAGTTTTTTTTATGTCGTTTTCTACACTCTGCAGCCTAGTATAAAAAAACGTTCTAAATAAGTACGAAATTGTTCAGTCAATGGATAAAAAACAATATTTAATTCACACATAAATATAACGCATCGTAGGTATCGTTACATTCAAGTTATAACAGTAATAGTTAAATATTTTCACAAACTAATGATTTTGAGACATTGACACGAAAGAAAAGGCACTGACTCAGCGTCTTAGAATTAGATAAATTGCCGTATTTAGTATTTACAAAACACATAATTTCGGTTCTAATGTAAGAATCACATACCTGCAGCAAGCACCGACATCCTCGTCCCTCAAGAATGTTTCCATTTCATTGGTGAATAGGTACCTACACTTAATATCAAAATTCACAACACTGCACGTTTTTGTGTGTTATTTTTTTATCGATATTATAATGAAAATAATTAGATAACTCACAGGAAACTTTCTACGATAATTCACTCAGTTATCACGAGAACTTAGAAATTGTCAATTGATAACACGGAAACGTTGTACAACTTTAATCACTTTGTTTTGTTGTCATATTATGCCAGCATTTACATAATTTCACAATATTGCACATTTAGGTTCGGAATTACTACTTTTAAAAATGGCGTGTAGTTCGCGCATTCGCGGTTACAAACTGAATTCTGTAATAGGTCAAGGTCTTGTCTCGACATTCAACTCAAAGGAATAAGGATGCGCCGACGCACCGGCGTCACTCGCTAGTCGGCGCGCGCCAAATATATTCTGTCTCTGTCTTAATTTCTTTTAATTACATATTTCTTTTAATTAATTCTTTTAATTACATACGAACAGTGAGCTGTAACGTTTTGGCATAAAAAAATACAAATTGGAATAATTATGGAGGTTTTACCCAATTTCGATAGGAAGGAAGAATTTGATCAAGTTATTTTTAAGTTTTGCGTTTTTGTAAACGCGGTTTATTATTTGATTTAAAATCTACATTCGCATACAACGCATATTTTGTGGATTTCACCATTTTCGCATTTTTTTCTTTACAGCAAGCAACGCTCGTGAAAATAAAAGAAATCCACCTTCTAAATGCACCGTACTTCGTTGATCGGATTGTAAGCTTAATCAACAATTTCATAAAATCCGGATTGACCGGACTCCTGAAAATACACCAAGTTGGATCTACTACGCTCGAAAAATATGTTGACCCAGCAGTATTGCCGAAAGAATCTGGCGGCAGTTACAAAACATATGAACAGTGCAAAGGTAAGAAATCATAACAGCGCCATCTATTATTTATTATATACGGATTGTGTCAAATAACAGAGGGCGCTGTAAAATAAAAATGTATTAGTAAGAGTCGAATAACAGAGGGCGTAATAAATATATTTTTGTTGCAGAAGAAACAAAGCTGAAGATGAGAGCGAACAGACTTTTTCGAAAATGAACTCAAAAAACGCGTAACCGAGTCTTTACGGCCGACGATGAATTGAACATTTAAGATTATGGAGTCATCCATATTATGAAAATCGAAATGTACAATAGCAATCGCTGTAAAGGCACTAAAATCTAAATAAACTAAGTATGTTATTTTGCATTGTTTATTTAGACCCTTGCTTAATAGCGATTTTCATTTAACAAAGACGATAATGTTATATTTTCTAATGAATGAACAATTTATTACTTAATACATAATATAAAAATACTAAAGTTAATACCGAATTAAATATATGAAATGTTGATATACCCAAGATAGTCACATTGTGGATGATAAAAATAAAACAAAATATAAAATTTGTTGCAAATATATTTCATAGAAACATATTGTACTGCAGTTACTCTTACATCATAATTGGAATAACGACCAGCACCGCGTACTCTGTGGACAAACATAAATACACATCAATTTTCTGCTAATATAACTAAAATCCTAAGTATAGATAATGCTTCTTAAAGAAAAAAAAATAAAAATAATTAATATCCTGGAACAATACATTTTTTTAATAAAAGAAAAAGCAAAGAATCTTATCATTATGCAGGTTTTACATAACATTTATTGCTATTGTGGCTCTCACAAGCTTGGTATTAGCAGTATTTATTATCATGAATATGAGTGAAATTAACTAAGTCAAGTTGATGCAGACTTGTGCAGCACTAAGACTAGGACAGCACTGGCAAAGTGCGGGTAGCACAGCTCTTCCTCCCCCGCGCGACACCTGATACTCCGATTGCCACGTCAATCTGCCAAATGTCCTACACCAGTCTAACCTACTACAGTCGACTCTTGATAATGCAAACCTTCTATAATTCAAACCTCTTTATAATTGGAAGTGACTATTGGGTCCCTATCAAAACTCTCCATAAAATAAATTCAATGGTTTTTGGTACACTCGGTAATTTGAAGAAAAAATCAATTTAAAATTATCAAAACACATGATAAATCAAAATATGGACATTTTGAAACTTGTATATACTTGAACTATCATATAGGCCTATATATATCTGCACCATACAAACCTCCGAACATTTCGAACTCTTTGTAATTCAGATTTTTCGATAGATCGCTTCAACTTCGAACTATCGAGAGTCGACTGTATAGTGAAATATAGTATGAGAACATAATTCTCACCAGTTATGTGTTTAATCAAAGAGACCGAAGCCCATGTCGTCGTCAGACTCAGAGTCCTCCTTCTTCTCTTCTTTCTTTTCCTCTGCAATAAAAACATAGATATTAGACATGTACGGTAAATATGTGTCTATATTAGGAGTAAAATAAAATCAGTGTGTTATAGTAACAGCATGGTTTGTCAGTCGAAAGATGGTGTTGTTGTAAATCATCATAAAAATTCAACAAATATTTTGTGTAAGAAAATAACCATTAGATCCATTTATAATCGTAATCTTTAAAATACTTCATACATGTATGTTGCTAGTAAACTACAGCTAACAAAATTATGAGAAAAGCCAGTAGTAACTTGACTGGTTTTCCTTTTCAAATTATATCTTCATAATAAACTAAAATCACATAAAATCTAATACTTCAAACATAGATCCGATTTTACTGGCCAACATAAAAACATTGACTATTGAAAATGAAAACAATGATATGGATCATTCCGTGAGACCCATCTATCACAATAGTACTACTATATCCCAAAACTTTAAGTCATTAAACAGACTACAGTCTACACCACTGGTTGGCAACATACCCTTCTTCTCCTCAGCAGCGGCGGCGGCGGGCGCGGCTCCGGCGGCAGCAACAGGCGCGCCACCACCAACCGGCATTGAGGACAACTTTTCGCGACCTTCGCAACAGTACATAACGTTAATACACAAGTTAAAGATGTGTTGTAGGTGGTAGTGTATGAGTCCATCAGATGCAAAATGAACAGCAATGTCGTTCAGACGAAAGATGGTGTTAGTTGTTGAATCATCATAAACATGTATAGCAAATATAGCTACATAACTTTTAAAAGTGAAGTTAAAAATGTATTATTAATAATAATTCACAGACACAAAACAAATGTCAATTAAATTTGTTTAAATCAGGTTTGCAGCAAATATTCAACCACTATTTTGTACAATAATTAATACCTAGGGCCTAATTAGTAAAATACCGATTCTTTGTAGTGCATATCGACGGTGGAATGTAAAAAGTTACCAAGCGACACTAGGGGCTAAAATGAGTTTTTTATATATTCGGAATCAGCGAATTTTTCTCTATCGATTAGTCCTAGTCCCATGTCTCTACGAGCACTTTTGATGTCGCTTAGGAACTCCGTAACAACGGGTATTTTTCCTGTTTTTGGCAACCAAGTGACAACATTTTGACACGTTTTAAAAAAGTAGGTATTTGGTAATATCTACTTGTTTTTTATTTTCATTTGGTAATTTTAACCTTTACCCGATTTTAATTTATACTACAGTAAGTAATTTCTGCCTTTCCACTGTTGGAATCAATTATGTACTTCGGAAGTTTTACCTGGAATACATTTATTTTTGTATGGTATTTCGGACTCTTTTACAAATCTTAAAAATATTTTATCTGTATTTAGGTAATTTTTAACAAACTGTAATCATACAAAAAATTCGATATAGTAACTTTTACTCGCCGAAAATAAGATAATAAGTAACGCTTGGTAACTTTTTACCTGCCGTTTTATTTATAAATTGTGTTACTTGGATACTTATTACTGAAATAGTTATTAATTTTTACATGTGGTTATCCCAAACAAATACTTGACGCGTTGTCGCTCGTCCTCGCTTTGAATCATACTAAGTATGGTGGATGGTAACGGTTTTATAGATAGAAGACCAAATAGGTTGTTTTTATATTAATACTGATTCTTTAGCAAAAGTTGATTACTTATATAATAAACGAATTTATAAAACAAATAAAAACCGTCTTTCTATTTTTCAAAGACATACCTACCTATTTCAAATTTATACTTGATAGAGTTTTTTTTTCAAGATTTTAATCTTGAAAAAAAACCTACTAAAACTAAAGTTTCACTTTAGTTATTTTCGATTGCAGCAAAACTATACTGAGCAAATTTACTTACTAAATCTAAAAATGTTGAGTTCTAGATCAAATTTATTTGGTGGTAGGTTAATTACTACTTACATTAACATAATTTGATTTGTTGTGTAGTAAACATTGCTTGGTATAAAACCACAATTTTATGAAAGTTAGACATCTTTGCTTGTTCAACTAAAAAAATAATTCTACGCTTGTCCCCTTTTGCTTGGAATCTATTGAAAATTAAAAAATATTTAGATATCTTTACCAGCTTCAAAGTTAAAATTTTTGTCGGTTGGTAACTTTTACCTGCTTCTAATTTCAAGTAAAATTGTAACCAAACGCCACTTCCTTGCAAAATATACAGAAATACTTTTTTTTGATAAAGCCAATTTATAAAGGCATTAAAATACTTTTAAAATCCGTTGGATTTTTTCAGATATCTCTAATAGCCAATTTTATACGATTTTTTTAAAGAAAAAATTAATCTTTAAACGCTCTGCTGTAAACTTAACAAAATGGCGCTTGGTAACTTTTTACATTCCACCGTCGATATGCATTACTCAAATAACAATTTGTGTGCTGGAATCTAAAAAACTAATAATAATTTAATAGGCCCAATAAACTTAGATAGTTCTAAAACTATCTAACATTACATTTAATATTTCAAAATTACTAATACACACATTCTAAACAAAATCTACACTCACCAGCCTCAACAAGCTCGTCTACGTTCTTGCCATTGAGCTCAGAAATGACCTTGTTGAGTTTCTCAGAGTCGGCCTCAATGCCCACCGAGCTGAGGATCTTCTCGAGGTCCGCGGCGGCTGGGGACGCCTTGCCGCCCAGCACGGCTAACAGATACGCGGCCACGTAACGCATTCTGGAAAATGGTTTATAACAATTTTAAAGGTATATAGATTGGATATTGAACAATATATATATAAATGACAATAGAAGCATTTTGAGTACTGGCAGAAAGTGGTCTGTTGATAACCTACCTACAGTGCCTCAGTGATATTTACCGTCAGATAATGTAAAATTAAATTACCCAGTAAGTATGAAATAGAAAAGCAAATAAGCTACTTATATTATCAAATCTGGTATAAGTGAAATGTTTATAAGTTTTTCGAAACTTCTTGGGATGGGATAATTTTTAATAACATAGGTATTT
Organism: Theretra japonica; assembly: GCA_033459515.1. Classification (NCBI taxonomy): domain Eukaryota; kingdom Metazoa; phylum Arthropoda; class Insecta; order Lepidoptera; family Sphingidae; genus Theretra; species Theretra japonica. The sequence goes on from CM065942.1 coordinate 12,180,019, forward strand.
ATTGATGAGTCGTAGTATTTTCATTTTGGAGTAGCGAGTATAATTTGAACAATAAACTAAAAATAGCAGCGGGAGGCAGATGATGTATTCCCATGAGGTGGGAAAATTGTCATTGAAGTTGGAACTCCACTTCAATTGCTTCACGCGGCAAACTAGTTTAAATAGTCTATAAACAAACGGAGTTCCTTCAAGTATGGCAGAACAGGAAGTATTTCTATTTTCTAACCTACACAAAATAGTACGCGTGTTAATAATAGCATATCAAGTAATCCAAGACAACACTAAAATTAGCGTAATTAGTTACATACCAAGACATGTTCATATAATAACGAATGCATTTTCAAAACGTGGTAGATGATTCGATCAACAACATAAACATTGAGGTTATTTTGAAATAAAATGTTGAATACTTTTTGCTTAAAGTGTTTAGGATACACAATAAATCGGTTTGATTTGCATATAATGAAGCACAGTTGATAAAAACTTAGTATAAGTTGTACTATTGCCGCCAAACCGAAACACCGACTATGGCGCGTAGTATTTTTATCCTACTCAATCTTTCACTAAAACCGCAGAATTTCCACAATAAACTATATTCGTAGATACCACACACTTTAAATTTTATAAATACACCAATATTTTAAATAAAAACACTTACATTTAAGTCGCTAAGACACGAAACGTGTTATGCCAAAAATGGACGTTCGTCTTGAACAAAATGTCAAGAGGAAAGAGAACGCGGCAATTGTTTGCAGTTTGACAGTTATTTTTGTCTGTGGTATTAGTGGTGTTAAATATTATCTATGGCATTTATACTCGTATCGATTAATCGAGTAACAATTGATCATGTTACAAACTGCCTCATGAATCATGATAAAGTAATAATAGTATTAGTTGTGTACAATATTTTATGTTCAAAAATAAATAAATGACAGTTGTATACATAGTCCTGACCCCACATTAAGAGCAATTGAATCTTGTGTCTTGGATATTAGAAACTACGGAAGACTTTTCGATCGTACTGACACCCAAACACGCAACGAATACCTGTGTGTGCGATCTCTCTGTCATCTTCAAACATGTAACACATCCATGATCCAAGTGTTGTGGATGTTAATAGGCAGCAGTGATCACTTACCATCTGGTGACCTGCTTGCTCGTTTACCGGGCCTATGCAATAAAAAATCTTTTTTTGTTCATGATCGACTATTTATCACGGGATTTTAGATGAATATTAAAACTCTTTGTTTGCACCGCTGTTTAATTTAATGTGGTTGAAGCGTTTTACGCCTCCAATAATCGGATCAGATGGCACATCATCGTGTGCGAAGGATTGTTTCCCTGATGACTCACGAGTCACGACCCCCAGCATTAGGGAGTCGTCGCAAGGAGGAGGAGGAGTTTAATATAATATTTATTTAGCGGAAGGGGCAATTAAACATCACAGACATATTTTATGACAATTTGATAATACCCCCATTTTTATACTTTCATAACAAAGTTCTAAAATATTACAAAATTATGTATACTTACATACAGATTGGCAAAAAAGTGTAAAAACGGAACTAACCCTTTATTTCACCTGGCAGCACTGTCACATCTTTCACATTTGTGAATTTTAATTAAAATTCGCATCAAAATTTAAGTTTTTATTGAAGTATTTTTAGCTAGAACGTTTAATAATTACTTTTGTTATTTAATTATCATTAAATTAATAATAATAAAAATCAAAATTAAAATCCCAGCTTTAAAGTGATGCCATATAAATGGCTCAGTGGCGCCTCCATTTATTTTTACATTTTTTTGCCAAGCTATACGTCACCACGACATGTTATATTCTTATGTTAGCAAATAAAATTACTTAAAAGAAATCAAGTCACGTGAAGTTCGTGTAGAAAATTATATTGCTGACTTAAACTATTAAAAATTGAAAAATTCGCTTTATCCTTCGCTGTAGTATAATCTGGCTTTAAAGCGCTATCTGTTGTAGTTATTGCAAACATTTAACTCAGCATGAGTAACTAAAAATAACGCTCTGAATCATTTGGTACCCAAAAAACCTACGAGATGGCGTTAAATGAAAATATCTTATTTCTTGTCTAAAAACATTTCGCAGCGAAGGATAGTCAATAGATAATACGAAAATAATTAACTGATAAAAATAAAGGCATAACAATTGATGTTCCTTAAAATAAATAAATATGGTATATTTTCTATAAACTTTTACTTGCAAATACATTTTTTGATGTGCTTGGTGGGCCTGTTGTAACCAGAATGACTACCTACTGGATACAATGAGACTTCATCTTATGTCTCAGGATGGCGAGCGCAGTTGAATGCTAATCATTCCTCCTACTCAATTTTGAGGAGTTTTACTCTCCAGATCCGAAGATATTCGTCAGATCTTGACCAATTTTTTACGGGACCACCCGTGAAGTATAAGCATTGAAACAAAGAAAGAATTTTTTAAATTGGTTGAGGCGTCTTCGAGTAATCAGTGAACATACATAAAAAAATGATTCCGATGACTTGAGAACCTCCTCCTTTTATGAAGTCGGTTAAAAAGTCAGACACCACGCCACCAGTTATAGAGATAACTGTGAAGGAAAACATCGTGACAAAAACCTGCATACCATACATTGAAATAGTGTTTAAATCAATAATACCATCCCAATTTGTAATAAGAATTTCTATAGCATGTAAAGTCCTAGGCTAGCGTGGTGGACTATATGGCCTAACCCTTCTCAATCGTACTCTCGATTGTAGAGGAGACCCATACCCTGCAGTGGGACGTATATGGGCTGATACAGGCGTTTTTAGCCCCTTAGGATTAGCAAGTTGATGTGGTAGTGGGCCAGGCACAGCACGTTGAACAGATGGCCGTTGGGGCCGAAAGTTTCTGGAGTGGAGGCCATGTACAAGCAAGCAATGTGTTGGACGCCCACCCACAAGGTTGAAGGACGACCGAAAGTCGCTGGTTGCAGGCCGCTTCCAACAGGTCTATGTAGCGATCCATGGGGGAGGCCTATGTTCAGCACTCAGCAGTGGACTTCCTGTGGCTGAAGAGAGACGTTCTCCCCGTGTAATTTTCATCCCTGGTCTCCCTTACAGAGTGATACCGCGATATACTTGTCTAGAATCTAGGTAATTATGGCGGTATTATTATACCAGAAAAGTTACTTACTAAAATGTTTATTTTCGTCGACCTGACGATTCTTTGTTCATTATTATTAGAAATTGAGTAATGATATCGGTAAATTGCGGTCGGAGGTCGTAAGGAAACGGAAGTCTATCAACTCTGATATATTGTTATTATCATCATAAATGTGGTTCCCTTTTTATTACTTGGAACAAAATAATGGTTCGAAAATTGTTTCACAGATTTTTTCCGTCTTCGTCGTACTACGACAGTCTACTGTCCATATAGAACATTAAACGGCAATATGTCGATCTGTTAAATTACTTACGTCGTCTCACACAAAAAAAGACAGTGTTGCTGAAGGAGTTTTTTATCCCGCTTCTTCTCCACAGCTACATGTTCCGAAATGGTGGTAGCAGTAATTAACGTTTCAAAAGATCTTGTGCGAGGCTATCTGAATAAAGAATAAGATTTTGATTTATGATGATTTACTATATGCCAAGCATCGGACTTCGATCAACTAGATTATCACAATCAAGTAAAGGTTGCGAGACGTCGCGGGATGAAGGCCGCCTCGAAAAGTTTATTGTAAATATTCTTGGGAAAGACCTATGTTTATATTGGACTTCTTGAGGCTGAAGATAGCATGAAGTAGTATGTTAGAGAAAAACGGAGTTATTTGCCCATGTAATCATTTTTGTTAGTTTTTGGTATAGGTGCGGCAAACTAGAAACGATCTATCAGATGGTAAGTTATTACCGCCGGCCTACGTTTTAAGAACAGTTTTGTTGCCGACTTCTCGATTTTAGGAGCGGATTGGGAAGAAAAAAACAGAGGAATCTCATTTAGGGAACAAAATATGAGAATAAAAGTATTGCTTAACAGTCAGGAGTTCCCTGCATTAGAAAAACAATAAAAAAACAGACAAACCCACCGCATTTGCAATATATTACAATGTGCATGAAAATTTTACGATCAATCAGTGCGGACGGAAGCCGCTTTAAACAAAAACTATGAAACAGACACACACCCACCGTCGCATTAGGTATAAAAATCATAATTAAAACATAAAAGCTTGCGTTTTTTCTCCAGTCTACGTATTTGAAAGTTGGCAACGCTGTTAGTGACGATTTCTTTGCCAAACCGTTCCGTCATTGTTTATGCCTGTGCGACTGTCATATTTGAATTTGGAATTAATCGGATACGACTAAATCTAAATTCAAATACAACGATGGCACTTTAGGCAAGGGTCAGGTTAAAAGTACCCTGAACACGATAATGTATGAAGAGATTCATGAAAGTAGACGAAGCGAAAGAAGTATGTCAAAATCGAGCAAAGTGGAGATCCATAGTCTCTGCCTACCCCTATGGGATATAGGCGTGACGTTTATGTATGTAATACGACGGGTTGGGATAGAGGATGTCTTCATAATCTTGTATGAAACGTTGGCATGGTTCTGATGATCGCTGGATATACGGATCATGTGCTAATCCAGCGCACGGATGCCAATTTCGATGTATTAGTGGTTAGTGTTATGTTTTAGGTGTAGTATTGCTTATGGCTTCACACAGTATTAGCATAATCTTGGCATATGTGGATATCGTTTGACAATTGTCATGATGATTAATTATCACAATAAAACTTGGCTTCACGAAGTTTCCAGAGCTTCAAAAATATAATTTAAGAATATGATATTATATTGTGAGTCTGTGAAATGTGAATGGAGAGTATATACATATATATACAAAACAGTACGGGCCGGCACAATGCCAGACAATAACTATATTGACTTCTAGTACCAGGATCTCATAGATATATTGGAGTTCCGAGTTACCTCACGATTTTCTACCCAAATCATTAATTAGCTTTCTAGGTGTATGGATAATGTCTCAAAAATATTAACCTTTGGTACCAGGATTACATAGATAGAAAGAAGATATTCATTTTAGTACACTTCCGAAGTAGAAATAATTGGAAAATGGAATAATAACAAAGGCGCCCCTGATATGTCTATGGAATATCGAAATAAAATACTAGGGCTTCATGGGTGGTTACTACTTATCTAATAAAGCCCTAGTACCTTAGGAATGCTGGAGAAATACGGAACCCAACTCATACATGCCAGAACACTATCGATGAAAACTACCAGGGCGCCATACCCATATTGGAGTTATCTAACAGTTTTGTCCTAAAAGCCAGTTGGCCGGCGACGGTGGTCCCCCCAGCGCTGGCGACCTCTCCAGAAATACACCGTGAGCGGCGCGGCGGGCGGAGTACAATAAAAACCAAAACTGATACGCAACGTCCACGTCGCGCTGCTAATATTAGCGTGAACTCGTCAAAGAGCAGGCAATATTTTGGGTATAGGCAGAAATTTGTGCGACATATTCTAAACTCTTTGGATTTTTATTAACACATTGATTATTTATTTACATTTAAGTCTCTTTTTATGTTTATTTTTGTTTCGTCCTATCATTCTATCGTCCTATGTGATATAATTGTATATCACAATTATATCACAAAGGCATAGTTTGTTCTTAAATTAAAAAAGCAGTAATCGAACCACTGAACTGGTTAATTTGCTAGTAAGTGATGATATAGAATGGCTACTGGCTAGATACTATTTTTGCAAGCTGCGGAAACGTTATAGGCACGAAATATGTGATCAGTATTTTTCTAAAATTGTAACTAGCCCAGGTTCAATTATTGTAATGTATGTACTGCAACTCTATAGCTACACAATATGATGACGCAACAGCCGCACCTTCGCTTTGTCTCTCTCACACTTACATGCTTTTTTTGTTCACACCTGCAGGCTATATCTATTTGACTTATCTAGTTCTTTAGTCTATGCCCGCATATGAACCAAAGCTGGTACATTAGGTTTATTGGTTAGTCGACGCGTGCGCATGTTATGTGAAACATTCCTTGCGCGTTTTAAAACGTTTTAGCGCGATCGCGAGCGAAAATAACGTATTATTAGACAATTGTCCGAGACACGCCGTGGTGTACCATAAACAAAAGGTTTTCTTTTTTAATTAACGTTCCATTTTAGAAACTTTTTGATGTTTGTTAAACAGTGCTGTGCCGAGATTCATTCCGTGATGGAAACTTGATTTGTGTTGTGCTGAAGCAAAATAAACGTCTATTATAGTCATTAAGGTGAGCGGTTTTTGCATTTTTATTTATAGGTAAACCGGTGCTTTTATAAACATTTATTTTAATACAAAATAATTTAAGCCCGGGCTTTCGCCCGGGATAATTGTCATCAAATTGTCCCCTATGAATTTTTGCATATAAATTATTATTTATAGGTAATATTTTTGTATTCTTTCTTAATAGCACCGTATTATGGGATTTATTTACCGATTTAAAAAAAACAGAAATTTAAACATAAATATAATTATAAAAAATATAATTTGTAGTTTTTTTCGTATACAATATAATATGTAAGTATGGTAATATCTTAAAATTGAAAATGGTAAAATTTAATCTTAAACTTTTTTCTACAATTTTAAATAAATATCAATTTATAAAGTTCAGGTTGTGCAAATTAATGAAAAATAATTTAATATTTCACATTTCTCTCCAAATGAATAGTATTACACAGAACAATTTCGAATTAAACCCTTTTTTCATATCTATCTACTAAACACAATCATATTATTATTATTTTATGGGGTCGATTGACTTCTTTAAAACTAAAGCTTGTGTATTTCTTTCGTATGTTTATAACTTTATCCTGTAATACACACTCAGAAAGTTCAAACTCAGTAAAACACTGTTATTTTTGTATAAAATCATTGGAACATACACTTTTGTGCTACATGCCGTGTTAGGTCATGAAAATTTTCCGAATAAAAAACAATCAAATTTTTAGAAAAAATATGAAACGTTTCCGAATATTTTACCATTTTGAATTTCGAACGAAACGAATCATTCTGAAAAAATGGGATAAATCGAAAATCAGGGGTAAATAGAAATAAACTAGTCATCTCGTATTAACGTATTTTATTAACCAAATTAAATATATTTTATTTATAAATAATGATTTAAGACTCTTTTTTTTAAATGACAGCCATTACATTTAATCCCTGCCTTTAATTTGGACTTTACAGTATTACATGTTACATGTATTGTATGTTTACTTTATGAGCAAGTTTTACAATAATATAAAATAATAAAGTCGATTTTCCAATTTTAAAGTTCCAATAAAGGAAATAAAAAATCAATTTTCCATTTTTGAAATTGTTCAGGAAAAATTCCGAAAAATAGTTATTTTTTTCCAAAAAATACACAACACTACTATGTATAAATAAATAAACAACTATAATAAATAATCGTATAAATTGAACTCTGGAATAATTTGGCATATACTTTCAAATTATTTTAAAGTAACAAAAAGCTTTCACGCCCGAATATAATTTTATAATTATTTGATTGTACTTACCCATATTTGCCTCCAACTTTTCCAATGCCTCAATATTTTGCATACTTACTTTTTATTTATAAATTAATTTTTGAAATTGTTGATCACCTCACAGGATCAGCATTTCTCGTATTAAAAACAGCCTGTATCTTTTACTTACGATGTTACAAAATTTATTATCAATTCCACTCAAATACATTATTTATTACGATATTTAGTGTTATATTTCATAAATTCTTATAATTTTACTACAGGCTTATGTCAACACTTTGGGAACACCTTGGCAATTTGATGGATTGAAAAATGTCATCGTGTTCCCTTGAAAACGTTTGAACGTCGTATTCGAAATTCAAATGTTTCAAACGTGAAACTGCTATTTGAATAAAGAACGTTATCCCCGCATCTTATTCCAATTATTTTTAATGCCGTATGATTTTACTTTTGCCAAAAAATTATTATTATGGCTTCATTACATTTTTTAATTGCATAGAATATAAATTTTATTTACGTGTCTGTTTTTATTAAGTTTATTTTGTAATGTAGGTTGTTTTTAATATAAATTTAAATTAAAAATACACTATCGTAAAGTTTTGGATGGCTTTGACAGGCGCCTTCGGTTCATAGATATTATGAAATGTATTCAAAATATAAATGTTAATTTTAATAAATTATGCGAAACGGAAACAAATTCGGCGCCAAAGCACTGAAGCTGTCATATTAATAATATCTTGAAAACTCGACGAATGCGAGCAGATTGCAATGGCGAAGAGTTCTGTAATAAAAATTTAACATTTTTGAACGTTATTTAATTAGGTATTGGTTTTTGTTTTTTAATATGTTATTATACATTTTCCGATGTTCCATGTTGCTTAATTATCATGTAATCTCGACTTTTTCAATTACTTACGTCCTTGTTTATTATAATTTCTATACTGAAAGATATAACGGAACCCCAAATGGTAGACGTTCAAAATATTGCGCCAAACTTCGGATATAATATGTAAGCTATAAAATAACATGTTTATCACATATTATTTGCTAAATTAAAGTCATTTGCAACGACACGTCAGTATGAAATTAAATTATAGCTTCCTATGCCCCGAATGATGAAACGAAACTTTTCGCGTAAATATCTAGGCGGAGGAATCCAATAGATTTTTCAATTACATTGGCGATGGACTGTGAGGAGACTGTCCCGCCCTCACACCCACCACTGCAACTCTTGTAAGCCAGGATCAACAGTGGCACGCATTGTAATGACACTTAGCATTGAAGCTCAGCGAGTCTCCGGGAGTGTCGTCTAACTTGTCTTTAACCCGCAACGAAATCAATCATAAAGTTAAATTAATAGGAGGAGTTGGAAATAAATTATTGTCCACTTCCCTCCGTAACAAAGCGGGTGACAAAAACAATGAACTACAGAGGTAAATAACCTCGCATAAAGACTTTTAAACTACTTAAGGACTATGAGGAACGAAAATAGGTAGTGCGGGAAACTTCAGGGCGATGAGGCTAATTTTTTTTATTGCAATGAATGGCGAGACCAGCATGCCATTCGCCTGATGGTAAGCGATACGGCCGCTCATGGACAGAAGCAAAAACAAACAACACCATGAATTACACAGCATTGCTTGGCATTCCACTGCGCTCGCCATCCTGAAACATAAGTTGTTAAGTCTCATTATGTCCAGTAGTTACTCTGACTACAATGTCCTTCAAACGGGAACACAACAGTGCATTTACACTGCTGTTTGACGGGAATGTTCTGGTTTGGAAGCTATGCAATAGTAAGCGTAACTTCTGACGTCCATTTATAAGATGTGTAGCAAATATCAGTGTTCGGACGGAAATATTAAGCTTGGTCGATTGCGGGACGTGCTAGTGGCATCTCTAGGGATCTAGTTACGAGTTAATGGACACTGTACTGTCTGAACGTATCAGCCTATACACGTCCCATTGCAGGGCACGGGCCTTCTCTACAATCGAGAGTACGATTGAGAGTGGTTAGGCCATATAGTCCATATAGTCCACCACGCTGGCTTAGTGCAGGTTGGCACTGTACTGTACTAGCCCCTTATCAAACTGCTCAGTACGGGACTCCTCTACGATAGATCGATTGACAGGGGCTGGCCCATAGTCCACGACGCTGGTCTAGTGTGGTTGACGTATTTCACCTACCATAGAAGATCTTATAAAGTCTTTATTGTATTCAGTTTACTTACGATGTGTTCCTTATTAAACTGACTATCAATACGAACGTGACTCCAAAAAGTCAGAGAGGTGTTCTAGCCTTCGAACACGAGTCAACAGTCGTGGCTCCGTGTCCGACCCGTTACCAACAGGCCACCGTGCACTCATATGTCTATTATCTACATATGTATTATACCATGTTTTATACGCGAGACTTTCTGGCAGACCAAACGACGCTAAACGCTAAATACAATGAAACATCGTACAGTGTTGCAAGAGCACAGCTCATTGGCGCGGCGTCCCAACGTCCGCCCTACGGCCTTTTACTCCGGCAATAAATCGGGAATAGAACCCCGGTATCGGCGCATAAATCTTGTTTTACACATCGCTGCGCCGGGGACGTCATTGTTGTGGCTTGGGGCTATGGAGACAGCGGGTAGTTACAATATTTTAGGTGGTTTTTTGTCTCGGTGGCGTAGTTGTACTACGGTATGGTTACAAAACTAAGGTCGTGGGCTTGAATCCCGGACCGGGCAGTGATATAGGATTTTCTGTTCATTATCAGCCTGGAGTCAGGAATTTAGGAGTCATCAAGGGACGGAACACATAGAGCGAAACGTGGGTATCCTGTTTGCAGAGGTGCAACTAGGACACTCACGTTACGCTTTGTATTTTCCATCCCACGACGTGATAGGGGTTGCGGCTATCGGTATATCGGGAACGAATTTCTGACTCCAGGCTGATAATGAATAGAAATATCCAATATCACTTTGCCCGACCCGGGATTCGAACCCAAGACATCAGTTTGTAATCATACAAATGCGCCACCGAGGCAGTCAAGTCGAGTGCTGAGTTAAGTTATGATTTATTTTGTGAGCAATAACCTCTCAAGCACCAGATACATTAATCACAGATCCGAGGATCGAGCTTGAAGCAACACCTCCGACTTTCGAGGGTTCGTGTATCATAGTTACCTTTTGATATTGTTGCCGTCTTTAACGGTGACTGAAGACATCGCTACGTAAGCCGCGAGTTCGGGGATCCCTACATTAACAAAAAGTTCCCAGAGCCACTGTGCATTTATCTTTGGGTTTTGCATAACTGTAGGGATAGACCAGTTCCATCGAACACTTGTCTAAGCGTTTTATATGTGTATGGGCGGTGACAATATCTTACCATCAGGTGAGCGATGTACTCCTTCCCCGGACCTATGCAATACAAAATATTTAAATTATAAACTGGTGTCGCTAGTTTATGAGCCCAGCTGCGTGCAGTGCGGCGGGAGCACGTGGGCGATGTGACGCGCCGTCAACTACGTAGCACGTCCGCGCGTGTCTACCGCCATTTGTTTCATTCTCTTGTTTATACTAGCACTATAATGTGGCTACGTCTGTCTATATCGGCCCATATACGGCCCATTGCGGGACACGGGCCTCCACTACAGTCGTGAGTCCGATTTCGCGGGATTAGGCTAAATAGTCTTCCACGCAAGCTTAGTGCGGGTTGGCGGACTTTACATACAGTAGAAATTCTTTAAAATCGCTACGGTATGTAGGTTTCCTCGACCTTTTCCTTCACCGTTATAGTGCGTGGTGATTGCCTTAATACACACATGACTCCAAAGTCAGAGGTGTGTAAATTGATGTGAAATTTGAATCCGCGATCACCGTGAAGTTGATGGCAGCCGCGTCTGGTCCGTTACCAACAGGCCACCACGCGCCTGATAGCTGCAGTATAGTCCCGAGGAACTACAAGATGGCTATCTATCACCGGTCTCTGTACGGTACAATTATGTTGGATATGAACAGGTGATTCAACACCGCAAGCCGCAGGTTACTATGACGGGTCGTTAACAGCTGAATTATTGATTTCTGATTAATTTCTTGCAGAAGTTGTCTAGACATCTGATATATAGATATACACAGGAGGATCTGTGCCTGCGTTATTTCAGCGCATGCTCTTTCGGCTCTGGTTTACATCCTGGTTGGGCGCTAAATTATCGTCGATCAAAACAATTAACAGTTTTGATGATCACGAACCACTTACAACAAAATGTACCCAATTAGATAGACACATGTCTCATCCGGGGTACCACTGTCTCACAGTAAATCGACGTGAAGCGTCACCTTAGCTGTCGAGTTTCGTTCGGTGAGTGATATTGCCGGATGCCCAATGCCCTATTCCTCTTCCCATCTTTTTTCCTTCCCGCTTCTCTTCCAATTGGGCCGGGCAACACATCCATGATCCAGCGATGTGGATGTTCATGGGTGTCAGTGATCACTTATCATCAGGTGACCTGTTTGCTCGTTTGCCAGACCTATGCAATAGAAAATAAATAAACATACAAATAGAATAAATGTTAAAAATTGGTTATAATGGGGATCAAAACGGTTGAATACCATGCGGGCACAAAGATAACATTTGCAACGTTTTGAAATTGCTTCTAAATAACTACTAATAATAGAAAGTAAACAGTATGTACCAAAACTTATTCGTCTTATAATAACAGCTTCTATCAGCAATTACAAGCGTCCAAAAATCTTATTAATACACGAGGCGCGGCGCGTGACGTGTAATGTCGTCATTAGCTATGAGCGTCCTGACAGCTGCCACATCGGCTAATTGCCGCGCCTCGCCTCGACAGTAGCCCACATTAGATTATCGCTTCGCTTCGTGTAGCTTTGTATATCTCTGCCTAAATAAAACAATACCAATAGTCACATGTTCCACACTTAGTGACCCATCCTTGTAAGAATAATAGCTATTTCATTCTATTGGCAATTATTTAGGTACTACGGTGTACTACGGTATGATTGCAAAGCTAAGGTCTCGGGTTCGAATCCCAGGTCGGGTAAAGTGATATTGGATTTTTCTATTCATTATGCCCGGAGTCAGGAGATTGTGCCCGATATGTCGATAGGCTCGCCCCCTATCACATAGTGGGACGGCGAATACAAGGCGAAACGTGAGTGTTCGGGTTACTCCTCTGCCTACCCCTTTTGGGAAAAAGGCGGGAGTTTATTTAAGTATGTACATTTAAGTCTTTTTACTCATGTGACAACAATTCACTTGACAATAAGTGCTGTCAATATAAAGTATAGGGCCACCAAGTTATCTGTTCAGTCGGAAGTTCGGAATCGTCGCTAGTGAGAATTGAGTATTGCCACTTTAAAAAAATCTTGAATTAGATTAGAGTAAACTAGAGAATTATATACACAGTTATGTATCTTATAAAATACGGTAGAAACGACACGGTAATATAACATTACCGTTGCCAGTGTTTTGGGAAAAAAAAAAATGTGCATGTGCAGTAATTACCGTATATCTGATAACACATGTTTAGTTCCAATTATGGCCACCTGAACAGATAAGTTGGTGGCTCTGTGACACCGATGTAAGAACTTTGGCCCATGTACATAAGTGTCTTTATCGGCTTAAAATCACCGGATTTTATAAATAGGCTGTTTCTTGTGCAATACGTGAATGTCTTATGTTGAGGTATCAAAAACTACGAATTATTTTGGCCCCATAATACCAAGTCACTGTCATGCCCAAATCGAACCACAATCAAACGAATTACAAATGCTTCAACGAATTACAAAAATATTTTCAGCGCAGAAGAAATTTTTTAACTGAAAATATAGCGCGCGATACATCGCGATAAAAATATGTGACAAGCTTAACGACTCACGTTCTTATTGCTATCGGTAATCAAAGGAAGCGACTTTCACAAAGTTATTAGAATAATTATCTGAAGAAACTAAAGTACGGGCGAATATAAATTAGTTTCTTATTAATAATTTAGTAATTGACATCACTTAAAATACTGCTTGAAAAGATTAACAAGATTTTGGTTATAGTTTTATACGCAAAATCAAAATTAATTAATGATTTATACTTTTAATTGCCTTTTAAATATAATTTAGCAGAAGCAGGATAAAATAAAATTGACAGCCTCCTTGAACATAAATCGGTAAGCAAAACTGGATTATTCGTTTTTAATTGTCCATACTGACGACACGTGCAAGTCGCTCGCCTGGTAGTGAATATTGTTCGTTTCTCGACTGAGGGTATCTGTATCAGCCCATATACGTCCCACTGAAGGGCACGGGCCTCCTTAACAATCGAGAGTTTGATTTAGGTCAGTATAGTCCACCACTCTGGCCCAGCGCGGGTTGGCAATTTATAAACTGTCGAAATTCGTACAATTGCTAAGGTAAGCAGGTTTCTTCACGATGTTTTCCTTCAACGTTATAGTGCGGGTGAGGGCATTGTGGGACCAAAAGTCTGTCACATTTTGCTATGGAGTGAACTATTTTTAGGACGTAAGATGTCCACCCACAAGGTGGTCGCACGACCTGGTAAAGGTTGTGGGACGTCGCTGGATGCAGGCTGCCTCTAACAGATCACTGTGGAAATCATTGGGAGAGGCCTATGATCAGCAGTGGACTTCCTTTGGCTGATAGATGGATGGAAACTATCTTTATCATTTTTCTGTATATTTATTAGTTACTTTTAAATGCATTTCTTCGTGTTCCACTTGGGCTGAGGACTTGTCTACAAGAACCCGAAATTTTAAGTTAGTAAAATGTATCCTGTGTTTCTTTTCGACCTAAATAATAAACGTTTATGTTACACAAAAAACATGTTGCTTCAATGCTGCTTAAAAATCAGTTCGGTATAATTATTATTAGCGTAGATTTAACCAATGGTTAAGAATAACATTCGTGGATTTATTTCAACGATTTCTCACTTTCATTGATATTTAATTTATATATACTTTTTATTTACATAAAATTAAACGAGCTACTTTCGCATTCATTTTGCTGTCGATTTATTTAAACCAGAAGCGTAGACAAATCGGAACACACTTATCTAATTCAAAGAAACGACTAATAAAAATGGGTTACATTTAATGCGGCATTTGAAATTAAATTGTTGAGTTCAAAGCGTACACAAATCACAGCTATTCCCTCGGCTTCTTTCGTTTGCTTAATCGAGTTCTAAAATAATTATTAAAATCTCAACAGAAACTACGAAAAAGGACCAAGTGCTCTACAGAATATAATAAGGATTGACAGCATGGGCAGTATATGAGTTGAGATATGTTAGGATGCCGTTCCGTTGCATGTTCTTATGTGATGGCTACAAAAAGTAAAGGCAGATTAGTAAATTAGTTTCAACGATTTCTCAGTTTCATTGATATTGAATTTATAACTATAAATGTTTATTTTTAAAATCCAAGGAGCTACTTTTGCATTTACTTTAGTATAGATTTACTTATACCAAAAGCGTAGACAAATTGGAGCACACTTATCTAATTCAAAGAAGCGACTAATAAAAATGAACTACTTTTAAGTTTTAATGCGTTTAAAATTAAATTGCTTTATTCAACGCGTGTACAAATCACGCTGCTGACTCGGTTTCGTCTGATTAATTGTGTGCTAAAGTGATTTAAATGCAATAAAATTTATGTTTCTGCGGGGTTGCCAGCATGCGGTCGCGTCCCTGGATTAGCTTCAAAAACATTCCTCACTTCACGGGAAATTCAGTTGAGCTAATTAGATTTTAATTTTAAATGGCTATTTAAGACCTTAATGTTGGTTGATGGGTTAAGAGGTTTTTTTATGATTTGCTTTGTAAAAGTATTGCATTTTAAAGTTCTTTTATGTGTCTTCTAGAAATTAGTCCTTTGTTGTGTTTTGCGGCGTTGCAAAGTAATAATGTTGGGATGATCACTTACTTGTTTACCTACATTCTTTACATGTGCTCATATTTTTCCTGTCATATTGTGTTTTATGTCGCCTTTTACGTATATCATGGTAAATAACAAAATGTTTTTCATATATGTAGTTTTATAGGTCTAAGCGTGAGAAAATTTTGTGCTTGTATTTTGTAATCGCATCCATGATCTAGGAATTATTTCAATGTAGGACCATTTGTAGGAAAATTCAAGGTAGACGGATGACCTGGTTATGATTGAAGGAAGTAGCTGGACGCAGGCCACTTCCAATAGTTCGATGTTGAGATCCTTGGGGGAGACCTATGTTATATTTTTCAAAACCATAAAAAATATGAGTGTCGTGCTGTTTTCTATAGAAAAAAATATGGGCAATTTAATCAAAAAGGCTGGTATCACCAAGTTTCGACAAATGCCAGATCGACGGTTGGCAGCACTGGGTAAACACCACACATTCCCACAGTAAACATTTACTTATCTACCACTTTTCTATTGATAATAAATGGTACTGCTGGTGTTCGTCTGGTTTATGTCGTATTATAAGACAGACGCAACATTTTTAACCGGATTTAAAAATAGGATTAGTGTAATCAATATAATTATTTTTTTATTTAGTATACAACTACTTTTATATATAGATTTGATAATGTCTGAACTTCGCTAAATTATTTGATTAATATCTAACACTGATACAGAACATATTAGTTCCAAAAGTTGAATTATCTCTACGAAATTACTAATTCAACATAAGTTGTATGATATTTATTTCGTCAAGGGTCTCACGTATTTGTTTTAAAACATTGATTTAGGTTCGTGTTATGCGCCATTATTTTTAAAGAATTTTTATTATTTATTGTATCAGCCCATATACGTCCCATTGCAGGGCACGGGCCTCCTCTACAATCGAGAGTACGACTGAGAGTGGTTAGGCGATATAGTCCACCACGCTGGCCTAATGCAGGTTGGCGGACTTTTACATACCATATTTATACAAATCATCTTGACGCGGCAGTGGGCGTAAATATAAACTGATATATTATATGATAAATAAAATAAAGATCTAAGATCCAAAAAACCGCAGTATTTGTAATATATTTAAAAGTAGATTTAAATAAAAATAATCCGGTACATTTGCAATGTAATCAAGTTGTTAGCATGATGTTGTATTTGCGCAGCTGGTGATCCCGATAAATAGATTGAATTAAACAAGTTTGTTCAAACACTACGCGAATAATATTTACAATAAAAATATTGTGGGCGACGCGAGGTGTGATAAAAATACAGTATTGTAGAATTAGTGGTTGGTTGTTTCATTTTACGGATGTAATTTGTTTTATATAAAATCAAAATTATTTACTGAATTTATTTTAGGTCTTCCGGCTTAAAATATAATAGTGAAATTGTGACTAGAAAACTTAAAACAAGGCATGCGAAAATAGTTGATAAAATTCGGAGATGAAACTGTTGTCACAAAATGAAATAACCATTTCGTTTTTACACATTTTTTATTATATTTAGTTTTTCTTCTTTGAATAACGAATGGCTCTCCCGTAATATCGTATTTTATAGTCACATTTTTATAATTAGTTAAAAAATATAAAACAATGTTTTAAATTTTTCATTACCACGACCACTTCTCCTTCACAGCTAAAATACGTTAAGAAGCAGTGCTATTTTTAATAATCATTCCAAAGATTTTGTAAAAGTATTTCCGAATTAAGAATAGGTGAAGGAAAACATCCTGAGGAAATCTACATACCCGCAATTGGCCAGCGTTGTAGACTATAATATTATGGCGTAACCCCTCTCAATCGTACTCTCGAGTCTCGATTGTAGAGGAGGCCCGTGCCCTGCAATGGGTAGTATATGTGCTGATATAGATAGGTATTTGAATGTTTTGATAATAATAT
Source organism: Theretra japonica (assembly GCA_033459515.1). Classification (NCBI taxonomy): domain Eukaryota; kingdom Metazoa; phylum Arthropoda; class Insecta; order Lepidoptera; family Sphingidae; genus Theretra; species Theretra japonica. The sequence goes on from CM065942.1 coordinate 12,197,428, forward strand.
TATTAAATCAGGATATGGAAGTCCGCAGGGAATTAATTTCAGCTTCTCTCACGAAGCCTTAGTCACAATTCTACGAAAATGATTGCAATATTCAAATCTTCAACGACAATCCTTTGAATAACAAAAGATCTTTCGAGTTGTCGAGTAAAGCTCCGCTTTGGACAGGTATATCTGTAGTAATAATGTTAATTTCTGAAACTGGAGCCCCAACACGGAATTCTGTCTATCTGCTATTAGCTTTGACATCTTGATAAACAGCAAACAAGTTTCAACAGCATTACTATATTTTTGGGGTACTGTAGAGTGGACATTGTGAAGATATTCCTAAATAGTGCATCAACTATGTGAAGATAATTTAATAATAAATAAATACACCTAACATAGTCCTAACCCTGCACTTGCATCGAGTCTACGGGAGACTTTTCGGTCTCACAAACACCCAGACCTAAAACAAATACCTGTGGATCACAAATTACCAGTATTTGCCTCAGTTCGGCGATCGAACCCGCGGCCTCACGTTTCACTTTCGGCATCTAACCGACTGCGTCACGGCGGCTTTCATTTGGGCGCAAGTATCATTGGATGGAGAGGGAAGATGGTGTGATTGTGTAGGAGTGACAGAAATAACTATAATATTGCGGTACCGTACCACAGTTCGGTCGCGGTGTCCCGTCTTTTATAAGCCAATGCCCGATATCTATTTTGAAATATGAATATTAATTACGTAATTACTTATTGGTATTTTCGCTGTTGATTTTGCAGATTGTTCTCGATGTCTGGAAAGTTTTGTTTTGACTTGTTAGTTTGATGTATCACTCTAGACGTTGAAGAAAATTAGAACTTTATTTTTCAATTCTTAGCATTGTTGTTGCTTACCTTGTATCGATAGCTTTGTTTGCAACTTGGAAATTAAATATTTTGTTCGTTTTTAGCAAATGTTTTTTTATGGAACCTAATGATAAATGCAGTACAAATAAAGGTATTCATCATACTCTCACGGGTTGAAAAAACAGCTTGCCCAAAACCCGGTATACATAGATTTAACCTGAACCGCGACACACTGGCGTCACTGTGATGGGTTTTCCACCATCATGCACCAACCAAAAAACATGTTGTAACTTGAAATTATCACAAAATAGGTTAACTTCAGACGTCTTAAAATTACAATAGATTCAGGTTATCCTTAATTGCTCGTATTTTTGTTCCAGGCGCTACAGACAGATGACGTAATGCTCTTGCGTAGCCGGATCGCGGCGAGCGAGCGCGGCTGCGCGCGTGTGCCGCGATGAGCGACGATGCCGCGTCGTAAGCGCAGGCTGGCCTCGCGCGCCCGCGCGTACGTGCGCGCCCTGCTCGCTTTCCTGTTCAGCAACGTGGGAGTCATCGTGTTGGTCGTCGCGTATACTATCGCTGGTGAGTACTCACTGACCACGTCATGGTCCTGCGGAGCCATTAACGACGATAACACGACGTAACAATCTGCACGGTGGACAGACAACGTTGATGAGGTTGCAGAAAGTCGCTGGATGCAAGCGGCTTCCAGCTGGTCTTTATGAAAATCCTTGGAGGAGGACTATGCTAAGAGATATGACCAACATGTTCATGTTGGTCGCGGGTTCAAATCCCAGGACACACCTGTGACTTTTCGGAGTTATGTGTGAATTGATAGTCAATCACCACGCACTATAACGGTGAAAGAAAGCAGGAAACCTGCATACCATAGTGATTTTCAAGAGTTTCTATGGTATGTAAACTCTGCCGACCCGCACTAGGCCAGCGTCGTGGACTATATAGCCTAACCTCTCTCCGCGTACTCTCGATTGTAGAGGAGGCTCGGGGACATATCTGGGCTGCTACAAAACAGTACTGTAACCAGAGCCTACAAACAGAACCGAAACCTAACTGAACTCACACACTGCTGTTTCACGGCAGCAGTATACAAAGAGGCGGCACCTAACCAGACCTCTTGCATACGAATGACCACCACCTAGCAACGTTCCACATTCAGGCTATCAGTGAATTTATTAATGTCAGTTATTTACACGCAAGTCAATCAATGTATCCGTGCAGTCTGCTCTGAATCAGCCTGACATGACAGAAACGTGCACTGAGTAACATCCTCATCTTTGTTTTTATGTTGGAGCAGGTGAATGTTGAGTGATTGATGCCAAACAGAAACATCAACGTCACGCCTCTATTGTGTAGGGGTACGCAGGATTATAATTAAATATCTACAAACAGTACTGGTGTCAGGATGTAATTGCATGCAGGTCATTATAGAAAACCTTGTTCCTATGTTCAGCAGTGTACTTCCTACTTCTGATGAGAGAATGTTTACATACGTAATTTAAAACCCATAGTCTTGTGTCGTGTATCAGAAACTGCAAGAGATTATCGGTCTCCCACCTTAAACCCTGTATAAACTATAGGAATAAACGGCACAAATCTATACATAATATATTATTATAATAAATATCAAATAAATATTTGTAATCAATTCTAGAGCTGGAGGGAAAACGATAAAAAATACCGTAAAAAAATATTTGAACAATGTATTCCGATACCGGGAATCGAACCCGAGCCTCCTGGGTGAGAGCCAGGTATCCTAGCCACTAGACCATATCGGATGATAGTGTGGTAGTTCAAATTACATGTTATTTTTGAATGTTGATAAGAAAAAATAATTTTTAATAGTAGGTAAAGTTCAAAAAGTTCTCGAATGGAGGCCACGAAGCGGAAAGCGCAGCGTGGGACGTCCACCCACTAGGTGGTCAGACGACCTGGTAAAGGTCGCGGGACGTCGCTGGATGCAGGCTGCCTCCAGCAGGTCACTGTGGAGATCATTAGGAGAGGCCTATGTTCAGCAGTGGACTTCCTTTGGCTGATGGATTGGATTGGATAGTAGGTAGGTTTTATTAGGTGATGTCATCCCGATCGAATAAAATAAAGTATAGATCATCTACGGTGCTTTGGCGTCGGATGCGTTGTCATGCTGTTGAAAAAATGTTAGGAACAGTTTTTCTCTCTTCACATTTTATTATATTGGACATGTTAATACTATTCGATTTCGTAATCTATAAATGCTTGTTGTTTGTATTATGACAACGTATCTCAAACGATGCGATAGATATTTTGTAAATTTTAATTGTAGTACCAAATTTCGCCACACGCCAATAGAATTTACATAAATAAACACACGCCTTTTTCCCAGAAGGGGTAGGCAGAGATGCTACCAGAACACCCATGTTTCGCCTTGTACATTCCGTCCCACGATGTGATAGGGGGCGAGAGCCTATCGCCATATCGGGCACAAATTCCTGACTCCGGGCTGTTAATGAATAGAAAAATCCAATATCACTTTGCCTGACTCGGAATTCGAACCTGAGACCTCAGCTTTGCAATCTTACCGTAGTACCACTACGCCACCGAGGTAGTCAATAGAATTTAGATGAATTTAAAATCGATCGTTACTATGGCGCATTCTAAAACGCAAATGATAAGATTTCCATCCAAATTCCAAACAAATGTTGATCCTGTTGTTGATCCTGCCTGACAGAAGTTGCAGAACTATGTAGCAAGGAAAGTGTTCCACCTTCTGGTATAAATAATATTATCCAAAATAGCCAGACCCGAGAATACAACTCATAACATAATTAACATCCGATTTGCTGTACAACCGAACGACGCGATACCCGCAACATGGTTACTGTTTCCACAAGCCATAAATCAATATCTGATAGTAATTAAGTGGCGTATTAGCTCAACTAATATTGGTACATCGCTGAATAAATTCATTAATAATTCTATTTATATTCAATTCGTAACTCCAGTCGGTATAGATTTCAATTAAATACGCGAGATGGAAATTATATGGGGGAGTATTAATAATAAATACGCAATAACCATTTCAAAAGGGGTACAGCTACACCGTAGTTAATTTGGACTAGCTGGCTCCCATACAATCAAGTTGATGCCGATGGAATTGCTATCGTGTTTTGTTTGATGTCAGCCAACCCGGACTAGGCCAGCGTGGTGGACTATATGGCGCAACCACTCTCAATCGTACTCTCGATTGTAAAGGAGGCCCGTGCCCTGCAGTGGGTCGTATATGGGCTGATACAATACAATACAATTTGCTTGGTGTATGGGATTATCAAAGGCCCAATGTCTTTTTTCACGCGCCGTTCTTTTGCTTTTCCTTCCATTTCGATTTTGGGAGGGCAGAAATACTCCTATTAGCCAAAATTTTCAGATGTCCATGTACTGTGCTGATGCAAACATCAAATGCCTAATTGATTTAACATATAATTTGTCTTATATTAATGTAGAAGCAGGATAAAATCTTTCGAAACAATGTATGTAAAGTCTCTGGTTTCCTAAGGCACAGGTTATATCCTAGTTTAGGAACCAGCGATCTAAAAAATGTATGATGGATTTTTAATAAATAAATTATTATTATTATTTGTGCTATGCTGTATCGTACTGTACTGTATTGTACCAGCCCGTAATTACTGCTGAGTATGGATTCCACTATAACCGTGAGTTCGATTCAAAAGGGATAGGCCGTAGTGTACCACGCAGGCCTAGTGCAGGGTGGCGGACTTCACATATTAAAGGAAATCGCGTTAAATTCTTTTTATTATGCAGATAAATAAATAAATACACCCAACAGTCACAGAAATAGTCCTGAACCCACACTAAGATCGAGTCTTATGTCGTAGGTATTAGGAGCTAAGAGAGACTTACGCTCTCAAAAACACCCAGAAACTAATACCTGTGGTTCGCATGAATATTTGTTTCGGTGCCGAGAGAGAACCCGAGGCCTCTCGTTTCACAGGCGACGTCTAACCACTTGCGCCATGGAAGGTGTCAATGATGTTCACGGTCTGCTGTGATCATTGCCATCAGGTGAACCAATTCCTCGTTTGCTGGATCCATTCAATCCAGATCATCAACAGCGCATGACACTTAACCATTACTCAAGAGGTATCATAGCATTGTGATTTCCAATAATGGAATTAGGGTGTCATCTCGACTCATTAGAGACAATGAATGGGTTCCCTCACGGCCCAACGCTCCTTTTAAATTTAACACAGCTTTATATTGGATGTTCTTTGTGATACGGCCCTAAACCGCCATTAAGGCATTTAGGCCCGATTCACACGTCCATGTCGGCTTGATGAGAATTTTGTATGGATATTGAATGGGGTTATCTGATGATTATGCTTTTATGTGGGATGAAACGATTTGTTTTCTGATGATGGTAATCGAATATGTAATGTAATGTTATAGCATATGCGTGGGAAATGAAGCGATTCAATTGATGAAAAGAAATCACCAGTGCTTATACACACTCATATAATATTGGAAATCGTAGTTCCATTCCAGGCCGCTATATACCAAGAAAGGAAAAGGTAACAGTTATTTCAGCTCAACTCGAATTGAAGAAGTCAAGACAATAATAAACAAATAAAATATATCGATTTTCATGTGACAGGCTTAAGTTAAAATTACTAATTGTTTCATTTAAAAATTACACAGCAACCCTACTATCACAGATTTTTTTCAATCTTACAGTTTACACATCAGTCATGTCCTGACTGAACTGATCCAAATTATTACACCAAACGAATGAAAAGCAGGTTTGATCTTATCAAAATCATATGATATTAACGTAATGAAGAGCTTAATTATGAGGCTCTAATTCCTTATAGTATTAATTATCTTAGGTGAGTTACGGTTGGACCGGAATATTTTTACGACAATGAATGTTTTATTTTTATATTTTTCAGTTGACCCCGACACAATGTATACAGACATTTATGTTGCCTGATATTAAGTTTAGGCATATTAAGCCCCTGCCGCCCGTATGCGGATCCTAAATTCGTTTTCATTTTTCTTTTTTTATGTATTGTTCTCAGAATACCTTCCACCTGTTACAAGCTTGTCAAATCATGAAAATAATCAGAAACCCTAATATTCAGCATCAAAGTCGAAAAATTAACAATAATACACTCGCTTATAATAAAATAGATCAAGGTTACCTGCCACCCGTTCAAAGATTTTATTTGAACTGACAGTAGCATGTCAAACAAGCTTTACAGCGTACGCCAGCCCTTATCGACATCAAAGTAAAGAAAAAAGCATTTTTATGTAGATGAAAGTCATGTTTTGTCATTACAATGAGTAATTTATGAGTTCTTTTCATTAAATTAAACAAAGACACATCTATTATGATATGTACAGCGTGAAAAAATATATGTTTTACGTCTATTTTTCAACCGCCAGACAATATTTTTGATCAAATATATTTTTTATTAACTGTCTGAAATAAATGACACAAGTAAACAATAAAACTGTGATTTTAGATTGTGCGTGTTGTATTTTCTGCTTTAAATGTATTCTATTTGATGATTAAAATCGATCTTTAGTAATTTTTATCATGAAGACCAAAGCGGCAAAGCTAAATCATCGTCAACTTTTCAGCACTCGTCACGCCTGGTGGGCTTGCGAACGCAGAACTTCATTTCTCGCGCTGATGACGCTGCTGCCCGTTATCAGCCTGTCACTTGACTACGCACTACTACTACTACGAACAGTGGGTTACCGTGATAATAACTAAATACCCGCAACTGGTACAAATGTAGACCTGTGCCCATATTTATAAAGAAGTCTCGTGTAGTATACGTAGTTATCAGAAACTGAGAAGATCTTCCGTCTATTAGCACTGAAAAAAATATTTGCGGAAAACACAAACATTGATTTCAGTGCTATCGTTTTACAGTAGGATTTTTAACCAACGGCGCCATACACGTGTCATACTTCTTAGCTTAGTATTTTGGCTGGCAGATTGCTCCGCAAACAATCGAATTTGGTTTGAAGCATTTAAAGTGTTGATTGAAGCCCTTTACATTAATGTTGTTTATAAACAATAATTTATTTTAAATTCTATTTGTGTCAGCAATTGCGTAAACTTATTTCATATTGCGTACACCCACTTTAACTATAGAAAGCTACTGTCAACAGTTTATAAAAAAACATTTATAGTACACCATCTGTTTAAGTAAACAACTGCTCTAAACAAATTGCCTGTTAGACCTTGTAAGTCTTAACAAGAGTTTGTACGAAAGATCACATCTATCTGGTGTGGAACGGAATCAAAAGATATCGGTACCCAGGCGAAGCTGGGACGGGCCGCTAGTGAGGTATAAAATGATCCATACAAGTGTGTATCGTTTCAAGACTAGCCGGTGTAAAACCAACTTCGAGCCGGCGAGCATAATTAATGGAAATATAATTTTATTTTTTTTATTTTTTATTGTATTGTATCAGCCCATATACGACCCACTGTAGGGCACGGGCCTCCTCTACAATCATAGTATGATTGAGAGTGGTTAGGCCATATAGTCCACCACGCTGGCCTAGTGCGGGTTGGCGGACTTTTACATACCATAGAAATTTATACAAATCGCTATGGTATGCAGGTTTCCTCACGATGTTTTCCTTCACCGTTATAGTGCGTGGTGATTGACTATCAATACACACATGACTCCGAAAAGTCAGAGGTGTGCCCTGGGATTTGAACCCGCGACTACCGTGAACATGTAGGCAGCCGCGTCTAGTCTTTTACCAACAGGCCACCACGCACTTAAAATTAAATTAAACTATTCTGTTTCCCTTTCAGGTGCCTTCATGTTCCAAGCGATAGAAGGAGCGAGCGAGATAGAACGTGTGACCCACATGGCGCAAGAGAGGGACAAAACAGCAGAGTATCTGTGGGAGAATGTCACACTGGCGCTCAACCTGTTCAATGAGACTGCTGTGAAGGAGAAGTAAGTAGAAACTCTTAAATTGTAGATGCTACAACTTTTTCTGACCAGATTTATGTAAAATAAAATTGATGAGTAAAAGTAGCAAAAGAGGCAAGTGTATAAACTTCAGTCCAGTTAGTAATACAACAGCCTCCGTTGCGCAAATTGTTAGACGCCGGCTGTGGAACGAGACTCCGCGGGTTCGATCCCCGTACCAAGACGAATGTTAGTGACGCCCACAAATATTTGTCTCGAGTCTGAGTGTTCGTGAGACCGAAAAGTCTCTCGTAGTTTCTGATACCCATGATACAAGACTTAATAGATCCTAATGTGGGGTCAGGACGATGTATGTGGCTGTTGGGTGTATTTATTTAAAGTAATAATATTAAGGGATTCATCGTTGGAAATACTAACCTTACGATGACCTTTAAAATTTTCAACAACTAGCCTTCTGAATAAAAATTTAACTACTATAGAAGTACCTCCTTGAAGTGCTAAAAGCTAGAATAATGTAATCCTTTCGTTCCAGAATTAGTATAAAGCTGACGGACTACCAGAAGACCATCGTGGTGGCCGTGCGCCACGGGTGGGACGGAGGCCGCTCATCGAGGCAGTGGAGCTTCTCCTCTGCCTTCCTTTACTCTCTCACTGTAATTACAACTATAGGTAATCATCCTTGATCTTTTTTATATCATTATGGATAATTTAGGAATGAATTTAGATCTGTTGGAACTGATTATATCAACCCGTATAATTGGCATCGTAACTAGCAAAAGGCTTCAAGCGAGGGATTATGGCCATTAACAGATGATGTTTACCTATTCTTAATCCCGTAAGTGGTATTGGTATCGGGAGTATGATTTTTTTCAGCCAGTTCATATAACGTCGTAACGTATTGACGCAAACTACTGCTGTGTTGTCAATTGGCAGTAATTCAAACCAATGGGATAGCTATAAGGGACATGGAGAGGTGTATGAAAAAACGTTAGTTGTACATTATTTCATATCAATTTCACTACGCCTTTATATACCACATTACTTTTTATATTTTAGGAAGCAATGTCTTGCCTTTAAGAACTTTCTATAAGAGCCTGTAAATTAATTATGCTAATCTATTCCAGGATATGGACATTTATCCCCGAGAACGAATTGGGGCAAGGTGATGACCATCTTATACGCGTTGTTGGGGATGCCACTATTTCTGCTGTATCTCAGTAATGTTGGTGAGTTCACTTAGGACATCACGTGGAATTTCAGTAAAATAATCATAGAAATGCAACGATTACTTCGTTTTTGTAGTAGCTAGCGGTACATTTTGTGAATTATAGATGTGAATTTTATTAGGTTAAGAAAATCCTCTTGATTTGACTGTTCTGAAACACAATTCCTTGTACTCGTAAATTACAAGCGTTGTAATAAATTAAACTATACAAAAGAACGGAAGCGATGAAATATTATAGTTCCTTAATAATGAATTTTGGAATTTCAATCATTGGTAATGATCATCTTGATTTTATAATATACCATTACCTCCTAAAACGACCTATATTATACACTCCCTTTAAAAAAAATGAAGCTTTAAAATAAATTGTAAAATTTCTCATAAAATATGAAAGGCGTTAATTTGCGTGCCGAGTAGCTCACCTTAGCTTGGCTCTGAATAGGTTATTCAATTATGAATAATTTTTCAGGCGAACTCCTTGCACGTTGGTTCAAATGCATCTACGCCCTAATTTGTCTCTGCAGAGGGTGCCCTGGATTTACTAGGAGACGTGTTGCCAGATTTAGACCACCGGTAAGGCTTTTTATAGTCATTTCAGCACGTTTGGCTTATTTGTGTAGAGCAGTGTTTCTCAAACGTTGTTTTGCCACGGCACTGTAATTTTCACACTGCCCCTTCGTGACCCACTTAATACTTTTACACTCTGCTTGTTCCATTAGGTAAAATAGTACATATTTATTAAAAGTAAAAAGGTTTTATTAGTACTACCTACTTGGGTATCGCCTATTTAGTCGCTGAATTTTAGTGCGAAGTATGGAGCTGCTGCTTTTTTTTACTAAAGAATCCAAGTTCTCGGAAATTACGAAAGTTTTATCTTTAGGGAATGTTGCGATTTGGTTTTTTTTTTATGGCCTGTTACCGAGTCACGGTCCAAAAAATGGCATGCGTTCATATAGACTCAAGTGACGGTATACATGAGCTGTGAAATTCAAATGGGTTAATTTGCTATATTATGTTTAGAATAGTATTTCAATGGGGCACTGAGGCATTTGTTTAAAAAAAACGAAATAGTGAGATTATTTTAAACACTCAATTAGCACAGTACAATGTGGAATATCTCGAATTGGATGTAACTTAGTAACTCCATATCAGATTTCCCATGACATTTTCTCTCGTATTTTAAAAAAGTAATATTATTTCCAGTTAGAAGTAAGTGAAGCTGAAAGCATAGAGAGGCCCCAGGCGTGGAGGTCTCGTTATTCAGACTCTGAAGGGTCACCAGAATACAGGGACCCGTACACACGAGGAATTCAAAGGTAAGATAGGTGTCTTTTTCAAATCATCAAATGAAAACAATCATAATCTGTACAGGAAAAAATGAAGGTGCAATTTAAATTTAAAATTGTTTCGATCCACCCCTTTTTACGGTATCATCGTACATAGTTGATAAAAATACTAAATTAAAATTATTTCGAACAGCAAGAACCCATTTACCTAACCCACTATTCTTTGATACCAGGAGAGCAGAATACATGAGGAGCGTGTCGATGCCGCAACCGTGGGAGCACCCGCGCTACCGAGCTGAGTCGGCTCGCGGTCGGGGCTGGTCGGAGCCGCTCGGCTTTCGGAGCGAGAGCGAAGGCACTAGCGAGTTCAGCTACGTCACCTTCGACGCGCAGACCATCACTGTCCCTATATGTGTCTGCGTGTCTATTTTAGTTGGGTACGTTGTGGTATAATGTTAGATGTCAAAAGTAAAAAACCGTACAATTTAGGGCCTTGTTCAAGCTACTGTAGAAGTGTTACGAGAATGGATATATTCTTTATGGAAAACGATGACGATGATTATTCTTGAAAACCTGATTACTTGAGTATTTACGTACTCAGTACGTACAGACCAGAATTTATGACGTCATAAGATTGCTCTTCAGATAGACTAACATATTTTCATGGGTGCCCATACTTCAATTTAAATAAGGGATACATCTACCAACATTCAGTTATTTTACTGTAAAAGAACAATAGGGACTCAGCTCATAAATTTTCTCTAAGATGAGGTAAAGGTAGATTATTTGTAAGTTAAATTTGTTTGTTTACAGTTACATAATGTTCGGCTCGATGATATTCGGCATGTGGGAGAAATGGGACCAGCTGGACGGCGCCTACTTCTGCTTCATTTCACTGAGCAGGTTGGGACTGTAAAGTTTAATGTAATGTCGTTCATAGTGAAGTACCGCAAAGAGACGGCATTGCTATCGTGTTACATTCAGTGAGTGCCAGGCAGTTATCAGTTTCCTCTATGGCCTAAAAGGTGGATAGACTTCCTGACTAATGTTGCAGGAAGCCCACTGGTGGTAGGTCCCTCATGTGTGAAAGCCCACTTGGGTAAGTTTCACCGCAATGTTTATTTCTCTTGCCAAACAGCAGTATAAATGCACTGTTGTGTCCCGGTTCGAAGGATAATGTAGCCATAATAACTACTAGACATAATAAGAATCAACATCTTGTGTCTCAGGATGGCGAGCGCAGTACAATGCCAAGCATTGCTTTGTAATTCATGATTTTGTTTGGTTTTGCTACTGTCCATGAGCGGTCGTATCGTTTACCATCAGGCAAATAGTATGCTTGTCTCGCCATTCATTGCAATAATAAAAGTCGCTGGATGCAGGTCGCTTTAACAGGTCGATGTGGAGATCCTTGGGGGAGGCCTATGTGCTGCAGTGGAATTCCTGTGGCTGAGGATGAGGGAGAGAGAGAAAGAGAGAAAAAGTTAACACAGTAGTTTATTTTTGCTTGCAGCATAGGCTTCGGCGACTTCGTGCCGGGCGAGCGCGTGTACACTCCCCGCATAGAAACGTCGTTTATAGTGTGCTCCATGTACCTCATGCTGGGCATGGCGCTCGTGGCCATGTGTTTCAATCTCATGCAGGTGGGTTCATATCTTAATGACTGTTTGTCGTAGTATTCAATAAGTTAGTCTAGTTATATGAGACGACTGGGATTTGTGGCTAATGGCGATAGAGGGACCATATTTTGCAAGTGAAATTACCATTCAAAAAATACACGAGATGTTATTACTCCAATACTAATTAAACTGTCTCCGTGTTAGAGATTAGTCCACCACTCTGCTTCAATTTCCATTGGTAGGGTTTGCATTATGGCAAATGATAATTTATCTAGTTCTCCTATAATTTACCTTACGATGTCAATCTAAAATATTATCTTTCAGGAGCAAGTGATCCATTACTTCGCGGGTCTGAAGCGCGCGTTGAAGCGCGTGTGTCGCTGCAAGAGATGACGAACAACCCCCGCGCACGCACTTGTATACGACGCCTGCTCCCACTGTGTACTCAATAAAGACTTATTATTGTACCTTGTATTAATTTCTAATGCAAAAAAGGCAAAAATCCTGAATTTTAATTACAAGATAAACATTGCTGGTTATAACCTGCCTCTAACGGAATTCCACGTCTATCCTCAACAAGCGGCCTTTATCCAGCGATTTTTAGAAGCCGTTGCAAAAATATACCAATGAAAATGTGTAGCAAATAATACACTACAAACTCATATAACAATGTGATATACTGCATACAGGTGCATTGTGGCCACATTGACGCGTCAACGTAACACAAGCGTGAGAAAAGCGGTATCGTAATGCCTAATTAAAAGTGCTTTAAAAGTCACAAATATAGATACAAAACTCTTTATTAAATAAAGTTCTTAATCCCAGGCTTCTTATTACTCAAATAGCGCAGTTAATAATACTTGATGTTGGAGGTGAACAAACCAACGAGTCGTATCCACTGCTCAAATATTTCTTGACGTTGCTTACTCCGCTTGTTTATATTTTATAAGGTGAGGTATTCAGATTCAGGGTAAGGGGAACGGGACCACGTTAACATTTTAGACTATAAAAAGTAGTAGTATGCTGTAACTATTTTTGTTTACAAGTAAAGGTAGTGGGATAGTTTTCATAGAAAATGTAAGTGTTGCTGTAATTGTTCACACACAGTAACTGTACATGATGGGCCAAAACCCGTTCCAGTAACCCACGCAAATGTGTCGCTTTTATGGCTCAATCTGTTATGTGTTCGATTAAGACCAGGCCGGTGAAATCATGTGTACACTTTTCATCAGATGAACGTCTTACTTATTTAGGGCTTCTGTAAATCCAATAAATAAAGCATTTTTCCAAAGGTATAAAATCACTACGTTGATGTGATTAATAATTTAAAAAACCACAATATTCAATTAAAGATTTCTCTAACAGGCATATATTTAAACCGGTAACTAATGCACCATTTACACGCGGAGTTTCTCCCCTCGAAGATACGATTATCGTAAGGATATGAAAAAATTGCATCTTCTAAACGGTTGTCAGAACACGATAATATGGCGGTTATGTCATCCGATAGTCGCATACGGTTCTCGCCGCGCGAAATCCTCTCTGTGTAAATGGCGCTTTAGTGTCTAAGTCCTCCCCTGAGCTGCACAACTGGTGCTTACAATTACTCGTCGGAAGACTCCATTCTTCGCGCCGAGCCACTTACCAACATTAGTTGCTTAAAAATGCACTGCTCCCGTTCCCGTAGGACTCACGGGCACATTGTCCACGTTGCTTAACTTGCGCAGTATTTTAAGGATGAAGTTTGTGTCATTGTAAGATGTATGGAGAAAAACTGTTACTGTTTTTGTGTAGTTGGAGCTAGTATAGAGTATGAATTGTGAGGTTTTGGTCCTCCCTTATAGCAATCCATTTAGAGTTATGAACCAATTTGGTATCCACGGGGGAAAATTGATTTAATGTTATATTATTAATTTTAAAAAATTATATGTTGTCGGATAGTCTGCAGTTAGGGAGAGGTGTGCCCAGAGACGGACAAATTTGAATATTTCAAAACGGCTGTATAGATGCATGTATCTTATCAATTAAAAATACACCCAACAGTCACATACATAGTCCTGACACCACACTAAGATCGAGTCGTGTGTCGTGGGTATCAGAAGCTAAAAGTGACTTTTTCGGTCTTATAAATTCATTAAAGGAAAAATATTAAATTTGAGACTGCGATAGTTCTGTGTTATAAAACCAATTTATATGTCAATAGGCACCATGACATTTAGAATTGCATTAAACTAAAAACACTCCAGGTACTGTGTCACTAGATTAAAGCGCGTATACTGTATAGTTAACTATTATTACCCCTCCCCCACCCCTGCCACTCCCCCCAGCTCGAAGTATAACAACGTCTAAGCTCCTAATCAAGTTATCTATACTTTAATGGATGGCGGGATTTCGTCTGGATCTTAATAGCGTTTAAAATTATGTGCGAGAATATCTGGTTCAACAAAGGTACATTTATGTTGTTGTATGATAAAAGTTTTTAGCTATAAACTGTTTTTCGTACTGTAAAAATTTTAAATTAACTTAGGTATTTTGGGTATTAGTTTATGAAATCCAAGGCAACAAAAAACAGTTGTCTATTGTTAAATAGTTTAAGTATTTTTATAATAAATGTGGTATAAATAATAAACAAATATACCCAACAGTCCTGACCCCAAACTAAGATAGAATCTTGTGTCGTGGGTATCAGAAACTACGAGGTCCTTTTCGGCCTCACAAACACCCAGACCCGAAACAAATACTTTCTCACACATCGGCGATCGAACCTGCTGCGTCACGTTTCACAGCCGGCGTCTAACCAACTGCGCTACGGAGGAAACAAGGCAGGCCGTATTACTTAAAGGGGACCTTTTTTATCCAATGGCAGAAGAAACCTACAACAATTTGGTATATTACAAGACCCAAAGGCCAGCCATTAACATCCTCCACCAACCTTAACTACACCTCGCAGAAACTCGAGCTCAAAGGCTGCAAATTTAAATATTATTTCAACGCAGTCTTGCAGTTATTACACAGCGCAAGGAACTCTGAAAATTCTGTCTGTGGCGAAGTTTTAACGCGAGTACGGAACCATTAGGCGCGCGACAGACTCGGCAACTGAAGAATGCATTAGTTCTTTAAAGTTTGTAAGAATTCTGGCGAGTTTAGAGATTTATCGTTGTGGAGATGTGGTTTTTGGGTAGGGTAATTTCCTGGTAGGTAGACATTGGTAGATGAGTAGGTCTTTTGTGGAGTGATTTATTTAGGGAGAGTAGTAAATAAATAGGTACATAATTTGTGGAAGATTATTTGAATTGTCTTTGGTACGGTTTCTGCGTATTGACTGCAATTCAAGTCTCAAGCGACCCCAATTAGATTTTCACAACTGGAAATCACGCATATAGACAGTCAATCAACTTTACTGCATAACTGCCTCAGTGGCATAGTTGTACTATGGTACGATTACAACGCTGAGATCTCGGGTTCGAAGCCCGGGTCGGGCAAAGTGATATTGGATTTTTCTATTCATTATCAGCCCGGAGTTAGAAATATGTACCCGATATGGCGATATGCTCGCTCCCTACTACGAAACTTAAGAGGCCTGGTTACACCTCTGCCTACCCCGCCTGAGAAAAAGGCGTGATGTTTATGTATTTATGAATATAATCCACTCAATGCAAACTGGGAACTACTTACAACTTCTTTACTCGCAGCCTTCTTTACTTTCTTTACACGATTCAGATTGATCTATAGTTATTTAATTGTTTTAATTTAATTGGGAGAGGCCTATGTTCAGCAGTGGACTTCCTTTGGCTGATTGATGGATGGATGGATATTTATTTATTTATTTTCATGGAAGACTAACAGCTTTAAAACATTTTGTAACAGTTATATAGTAATTAGAAAGCCAATTACAAGTCTTCACGTTTAGAGTCTGTTTACAATTAAATTATGTTATTTAATTGTGCCAGTTTTTTTTAAATTACAACAAAAAAGAACTAGAGTCTAGACCAATCAAGCGACACTTGAATATTTCACATAAGATGCTTGATTGCTTATCAAACTAATACTATGTATTAAAAACAAATTATATCCTTTTTTATAATTTCCTTTGTTAGTACAAAGAAACTAGTATTTCCAAAGCTTAATGCATTACGCTAACGAGTTCTTGATGTCTTCACCCAGCATCCCACAATAACGTGAGATAGCCAGCTTCTTATTTCGCTATCTTAATGTGCTTCACAATATTTCAATTTTATTATAAAAAATGCTTTCGCCGTATTCTGCAAAGTGCATGTTTAGATTTCTTTTTGCATGAAAATATATTTATAAAACTTTAAAGATAGTCAATCTTTCATAGGATTTTAAAAATATTGTTATACTCTACCAACTCTGCAATGCTCGGAAATTTTCAGATAGGAATCAACTCATATGGGATTCTCTCTCTTTTCAGCCACAGGAAGTCCACTGCTGAACACAGGCCTCCCCCAAGGATCTCAACATCGACCTGTTGGAAGCGGCCTGCATCCAGCGACCTCCTACAATCTTAACATATGAGACTATTGAATCAAAATACCGGCACAAAGTGAATGTTCCGATCTATATCCCAAATGCGCTGCGACTCACTGTTGGGTGTCTTTATTTATTTATATAAATGCCTATATGTACGGTTGCAAAGCTGAGGTCTCGAGTTCGAATCCAGGGGCGGAAAAAGTGATATTGGATTTTTCTATTCATTATCAGCCCGGAGTGCCCGATATGGCGATAGGATCGCTCGCTATCACACTCAGAGACGGAACAGACAAGGCAAACGTGGGTGATCCTGGTGGTAACCAGGAGAACCTCTGCCTGCCCCTTCTGCGAAAAAAGGCGTGAGTTTATGTATTTATGTTATTTAAATGTCCGTTCAAAAATGGGGTTTATACATTTTGACATCTATATACATATACACAGGGTATATCAAAATCAAAGCCAGGTGGTGGTGGTATTTAAAGCATTTGCAAAAAAACCTCAATTTTTTGAGAAAATTTTAGTTGCATTGTGTCTTTAATCACTAAAACCACCACCTGGTTGCGTTTTCGGGCGCAGTCTTGAGCCAGCCCTTGAGTCAGTCCTGTATTTAATGCGCATTTCAGAAGGAGGTTTAATATCACAATCGAACTCTCCCCAGGCCGAAACAGTCCATAAGCGCTACGGCCCAGATTGGCAGTAAGTTACATGGCGGTAAGTTAGCTGGCGTTATTGTCCTCAGTCGATACGTACGGCCGGGCAGTAGAGCAGCCGTCCCGGGGGCCACATCGCAGTCTCGCGCGAGTTAACAAGCTCTAAGTAGATAGTTTGAGATGGTGCGACGCACTGGGAGGGAAAACGCCGCGGTTTTTTAAACGCTGATCAGAACTTGATCTCTCTTAAGGTTCTGTCTTTATAGAAGAGAACTGTGTTATTTTTTTAATAGTATTGCGAGTTATCTCATGGAAAGTGATAAATAGTTAAATATCAGCTGAGGTTTTTTGAAAATATCAACTTTTGAAAATCATAATAATATGAAAAATGAATTAGTGGCAGTGGATCTGGTTGGTCGCATCAAGCGTCAAATACATATGTGGCGTGTGTATTGGTTTATGACATAACAACCATGACCGGTACGCATCATAACATATTTACCCAAAACACACAAATGCATACCTACTATTATAATATAATTACTAAAAAAATCCGAAATAAAAAATATATGTCGCAGTTAATCCTGCTTCAATTTATTTATATCGAGCTTATTTTCAGCATATATCAAGCACAAATAAACATTCACAGAGTTTATAAAACGAATATAATTTTACAGCGTAACAAAAAATGACATTGTATTGGAGTAAAAGAGATTTACTCACTAAGTTAGGAATATAAATTGAGGCATTTGTGGCAGATTGTTTTTTTATGTTAATATTTATGCGGCACATTTATCTAGTGCTAAATTTTTCACTTTTATCTAGGCTCGCATTTTGTGCCTGCTAACCGGCGGTCGTAAACGTTCTGAGTTTGGTAAATTATCATTGTCGCTGTAAAAATATTAGTGAGGTACTGATTTTGTTTATGACAAAAGGTTGATGTAAAAATTCTTGGGGGATGCATATGTTGTTCAGAAGACTTTCAATGGTTGAGGATGAAAATCCTTGGATTATTTTTTTAAATTATTTGTTATAGTATAGTGTACTGTAGTTCACTTCAGTTTATAGCGTACTGTACTGTAGTTTACTGAAGTAACTGTAGTTGCTTTAGCTAAATATTATGTTTATCGTGATAGCCTTCTTTGTGCAGTTCGGTTACTATGGCGGGTTTTAACCTTGTGCACAGCTCTTGAAATTAATTTCCTTCTAGAATATTTACTTAAACTAAAATATATTGAACGCTGAGTACGATGTTAAAAAAAACGCAGCGTTCTCCAGTCCAGTGCGTACATTGATTCCCAGTAGCGTAACTAAGTCAATAAAGTTGTTCCAAGTTGTCAGTGGACAGGTCATGTTATTATAACCAAAGACATCCATCAATTAGGGGCTTCTAGCGGCGCTGTGCTCGCTTTGTGATGTGTTAGGATGGTAATTGATCACTAAACGCCCATAATAGTTTATGAACAACGGATTTAAAAACTCCTTGCTTTTTGAGGATACAAAGTATCGTCCATGAACTGCTACAATACTTCAGAGTTCAGAAATATTTAAAGAGTCGTTCACAAACGTCCACTATATCTGAGGGTCGTTATCATTGTCCAATATCCACAAAATTAGCAATATTTGAGTATAATTAATTTAATAAGTAAATAAACACACCCAACAGTCACATACATAGTCCTGACCCCACACTAAGATCGAGTCTTGTGTCGTGGGTATCAGGAGCTACGAGAGTTTTTGGTCTCACAAACACCCAGACTTGAAACAAATACTTGTGGTTCACACAAACATTTGTTTCAATACGGGGATCGAACTCGCTGCCTCCCGTTTTACAGCCGGTGTCTAACCAATGATGAGAGTTAATTAAATAAATAAATTATTTTTCGGCTGTTGATATTCTTTTTTAAATAGCATTGCACCATCAATGCTTAATGTACCATTATAATTAATATATTAAAAAAATGTATACACAATTGTAAGTATTGATGTTGAATGCAGGTAACTGCAGGCATAATGTAATCGCATGGCGTGAAGATCCTGCTGATCTGCAACACGGGCCTTGCCTATATCAGACACCAATACATTTAATATGTTCTTTAAACGTATTTGCACACTTTTTCTGTTTGAAATAAAATTATAATTAATATACAATTGCGGCACCCGTAAACACCTGCGGATTGAGGATTTTAGTTGCGCTGCCGATTTTTCTGTTTCGAAATTGCCAAGCATAAGGGATACTTTTTTTTTGAAGGCACTGACAGCTAATTAAAATTGCGATTACGTTTTCCCGGCTTTGCTCTGTTAAGTGGAATGTTAATAATCCACCCCTTATAGGTAATTAGGTACAGGTATGGGACGGAGACTAGGACTAGACTACATCTGTAAAAAAGGCCTAGACTTTAGTCGTTAAACACGCTAGCCATGGAATTAACACTTAACAATAGAATTTGTTACAAATCTCTGGGGTGCACTGTTTTCATATTTTCCGGTGCCTCTAAAAGCTTATCTTATTGGAGCTTAATGATAAACTTAATACGTTAAGCGAGAGGATCAATTATATTAGATGTGTCACATATGAATGTAACACGATACGACCTTAATATGGAGTCAATGACAAATTAGGTCTTTCTAAACTGCAAGCTATACTATTAATGGTTTTAAAAATTAAATTAATACAAATGATCGTCTTACGTATGATTTCTAGTTCTTTGGAGTGTGCTTCAATAAAAAGGGGCGTCGTACCATAAAACTCCTTAGAATTCAGAAATATTCGCAGTTTACATTACAACGTATTTTAAATAGCATATTTTTATAGGTCTATATTTTGTTCAACATATTTATCATGTTTCACGCGTATTGAAAAATAAATGCGATCATGGTATTATTAACATATTGTACAAAATAAGTTCTTTACGTTTTTGCACTCTGAGATTGCTTATACCTTGCACAGTTTCTCATCAAATTTCATATGTTTCAAAAAAATAGTGGTAATAATTCACTTTTCAAAACAATTCACCAGAAACTCTGGATTAATAAATACTAAGGGACTTATTCATTTTTTTAAAACCTATTTTAGTTATCGAATGTTTTGTCCCTTTCGAACGACTTTTGAATTCAGTTTGAGCGAAGAAGACAATACATTCGCTAACTAAAATAGATATTAAAACTGTCTATGAATACGGCCGTAAGAGTTTTATCATAGGAACGAATATTCCGTCAACTAATATGTTGTTTATCACACAAACATGGCCCAAAATAAAAAAGAAAACATCTCAATAGTTATTTTCATCGCATAGCTAATCTAAATGGATGGCACACCTACCAGGGCAACAGAAGATGTTCGGAGGCAATTGAGTTATCAAGACGAGCTCGCGATTATAGTTACACAAACAATAACATCTGAACGGCGTTAATTTACGCCGCGTGAGATTATACGTGATTAATTGTTGTAATTCTAGATGCTCTAGATGCTCTAGATTCTATAATATTATTATAATATGCAGCTTAGCGAAATGTTTAATTGAATTATGTAAATTGAGAATACTATATTTTAAAGAATTTAATAGAAAGGTTGCGCTCAATTTGGTTCGAACCCATGTATTCTTGAATAAAACCCAGGACCTTATCATTCAAAATAAATGCACGCTGCCTTTCTTTCTTTCTGCCAGTTGTCACTAGACCAGTAATACCAAAGGCCCGAGTATTCTTTCCCTTGCTCCTTTCCCTACTATTTGAAAGGGCAGCAATGCACATAAGATTCAACTTTTGTAGAAATTCATGGGCGGTGATGATCGTTTACCATCAGGTAATTTGCCTTTTGCAATTAAACATATTAGTATGTATTAGCCAATATATGTGCCACTGCAGGCCACGGATCTCCTCTACAATCGAAAGTGCGATTGAGAGTGTAATATTCAATTAATTTAAAAATAATACGGAAAATATCAAATCAATTTCACGACACGTGAAAATACGGCGGCACAAATACCATTACTAATTTCATTCAGTTGTTGCTATTATAAAGAAAAATGCTGGCCATTCGCGAGCCGCAAGTAATTTGCCAGCCTGTAGATAAAAGGGAAAAGTCCAGATGAATTCAATTAATTCTGAACAGATAATGTCTCGGCCAGAATTAACGGTTCGCAGATCAATGGCGAGTGAAATGTTATCCTGTTTTCTGTTGCTATTGTTGGCTTTGTATTAATTATGTGAGCTAAATTAATGTTTAATTTAGAAGTGGAAAGATTGCTGGGAAATGATCTGTTAAGGATAAAGGATATAGTAATACTGTGAACTGAAATAGGTGTATGGGCTGTCGGAAGGTCGTGTAAAAAAGTTTTCTGTATTATTTTTTTCACCGGATGATTTTTTTAAAGTTATGCCTCTATTTCCATCCGTAAAAACGTCAGGTCAATTATTTTTTCCGAACCGGATATCTCAATTATGTAAACTTGTGCACAAACATTACCCCGTCTGAATTAAACAGAAAACTTCACGTTTCTTAGCTTATATTTTGAATATCCTTTTTGCAGCGCTTGATAACAGCGACCTTGATACTTAAACCATCAAAGCTACTACTCGACTGGGATCTTAGATGATTTACAAACCGCAATTAGCGCATATAAGTATTAAGAAGTCAGTAGGACAATTAAACAAGTCCCTTTAAATATGTAAATTGAAATTAGCATCTTTGAGGAGTAATTTAGAAGTGACCTCATCGCGGTGTAATTACTGTAGCAAAGATCACAGGACGTCTGTGTGTTAGCTCGGTCGCACGAACGTTCAGTCGAGTTCATGTTATTATGGCTAAAAGTACGGGTTGAAGGTGGTTAGTAGCTGTGTGGCAACTTCTTTAAAGGTAACTGGAAGACGTTGGATGCAGGCCATTCTGAATTGTATTTCGGTGTGAAAATAATTACCGGAGGCTTGATTGTTGTGGTTGGAAATTATTGCTATGTAGCGATACCCTAAATTGATATCACCCCACTTTTTAATAGCTGAAAATCTTTATAAGAACCATATTTTCCGTTCGCATTAAAGACGCAAACGGATATAAGAAACAATTACATTAGAAAAAAGTCTTTCGTTTTTATGTACCCCTGAAATAATTACTCATTTAAACTTATTAGTAAAATAGCCAGACATAAAACACAGCTGAGTTAAGAGCGCAATCGTGGCGTGAGTAAGCCTCGGGATCCTGAATATTGTGCTGAAATTGAAAGCTGAAGAAAATAATCCCATTCGACTTTTGCAGGAAGCCAGTGATTACGGAATCGCTCTGCGCGGGCTTGCGTCACTGAAATACGAGTTTTACTGTGCACTGCTCATTATTTGGATATGGTATGTAGATAATAAAAAAATGAATTTATAAGGATACTATTAGATGGAGAATATAGTAGAATTCTTCTTTAAGAAATTCTTTGTAACACAAATATTACTTCAAAACATCCTACGCATAACCACATCACAAACTACACACAGACATAATATGCTCGGTATGGCCGACAGATGACGCTGTATACGAGCGCCGCATCCTTGTATTCACAACGCGCGCGGCATTTGGAGACAATCTTCTCAGGTTTACTTTATAAGCTATTTTTATTTTATTAATTAACTGCTTGTTGTGCCGGTAGGTACTTTAAACTTTCTTATATACTTAGATTTTTATATACCCATCCATCCATCCATCAGCCAAAGGAAGTCCACTGCTGAACATAGATGATTTCCACAGTGACCTGTTGGAGGCAGCCTGCATCCAGCGCCGTCCCGCGACCTTTACCAGGTCATCTGACCACCTAGTGGGTGGACGTCCCACGCTGCGCTTTCCGCTTCGTGGCCTCCATTCGAGAACTTTTTGGCCCCATCGGCCATCAGTTCTCCGTGCTATGTGCCCCGCCCATTGCCACTTCAACTTGCTAATCCGCTGGGCTATGTCGGTTACTTTAGTTTTCCTACGGATCTCCTCATTTCTGATTCGATCTTTATATACCCACTGGTACAAAAAAAATATAATCAACAACCACACAAGCATTCCTTACCCGTCAATAAGATACAAGTTCTGTCCTGCTGTAAAATTCATACATAACACATCCTACACGTAACCATATCACAACTACCCACTGACAGATCAGTCTCAGTATTGCTAACAGATGTCGCTGTACACAAACGCCGCATCCTTGTATTCACAGCGCGCGCCGGGCATCTGGAGACAATCTGCCCAGCTTTACTTTATTAGCTTGTTATGACCGTGTTATTTCTCAGGGATTTCTGTGTGCGAGTTTTATTTTATTTAGTAGATGTCTGTTTTGTGGGTAGTTTAAAGCTTAGGGGATGTATGTATTTTTGTTTACTGGCATGGCACTATGCTTTTAATTAACTGTCACACACAGATATTCGTAGCCTTGATAGCGACCACCGTACATGTTGCTAAGGAACTTATAATAGCGATTCACGTTCATGTGTATCGTCTGTGGGTCACCTGTCATAAGTGTATATTCAAATTTAAAATAACGTCTAGATAATTATGTCGACGGGCTTGATATAACCATTCCACGTCAAAGGGATTTGATCCGGACAGCACTCACATTTAGATGAATTGTAATCACTTTGGGGAGCTAGTACAAAAATAACAGAATTGTGTTCTTTTTGGAGTTACGAAGCCTTTTAAAAATCAACAAATCATAAATATTTCAACCCAATAATACCAGACTTCCGAATTCTAAGTGAAAATAAAACGTTTTTAAATTCAATATTGAGATGGCTCGGCTCGGAGGCGGATCCTGTGTTTTGCTTGCATTTGAATTGCAACTGTTGACGCAGCCGCAATCCTGACGAAAGCATTCCCAGGGGATTGTGCAGGGAACGAGACAGTAGGTCAGCTTGACTTTATGGTGTTTCTATGTCTGCCTTGGTACAGCTGATTATTAACATGTTTTAGGCCTGGGCTCAGTCTTAATATGGAAAGAATCAACTGACTTTCCTAAATCAAAGAATTGAAAATTGAGACATGTAAAAGAAAAAGTATTGCTGAAATAATATAAAATTAAATATCCTCTTTATCATTACGCAGGGGCATGGACGTAAGAGGAACTTAAGTAACACATATCCATTACAAACACTTATCGTTATTTTTGCAAGATCGACGTGTCGACGTGTTCTACGTTGCAAAAATTTTTTATCTATTCACAACATTATCGCTACAGAAGTGGTGAATTCAGTGCATAAAATTAAAATTCCTAAAATTAATAGGTACTTCGATAAAAAAAAGAAAACATACAGTCGAATTGAGAACCTCCTCCTTTTTTATGTCGGTTAAAAAAAAAACTCCCAATCAAAGTATCATCAATTCAACTTCCATTATAAAAATGCATGATTCATATAAATTCAATAGACGTATGTTTATTTTTTTTCTTAGCGGAGGTGACTTACTGTATACATCTTTACTGTGAAACACATTGAGTCGAATCAAGAAAATGAATTGAATATCCCCGAGCCGAGTTACGTGCGCTCTTAAGTTTTGTGTTCACAGCATCTTTCCGATTTGATTTATTCAAATAAGTATTCAGTGGCGGTGAGTTTATTTGCGTAAAATATTAATAAATTGCGCTCGGCGCGAAACAACACTGAGAGGTTTCAGTTTTGTAGTGTATTGAAAACGTGTATTGCCAATTATTGTTTTAAGTATTAGCATCGGATGATCTAATGAAGTATTTGACAGCCTCCATGCTGCAGTTGGTTAGTTGCCGACTGTGAAACGTGAGGCCGGGGGTTCGATCCCCCCACCGAGACAAATATTCGTGTGATCCACAGAAATTTATCTCGGGACTGGGTGTTTGTGAGGCCGAAGAGTATTTAATAGTTCCTGATACCCACGACACAAGACTCGATCTTAATGTGGGGTCAGGATGTAAGTGACTGTTGGGTGTATTTATTTTATTTATTATTTTATGAAGTGTCTGGATGCCAGCTGTTTTCAACGAAATGTTATGTAAACCATTTGAGGTATGCTTATGTTCACTATGCCTATGAGCCTATGGACTGTCTAGCAGCCTTTGGCTGATGATTGTGGTGATATTTATTTTAACAGGGTAATCACTTGATGGGTAGATGACTGATCATTGCCGTCCACAAATACCAACAATTGAGTAATCGTAGATGCGATTTGCGTTTTTAAGCAAGAGAGACACCTGAGCAAAGGTTTTCATACCAGTTGTTATTATAATTTATATGCAGATCGCTATTATAGCTAGCTATATGGTGGTTCTATGATAACGCCGTACAAACACGTTGAAATGAATATTCATAGTGTTAACGTCTATATATTTGTAATCTTGTATATTTCAGATTTAGTTTTATAAATGTTCTTAGCATATAACTATTTTTTGTTCCTGACATAAATATTTACTTCTACGTAAGTGCAGAAATATCTTGCGACTGCCATTGGATCTAATTTATCCGTCCAATTAATCGGTCCGATATGATTTCAGGAGCAGCTCTAAATAAAACAGAAATTTAATTTAATTTATATTATATATTTTTTTACATAAATCTAGCGATAAACACATCTCGAGTCGGTAACAATATAAAATTTACAAGCTCAACATTTCGTATTTTTTTTAAACTTTGGCACGAGATAAATTTATTTATTAACATTCAATAAGTTTAATTTGGGAGATTTGTCGCTTAATGCTTTGTAAGGCTTCGGTCCCTGTAATATAAAACACGCTGGAATAGAACTGAAATCGGGTGGTAGGTTAATTTTATCCACTCGCAAAGAAACTACCGTGGACGATGGTGTAAAACCTCGTAGTGAGGTTAAATATAAAAGGATGTTTTGTTTTGAGTTTATCATCATCATCATCAGCCCGTTGCAGTCCACAGCTGGACATATGCCACTCCCGCGGTACGCCATAGGGCCCGGTCTGCTGCGTTATGCATCCAGTCGCTGCTGGCCCTCTTGTGCAAGTCGTCCCGCCATCTAGCCAGAGGACGTCCCCGTTTTGAGTTCAGCCTATGTAAATGTGATTTTAACTATCTCTCGTCGGTAGATACTTTATTTGGATTCCACTGCACTTACCATTAGCTGGTGCACTGCAGTTCTTTTGTCGTGCCGGTATTAAAAAATAGTTTAATACGACATGACCCTAACATCCTTCGACGATGGACCAATGATATTACAAATAATAAATTAATACATGATGCAGTTATTTTGCCTATCGCTTCTCGATTTTAAGAGGATTTGTTATCTGCAGTCATTCGTATACAGGCTGATAAATAATATAATCGATTGTTGAAAACCAAACCATCGAGCACTGACGTTATTTTTCCACGAAAACTTTGATTTGCCACAACTTTTTTAATATATTTTTTCCCGAAACGCTCTTGTTTGCGTCTGAATTAAGACCGAAGCCTTACAATCGTTAAATTCTTTCCAACTTTTGATTACGTATAATTTCATTTCTACGTAATAATTTAAAATTTTACCACTTGTTGGTGACTTTTTAACATATATATTTTTTATCTTTAGAAAGTTTTTAATTCGTTGCTTTTTAAAACCTGATCAGTTTTTTTTCTACTTGCTTTTATAAAACTTGTTAGACTAAATATAGCTTATGGCTACAGGAATGTCTGTATAATGTCACCCTAGATTTTTTTACATCGCAAACCATATGTTTTAATTATAATTAAGTCAATAATAATATTTAAGGTTTTTTATTTATTTCCCAATATACTAATTATGTTCATAATTACGCTTTTTATTTCATCAGGTTGGTTGCAATTGGTAGACCGTAGTAGGCAATTTGTATTTTAACTACAATGAGAATCTATAACATATTACTATTCACATCAATGATTCTTTTCAGGAAGCTAACAGTTTGTAAAACTGAACTGCCGGCATTTTGATGCCGTAATATTTTATCAGAGGTTTCTTGGGCTATTATCTCTCTTTTCCTTTTATTGTCCGGCAAACGAGCAAGCAGGTCACCAGAAAGTAATTGATTCTTTAGATTTTAGTCTCGATCGCTTTTATTTTTTACCCTACAAAGTGACACGAATGACTCACTAGTCACTTGACACTGGCTGTAATATTCTCAATGAAGCAGAATCAGTTGCCATAAAAAAAAAGTAATTGATCACTGACAATCATGAACACCCACAACGCTGGATCATGGATGTGCTGCCGGTCCAATTGGGAGGGGAGCGGGGAGGAACATGAATGGTATGAGGAAAGGGGTATTGGGTATCGAGCGAAGTATCTGTGCCTATATTTGATATTCAGTGTAGGTCCAGTTCCAAGACTTGTTGACGCTGTTGTCACTGCGTTGAGGTGTCATTGGTATTTTCAATGGGGCGTCTCGAAGCTGGAACACAAAAGAATATATTTCGTCATGAGCATGCAGTAGAAAATTAGCAGACTTAAGCTTAATTAATAGAGCTACGTCGATGCGCATCGTTTAAAAGGACTGCTTAATTGGGTCCTGCAATTATTGTCTAATAGAAAATGTTCATATTCCGTTTGGTCAGTCTGTGTGGACGTGGGAACGCTAACACGTTCATTTTACGATTAGTTAAATAAATGTGTAATTTATTCGTACTAAAAGTGTCACGTCATAGGCATCAGTGCGGTTAATTTTATTTGAATAATTATAAATCGACCACGATTTTGTATGTATGAAGTTAAAAACTTAAAATGTGAGAGCGACCATTTAAGACCTATAATAAATAAATACACCAAACAGTCACATACATAGTCCTACCCCACATTAAGATCAATTAAGTCTTGTGTCGTGGGTGTTAGAAGCTACGAGAGACTTTTCAGCCCATAAACACCCAGACCCGAGATAAATACTTGTGGGCCTCACAAACATAGTATGTCTCGGTGCGGGGATCGAACTCGCGGTCCTTTGTTTCACAGGCGGCATCTAACCAACTGCGCCACGGAGGCTGTCATAATAGCATTTAAACATCATACAAAACTGCTACACAAGTTACAAAAGTATAGGATGCATAAGTTAACCAACTCAACTCCGAAGCGAACTTCAAATATTTCGTGAATAAAATATGACTCCCGAGACACCGTGGCCAAGTACCTGAGTAATCTGTTTAAAAGTCAATTTTGTTAACAAAAACTCGAGCACTTTGCTTCCATTTAAAACTAATCCTTCTTATTTGAAATTTAAATTTGTGAGCGGCAAAAAAATTCTGGCGAAACCTCCTTCGCTCATACTGATTGTAGGGTTGGGAGCGCTGTATCGATGATACGGCTTTTATTTTTATACACTCTTTACTATTTTATATCGCAAATACTAGAGGTATTTAAAATTACAATAAATTTTTGTATTATTGAATATGTCTAGACTGCCTCGGTGGCGTAGTTGTACTAAGGAATGATTAGAAAAATAATGTCTTGGGTTAGAATCCCGGGTCGTGCTAAGTGATATTGGATTTTCTATTCATTATCAGCCTGTAGGCAGGAATTTGTGCCCGATATGGCGAAAGGCTCGCCTTCTATCACGTCCTGGGACGAAACAGACAAGGCGGAACGTGGGGGGCCTGGAACCAGGAGAACCTCTTATGTATGTATCAATTTTTGTAATTTTTTTTAAGAACAATATCAAAGATATACCCACAGGGTTGTATATTTTGGGATGGAAATACGCTCGGCAAACTGAGAGTGGCATATCTGGTACTTCTATCTACTCCATAGAAATATGGCAATGAAATAATGATGTATGTCAAAGGTTAACTTACTCACATGAGGCATAGAACTAGACAACCCATGCGGAATGTTACTCGGTATCTCCGTCAACGGAGGCACCGGCGGACGGAATCCAATTGGGTCCAAATTCACCGGCTGCTGGAGCCCGATTCGGTCAGAATTCACCGACGGACGGAATCCAATTGGGTCCAATTTCACCGGCTGCTGAGGTCCAATTGGGTCCAGATTCAGAGGTTCGTATTCGTCAGACACGCCGCTGTCGGGAGAGTCTGGGACGTGGACTTCATTCACGTACCCTTTGGGACCAACGCGGCTCTTGTGGATGCAGTAGTCGCCGGTGAAGGGGTTCTGGTAGGCCACCACGGTTCTGAAAGCAATAAGATGATTGTTTATAACGAGATAGTTCTTGACTAGGATTTTGGGTGGAGATAGACACCTTAAAATGTATTTGCAATCTTTTCAAGTTGCAAGGCAAGTGGAAAGTATCACCGCCGCCAATGTATACAATGAGAGAACAGAAAGATGGCTAGAACATCTGTGGAAATTCTGGGACGAGTTCTATGCACAGCAGTAGGCTTTCCGTAACTAGACAAGATGATAGTAAAATTTAATATTTAACAATATTTTAAAAGCAGGTTTTTTTACGGCGAGAAGATAAATAAGATCACCCGTTTTCTTGAAGGTCTATAATCAGTAAAAGTTACTAATGCTATGAATTCCAGATAATTCCGCTAAAACACATCAGCGGTTTGAATTCCCCGCACTAACCACCACGTCCTATCAAGAATCCATTTGTTCCATCCGTCGGTTTTACAATAATGTCGACACCGAGTCCAACCCACTTGTTACCTTCTTTGCTTTACTTTCAAAAACTCCAAATGTACTTTTGAAATGTGGTTTTGAAAGACGTTTTTACACGGATTTGTGCTTTGTTAATGTGCTGAGCGATTAGTATTTTGTACGAGTTGTTCTTTTAAGCTTCTGTTACTGGGTTGGTAAGATGATAGCACTTAATAAGCGCAATTTCGTCCAAATACTAAATACTGTTTCTGATGGCGACAGATGGTTGTATTATGTCATGCACTATAGATTGTCCACGATCTTTTGGCGTTCGGATGCGCTGTTGTCAAAATATTAGCAACAGTTTTACTCTTCACATTTGATTATATTGGACATGTTAATACTATTAGTTTACGAGTATGAACTTGTTGTTTATGATTTGAAAGCATATCTCTAACAACGCGTTAAGTATATATTTTTAAAATTTTAATTGTAGTTCCAAACTTCGCCACTCGCCAATAGAATTTAGATGAATTATACAATTGTGCCGGAATCAACAGATTGTCATCTAGATCAGCGTACTGATTGTGTATTTTAAAGATGTTCAGTTATCTTCGGTTTTTTAATATTGGAACGACATCCAAAAATTCTTGACTTTTAAGTGAAGTGATAAAGTGGCGTTGATGTCAACATTGGGATCCAATTTTACCTCTCTAATTATATTCACGCCATATTTAACTCATTCAAACATAAAAGCATCTACAATATTCCTCCTTTAAATTAAATTTCAATAAAAAAACGTTTGGCGTTTGAGGCCAAATCGGAAAAGTATAAATATCTCAAAACCACTCCATTTATTCGATCTAGATATTTGAGTCGAGTCGTAATGGCGCAACACTTTCGCGTACGGTAAACAGGTACTTAAGTCAGGCAGTAAAAAACACTTAAGCAGGATTTACCTTAGCTCTTCATCCGATCTGCCTTCTTTCTTGTGTGAGAAGAGCACTTTTGTCGGCCGCAGTAATATGGCAATCTGGAACATTAAATAAACAAATGAATACCCAACTATACTTTTTATATTATTTTTTTATACACGCCTTTTTCACAAATGGGGTAAGCGGTGATGTATCCTAAACACCCACTACTCGCTTTGTATTTTCCGTCCCACGATGTGATAGGAGGCGAGCCTATCGCCATATCGGGTACAAATTCCTGACTCCGGGCTGATAATGAATAGAAAAATCCAAGATCACTTTGTGCACAAGTGCGTGGTGGCCTGTTGGTAACGGCCTAGACGCGACTGCCAACATGTTTACGGTGGTCACGGGTTCAAATTCCAGGGGAAACTTCTGACTTTTTGGAGTCATGTGTGTATTGATCGTCAATCCCCACGCACTATAACGGTGAAGGAAAACAGCGTGAGGAAACCTGCATACCATAACGATTTGTATTAATTTCTATGATATGTAAAAGTCCGCCAACCCGCAATAGGCCAGCGTGGAGGACTATATGGCCTATCCACTCTCAATCGTACCCTCGATTGTAGAGGTGGCCCGTGCCCTGCAGTGGGACGTATATTGACTGATACAGTACAGGATAGTAATATCACTTTGCCCGACCCGACATTTGAACCCGAGACCACAGCTTTGCATTCGTACTGTAGTACAACTGCGCCACTGAGGCTAACTTTGCTTTGTGCTATTTTGAATACTCAGATCAAAATATTCCTGAATAGCAATAGTTTACAATAACCAAGATGTATAGGTTACGAAATACAATGTGATTTGTAAAGCTGTCGATGTTGTTGTCCTTGTTAGTGGCGTATTTTAAAATTCAGTGCCCCGGGCCAGTAGTTTTTGGCGCCCCCTAAATGACATTGAAAATTTCTGAGTTTTTTACGATTACTCCGCATCTTAATATCTATTACAGAACCAAAACTTTTTGTTAATATTATAAA
Organism: Theretra japonica; assembly: GCA_033459515.1. Classification (NCBI taxonomy): domain Eukaryota; kingdom Metazoa; phylum Arthropoda; class Insecta; order Lepidoptera; family Sphingidae; genus Theretra; species Theretra japonica. Next base: position 12,228,963 of record CM065942.1, read on the forward strand.
ATAGTATATTTAGTTCTTCAGGTACATAAAGTAAAAAAACCTGAACGAGGGCGGTCTGCAGTGCCTCTCGCAGGTTGGCGCCCCGGGCCATGGCCCTTTTGGCTCTAGGGTAAATACGCCCAAGGTCCTTGCTAGTATAATTGTCTATACTGGGGAGATAATACAACTATCTGCCTCTGTGGATACTCTATAAGGATTGCAGGGAACTTATGACCATTGACTTAAGGTTTGTAGTATAAAAATGTGGCAGTCAAAATGAGTGTCAGAATGGACAACAACAATGATTATCTTTTTATTGATCGTAAATTAAAAATCAATACTTAAGGGCACTTGCGGTGTGCTTAAGTCTATGCAAATAATAAATAAATCAAAATGCTAAATAATAACAAATTTGAATGTGAAATTGAACAACTTTTCAGTTTAATATTTATAGGATTCATTATAAATGTATAGCGGCCATTTAGAAGTTACGGAGCTAATGACGCGAGTAATTTTCCAACAACATCAAATCTTGACAAAAAGTTGTTCATAACAAATTCTTTGAACTGAAATTACTTATAATTTGGGTATTAAAATTGGAGTGATTGTAATACAATTACCGAAATCTATATTTGTTGCAATTGAGTTAATAAACTCAACTATCTTTCACTTCAGTGGTATCATGTACAGTATCTGAACCGTGAGGTTCTAGGATCAATTCCTGGGTCGAGTGTTTATATGAGGTTTTCAGTTTGAAAATAGAATTGCCCGGGGTTGGATTTTTTGTGCGGCATGGGAATGGACTAGCATCATCTCTGCCTAGTTCCTCGGAAACATGAGCGTGAACTTCTGTATTATTATTTGAAACATAGCCATTCACATTCAAAAACTTGAGATCCAACACAAATATAATAATTGTAATTAGACTATTGTTATACAGGACTCACCTGTCCATCTTGTTGCAATCTATGTACTCTGTAGAAGCAATATCCACATGTAAACACAGTCAGGCATAGCTGCAACATACAAATAAATAATGTGTATTTACGTCCCAATGCTGGGCACAGGTCTCTACGATTGAGGGTGTCCTACAGTCCACCGCGCTGGCCTGGTCCGATCGTGGACTCCGTATAAGACCTGGTTTTCAATCTTCCTTGCGACGTTTTTTCTACGGAGTTAAAGCGAACGATAATTTACTATGGATACACTTTAAAAAGTCAGAGGTCAAGTCTAAGGCTCGAACCTAGAACCTCAGGCTTGTCAATCCGTTCTTTTGCCAGCAAGGCTACTCAACAAAGCACTTAATATTTGGATCACAACAATATGGTGTAAAACACTTACCAAAATGATTAGAAGCACGATGTCGATATAAATTATAATCATTATTTATTTATCACTGCACTGGACACTAAAAATATATTATTTTATTCATTCTATACACTAAAAATACACTTTTTTAAATAATACACACAAAAATCCAAATCCCATGGTGTTTCTATGATAACACTTGCGTTAGTTCTGATTGGTTTATGAAATGTTTTTGTTGTTGCTGATTGGTTAGAAAAAAATACTATGTGTTGTGATTGGTGGGTATGGTATATCCGACTGTGTAGACCAATCGGGTGAGACTATGAACGAAGGATGATGGTCTGCAGTAGCCATGGCATAGATGAGAAAATTATCCTATATTATTTTATGCCTATTACTTGAGTAACAGATGCTCCCTATAACCTGATCATCGAAGTCTCAATAACCTTTCATATTCCATTCTTCTATTCTCCATGATGTTTCAGGCAAATATTGACAAATTTACTAGCGCTATTCTTATTTTTATTGCGATAAATAGCGAGAGGAGCGTGCCATTCGCCTGATGGTAAGCGACCGCTTATGAACTGTAGCAAAACCATACACCATGAATTACAAAGTAAATCTTGGCATTCCATTGCGCTCACCAGCCTGAAACATAAGACGTTAGTCTCATTATGTCCCGTAGTTACTCTGGCTATAATGTCTTTCAAACCAGAACACAACAGTGCATTCTAAAATATATAGTTCAGTGAGTGGCGGAGATCCCTAATTACATTTGAAAGTAAACTTGCTATTTTAAAGGGACATACAGTCCTGTATTGCCAAGTAATAAGTCGATACCCAAGAATTGGAGCTGAATGCTGATATAAATAAATTTGTATAATACATATTGATCATCAAATTCTACCTACTCCACCGTCTGTCCAATGAACATAATCTATGAGTATTTTCGGCGCCTGGCGCCAGCGGTGTCGCGCCGTCTGCCTCCTACGGGATGGCTTCTCGACCTACTTACAGCCATGGCTACTGCATAACACCGTCTAAATATATCCATTGATCAACACCAACAATTCAATTAGAAATGTGGTTAATTAGAAATTGTGGGTGTGTGACCCCTAAAATTATTTTCTTGCGTGGCAGAATATTGCTCAGAAGCTTTTAAATTACCTCTAAGTTGAAGGAGAGTCCCGTGTTTAGAGGCATTTTGTTCAGACCAGGATCATAGTTATCATAATTGTTAATTACACCAACCGTCCTCTGGTCGACGAATTGTGAAAGGTTGCTGGTAGAATCTAGATGCGACTAGCCGAAGACAGGATGAATTAGCACACATTAGGGGATACCTACATCCAACAGTAAATTGATACAGGTAACTCACTTCGTAACTTCAAAGCAACCATATTTTGTGAATATCGTAAAGGAAGCCTTTTAGATGTTAGAAATTATTTTAATGTTAGTGGTAGATATGTATATAAAAAATACTGTATTTATTGTTTGTAGACACGTTAATAATATTCCAGTGTATTAATGAATGGCGTCTCAATTTTTTTTGCAATTTATGTTTCTTACAATACTTGATAAAGATTGTTTAAATGACGAAAATTACAAAACTTTATTATTACTTCTGTAGTTTACAACAATTAAGACAATTTACAACTTATTCGGCGACATGACACAGAAATTCAAATAAGTCATGGCGTCCAAAGTCCATTTTAATCAGTAGCATTGTGCCGCTGTTGTGATCGAGAAAGTTTTAATTACTCGACAGATTAATGACCCGCAGGTTGTTTAACTCGTGATGTCGGCGGGATAACTCACCCCATACAGAGGGTAGTATATGCTTCCAAAAATAAAGACAAGGAGTGTGATTTTGTATATATTACTATAATAGTAATATATACAAATGTAATATACTAATACTAATGTATTAGCGAAGACTTTATGCTTGGCAACGACAGTAAAATACAAAAAAATAAATTCGCATAAAAACATTAACCATATAGTCGTAAATAATGTAATTTGGAATCATTGAAACCTGAAGATAAATTTACGAAGATATGGTATGTTACTAAAATATTCGAAATATGTATACTCGTAATACACAATCCGCTACAAACTTTAAAAAATTTGCAGCAGTTATTTGAATTTTTACGCAGCTTTGTGTCTGGGTTGGTAAATATAACGATTATCAATTAAACAATAAACAGTTGAATACAAAACCCATTCGAAATGGATTCGTTGTAGCAAGGGTCATATGCTATAAACTAAGCAACACGTCCGACGTTGTCTTTTCGAAGTTCCTTGTATATTTACCTCTATAGTTAATAAGTCACAAAAAGCATTGTTTTCTTCAGAAGCACTTCAAAGGCATGTGAAGTGTATCTAGGCCAAAAATAAAGTCCCTCTCAGTCATAGAGGACCTAGAATATAATTTCAATTGTATAATATTGTATCTGGAACAGGCATTCCATTTAGAAACACTGAAAGCCGAAATTAACATTTCCACATTAATTACGCTCCGCAAATTAGAATCCTTCCTGGATTATACAATTACCGCGGGATCTAATGATTGTAACTTTTGATTGCAAATTTCACTTCGGACTTAAATAATGAAGGGTAGCTCTCCCGAGGGAACTCACATTACAACCCCCTGTTATATGATATTTTGCATTCCACCCCTAAATAAAGGGAATGGTGAGCGTTTTTCACCCGGTAAAAAATAAGGGTACGCTTCGGACGGGACTCGGGAGTTTATCTTAATGTATCATAAAATTGTTCTTTTATGTATATTTTTATTAAAATTTAGAGGTTCTGAGTACCTATTCACTTTGGGGAATTTCAGGAATTTTTGTTATGATTTCACTGGGCTATAAATATGAGGGAGTGATTCGTAGAATAGAGATGGATTGGTTTATAGGTAGTAAGTATATTTAGACAGCCTCCGTGACGCAGTTGGTTAGAAGCCGGCTGCGAAATGAGAGGGTGCGGGTTCGATCCCCGCACTGAGACAAATGTTTGTGTGACCCACAAGTGTTTGTTTCGGGTCTGGGTGTTTGAGACCTAAAAGTCTCTCGTAGTTCCTGATACCCACGTCACATGACTCGATCTTAGCGTGGGGTCAAGACTACGTATATGACTGTTGAGTGTATTTTATATTTTTATTGATTTTATTTTAAATGCGGTGCCATTGGGAATCGAATCGATAGTCCGGTCAACTTTAAATCTCTATGCGTTTTAAGTATCTATAGTTTGAAGCTCTGAAGTCTAAAATTATATAAGGATTTGATAAATCCATACATATCACTTGTAAGTGGAAATTAGCTTGGAAAATTGTAGGTGGCGCTATAGTACTATTACTTCTGCCTAACACTTAGGGAGCAGACAAAAGCTTAAGTATACATAAAAATAAAACCCGCACATATACAATATCATAACCATATTACAAAACTCAGCAGAACATTTCACTAACCAAACACGTACAAAACGCCCTCCGAACTGCGCAAACAGAGTTTAAAAATAAAATTTTATTCCGTATCAGCAATTCCGAAGTTTTCCGATGTGAAGAGACGCTCAATTATGATCCACTTTCGTCAATTTGATGAGTTTTTCTTCTAAGAGAATTTCCCCGACTTCAAGGAAAACGTTTGTGCCAATTTCGTCAAATGTTGGCACAATGGACGTCGAGGTACGTAATTGGACGTGAATTATCTCCCTCTGACCTTTTTATACGGGCAATCGGTGTTTGGTATTATAATGGCATTGAAATGGACAGATTAAGGATATCATAATTTATTTGAGGATGGTTTTTAATGTATAAAAGATGAATAATGTTTGTAGTGAATGAGAAGATGAAACCTCCAATTAATTTCGATTTGGGTCTACTTAGGTCAGATCTAGTGTTTGAGTCTGAGTACCTATTGTACGGCCGTTTGTCGTCAACTTATCAAAAAAAAAAATTGTACCTACACAGTGATAGGCGATTTTAAGAATCTAGTCTAAGGGTTTGAGTCGCTTTTATAATATTCTTAACTATACTGCCGATTGAATGACTACTTAATGAAGTATGAAAAACTGAATAGCATTGTCTTCTGCGTTGTTAATTATATATTTTATCTTAGGAATTTCCAATTATTTACTTAATTTAGGTATTTCAACTATTCCTAAAACAGTTTTAATTTTTCGTTGATCAACAAAAAACTAAAATATATCCCTTTAACGACAAAGCAATTGTAAGTAACGTAAATGGGAATTTTATTTAGGTAATTAAATTTAAATTACATACATATATAAACTGACGCCTTTTTCCCAGAAGGGGTAGGCAGCGGTGCAACCGGGACACCCACATTTCGCCTTGTATTTTCCGTCCCATAATGTGATAGGGGGCGAGCCTATTGCCATATCGAAATTCCTGACTCCGGGCTGATAATGAATAATCAAATAGTTTAAATTATTTATTCCGTCTTATATTTTCCCGAATCTGCCCCCCCAACATAGTAGTGGAGTCGCAGGATATTTCTGTAAGTGTCAGTGCTGGCGTGTGAAAAGCTTTTGATGAAAGCTCGTCGTTAAGCAAACCACACGCGCGTCACCCAAATTTATGATAAATACTGGAATGGAATTCCGGGATTTCAATTCGGGCAAATCTTTTTTTCTTATAGATTTTATTTCACGAAGGTTTTCCTGTATATATGTATTTGTAGGTTAAATGTACCTATAAGATGTTCGCGTTAGTTGGTTAGAGATTGAAAGGAACCCGACCGTAGAGCTGTCAATCTAAATTGGATTTATTTAATATGTCTCATAGCGGTAGTGGATGATTCCGCGCTGATCCGGTCTTTCTTGTTCTAAACTTTTTTTATTCCACACACGCGTAGATCCTGTGCACCTTGGTATTCATGTATATTGTACAATACACATTCTGATGACAGCTATGACTCTGACGTTAATTCTTTCTTGAGAACTCTGCGCAAATCATGCCTTTTGAATATCAGACAATAACCTGATTTCTTGGCCTGGATTCATGATGCGCTTGACACTTGACAGTTCCCAGCCCACTTGTCTGTCTTTATCAAATCTATATCAAAGGATACTCTAATCCAGCAGCAATACATCTACGAGCGTCAAACAATACGAGAGCAATCAACGCGGAGGCCACCGCAATGCGTTTTGTTTCAACATATTGTTTTTATTCGCAATATTGTAAAATATGTACGACAACAATCGACGAACAATTGCTTGCATATTTTTACAATTACATTGCTAGTCTTAACATTTTTACAGCATACGTGTAGCAGGCAAATACAATTTTAGTGGCAGTCTGGTTCCAGATTCCTTGTAATTTTTTAGGGGACGTGTTTTTAAACAGTATGTTTCCTTTGTCTCAAAATGATGACGATGATATCTGTATACTCGGTACGCGAGAAGGTACCCAAGAAACAAACATTCACAGGTTTTCCGTTGAATTTTGAAAATAAATGGAAGAAGAAAATTGAGAAGAAGAGAATAATAAACAGGAGAAGGTAAAAACTGTCGGACAACTCTATACTACAATAGCTTGATTACAAATCGACTACTTTATATCTATTGATTTACTTTAATCTAAGATAATATAGCGGCCGGGCACATAGCGCGAAGAACTGATGGCCGTTGGGGCCGAAAGGAGTTCTGGGTTCTGGAGTGCAGGCCACGTAGTCAAGCGCAGTGTCGGACGCTCGCCTACAAGGTGGACAGACCACCTCGCTGGATGTAAGCCGCTTCCAACAATTCGATGTGGAGATCCTTGGGGGAGGACTATGTTCAGCAGTGGACTTCCTGTGGCTAAAGAGGGGAGGAGATAATATAACAGAATACACACTAACTAAATCCGAAAATAATAAACCACATTGTAACCTACTGTATTGTATACAGCATTTAACCACGGTGGTGCAATAAATATCAATTTGTGTTACATTTGCGTCCTAACATCGTGCAGCAATAAGCGATGGTGCAGCCAACCGCGGTACATTGAATATTTCACCGCAAATAAACTCACCCTTTTCTAGGAGAAATTGTTTTATAAACGTTTTGTATTAGAAATAACCTGACCTGGATTCTAAATTGGACACTATTGTAGTGAGTTAGAAAGTGATTTTTTAAAAAAGAGTTGAAAAAGAAAAGATGTCATTGATTTTTTTACTTTGGGTATTTGGCATGAAGGACCATAAGTTAAGTAGATTACATTGTAAAAAAATAGCAATATTCATACTAACCCGAGTATACCCCAAAACTGAGGTACATTTTAAGGATGGCGAGGGATTTCGGCATATTTCGTGTTAGTGGAATTCACATATGTTAGAAACTCTTGCGAAGGTTTACTCACAAAGTTTTAAGGGAGCGGTAATTAACTAAGTTTATACAAGAATCACTCAAATTTAATGCGTTTAATCATAGGTTAATTTCAGTTGCTTAAATTTTTTTTTTTTTATTGCATTGGTTCGGAAAACGAGCAAACAGGTCACTTGATGGTAGGTGATCGCTGCCGCCCATGAACATCCACAACGCTGGCTCATGCGTGTGTTGCCGGCCCAATCGGGAGAGCAGTAGGAAAGATTTTTCCATCCTACTTCTTTCTTTTGGACGGGAAGAAGAAAGGGGTATTGGGCATCCGGCAGACTCACCCACCGAACGCTGTCGCTATACATCGATGTCCTGTGAGACAGTGGTACCGCCCAGGTTAGGCTGCCCATTCAAGCTGAGTCATGACTGAAAACAACGTGGCTCTACTACTTTAACTAGGTAGAATCAACTGTCACGTACATAATCCTGACCACACGCTAAGAAAAGACACGAGACAAGTCTTGTGTGACGTGTCGTAGGTATCACAAACTAACAAACGAATGACTTTCATTTACCGATGCAATCTACATGGAACATGATAAATTATGAATAGTTTTTGCAACTTAAATAAAATGAATTTGAGCAGCGATAATTACAATATTCAACTATCCTATTTAAAAAAATATATACAAAAATGTACATTTTATATTTCATTTTCCAACTTCCAGATTTATTCAGCAAGAGACCGCGCTACAAGGCTCATTGAATGATTCTTGCGATTTCTTTTTCCCGCTGATATCGCGCTTCTGAAGAGCAAGAAAACGGTCGAGTTACAAAAACGTCGGCCATTTATACGCCAAATGCAAAATAAACAGAAATAAAGCCGAAATATTTGTTTCAACGGCGCGCCATTATCTTCGGAAATCTGAAATGTGTCTGAGTTCGTATTTATTCGGGTTTTCTGTTTGTTTTTTGTTTCAGTTTCATATTCAATGGAAGATATTTTTGTTTAAATATTAATATTGTATCAAATTTTCCAGTATTCTTAAATTTCTATTATTAAATATTAAAGTATAAAATAACCTTTAAGGATTATCTATTGGTTCCTCCTTATATTTGATGATTTATATTTAAATTAGCGTGATTTTGAATAAGTCGCTATTATATTTATTGCTGGAGGACTTTGTATCTGCTACGATATCGCACCCCCGGTGCAACACTGTCACTTATGAAAAAATGTTACCTTTCAGGAGAAGCATTTAAAACTTTGACATCGTATAAAAATACTAGCGGCCCGGCCCAGCTTCGCCTGGGTGCTAAGATGTTTAGACTCCACTCCACACCAGAAATATCTTATTCCCGTTCAAACTTTTGTACTCCTGAACTCAACCTAAGTACCTACTATCCCTTTTCCTATCGTATCCCATCCCATCTCATCTGGCTCCTTTTCTTTCTGTTACATCCCGTCCCATTATTTCCCATCGAATGCAATCCGGATCCGACCGGTTTCATCGCGTTCGTCCCACTTTATCCCATTTCATCCCTTAATGCCTAAATAGGCAAGTTGTAATTTTTTTGTAATTGCTTTTATTTTGTAGATAGGCCTTATATAAACACGAAAATACGACGAATATCATTTAAAAAATACGCAAACACAAATACTTTGCAAAATTCCTGCTAAAACATTCCGCTCAGCCAAAATTCTGACTACGAAATTGATTTTTTAAAGTATAATGAACTACTTATTTTAAATTTAATTAATTTTATAGCGTCAACAACACGTGGTAATTATACTGTTAAAATGTAGCTTATATGACACGTTCGTAGATTTATCATAGCAGCGCCATGTATTGATTACTTACTCAACCCAGTCGAAAGGTATCGACATCTGTTAGAATCATTTGGAGTTAACAGATGATTGTGACTGTCAAATAATAACAGACAAATAATTAGCAATAAATTAAAATTGCGACTATAATTTGAGATTTAAACTATCCTATCTTTCAAGTTGGATCGAACTGCACATGGTGTGCAAATTTTATTATAATCGGTTAAGTAGTTTAGGAGTCCATTGAGGACAAACATTGTGACACGAGATTTATATATATTAAGATGACACAACAAAAAACGACAATGACATTCACGCCCTCATATGGAAACTATGTGTTCTACGAAAGTAACATTATCGCCCCAAGTAAAGGGGTGCTTTAGGATAGTTATTACATAATATTTAACTAATTATTGCAATTTTTGCATAAGTGACAGTGTTGCACCGGGGGTGCGTTATAACTTATATCTGGGACGACTTGCACAAGAGGGCCGGCAGTGACTGGATACATAAAGCAGCAGACCGGGCTAGGTGGCGTACCGCGGGAGAGGCCTATGTCCAGCAGTGGACTGTAACGGGCTGATGAGGATAATGCTCAACATAATTATAACAGACCACAAAATTAGAAAACTTTGTTATTATATTATCGTTACAATAGAGGTACCTGATTGTCTAATAAACTAATGGAGATGTCAAAGTTAGTAAACCACAATCAGCAGCAGGACATTGGTAACGGAGCAATGAATCAAAATCGATAGTCAAAGGGAGGGGTCGTACTCCGTTGAAACTGTCAACTTTTGCCACCAGTTTCAAGTCAGATGAAATAATACTTACGCGGTGCAAGGCATGAGATTTTGTCTTAGTGTAGAAAATCAAGAATTTGGCCAGCACTTAATTGTTAAACGACCATTAGAATTAGATCATTGGATCATAACTATAAGCCTAATTATATTGATTAATTCTAATAACTTTGATTGTAAAAAATACGAATGATAGATGATCATTGTAAATGTGCAGAAAAATTTCTCCTAATTTATGATATAACTATGGTTATTTATTTGTGATAATTTGTCTTTTGGTAATTACAATAAAAAAATACTATTAATTCAATTTTTTATGTTTTAACCACGACAACATTTCCTTTATTTAAAATTGGTACTAAAATCCTGGACACACAAAAATGCTTTCGCTTTCCTCTTCAAAGATTGTTAAGAGATTCAAAGTATAGAAAACCACGCATAGCTATGTTTTCACAGGCGACTGTGGCTTGTGATTGATTATAATTGAAACGAGGAGTTAGGGATGATGCAGGTCACAATTATTTTCGTTCTGCCAATCTCACAGACCATAAGCAAGAAAGAAAACCATTTTATTTATCATTAACTCAGGAAAAAAATGTATACAAGCAAGTAAAATTAGACTATAACTAGACTGTCTACTTTATCTACTATAACTAAACTATCTACTACTAGTGAAAAAATGTATGTATAACCACCTTATAAAGAAAAGAAGGCAGTAGCATGTCGTGGCTGTGACAGATGGGAGGCCGCTTAGCTTTAAAAAGTCATGCAGTGGCGCGGACCACGACACAACGCTGACTTTCAGCGACCACCCTGCTATGCCATATACATATTAAGGTACAAAGATTAGATGCTGTCGCGATCTTGAAAACTGTAGAGTTTTCGGTGAATGAAAAAAAATTGCTGTCAAATTTTCTCGTACACATGAATTGCACAGCATGAAAATCCTTAAAATATTTTGAAATTCTAAAAAGATATTTCAATCTGTGAAACGAGAGACTGCGGGTTCGATCCCCGCTCTGAAACAAATGTTTGTGTAAATCACAAGTATTCGTTTCGGGTCTGGGTGTTTGTGAGACCAAAAAGTCTCTCGTAGTTCCTGATACCCACGCCACTAGACTCGGTCTTAGTGACTCCGCACTAACACACAGGACTATGTATGTGACTGTTGAGTGTATTTATTATTTATTCATAAATCAAACTAAAGACTGTTCTAAGGCTATACTTACAGCGTAAAACTGATCAGCCTTTCGCTTGTAACTCACACCATTTATGAAGTAATGCCTCGACGCGGCTCAGTGGGTCGCGAAACGGATATTTTTGTTTGAAGCCACTCTTTGTGGATACAACGAGGTTTGCTGACGAACTGTCATTATATAACCGTGTTTACTCTCTAATATTAAGCCTTATACTTCAGTACTACGTGGGGTGTTATAGTAATTAAACGAAGCCGTCGGTAATGCGGTTTCATAATTATTATGATGATCAACAGATGAAGGTACTAAGAATTGAGATAATGGCCTAAATGACAAAACTGGGTTACAGGTAACACACTAAGGCTTCATTGCACAAACCAATGTTAGTTTGTGCCTGTAACTTTGACTTTGACAATGTCGTCGCCATACATTTATGGGATTGACGTTTTCAAAGTTAAAGTTATGGGCAAAGTTAGTTCGTGCAATTGGCCCTAAAATTCCTTTTTTCTTGCTATAGATTAGTGTTATTAACATACCAATACATATCTTAAAAAATCGAAAACGTTACCAAAATCAAAGAGCTCCTTTTAATTTATCGGACGAAAATACCCAAATAAAAACATGTAAATTATACATTTAACTCATATTTTACGTATCCTCTTACTTTGCATACTTTCTTACAAAAGCATTATTGTTGTTGATATTTTATATTTATACAAATATTAATACATCATAACAACCAAGGAGGGATCCAATTTAATTTCCAAAGCGAAGTACTCAGCTGCTTATTAAATTTATTTGATTGTTGAGAGTTCCCTAAAGAAATAACGCGTGGGAGTTTTTCATTTCCTTATACGATAATCATGTTGCCATAATAAATTCAATCGCGCTTTCATTGAATAATAAAATTGCGGATGTTTGTTGACGAAGCTTTGTGGGCTGTATAAAAGGGATTGTTTCTTGATTTTCATTGGAAAAACATACATAACTTTATATGGCTCAATGTACTTAAGTAAGGTTTTTGAATGTTGCCCCACACTCTGTTACTCCTGTATGGTTGATACATTGTTGGGGTATTTGCAGAAATAGTGCGCAGTGGCCTGTTGGTAACGGACACAGCACTGCACAAAAAATATATCATCAGGATACCCAAAACCAGTTTCAAAAGAGAAAATAGTAGGTACATTGTATTAACAGCTACAAGCTGATGTATTTATAACACAATTCCCGAAGTGGCAACGCGAATTTCCACATATCAATACAACGAAGCGCAACGAATGAGATTAAACGGGAAAATCAAATTAAAACGTCCCGTGTAATGAAAATTGATCCGTAATTAAGTGTCCGAAAATAAAATGGCCGAATTAACAACGAAATCAATTTGAATACGCGCAAATTATTTACGTAGAGCTTTTTGCATGGAACTTTTTGTGAGCTTTTGAAAGCTAACGAAGGCGGGCGATTGTGGTCGATGACAATCGCGTCGTTAACGACACGACGGCGCGGTGCTTTGTTCTTCGAAGGATATTTCTGAGGAAAAATTTCGGCTGCTCCCGACTTGTATGGAATGGTGTGAAATGATTTAATTGGATGTCGGGATTAAGCGGCTCAATAGGAGGGGCTCTGATGTAGTGCGCGGAAAATTAACTCAAATTAAAGGTCACGAGTTCATTCCTTGCGGTGGGATAAATCTTTGTGATAAGTAAATGCTCCGAAAGTGGGTTTTGTGAGATCGATAAATTTACCGTTTCTGATATCTGCGTATTCATTCTGTGATCTGATTTCATCAGATTAATAATTTTCTATGAAGTCAGAGCAATAGCAACCCGGCTACCAGACTTCGACTGTTTCTAGTTGTATTGGGATTTTTAAAATTATTTTTTATTCATCAAAGATTTTGTGTTACATGACCCTTCATAAAAAAATGTGTCAACTACTATTGTCCGTCAAGTTTCAACCCGAAACCGTCGTGGACAATACCAGCCTTTCATAATCGTGTCGGTAATTACCAACGAGTGTTGCCAGCAGTTGGGAGTTCCCCAAAACAGTTCGTAAACAATACGTTATTGTTATAATGTTGCCGCGTTATTAAAGACACCCGCGCTGGCTTTACGAGGAGAATATTTTTTTACTGGCAATATTTTTTGTTTTAAATCTTTTATGGTCTTAAAACAATTTGGAGTTAATGGTAACTGCGATTGTTATGGGATGTTGCTGTGGCTTTAGATGTAATAAGGCTTAAGGGTGAATGGATTTTTGTTTTATGTTTGTTTTTTAATAGCGGTATAGCCTGGCTTCGCTCTGGTAAAATTACTATCCAGTTCCGTTTCTATAGAATGCATTTAATGAATTTTCGATTTTAACACACCGTTAATACATTTGACAGGTAATCACGAATATTTTTTAAAGTAAAATCCAACAAAATTATATTTTTTCTGAAAAGGATTTATTTAATAATAAAATAACTCATAGAGAAGTTAAATATTTGATGAACGGAACTAGTACGTTTTCAGAATACGGGATTAAATTCCGAATACGTAGTACAGAGTTATAATTAATTTTTGTTCTGCCAGTGTTGGTTCGTAAATATAATTCACTTGGTTTAAAACTCCAACTTATTACAATCGTTTATTAAATTTAAAGTGGAGTAGTTCAGTTTTTAGAAAGTAATAAACTAGTTGAAAGGTAAACTGACGGACTAAACAAAGGATTTTGAATTGTTACCTAATATTTACTATCTAAATCATAAATCTGCCTCCAACAGGTCACTGTGGAAATCATTAGGAGAGGCCTATGTTCAGCAGTGGACTTCCTTTGGCTGATGGATGGATGATGATGAAATCATAAATTAATTCTGGAGTAGAGAAGTATTGTTTTTCACTGAGAACTGTCTATATTTTAACATAGAATTCCCGAGTCTTTTTTAAAGCGGTAGAATCCAAGAGAGGTAGAGAAATATAGTAATCCTGTGTACTTAATATTTCTCTATAACGATTTGACAGAAATGTAAATCCTTAGGCCAGTGTGGTTGTGTAATATTACGGTATAAAATACCGTAATGGCGTAGTTGTACTACGGTATGATTATAAAGCAGAGGACTCGGGTTCGTACTTCGGGTCGGGCAAAGTGATATTGGATTTTTATATTTCTTATTAGCCCGGAGGCAGGAATCTGTACCCGGTATGGCGATAAACTCGCCCCCTATCAAATCTTGGGACGGAACATAAAGCGAATCTTTGGTGCCCTGGTTGCATCTCTGCTATCCCTTCTGGGCAAAAGGCGGGATGTTTAAGTATGAATCAATGTATGTAATTTTTTTTATTGCATAAGTCCGGCAAACAAGCAAACAGGTCACTTGGTCGTAAGTGATCACTGCCGCCTATTAAAATCCACAACGCTGGATCATGGATATGTTGCCGGCCTAAGTGGGAGGGGAGCAGCAAGGAAAAAGGATGGGAAGAGGAAAGGGGTATTGGGCATCCAGCAAAATATCTCTATCGCTATTTCAACAGCCAATTGTTATTTATTTCACGCACGCAAATCGGTTACGAATACTCCATATTACCTGGTACACCCTATTTATTTTCACATTATAACACCAATTTCTAAACGGTATATTTATAGCCCAAAAATGGCTGCAGCGAGAATATTCTGAGATAAACCGAGACGCGGCGCATGAATAATGTATGCGGTTGATCTCAACCTCGGCCAATATTTGAGCAGCCGACGTGGTTCCGTGTGTCAGACTGTACCTGGGCTAAGTCTGTTACATGGACTTATACTTAATAGATGCAAAGTTTAGATGGTAAACTTCATACTTCAAAAGTAAACATAGTCTTGTGAAATTGCGTGCTGGTATGCTGATAATGTTGCGCTAACATAAAAAATATTCAATTGTTGGATGAAAATGGATTGGATGACTGCCTCGGTGGTGGTAGTATTGCAAAGCTGAGGTGAGGTCTTGGGTTCGAATTCCGGGTCGGGCGAAGTGATATTGGATTTTTCTATCCATTACCAGCCCGAAGTCAGGAATTTGTGTCAGATATGGCGAAAATGATGTGAGTTTACGTATTATGTATGTTGGATGAAAATAACTGTATCAAAACAGTGGCACATGTTGATCATACAAAATAGAATGAAAAATCTGTCGTAGTTTCTAATACCCACGACACAAGGCTCGATGTTAGTGTGGAGTCAGGACTATGTGACTATTGCGTGTATCTATCCATCTATTTATAAGACATACATCACCAACTTCCTACTTTTCTACTAACCACACTCAATTTACATTCAAATATATGTATTATTTTATGTATTTTCCAAAAAATATCCTATGATGTTAAAGGAAAGGTATTTATTTAAAGATATTTATTGTCTAAAGAAAATAATACAAATCTAATATTAATGATCAAGCTTTCTCAAGATATCTCAGCAAATAAATAATACTTATAACAATGAAAATATTTATGCTAAAATTACTAAAATATTTTACCCTAGAGGTTGAGTTAATTAACAAAAAAATAGACATGATTTTCGGCAGAATGTTTTAAGTTGATTTTTCATTTTTCTCTTGATATTGAATTAAGGTTGTCAAAAGTCTGGCCTTAAATTGAGGCGGGTGCTGAATGAAGACTCTCTAAAGATTCGGTGACGTCTTCGTGTTCTACAGACGAGCGTTTTATCTCTGACAGTTTAATTATAAAAATTCTTTACACATAATTTAAACACGCGTTTAGCTAAACTATGTTCTAAACACCCTAAACTCTTTCCAACTCTCTGCTTTACAAAATGGTCTTTGAACATAGTTTATTCTCTCTAAAAATTTAATATACCTGGTGATTTAAAGTATAATCATAACTCATAAGTTTGCTTCACTTCCGCTTAGCTATACCAAGGCTATACCGTAAGGAGGCCCAAGCCACGACCAAATTTATTTGTCCTATTTAAATTCTTCTTATAATTTGCTGATAATTCTATATTCGACGAGGCCATTAGGTCCAGGGATTTCCAAAATATCTATATTAATTAATTTACATTTTACAATAACTGTATCGCTGTCGCTTAACTATCCCAAGGCTATACCGTAAGGAAGCACATCGCGGCGACATGTATGGGCCCTATTTAGCTTCTCTTTTCTCACTAAATGTTCATGTATCGCATATTAACAGATTGGTCTCGTCATTTACTAACAATTGGACTGGTGTGTACGATGAAATCCTTAAAAAATCCCATAAAAATGTCAAGATTAACACACAACCGTCCACATAATATACTCGTACGTAGTGCTGTAGCATTACTAAAACTCTCAACTCACAATGTGTTCAAAGATTTTGTTCTTGGGTGAGTGTCGCCCACAAAGAGAGTAGTTTATTTATTTATAAATTCTTTATTGTTCACCAGGTATATAACATTATTACCAATGGACAACGCTTAAAATTAGAGTAACAATAAAAGTTATGATTTAAAAATCTTCATTCTTAATTTTCTTATTCCAACGATTGCAAAAGCAGCGTTAAACGCTCGTCTACGTCTTTTTAAAAGATCTTCTCTTCGAGTTAATTAAGCTATCCTTTGTTATAATCGCGGCTCTATGACCCCAAATCGGCGTCCCCTGACCTTAGGACATCTAGATCACCCACGCAGTGATGACACTTAGATCAGCCGAGTTGATAGCCCTTAATCGATTCTTCGGACTATATTAAATGACAAGTTATTGTTGATATTAATATTTTTCCTACGGTCCACATGTCATAATTAATACAAGGCGGTGGGCAAATAATATAGGGATAAAGGTATAACACGATTGCTAACAAATCAATCAAAATATTTTAACTGTCGAATAAAACCACATTATTTATGATTTGACTAGATGGCTCCGTTCATCCATTGAGATTACTGTGTGTGTATTGCTGGACTTTGTAAAAAAAATGCTAGTGAGGATTGTAAATATTTTAACAATCCTGACATATCAACAATTCAATATCAATTTAACAATCCTTGACATAGTAGGTACGACAAGTGTAATATAAACTATATATAGTAACTATATAATCTTATAGTTTTTCTTCAAGTAATAATCTTGGAAGTCCACAATTGTATAAAACGCGATAAAATTCAATTGGACAACCTGCCGACTTGCTCCAGCCTTATAACATTATAAAGTCGAACATTTTTCCAGCGCTCCGGGTAAACAAGCCGAGCGAGAAAAAAACCCGGTTGAGGAGGAAACCTCGCCGTCCCTATTTCCATTCACTCAACGAAAGGAAACTGCCGGGACAGCTTTTCATTCGGTCTAAAGCGCGGAGGCCGCGTAAACGAATAGACGACATTCGCCAATAATAAAATCAAACGGTCTCGTCTCTCGTCTTTGCGAAAACGACGCGAAATCGAATTTGCCGCGGTCGGATTCGCCCCGATGTTGTTAGATGCAGTGGGAATTTACTTTATTAGGTGCCGACTTGCGGAATTAGCGGCAATTTGTTGTTTTATTGAATGAGCGAAAGCTTTTAAATCTTACAAATCTGGAGCAGATTGGATGGGTAATTGACTGGCGAGTCTATTGGAGTTTGCAGTTAACTGACACTTTTTTCTTTTCAGATAGATATATATCATTAGAGCATTTGATCGGATTAAAACCGTAGCTATTATTTAACCGATGCTTTGAAACTAGCTAAGGACACTGAAATAAAAGCAATTTGATCAACTTTCAATTTTTACAAGACCGGTGAGATCTTCAATAAGAAGAATATAAAGAAGAATTATGCTTGTGAAAGGTGGTATTACTGTAAAATCTTATAATATCTAAGTATACAAGAATGTATAGTATAAATGTTACCAAACAAATTTTACAATTATACTGCATAACGATCCAATCAGTGATCAAACCGATCTAATATAAAATCTTTCAATAATACTTTCACGAGTGCTACAAATAAAACACCAATAAACAATTCATACTCTTTTATATACAGTAATCGTTATATGAATAATCAGGTCGACGTTTACATATAATTCGATTCGCTTACATTCGCAAAAAATGGTTTAGTGAGACACTTTTACTTTCGACTATATTAGAAAGTGATTTTATTATTGAAAGTAAATTGAGTGTATTTTTTTTGTATTGTATTGTATCAGCCCATATACGACCCACTGTAGGGCACGGGCCTCCTCTACAATCGAGGGTACGATTGAGAGTGGTTAGGCCATATAGTCCACCTCGCTGGCCTAGTGCAGGTTGGCGGACTTTTACATACCATAGAAATAATAAAGACATAGATATAGAGTGATATAGATTAGCGATAAAACTGCCTCCGTCACAAACTTTTTATTTGTGGAATTATTTGTGTACCTATTTTTTTATTTAACCTATCTCATTCCACCGCTGGGCAAAGGTCTCCCTCCAAAGTTCGCGTTCTAAAGAGATTTCAAGCCACATGGGCTCGAAAGTATCCAGGTCGTCTCGCCAGCGTTTCTATTGTCACCGTAATATCCAAACTTTTGAGGGTCCCATAGTTCCTAATTGTTCCTCTTTATCATCCTCTATCTCTAAAAGTTGGCAATATACATACAATTGTCCGTATTTAATAATATCTTGAGGGATAACAACTCCACTCATGAACGTAGATCTCTCTTAACAATTTCCACAGCGATATCTTGGATCAATTGAAAGCGGCCTGCTGCATGCAGCCAGCGATTTCATGGAACTTTCATAAGGCATACATAAACTCACGCCTTTTTCCCAGAAGGGTTAGTCAGAGGCGCCACCTTGACGCCCACATTTCACCTTGTATGTTCCATCCTACGATGTCATAGGGCACAAATTCCTGACTCCGGGCTGATCACGAATTGCAAAGCCATCATCACTTTGCTCGACCCGGGATTTGAAACCGAGACCTCAGCTTTGCTATCGTACCGTAATACAACTACGCCACCAAGGCAGTCACGTTCATAAGGTTGTCCGTTTCATTACGGTCTGAGTATACATGTATAAAAAAATACACTGATATTTATTTATATGGATTATGTATAATATTCTTTAATCACAGGAGCGTTGCTAGTCTTTCATCGAGTTGGAGAGAAAAAAGGGAGAGATAAGTCGTCATTTCTTTTCGATGTGACCATTCAATTTGGATTTCATTTGATAATCATTCTCTTTTTCATAATCAACGATAGAATTTCTATCGTATATGGTAGATATGGAATATACATGAAATGCTAACTCAAATTAAAGTGCTTTTAATACAACAATATATTGGGTGTAAGGATTAAATACTACTGATGGGCATACATTAGTCAAATAAAGAAACACTTAAATACAACATTTGACAGCATCCGTGGCGCAGTTGGTTACACGTCGGCTGCGAAACGAGAGGCTGCGGGTTCGATCCCAGCACCCAGGCAAATGTTTGTGAGAGCCACAAGTATTTGTCTCGGGTCTGGGTGTTTAGGAGACCGAAAAGCCTCTCGTAGTGTCTGATACCCACGACACAAGACTTGATTGGTCTTAATGTGGGGTCAGGACTATGTATTCAGGACAATGTATACTCAAATTACCAAGTATGTGAATTTAAAAACTTACAATAAGTAGAACGATATTTGATAGTACTTAATCAGGATAACAACTTTACAATATTTTTTAATAATTTGTATTGATTCAGTATTTTCCCAAATGTCCAATCTTAAATGAAACAATAGCTAATTAAAAAAACTTCATCAACACAGGACGGGGTAAAAGGGACTTATACGATGATCATAATAAAATACAAAGGTTCGTCTACCAATTTTCTAATTCAAGTAATAAACGAATACAACTAAGTACATCGGTAAAAACTTATAACTATTTCCCTATCCATACATTCGAGTTACACGCTACACATTACGTATCACATATTATTTTGGACGTGTTAATTGTGACTATAGATTGGAATCCGTATGGCACGATGAAGGACTGAATTAGGAAACATTACTTATTAGCGAGAATGATGAGACGAGCAGGTCGAGTATTATGGTAAGCGTCATGCTCATAAACAGGAGCGATGCTATTTATGTCGGTAAGAGGATACATTGAAACCACGTGGTCAACTTTGACAGCTTCCGTACCGCAGTTGGTTAGACGCAGGCTGAGAAACGAGAGGTGGCCGGCTGGATCCCCAAAGGCAAATGTTTGTGAAGCTCACAAATATTTGTCTCGGATGTTACTGTTTGTGAGACCGAGAAGTCTCTCATAGTTTCTGATACCCACGACACAATACTTAATAGATCTTAATGTGCGGTCAGGACTATGTATGTGTTTATTCTAACTAAACCAAATTTTACAGCAAAATAATTGCTGACGAGGAAATTGTATAGTTAGTCATTATAATGAGGGTTTGGCCCTGCACCGGGGCAAATATTTATGTGATCCTCAAATATTTGTTTAGGATCGGTGTTGTGTGGAACCGCAGACACTTGTTATTTCTGATACCCGCAACACTGGGACACGTATTTTTGTAGACGTTTAGTGTTATGTGGAAATGTTGACCAATTTTTATTTCTTACTCATCAATGTTACACGCGTTGTTTGTGTGTTTTAGAAACTACGAGACTCTTTTTTCGCTCACAACGTTACGCTCATACTCGGCTTCAAATTATACATCAAATTCCTTTTTAATGTGTTAAGTACAGTGAACCATATTTATCATCTTTCAATAGTATTCAGCTTGTTAGGAGGTACTTCCAATTACCCTACACTGGCACTCAATAGCACATATTCTACAATAGAACCATTAACAATTTCTCATTCATAACAATTCATTTCCATGGAATTCCCTTCATCAATTGTCTTCAATTCTTCAGTTATACCGTATAGGTGGCTAGAGGCGTCATTTCCACTGATTTGACGACTGGTGCTGCTGGTGTGTTCGGAGGTAGAAGGAGGACTGCGCCAAGTTTGGAGTTCTTGTGAGTGGCGCCCACTCGCAGTAGTCCTCGCTTCGCCGCCACCACGAGTAGAACTCCTACTGATAGCGTGAAGGAGAGGATCTGGAACGAGACAATTCTGGTAAAAATATGTTCAGCACACTTCTTGATCTTTAGATTTTGTATGATAATCCTCTCTCGCCGAAGAATATTTTTCTGGATTGCATGTACTATTAGGTGTAATGCAGTCAATATGATGTACTAACTACACAATAATATGTAGACCGTGCAAATAACTACGCTGTCACTAATTAATAGTTAAAGTAATACTAAATAATTAAAGTGCAGTATCCACAAACAATATGGATGACTATGGGTTATAGTACAGTATAAAAAAAACTCTTCTAAGAATTGCTAATACACTGCGATTCTCAGAACAAATTTCAATAGACCATTAAAATCGCTTGGTTCGTCAAAACACAAACATCACTTCATGTCATTTGAGAATTCTTGATAAGTGAAATCGATCCATAACAGATGCGCTGTTGAGTTCATGAGACTTATTTGAATAGTTACGCCCCTCTCACAGACTCGTTCTATAAAATGTTTCTATAGGCTATTGTCTTTCTAATTGGCATTATCTCGAATAGCACTTTCAGTTCGCCTAAATTAAATTCTGAGATTTATAAAAATCCTTAAATAGATTGTATTAGACTAACAACTCGAATATTCTTTACGGTATCAATTATAACTAAAACAATTCTCCGGTATGTAGACGTTTAATTATTAAAACGAACCTTATCTATTTAAACATGCATTATCCTCAATGCTGCGTATTAACAATACAGACTAACGTTTGTTATTCAACAGATGTCATTAAAGGCATTGAATACTTGAATAACAACTCGCCGGAAATCAGTAAGACGACCTCTTACAATCCAGAATCAGTCTCAATGTTCTGAGAAATGTCTACAATACTTAATATTACTAGAAATGCAAACGGACAAGCTTTTGAATGTCTGAATCTATTGAGACTAATATTGACGCTGAATTTGAGCTGAAACAGCGGTTCAGGTTTAATTGGTTTTGTAAATGCATCACCGACTTTTAAATTTCGAAGGCTAGGAGAGTGATAACTGCAAAAAAATTATCTAAAAATGATAATGGGACATATGTGGGCTATCCATATGATCTCTAGATGTAAACATGGAATAGTACACTTATCAGAAACCTTTAAGCTATCGAAATTAGGTCGATCGATCAGATAACATTGTCATTTTTTCGTAGGTCGTTTGATTAAAATCAGTTGTAGTACACAATTTCCCACTTTGTACTTAATGTTTAGCGCTCCAGTTAGGTTGTCGACATTTGAAACACTATACCGCTAGCATAATTATTTATTTACGCTCTACTTAAAGGTCCTAAGGTTATAGGCTCGTGCCTATAACCATGCACGTAGACATGACAACTGTTCTACATGATGGTGCCTTGAATATACTAACTTTGTAAGTTGATATTCTAGTTTAAATTATTAATAAAATTACAAAATATTTACATATAAAGAATCAATAAAACGTGAACAAAGAATACCTGCATTTTGAACAAAGATTTTGTTATCAACTGTCAATTGCACTGAATACTCGTACAATAGCGATAATTCATAAGCGGATACAAATTAATTTTAATTTTTATTGCTCTTATTTTATAGTTGCCAAATCGCACCTTGCCAACGTGGTGGGCTATGGCCTAACTTTTTTTAATCGTACTCTCGATTGTAGGACAGATCCATGCCCTTCAGTGAGACGTATAAGAGCTGAATTATTGTTTTTATCTTGGATGCATATTTGTGTCTATTATTGTCATACATTAGCAGTCTTATCAGTCATGACTGAGGCAGATCTGTCACATAGATCCGTGTATCTATGGCTAATTAGAAAGGTATGAGCCTCATTTCCCGCGGACAAATGCTTGTACAATTCTTTGTACTACAGGTCACAGGAGAGGTTATGTGGAGGGGGGCCGTAGTAGTTCATGTGCAGGTAATATGTCAATAATTCTTACGATGTCAATAACATTTAACAATGGAACATCATTCCATTGTCTGGTGCGCTCTTATGCGAAGTTACTAATACGTGTGGACAGATGTTTTTAGAGTTTTTGGACTACTTTACATAAAGCAGAATAAATAGATAAATAACAAACACGTCACGAGATGCGAAACGTTTTTGGTATTTCCCTAATATTTTAATTCGATGTGGTGTGATGAAATATGGATTTTTTTGGTATTTTCTAATGTTGCAAGGCGCGGTATGACGGTTGGTGAGGAATTTTTATTTCTTGGTATTACCTATATTGATACCTTGGGGTTTTAAAGGCATATATTTTAGTTTTCTTAGGATTTTAACTTTATCTACGTACTTATTAAACTAGTACATTGTAAACGTACGTACTTATAAGTATATTATAAACTGCATACGCCCTTTGCCCTACACAATTGGCTCTCATAAATCGATTAAAATCGTAATTTTTCCGTGAACCAGCAGTTACGCGGTTATCTGTTGGTCATGAAAACATTAACCGGAATCGAAACATCAACCTTCCTTGCAGAAAGTCAACTTGATAGAATTCTAAAACAGCAATGCTGTCTTAAAAACCCGCACGTTTTTGCCTGTACGTAGATTTACTCCATTAATATTCTTATCACCTTGTTGACTCCAGGTAAATATTATGTTTAATATTATGAATCACGTGTTTTTCTCGGAATTAAATAATGATGTACGGTCGCCTACTGCTCTTTTGTTTGCGCAGTAATACGTAAATGATAAAATTCACACGCTTCCAAAAATAACACGACTTTCATTGCTTTAAAATATCGAAAACATTGGCAAGCGTGTGTGATATGAGATCCTTTCGATCTTATTGCGTAATTTAAATACGTTTTTTCCACATAATGTAATGTTCCATACTTACATGTTATGAAAGAGGGCTAACAATTGTACGATAGGTATATTATCGATTCTATAATTTAAGCAGCGCTAAAATACCACGCTAATAAATTAAACAATTTATAGGCAAGTTGTAAACCCACAATGTTAAACCTGTGACGTTAAGAATTTTAATGAGACAAAGCGAACGTTGACGAAACTCGTTCCAAATTTAAAATATTTTATTTACAAAAAAACTCACCAAAGAAATCCCAAAAGTGGCCATAACTTCGTACGATAGAAACATTTTGTTAATAATCACAAAATAAACACGCGAAAATATGTAAACAATAAAAAAATGCACACGTGCTAGTCCGTTGCACTAATCGTCGACAATGAGAGCTGAGACAGGGAATTAAATGTCACTCAATGGTGCTCCACTATCTAGACACAGTGATTCGCTGTGTCTGTATTAACAATTGAATGCGAGGTCATTTTAGAACTCAGTGCGTAGTTGGAACACGCTGTAACGGTTGTCAGTATGGAGCGGCAACGTCGCGCCTACGTCATATAAACTGGTTTCGTCTTTCGAAGGCGCACGCGCTGACAGCGTTTTGTATTTTTTATCTGTGGCAACAGGATTGCCAGGTGATACATTTTTTATTATTAACAAACTTCACTCGGGGTATTTTATTTTTTTAAAAAGTAGGGATATATTATCCTTGAATTTATTTACATGTTTTTTTACGATTGATATTGAAATAGTTTTGCTTTTAATATTCGGAAGAAAGTACCTATGTAATATGTAGGCGGTAAGTGTATGTTAAGATTACAAATTAACATATTTGTAATCTTAACATAATATGAATTCAATATTTAGATTTGTAGTAATAGCGAATGTCGAAATACTGGTCTATATTTAGAAAGTTAAATCCGGTGCCATGTACATACTACATAGCATTAACATTATACCTACTTTATAACACAATGCATCGTTTTCCTCGTCCATCGCGTACGTATGGTCGCGCCTATATAAAGGCGCCAATGGTTTTCCATTCAATGTATATTTACATAATGAATGACGCATAGTAACGTCTGAGAGCTAAGCTACGAGTACTATAATTAATTCATCAGTCTGTATTTGTCGATTGCAGGATATAGAACAAACGTAAATGATTGGCCCACAAACACACGCAGGGCAGAACATATAGTCAGTGTAGTAACGCAGCTTAGGTGATAGTGGCACTGCTGTTTAGAACTTTAATATTTATGTAGTATAAGTATGTATATAGGTCACTGAGACTGTACTAGAGGCGACATCGCGTACAAAATATTTGCAACAAAAAAGTATGGTGCCGTTCTGTTGCTATTTCTATCACTCCTATGGGCTACGCAGTCACATATCTTCCCTCTCACTTTACTGATTTCCCGAGTGCCTACAGCCTACTAATATAATATAAAGCTCAAGAGTTTATTTTAACGCGCCTAAAGGAGGGGACTATTAACGAAAACTTTATATGAATGGTTTCTCCGTCAAAAAGTATCTGCACACGGGCGAAGCCGGGCGTAGCCGCTGTAATAGATATCTATAGGTATATTTAAATAGGCTATCAGAGTCACGTATCACAATGTAGGCGAGCGGATGACCGTCCCATACAAGGAGCTCCATCATGTCACATTTGTAAATACAATTCATTTGCATTGAATGTCGGTTTGCGTACTGATACTTATTTTATTGCTTCCTATTCATTCATATTTGACCTCAAAATATTTGTGAATGCCGTTTCTTGTGTTTGAAGACGCCGATATTCTATACTAGGTTTTAATATACGATTTTAGATATTTTTTAATACCACGGGCTATTTGTCCCAGAGAAAATAATATGCATCTTTATGCAGTACTAGTACCAGTAATAAAAGAAACACATTTCTCCATCATTTTTAATACAAACATAAAAAAGACTCATAGAGTTATTAAGCATTAGAAGTGGCGTTGTATCTGCTCCTGTAGAATATCCTGGAGAGGCGCGCGGTGATGGCGATTCCTTGCCAGGTCTCTTCTACCATGTGGTCCATGTAAGTGGCCGGGACCCTGAAGTCGTATCCATAGCCGGGGAGCTCCAGGGTGTAGGCGAACGGGACTCCGACCAGCTGGAAGGGAAATTGTCTTTATTAGCATATGATGAGGTTTGAATTGCGGATGTGATTGACTAGACCGACCTTTGGAGAAAAAAAATAACTTATTTACATGTTTCATAAATATTAAATGACGGGTCTGTAAAGGCAAGAACGCCATTGTATGTTTTATGTACGATCGCATATATCCGTAGCAACATTATAAACTGTGTCGTGATTTGTGCATCCTTTTTCATCCATCCATCCATCCATCAGCCAAAGGAAGTCCACTGCTGAACATAGGCCTCTCCCAATGATTTCCACAGTGACCTGCTGGAGGCAGCCTGCTTCCAGCGACGTCCGGCGACCTTTACCAGGTCGTCTGACCACCTAGTGGGTGGACGTCCCACGCTGCGCTTTCCGCTTCGTGGCCTCCATTCGAGAACTTTTTGGCCCCATCGGCCATCAGTTCTCCTTTTTCAATATAATAGTAAATACCATTCTGATAAAATTTAAAATGTCTGAATTGCTCATAGAAAAGCAGGCCAGTCAATTTATAACTACCATAAATAGTCCATTTGATATAGATTTTTAATTAATAATAAATAAATACACCCAAAAGTCACATATGTACATAGTCCAGTAGGGTAATTCAAGTAATTTTTTGACGCGCCGATCAAGTTGCGGTGCAGTTGCAATTAAGTTTACGTCTTAGTGCAAAATGGTATTCTTGTAATTGTCTAGCTGCGCGTGAACTGCACCTAAGCTATGGGTAAACTGCGCAGGTGCTGCGCGTCAACTATACGTCAGTCGTATGCAAGAAGCTTACACGTGAATACCGATCGAGTTGCGATCTGGATCACGCACATAAAACACGCAGCAGTAGAATACGCTAAACCGCTCGCGTGACGCCGACTTGACGCGAGCGTATCTGACAGCGGTTGTCAAAATTACGAGAATACGAACAGGTTCGGTTTTGATCGAAACTTAACTGTAACTGCACTGCAACTGAACTTATTTAATTACGTGAATTACCCTACTGATCCCACATTAAGATCAATTAAGTCTTGTGTCGTAGGTATCAGAAGCTACGAGAGACTTTTTGGTCTCACAAACACCCAAATCCGAGACAAATACTCGTG
This sequence comes from Theretra japonica, assembly GCA_033459515.1. NCBI lineage: Eukaryota > Metazoa > Arthropoda > Insecta > Lepidoptera > Sphingidae > Theretra > Theretra japonica. Next base: position 12,256,466 of record CM065942.1, read on the forward strand.
GGCTTCACAAACATTTGTCTCGGTGCGGGGATCGAACCCGCGGCCTCTCATTTCACAGGCGGCGTCTAACCAACTGCGCTACGGAGGCTGTCAAATTAGTCGACTAGGTTCATTAAGATGCAACTACTATCATTTTAGCTGTGGAACATTACAAGTACAAGAATATTCGACCATAAATTCTTTACATTGAAAAAATTATAATGTCTCTCGCTTGATAAACACGCTCCTTATCAGCTGTTATCATCTCTCTAATCGGCAGATAGCTGAGCAATTATAGTCTCTATTACATTGATAAAACACGTTTACTAACGAGACTCGTAAAGTACTACGCAGCAAACGTATGAGATGTGAACAGATATTTCGTCTAGAGACTTCTACAGTCCCGAGGACGCGCAGATTTTATAATGACAATATAGTGTTTACAATACATCTAAGTGCAGTGAAATTCAAATACAATGTCTTTTAATAATTGATAATTATGCCGGCCTGTTTGAGGCTGTATACCTATATGTATATACCTACAGAAGATGTAGCCATAACCCAATATACTTTTGTGAGCGTGGATAAAGATGATATAGTATAAAAATATAAACATTTTCAAACAACAACGTTACAAATTCTGCACAAAGAGAATAATTTTATGAATATTAAAAATAGACACAACACTGAATCCTATGTTATTTAATTATTATTCAACCTCGGCTACTCCGTGTGTTTTAATTAATTGCTTAAAATATACCAACTAAAAGATAGTTAATTAATTACTCTAATTACGTTACTAAAATTAAATTTAATTATGCCCATTTTACTGAATAAAGTAGCCTCAACAAGATAAGAACACCAAGCACCTAATTCTCAGTACATTCTTACTATTAATTACCTTTTACCTTCTTAATTAATATAAAATTCAGGACTGAAAACGATTACGTACCAATTATGCTAATGACAGCTATCGTTACATCGTTCAGCGAAACTTTATAATTATTTGGTAATTCTAACACTAGTTAAGTTTAATTAAAATTATCTTTAAAATTTTATCACAGGTCTCAGTTATTCTAATATCTTCATTGGCGTTTTTATAACTGAAATTCTAGCTTTTATTACGTATTACTTTAATATTTTGGTCACATTGCCGAGCTCGGATGGCAAATCTAAGGATGGATCTAAATCGCACCCTGTCTTACCTGAAAACTTCGTAATAAATTGTCTTACCTGTCCATAATCCTGGGCACTTCCAGAAGTTCCATACAGAACCATGGCGCTATTTCCTACCAGGTAGAACCCGGCTTGAGGGAGTTTTACAGCATCCATGACGGCCCCCATAGCCGCTGCTACGTGGTGCAACTGAGCAGCATTGGGGGGCAGGGTATTATCCCCATATCCGAACAGAACATAGTTCCCATGACTGTGGATGTTGTTGTACAGCTGGATTCTGTTGATGTATTGCAAGAGGATGTCTCGGACGTATCTGGTCTCGGGTTCAGAGAAGGCGTAGGGGCCAGGGAATGTTTGGGCGCAGGGGTTGGTGGAGACCCCAGTGGTGTTGAAAGCGACGTCGAAGTTCCTGTTGCCGTCCACTCCGAAGCAAGTCTCGCTTATTGTGAGGTTGACGGAGCGAGTCCTGCGCCAGAGGCGTTCCTGGAAATTGTGTTTATGTTGAAAATTTGGGTACAAGTAGACCGAGGGGAGATCGTACAAAAAAAATTACAAATAATACTAATAAATGCTTTAACTATCGATGAAAAATTGCATTATCATGTATTTTGTTCCTTCTTATATCTGTCTACTTGCGTATTTCTAATTTAGTTTTATTTTGTGATTTACTGATTCAAATGTCTTAATCTAAATTTTCCTGTTTCAAGTTTCTGTTTACATTTGGCTGCGATATTATCAACAAAAAAAATCCCGGTATAGTAATGTGTAATAGTGTCGCAAAAATGTAATCAGTCTCCAAAAAAAGTTTTTTTTTATAGCGTAGGTCCGGCAAACGTGCGTGCAGGTCACCTGATGGTAAAAATAAACTAATAAGTACTAAGATCAGTACAATAAAATGTATGTACTACTCACGTCAGTATGAGAGTACTCGTATCCATCAGGGTTGACGAGAGGCAGTATGATCCAGTCGATGTCTTCAAGCAGGTCCCTGTCTTCAGTCCTGAGCTCTTCCACCAGCCTGTGTATGGAGTAGAGGGTTACTGGTGTGGTGACCCACTCGCGAGCGTGGATCATGGCGTCCATGAAGTAAATGGGCTTGCTGGGGTCCGTGAAGTTGGTGGTGGAGATCTGGGAGACAGAAAAAATATTGGTATGATATTTTTTGTGTTCTTCCCAAAATGGTTTATCTCAGGCAAGCAGCTGATAGTCAAATTATAAATTAAATCAGTCTACAACATGCCTGAAAGGTCATGTAATAAGGGAAGACAAAAGGAACACTTGATTTAGTGTTTCACGAAGACAAAATATTATTAAAAGTATAACCGATATTGACTTAATAAAGTCTATTACATTTTTTCATACCGACGGCATATTATAAAACTTTATGGTGTATTATTTAATAATGATTTATGCCATATATATTAGATTATTAACTTCATTCAACATCAACCGTTTCGAACTAATATAATCGAACTAAAGAACGTTCGCAATTTGTGACATTTTGTCAAAGAGCCTTTATTTATAAAAATATATAATTCATGTTGACATCAATCCTGAAAGGTGAGCATAATTTGGACGAGTCTCGACACAGCTCCAGTGGCGCAATTGGTTAGCGCACGGTACTTATAGCGCAGTACGTGAGCGATGCCGGGGTTGTGAGTTCGAGCCTCACCTGGAGCATGATTTTTTATATTATTTGTAGTGGGCACAGGTCAGTATAATTTGGACGAGTCTCGACACCGCTCCAGTGGCGTAATTGGTTAGCGCACGGTACTTATAGCGCAGTACGTGAGCGATGCCGGGGTTGTGAGTTCGAGCCTCACCTGGAGCATGATTTTTTATATTATTTGTAGTGGGCACACGTCAGTATAATTTGGACGAGTCTCGACACAGCTCCAGTGGCGCAATTGGTTAGCGCACGGTACTTATAGCGCAGTACGTGAGCGATGCCGGGGTTGTGAGTTCGAGCCTCACCTGGAGCATGTTTTTTTTATATTATTTGTAGTGGGCACAGGTCAGTATAATTTGGACGAGTCTCGACACAGCTCCAGTGGCGCAATTGGTTAGCGCACGGTACTTATAGCGCAATACGTAAGCGGTGCCGGGGTTGTGAGTTCGAGCCTCACCTGGAGCATGATTTTTTATATTATTTGTAGTGCGCACAGGTCAGTATAATTCGGACGAGTCTCGACACAGCTCCAGTGGCGCAATTGGTTAGCGCAGTACGTGAGCGATGCCGGGGTTGTGAGTTCGAGCCTCACCTGGAGCATGTTTTTTTATATTATTTGTAGTGGGCACAGGTCAGTATAATTTGGACGAGTGTCGACACAGCTCCAGTGGCGCAATTGGTTAGCGCACGGTACTTATAGCGCAATACGTGAGCGGTGCCGGGGTTGTGAGTTCAAGCTTTACCTCATTTATAGAGCACGGGTCGATATAATTTAAACCTTAATTTTTTTTTCTACTTACTTGTTTTGGAAAAAAAAACATTTTAATAAACTGGAACAGGGAAGACCCACCAGTCAATACGAAATGCTATATCGACGACCAATATATTTTCACCGTCATCATTTACCTTGAGATACTTAATGTCGCGTCCTTCGAAGCTTTGTCCAGCATTGACCAGAGTCACCAGGTTGGGGTACGCAGCGGCTATCCTCTCCATGTAGCTGTTGATCTGTTTGTAAACAATTACTTATGTTCATTCATTCCAATTGCATAGTATACAAAATACAATCTGAAGCAGAGAGGGGAAGGGATATGCCCATTTGAAGAAATGCCATATTTTCGACCTAAGATTTGGAAGTTTTGTTGTCCCTCTAGGGAGATGAGCTGCCGGCCTACTTGATAGTACGCGGTCATCACTGCTTATGGGTTTCTGCAAAGCCGTGAACATGGTAAAACTGCTGTCTAGCATGTGATTTAATGTTCATAAGAAATAACTACCTCAGTGGCGCAGTTGTACCACGGTATGATTGTCTCGGGTTCGAATCCCAAGTCGGGCAAAGTGATATTGGACTTTTCTAATCATTATTAGCCCGGAGACAAGAATTTGTCCTCGATATGGCGATAGGCTCGCCTCCTATCACAGCGTGGGAAAATACGAAGACAAACTTGAGTGTCCTGGTGACACTACAGCCTACCCCTTCTGGGAAAAAGGCGTGAGTTTATGTATGTAAGAAATAACAGGGTTAATCTATGGATCGTACTTCCTTGATTTTTTGGTTGGACTTGTAATTTTAATATTGTATTGTATTATATGATATATTAATTAATTGGATTAACTGTATGATTTAATTTAAAGGAATATTATTGGCTCTTCTTCACGGTAGTTTAAAGGCAACTCGGTTGAAAGCACTGAAACAAATACTGTGTTTAATTATACTTACTTCAGCATATCTAGGATAGTCCTGGAAGACCATTCTGTTGGTTCTGGTGCTCCTGTATGCGGCCAGCTCATCGTCGTGGTCTTCTAGAGCCCTGGAAAGTTAAATTGATTACTTTTGGGATATATTATTATTTTTTATGTTTCAGATGTCAATAGTGGCTTGTTGAAGCAGCTTGCATCCAGCGACTTCCTGCTAATTATTTTCGTAGTTGGAAATGTAGCTGTTGACGCTGATTTTCTTTGATGAAAGGTTTTGTGTACTTATTACTTTTGATTTTTTAGATTTAGGTTGCTGTATTGCGCTCATTTTGGCCTTAATTATAAGCTGACATTAGCAAATATAATTCCCGCACCAAAACAAATATTTGTGTGATTCTACAAGCATTTGTTCCAGGTTTGGGTGTTACGAGGCCTAAAATGTCTGGTGGTTTCGAATACCTGTGATACAAGACTAGATGTAACATAATATGATGTGATAGTTCATTATTTTTAATACAATTTATTTGTACAATAAATTTTTTAAATTTGACAGTAAACTGAAAATTACATAAGCGATTATTTGTAAAAATTAAGCAGCGAATAAGTTTCACGACAAAATAATTTTCATGAAAACAATATAGAATTTGTTTAATCTAGACAAAACGGTAAAGATAAAGTAATGATTTAGCAATTATATAGTATAATACATCTCTCTCGGTATTTATGCGCGACATTTATTATATGATAAAATATCAATAATGATAATATAATGATAGACAAGTAGTTTGATAAGCCAATTAATATTTGGGGTTGCCATAAAAACTAATATTGTAGCCTGCTGGTAGATATTGACGATATTTATAGTCACGACCTTCGGCAATGAGGAACTCAACTCAAGAAGGAAATATTGCATTAGTTTGCTATAAATAATATTTTCCCTGTTAATTGCAATTGTTTTTACTATATTATAGCCTTGTAATAAAGATTATATTATTCTAAGTAGTAACCGTGTTGTATACTTTGCTATATCTGAGTATATTTTTAAGTTTGCAAGACATTGCATTAGAAGGTAAGTGTGAGTTAATCTAAATATGATGAAGCAGCAAGAGTGGACTTAACACAATATTTATGCCATCATGATCGAAACCAGCTGTACACAGGTTATGCAACGTGACCTATTTGCATCTCACTATGATAAGTTTCCCACCATCGTATCCAGTCGTCACTGTCTCAACTAATACAAATATCCCACAATCCAAAATATTATGGAGTGTAAATAAACTGCCTCGATGGCGTAGTTGTATTACGGTATGATTACAAGGCTGGGGTCTCGAGTTCGAATCTCGGGTCGGGCAAAGCCATATTGAAATTTTCTATAAATTATCAGCCCGGAGTCAGGAATTTGTGCCTGATGTGGCGATAGGTTCGCCCCCTGCCACATAATGGGACGGAATACATAAGGCGAAATGTGGGTGTCCTGGTTGGACCTTCCCCTTCTGGGTAAAAGACGGATGTTTATGTGTGTACGTATTGTAAACGTGTTGTAAATTTTCAACAGGTTACTGTGAAAATCGTTGAGGAAACCTATATCCATAGGCTTCATATAGCTAAAGAAGAAGGCAATAAACTTACTTTGCAACATCAGCAATGTGAAGGTAATGCACCACTCCGTTCTGATCCAAAGCGTTGAAGAAGTCTGCCGTTTGCTCTGGCGAGACCATCACCAAGGCGTCGCGTTTACCAGGCATGCCATGCTGCCAGATGTCGACGTCCAAGTCATTCTCCAGACCTTCCAGGAGGGCCAGGTCAAACTCATCTTTCAACTGGATTCCGTGGACTGAATACCTATGAAGAGATTTTGTAAGTGATTGAACAACTATGGATGTTTTGGAGAAAGCGGATTGGTGATGAAATTATATGGTAAAATTGTTGATTATTCTGATGAAAAATGAGGTGGTAATTATAATAAATTATAAATGGATTTAATAACATTATCTACAGAAATATTGATATATATAATAAATTGAATATAGTGATAGAGTAATAGAAGCACGCCGTAAGTTTTGATACGTAAATGTTTAAAAATTTGTCTGTTACTTTTCGGATGATGTTTACGAAAATATCGTTCTTTTTTGTTATACTCGCGCGGTAAGGAGCTATGTCGAACTCGAAGGTTGGTGCATTGAAATTTAGATAGATTATAATCAATTAGCGAGTGATTATTTTGTCTCTTTCATGGCGGCCTGTTTGAAACAGCCTATTGTTTTTGATTACTTGATTACATTACTTGTTGATGCTAAAACGCGGCATTTTCTTAAGGCCCCCTTTTTCTAACCTTCAATATCTATATAATTTAAATTACTTATTCCGAAACCATCCCAGTCTCATAAAACATTACCATAGACAATGATTCCCTCATTATAAATATAATATATATTAAATAGGTCATTTCGAGATGAGCGGCAGACTTACTTCCTATAGATGTCGTGTTTGCCCGCAGTCACAGCACATACAAACGCACAGAAGACTAATAAAAACTTCTGCAACATGTTTCTAAAGTATACCAAACTCTACTGAAGTGCACTTTGCTTTGGCACGCGTTCCCTAATCTCATAAGTCAAATCCTTGTTGTAAATTATTATAAAGCTGATAAAGATGTTGATTAGATTTGGCAATAAATTGATATCCGTTATCTATATAGGATAGTGATATGTTTATGGCGGCGGCTGAGGAGTTTTTGATTACACAAAGCCAAAATGCATTATATACGGATGTCGCCAATTCATATATGATTGTCGATATTCAAAGGCTAGAAGAGGTCGATACAAGAGATCCGTAAGGGGAACCTTTCTTCGTTTGACGTCAACAGTCACAAACATAGTCCGGACCCCTGACTAAGGCCGAGTTTTGTGTCGTGGGTATCAGGAACTACAACAGACTTTTCGGTCTCACAAACATCCAAACCCGAAACACATACCTGTGGATCACACAAACATTTGTCTCGGTTCGGGGATCGAACCCGCGGTCACTCGTTGCACAGCCGGCGTCTAACCAATTGCGCCACGGAGGCTGTCTAATCACTTGTTGGAAGATATTGCAAATTTGATAAATGAATTCACAAATTAAAGATGTTAACACCAGTTTCATAATTACTGAGTTCACATCTGCACTTCAATAATTAGACAGGAGTTAGAAATACAGTAATCAGTATTTTGAATAAAAGAGACTGCTTTAATAAATAATGTATATTATTATCTAACAATAATGAAATTATAATGGCTATACTATATTGTATATACAAATCCGTGCGGGAATCAGAACCGTAACTTAATCGAATAAAGTCGTTTTTAAATTGTCAAATTGGTGCGCGACCTTCTTGCGTAAAAAAGTTTATTCACTACCACTCCGAATTCAGTCACCCACTTAGATATATATTTATCTTCCTCAAAGCCCTAGTTCTGCAAGATGATCGGTCACCAACTGCTGCATCTATCTTAAGGTCTATTAGCATTATAGCGGCTAGTATAGTAGATACTGGAGAGCCGCGCGGTGTCGACGATGCCCTGCCACGTCTCCTCGTTCATGTGGTCCTGGTACCGCACCGGCACGTGGAAGTCGTACCCGTAGCTTGGCAGCTCCAGGGTGTACGGGAAGGGAATGCCTAGACCCTGGAATTAATAGAAAAAAAATAGATTTCATTGTCCGATTGTGTTGATTAGGAAAATATTTCGGGTTATATTAAGATAAGGTGATAAAGCACTAGCATACTATTGAAAACTATGATAAGATCTTTGTAATTCGTTTGTTATTTTTTGAATCAAATTATTTTTTTAATTTTATAGTCTCTGCAAGCTCTATTACATCGTGCACAAGAGCTAAGATATAGTCATCGGCTTATATCGTCAATATTTCTACCGAAAAATGGCTATAACAACAACAAATGAAAATAGCAAAACGCATTTCTTCGAAATAATCTATAACTTCATAGTAGTCTGTATTGGCCAATTTTTCGTAATTACTCTTGCTACTAAAAGTAAATAGACCCTCACCGTCGCATAATCCTGTCCACATCCAGAAGTAGCGTACATCAACAAAGCACTGTTGCCCACCAGATAGAAGGTAGCCTCCGGCAGTTTCATTGTATCCATCTTAGCTCCCCACGCCGCAGCCACATGGTGTAGATGAGCAACGTTCCTCGGCAGCACATAGTTCCCGAACCCAAACGTGATGTAGTTCCCGAAGCTGTGGATATCGTTGTATAGTTGGATCCGATCTAAATATTCCAGAAAGATGTCCCGAATATACCCGGTTTCTGTTTCGGAAAAAGGCTCTGGTCCAGGAAAGATTTGGGAGCAAGGGTCTGAGGAAACTCCGATGGTGTTGAAGGAAGCGTTGAAGTTCCTGTTGATGTCCACTCCTATGCAGGTAGTGTTCAGGACGGCGTGCTGGGAACGAGTTTTGCGCCACAGACGTTCCTGGAATTGAAAAAAGGAAAGGCAACGTAAGTATTGTTTAGAATAGGAGGATGTATAAATTAAAAGTGTCTAATGTCTTTTTTACTCTGGCTATTGAATTTAATGGGACTAAAAATGTAAATCACAAATGAAGAATATAGAAATAAAAACAGCAAATGAATAAATCATTACATTTTCTGAAATATTATTTCTTTCAGCTAGTGGAATTATTGATTTAGTAAGTTTTTTTTCGTCCTCTTGAAAGTATTTATGCATTATTTTGTATTATTTTACATGATTGAAGAAAAAGACCTTTCGTAAAAGAAGTTTAAATCTTCGGATATTGTTTATCTAAAGACACTAGCTAACTACCTGATACATTACGAGTAAACGTCCAATACGATATTTGCCAATACATAGCATATCTTTGACTACGCAAAACCTCATATTAATGAACACTCGGAACTGACTGAACTAGCATTCGATGAAAATAATAAAGCTATTGACTCACATTGGTATGCGAGTACTCGTATCCATCAGGATTGACGAGTGGCACGATGATCCAGTCCACATTCTCCAGGACGTCCCTCTCTTCAGTCCTGAGGTCTTCCACTAGCCTGTGTATGGAGTACAGAGTGACTGGAGTGGTGACCCACTCGCGAGCGTGCATCATTGCGTCCATGACGTAGACGGGCTTGCTAGGGTCTGTGAAGTTGGTGGTTGAGATCTGAAAGGTAATTTCGGGGCTTATAAAACTTAGGTTGTTATTGACTTAGTTGCGTGGTGGCCTGTTGTTAAACGGGCCAGACGCGACTGTCAAAACGTTCACGGTGGTTACGGGTTCAAATCATTGTGTATTAATAGAAAAACATCAATCACCATGCACTATAACGGTGAAGAAAAACATCGTGAGGAAACCTGCATACCGTAGCGATTTGTAATAATTTCTATGGTATGTAAAGGACAGCAATCAGCATGTTGGACTATGTGGCTTAACCCAACTAAATTGTACTCTCGATTGTAGAGATGGCTCGTGCCCTGCAGTGGGGTGTATATGGGCTGATACAGATTGAGTTAGTATTGCAGTGGACAGGGTCGGTTTTAGATTTAATTACTATAGCAAACAATCTGTTTTAAATAGGTTTTGCAATCGAAGACATATAAAATATAATGCATAGAGTATGTTCCTGAAAACTTTAATGTTCAACGCTGAGTTGTAAGATCACAAGTCGAATAATTCTGATAAATTTGCATTAATAAGCTGCCAATCAAACCAAGTGGCAAAAAAACGGTAAATGAAGAAATAGAAATACGGGGAACAGCACACATACCTTCAGGTATTTGATTGGACGGCCTTCATAACTAGGGCCTGCATTCACTAAGGTTACCAGGTTGGGGTAAGTAGCAGCAATTCTTTCCATGTATGCGTCGATCTGAAAAGAAGTAAACATTAATTTAATACGACTTGTAATTGGAGATGAATATGTAAGATCATTACACTTTAATATATGTGATTTGTTGAAGACACAAATCGAGAAAGGCTCACCTGATGGCAGGTGGCGATCCCCAATTATAATCATCCACAAAATTTAAGGATCATTGGTCTGTGAAATTCGTTACCGATAATTTGAAGAAGAAAAGGAAGCAGAGAAGTACCAAATTCAGCACCTAAATCATACTGACCTGTCCCCACTACAAATAATATAAAAAACATGCTCCAGGTGAGGCTCGAACTCACAACCCCGGCATCGCTCATGTACTGCGCTAACCAATTGCGCCACTGGAGCTGTGTCGAGACTCGTCCAAATTATACTGACCTGTGCCCACTACAAATAATATAAAAAATCATGCTCCAGGTGAGGCTCGAACTCACAACCCCGGCATCGCTCACGTACTGCGCTATAAGTACCGTGCGCTAACCAATTGCGCCACTGGAGCTGTGTCGAGACTCGTCCAAATTATACTGACCTGTGCCCACTTCAAATAATATAAAAAAACATGCTCCAGGTGAGGCTCGAACTCACAACCCCGGCATCGCTCACGTACTGCGCTATAAGTACCGTGCGCTAACCAATTGCGCCACTGGAGCTGTGTAGAGACTCGTCCAAATTATACTGACCTATCTTCATAAGTCACAAAAGTTTAAAAATGAATTAATGAAAAATTTACTTGTCGCTCGCAGCAATTATTCCGGGCGCATTGCTGATTATATTGCAGCTACGTTTACAATGTCTTGAATTGTATTTTACAATTTGTTATGCATAAGTTAGTCATAGATTTGTCGTAACTTAGTGTAGGAAATGGTAACGAATGATTTAGTTACGAGAAATTTGCTTATGATGCTTATGATGATAAATTTATAGGTTTCCATAACATTTCATAATCATTGTACCTGCGAAAGAGATGCTAAAATTTCGCCAGGAGATTGGTTTATACCAACATTTTAAAAATATCCATTTGACAAGGAAATGATTTGGTCATGAAAAAAATCAATTATTTCATTCAAATAAGAATGATACTCGTGTAATGTGTGGTGGCCTGATGGAAGCGGACCAGACGTAGCTGCCGACATATTCACGGTGATCTCAGGTTCAAATCTCAGGGCATACCTCTGACGTTTTGGAGTCATGTGTGTATAGATAGTCAACCAACACGCACTGTAACGGTGAAGGAAAACATCGTGAGAAAACCGACATAGCATAGCGATTTTTAAAATTTCCATATGTAAAGTCCGCCAACCCGTACTAGGCCCGTGATGGACTATATGGCCTATCTTCTGCCAATCACTCTCTCGATTGTAGAGGAGGCCCATGCCCTACAGTGGGACGTATATCGGCTGATACACACAGAAGACTGATATCCAAAATAAGAAATCATTTTGTATTGTTATATTATCATTGCCTAATTTTTAGTTAAGGTTCGTTTTTGTAGCATTTATTTTAATGGTGTGCCATTTAAATGTGATTACTATGATGACATTGTGTTGATGGATGTGGGCTAAAAATGAAGATGAATTTTGTTCTGGGATAACTATTATCGAGCTAGTCATATAGGTGTGTTAGGTGAAAAAAAAAACAATATTTTATTTAAACATTTCATTTACTAAAAATATATTACACAATTACAGTTAAAAAAAATATTTCGCATCATTTTGCTGCACTTTGCAGGACGCACCTATCGACTTACATACACATAGTAATGAGTAGCATAATATTTATATGCTATGCATATCCTAGTATAGAGAGATACAACCAAAAAAATGATTTCTTCGCAGAGTGCGACGTATAAGGACACCTATTCTAGACATCATCAGAATATGTGATATTCATAATAAAATCATATGTGATTAAAATTTTGAATGAAGAAGAAATTATACCCTCCATAGGTTTGATCCGACTACTCTCATCTTTCTTCACTTACTTAAATAACTAGGGCAAAGGTCTCCCAACCCGTGCCAGAATAAGACTTAGTTTGCTAATTCCTTCCCCTTACTTCAAACATATGAAAAAATATTTTAAATCTAAACTGCCTTTCATAAACGAAACTCCAACTGTAAATTTTGAGACAGAAAACATGAAAAGATTGACGATGAAATCTACGAAATCGAACAGATACCAGGTAACTCAAGTGAAGTTCTATCCTCTTGTTCAACCTTTTCCATTTCGCCTGATCTTATGCATTTTTTTTTATGCCTCTTCAATAATGCTGGTGTATTACATTCTTTAGGGTGTGAAGGACATCTACTAGGATAGACGTCACAACACATCCACCACAACCATGCAAGCCAAACATCAGATCGCTAATTCCTTCACCGAACTTTAAACATATGAAAAAATATTTAAAATCAAAATCGCCGCCCCAATAACAAAACATAAATACATACCGGGGGTGGTAGACACTGTCTGAAAGTACCCTTCCAGGCAGCCTCCTATAACCCATGCCCCAACCGGCGGCCTAAAGAAGCAATTGCAGTATATCCAGACAGTCTAGATTATTACCTTGGAATCCACCGATTGTGTTTTTTTGCAGGGTAAACTAGAGATGCTCCAAAAAAAACCAGCAGAATTTTGCTGTGTGTGCGGTCGTAGATTACATCATAGGAACCCAGCCCGGCATTAACATTTTTGAATGTATTGAAATCCCCCCGCGCCGGGCTGGATTTTAGATGAATCCGGTATACCATTCCTATGGAAGATATTTTCTAGGCACATGGTTCCCGGTGGAGAGACCATAATCCCCTCCCCAGATGGAAATATACAACCGAGTTTTATGTAACCAGTAGCACTTTAGATAAGTCCCTACAAATGATAGGATTTCAAGAAGACCTTTGCCGATTATTGCAATACTATCAATTATAAAGTTAAAAGTATTAAACTTACATGATTCATTAAGTTTTGTCATGACTTTCAAACTCAATATGCATTCGGCATCATTACACTGCACGCTCAGTATTTAAAAAGAAATACTTTCTGAGAACAGATGTCTTGTCTACACATACGAGTTTACTAATTCTTAAAGTAAATTGTGTAATATGGTGTAGATTTTCTTTTAATAGTTTTCAAGGTGCCTGGTTGAGACTCGGCTCGATGCTTCGTCGCAAAAATCCAGCCCGGCATCAACATTAGTGAATGAATAATTAAAGTCCCCCTATGTCGGGCTGGATGTTGACGAATCGGGCATACCGTTCCCGCGGAAGAGACCATAACCTCCTCTCCTTAAAAGGAAATAAAGGACGACGAATATGATATAACCAATAGCATTTCAGAAATACACACAGAAAACGATTGTGAAGAATTGCCAATAATGCCTACAGTTCCTGTAATTGGAAAGAGTTGGGGGAGACCTTTGCCCATTTAAGTGTAGTTACGCTAAATTCAATAAGAAATATTAAATTATATCACTCATAAAGTTTTGTCATGACTTTCAAACTCAATATGCATTGGGTTACTACTAAATACAATATTTGATGTATTTTGCGACCCTCGTGTTGAAACTTACTCCTAGTGACTTCATTTACATTCATTATATAAATATATTGAACACCGTTTTTAGTAATAGCCCCCAGATATGTAATCAGTATTTAAAAGGAAATATTTTCTAAAACCTGTTATCTTGTCGACACATGTGTTAAAGTGAATAGCGTAGTAACGATCTTCTTGTGATAGTCCTAAGACTGCCTGGTTGAGATTTAATTCGATTGGTCGGCGCTGATTTCTTTCCATCTATATTATCTTGACACGATATAGTACTTCTATAAGCTGGCTGGGTCCTGGAATGTATACAAGTTCAAAATAAATTACTTTAATACTTACAAACTACCAAAGTACTAGTAGCCGTAGTAACTTACAATATTAATTAATTAATTATTGTAACTGTCTGTCGGATATTAACAAATAAATTAACTATTTTAGTACTCTAGTATCGTGAGGTTTTGGAATCGACACAATTTCTATATTGTTTTTTAAGACTGTAGGGTATTAACAAATAAATTAAACAAGTATAAAATCTAAGTGCAATTAAATACAATTTCAAAATTAATTACTGTTAATGTAAGGTCTGTAAGATATTAACAAATAAATTATGTAAAATCATGTGCAAATAAAATCATGCGGACAGCATAATAAATTAGTCAAGTGAGGGTATTAATAAACACGTACACTTTAAACTACTTAATGGAAAATATAATTATTTTAATACAATATAAGATATATTAAGATCGTCACAATAAGCATGTGAAAACAACAAATTCAATTTTATTTTTCAAATTAGTCCTTTATGAGTTTTGTTAACGATTTTTTTCTCCAGGTAGGTTGAAAGTGGCAAATGAAGGTCACCGGCCCTCCATCCCAGCATGCTTGCCGAGGAATGTATTTTTACAAAATACTACAAGTATATATACTAGAATGTCCAGGAACCCTCGCTATATTACCTACGCAACAAATCCCAATTTATACATAGATTTTTACGTGATGCAATTTTAGATCACAAGAGAAGCAAAAATCTTTACTCACCTTGTATTAATAACCACGATACTTGAAATACCTTCTTCGTATGCTGGATTGTAATGAATCAACTTCTTTTCTGCCAGCACGGAGTTCCAATATCGGCGACCTTGACTTGACCCGGTGACTTGATAACTAATTCTTTATTTTCCACTCCGATCTTTATGTCTTGATATTCACTCCAATGTATAAGATAAAAGTAGACGCAAACTTTAAGTAGACGTGTTGTTCACAAGGCGAAAGAGGGAGAAATAATTGAATTTTCGAAATGTTAAATTATTATGACTAGCTTCGTGTTCGTTCGCAGCAAGTATGACTTTGAAAGGGCGTTGAGCTCAGTGGCAGATTTTACTAAAAAAAGGAGGTAGTTTTGACTGAAATAATGTTTAACGCCTTCTCAAAACTTTATAGCAGATAGTTGCTTCGTCTCGCTTTGTTTTGTTAAAGGTTTTGTACATAAACTCACGCTTTTTTACTAGAAGGTATAGGCAGAGTTGCTACCAGGACTCCCACGTTTCGTCTTGTGTGTTCCATTCTACGGGGTAATAGGGGCGAGCCTATCGCCATAAAGGATTTGTTTGAACAAAATTTTATAAATGATATTATGCAGCGATTGCACTAAATTCATAATTTTAACCTTTATTTTATATTTTCTTTACACAACACAAGTTAAATAATATAATTTTTAAAAATCAACTTAATGGGAACATGCCGTTTAAAGTTTAAATCAATAGAATTAGAAACATAAAAATTCTTAGCATTTTTTATTTATGTGAGCAAACAACATAATTTTAGAAACCTCCAATGATGGGGCTAAAAAGGGGTCGAAAGTTTAGATTGTGGAAATTGTCATTCAGACTTCATACGCTGCCAAAGGGGATTCAATACGGTAAAAAAAAGATTCTGACGAATTGAAAACCTCCTCCTTTTTTTGAAGTCGGTTAAAAATAATAAATTAATAGTAACATCGCATCTTTCGGTAGCTTCTAGAGTAGGAAATTCCTTTTCATGATAAAAGCTATCATTACCGTTACGATATTATTAAACAAGTGTACGATGACGTGGTTATAATGATAAACGATGTTTTTCATGCCTCATTACTTTTGTGGCATAAAACAATTGAATGTCGAGCAAGCAATACAATTTATTTTTGTTTTAAGGTTTAACAAACAATATAATTAGTTTTTGGACATTTAGTTTATCCGGAGTGCAGACAGTTTCGCCTTACTAGTTTTGAGACGAATATGAGCTTTACCGGACTGCGAGACTTGTAACATTTAATTACCTTCTCGGGTATACAAGCAATATTGTTTTTTTTTAATACCAACCTGGAAAGAAGCAATACAAGCCAGCATTAAAGTATATATAATATAGAAGGAGCGCTGGTACTTCAAAAAGATAGATAAAATGGTGGTGTCGGGTCACCTTTTTCTACCTTCCTATTGGCTAACATCTGACAGATTGTCCAACATGCACGAATTACTCGTATATGAAAAAGATGTTATTAAAAATAGTTTTGAGCTATTGAATTCCACTTTGGTGGATGTATGATGGATGAAGGTGAAGGTGGCAGAAATGAAACTCCCAACAAACAGCGATACACTTTTTAGTGCAGTTAGTGGGTACACAGTGTATGTGCCGTACAATAAAAATCCAAACACACTAAAAGCGCCGGCCGACCGACAGACCCTACCGCACTCAGGTAACTAACGGAATCTATAGCAATAATTTATTGTTATCGTTTAGCCTTGTGTGTTACGAATCATGATGTGAAAGGGGCGTGCCTATCACCATATCGGGCACAAATTCCTGACTCCGGGCTGATAATGACCCGGGATTCGAAACCGAAACATCAGCTTTGTAACCATACCGTAATACAACTACGCCACCGTAGCAGTCTAGATAAATGTTAATGTTTACGTGATCTACAAATGTTTGGATATGGGACTTTTGACACTGAAAACTCTTTCGTCATTCCTTCGGGTCCATTCGGGTGTGACTTGGATGTATCAACTTCTATTTACCTCAGCGTATCGTGGGTAGTCTTGGAAGACCATTCTGTTAGTTCTGCTCCTTCTCCAAGCGTCCAAATCTTGGTCGTATTCTTCTAAGCTCCTGCAAATTTTACATTACTAAAGTAACCAATATAATATTTCGGCGTTGTGATCGTGGAAAATAAGGGCGGATATAAAATCATTTTAGGTTAAAAAAAACGAACTAATTCGCATATACGCTAGTCAAGGCGACTTGCGTATATTGATGATTTTGGGAATAAAAGTAAGTGGTAATTACAACCATATTATACTTAATTTAATAACACCACAAAAGCACCCATTATGATTAAACCTACAACGTTCTCCAACACACTCCGAAACACTATACACACCCCTTGCTTTGGTATTGGTAACTATAACGGGTTTTCCATAGTAATAGCCTAAAAAATATTCCATGGTCTCAGCAGATCTCCTGATATTAAGTGATCACTGCCACCCCTGAACATCTATGACGCTTGTATCATAGATGTGTTGCCAGCTCAACAAATAGGGAGGGGAGCGGGAAGGAAAAAGGATGGAAAGAGGAAAAAGATATTTTTATCTACACAAACAAATACCCTCGTTGATATTATTTTAAGAACCATAAAATAACACTCACTGCGCCACATCACGAATCTTCAAGTAATGCTCCATTCCCCTCTCCTCCAGCACTTGAAAGAACTCGCTGGTCTTCTCCGGCGTTACCATGACGACGGCGTCCCGCTGCGCCGGCGACCCTGGCTGCCAGATATCGATGTCGAGGCTGTTCTGCAGACTATGCAGGTACTGATGATCCGCGATGTCTCTGATCTTCACGCCGTGGACGGTGTGCCTATTTAGATGAGCATAGTGAGTATACTTTTATAAGTACTGTACTGTACTGTATCAGCCCATATACGTCCCACTGCAGGGTGCCGGCCTCCTCTGCAATTGAGAGTACGATTGAGAATGGTTAGGCCATGTAGTCCATTTATAAGCACATTTAATGGTATATATTCATGACTATGAGACTGTATCTCCGAAGGAGGCTTAGGTAGTACTAGTGTATCTACAGTTTTCAGTGTCTAATTACGTTGTTCAGTGAATCGTAAGGTGGTAAGTGACGAGCTTACCATGCAAGGCACGAACACCATTCTTGGGGCAATACAAGATTTTTCTATCTGTAATGATCTGTATATTTGCTTACGAGCAAGCGAGACAAATTGTGTCAACCAGTGAATTTGTAGTCTCAAACAATTAATTGTATTACCATGTTCTATGTCTAGTTGGACTTCATTGCTATAACTACCATCTTTATTATTGTTGTTGTATTGTATCAGCCCATATACGACCCACTGCAGGCCACGGGCCTCCTCTACAATCGAGAGTACGATTGAGAGTGGTTAGGCCATATAGTCCACCACGCTGGCCTAATACGGGTTGGTTTATTATCTTTCATCTTTATTAATCCAGAATTAATTCAGACTACCATTATACATTTTTTTCCCCTTAATTACCTTTTGTATTTATCATGTTTGCCCGCAGTCACCGCGCACAAAACAACCGACAAATATGCCAATATCTTGACGACCATACTGATCGCAAGCAAATAGAGACTGAACGTAAATATGAATACACGAAGCTTGTTGGGTTATTGCTTTAATATCCTATCTCACTAACTCTGATATCTGAACTAATGATTCTCTTATCACAACAATATTATATACTTGTTTATCAATTTCCCTGTACTATCTATCTATTTTTATCTAACAGTAGTGATTTGACAGGTGTGGTATTCCATACCTTAAACCCTAATGTTGATGATTTTCGGCATGTTTAGCGCATAGGTAATAGATAATATATAAATACACCTAACAGTCACATACTACATAGTTCGGACCCCACATTACGATCAATTAAGTCTTGGTTCGTGGGTATTAGGAGCTACGAAAGACTTTTCGGTCTCAAACACCCAGACCCGAGACAAATACTTGTGGGCCTCACAAAAAATTGCCTCGATGTGGGGATCGAACTCGTGACCAATCGTTTCACAGGCGGTGTCTAACCAATTGCGCCACAGATGCTGTCAAATGATTCGTGGCTAATCAATCACTAATCCCGATCAATGAAAACTTCGCGAGGAAAACTGCATGCCTAAAAGTTTATCATAAAAATGTAAGTTTTTTTATTCTGGCAAGGCACTCACATTGACAGCCTCCGTGGCGCAGTTGGATGGACTGCGGCTGTAAAACAGGAGGCTGCAGGTTGGATCCCCACATCGAAACAAATGTTTGTGTGCGCTACTAGTATTTGTTCCAAGTCTGGGTGTTTGTGAGACCGAAAAGTCTCTCGTAGCTCCTGATACCCACGACACAAGACTCGATCTTAGTGTGAGGTCAGGACTATGCACATATGTGACTGTTGGGTGTATTTATTTACTCATCCCAGGATTTCTGGGAAGTTTGTCTGGTAAATTCATAAGTAAAATCTTTGTGCAACATTTGGTGGTATATGGACAGAAAATGAAAGCATTTTCGTAATTTTAACCCGGAGTACGTAAGTCCAAAAACAGAGCAAAATTATTACTTTATCTAACTTCCATGCTATAAATAAACAACGATTAATTACACAGCTGTCGCACCAAAAAATATCCCCTTATTTCCAGACTCCGATTGATATCTCTGTCCACCCAGAATATACGAAGCTAAGATTTATGATAAACATTTCACTGACGTAAAAGAGACTGGTACGAGCAATATTTCATAAAACAGACTCTTTATATCTTTATCTAGTAAGAAATAAATCAGTTTGTTTGTACATTAAGTTATTATCAGATTCACAAAATATTGCTAATGATTCTTGTGAGTAAATATAAATAATTAATAATAATAATTAATATAAATAATAATTATAAATTGTTTATCATAAATACATTTTTAATCAAAGTACTAATACTTTTCCTTTATTATATTTTCCTCGTTGCGTTTGTAGAATGCATTTTATACATACATAATTGTGTATATAAACTCACACATTTTTCGTGCTACCAGGGCACCCACGTGTCGCCTTGTGTGAATTCCTAACCCCGGGTTGATAATAAATAGAAAAATACGATATTACTTTGGCTGACCCGAGATTCGAACCCGAGAACTCAATGTTGTAATCGTACCGTAGTACGACTTCGCCACCGAGGTAGTGTATTTTATAATGGCTTCATAAAGTAACTATAATGCACATTTTTTTCAATGAATGGCATATTCGCCTGATGTTAAGCGATGCGACCACTCATGGACTGTGGCAAAACCAAAGAACTAGCCGAATTACAAGGCAATGCTTGACATTCCACTGCGCTCGCCATCATGAGACATAAGACGTAAAGTCTCATTATGTCCAGTAGTTACTATGGTTAAGTCCTTTAAACCGGAACCCAATAGGGCTGTTACACTGCTGTTTGGCGGGAGATATAGACATTGCAGTGGTACCTAAGCAGGCGTTCTCTCACATATGAGAGGCCTACCAATAGTAAAATGGAAAGTCTAATGCAATAAAATTAATGGAAAATGCATTTATACCGCATGTAGCGTATATGCGTAATATTAAAGTAATCTTGAAAATTCCTCCAACAAATGCATTTAATAATTATGAATGTATGAACGTTCACAAGGAAGGTCGCCATTTTTAAGCTTTACGATGTTATAGGAATCTGTTGAGGCTTTTTAGATCTTCCCGATGGGAAATCACACCGGCCATTGAGTTAGCCGCTTATACCTAAAATCATTGCGGTTAAAATTACCTTACTAATTTCAAAGAGCAATGTCGAAGAATTTTCAAGTAATAGAATTTTAATAACACCGTGGCATTAACTTTAACTAAACTGGCTACCGGTTCTGCAAAATGGATAACTTTTGATCTAAAGGCGAGACGTATTCATAAATTATTAATTCGGCAATGTACCTCTGGTATAGTAGGTGGTCATGGACAAAGGTACCATCAAGGTACCATTACCATTAAGTGGTCCGTCTTACCGTTTGCATATTATTCCATTAAAAGGCAGCAGAAAAACAATTGTGCGTGGTGGCCTGTTGGTAACGGACCAGACGTTTCTGCCTACATGTTCATGGTGGTCGCAGGTTCAAATCCCAGGGCACACCTCTGACTTTTCGGAGTTATGTGGGTATTGATAGTCAATCGCCACGCACTTTAACAGTGAAGGAAAACATCGTGAAGAAACCTGCACACCGTAGCGATTTTAAAGAATTTCTACGGTATGTAAGTCCGCCAATCCGCATTAGGTCAGCGTGGTGGACTATATGGTCTAACCACTCTCAATCGTACTCTCGATTGTAGAGTAGGCCTGTGCCCAGCAGGGGGGCAAATATGGGCTGATACAGAAAAACAAATGAAGTGAGTGCTGTTTATAAACAAAATAAAACCAGCCACGTCATTACGTTGACTTCAGAAGTAACTCAAGGTATACGAATTTCAATTGATTCCTCTAACCATATTTATTTTGGTTTACCCGTGCTGCCCACAAGTATTTCACAATCAATTACGAAAGAGCTTGTAATCCTGATACCGATCTGCAATCAGAACGAAACATGCCAAGTCTTGAACCAACAAATCAAAATAATGGAAAGGTAATCCCCAATCCGATGGAACCCACGCGTAAAACCTAGCCAGCAATAAAAGCACATTCCTTTATTGGTGGGTTTACAGATAAAAAACACCGGGAAGCGAGTTGGCAAGTTACATTGTTACAGAAGTTCCCCGTTGAAATAATCCAGCGTTCCTCCGATAGAACACTGTCGAGAGATTTTATAGGGATTCCATTTGGGACCTTTTGTGTTATTATTTTTCAATTATTGCGATTCAAGTAGTGTTTGTGCAGTTGAAGAGTTCCAACTGCCTTGATTGAATTTGAAGGGTCGTCGATGGTTTGTTTGGTTGGACTGATTGTACTAGTTAATTCTCGTAGCAGCGTACTTATGATAGATAATTTTATCGGTTTGTGAAAAATAAAGTTATTTAATTTAATTGGATCGAAAAATAAGTATTTTATTTTTTATGTGGTCTTTTAGAATGTTCCTAAATGTACATAACTATAACCAGAAAAGCGACGAGCTTGCATGAGTTCACTATATTAGGATTTCACGTACAGTGTTCGCTAGGGTTTATGCATTATGAGGAAAACTGTATGCCTAAGATTCCTCCTCAAAAACCTCAATCACCTTTGACATTCTTATACTATGCGATTGTTAAAGTGTATATATCATTGTGTGTTAGTATATATTAGATTCATAACAAACGCGTCACGTGTAGGAACCATTGGAGCAAGATATTGTGATCAAAAGGGTGTTTCAATCGGGAGCTACTCGTGCTTCCATAGTATCTGTTATGTTCTGTGTAATGAAATACATGTATCTGTTTGTAAAATGTCAGGTATTACCTTGAATATCAAGAGGAAAAAAAACATTTTTAAATGAAAGACAGTGTTTAACAGCTTCCGTGGCGCAGTTGGTGAGACGCCGGGTGTTCGAACCCCGCACTGACACAAATATTAGTGAATTCCGCAGATATTTGCTTTCGGTGTTTGTGAGACCAAAAATTCTCTCATAGTTTCTGATACCCACGACACAAGACTTGATCTTAGTGCGGGGACTCGGATCTAACAGTCCCATACATAGGGACTGTTAGGTGTTTTTATTTATTTATATACACATTACACAGACATTACCTCGGACTTTAGTTACCTTGGATTTCAGTAGTATTCACTTTTGATCGAAGTGGTGCCAAAAACTGTGAAAATATGGTTTTGCAGACGTGCTTCATTCGTTAAGTAAGTTGGCTGGAGACCCATACAATTTTCCTCCCGTTAAAATTCAACCTATTACCTATTACTTCCTATTTTAAATAGTCAACTACGCATCTATGATCCACGTGTTATAGATGTAGATGGGTGGCAGGTCACTCCAGGTAAGTCGTTTGCCGAAACTTTGAACGAAAAAAACCAACTCACACACGTATTGACACAAGTAAGTCTATGTTGGCATTAAATCAATTAGTTATTGTAAAGATGGGGATAGGCCCACACCCTATCACATCTTGAGCTGGGACACACAAGGCGTAACCTGAATGTCCTGGTCACACCTCTGTCTACCTCTTCTGGGAAAAAGGCGTGAGTTCATCAGAGTATGTATGTAGCAATTGTATTCGTATTGACTCGATACTTTATCTAGGCAGCACGGCTTGCCAACAGGCAGTCCGCTTTATTTAAAAAAAAGTAAGTCGACCGTCTACCGTTCCATTCAAAAATAATAATTAAAGCCTTTTCACGAATATTCGCGTATAAAAAGCAATATTGAAAATGGGATCAGTGCAGAGGGCTACGTTGAAACACCTCTCCGATGCGAACCATTCAGTTTGAACGTAACTTTTTTTATTCCCCACTTCGGCGCAGTATTGTCCCGCTTTTGTTTCGCGTTTTGCCGAGGCCTTGATTATGCACAGATCGGTCGGGGTTTCACATCGATTTTTATATACGAATTTAATATGATTGGCGTGGTTGGATTTAGGTGGGAAATTCCGGAATATGCCGTAGGTATTTTGAAAATAGGTGTAATAGACAACTAATCTTTATGGCGCAACTGATTAAGGCGGTAGTTGTAAAACGAGATGGTGAGAAAACAGATGTTTTTATGATAACAATATTTTTATATATTCATTGTGCGGCATAATATGGGACGTTGTAGTGAACAAAGGTATTATATTTTGTGATGTGATTTTTTATTACCACCGTCCTTTGTGATGTTGTAATTGTAACTCAATTTTTAAATTATTCTAAGTAGACAGCCTCCGTGGCTCTCTTGGATAGACGCAGCCTGAGAAACGAGAAGCCACAGATTCGGTTCCTGCACCGAGAGAAATGTTTGTGTGAACTACAGGTATTTATTTGGTCTTAGTGTTTGTGAGACCAAAAAGTCTCTCGTAGTTGCTTATACTCACGACACAACTCGATCTTAGTGTGGGGTCAGGACTATGTATATGACTGTTGAGTGTATTTATATTTAAAGTTCTATAGATTTTTGTCTTAAAATTTTTACTAACTTTTTACTAGAATTAAATGATCTGTGAGTGCGGTAGCCCTTGGACTACCCGCGTATTGTGCTTGTATGTATATTCCTATATGTTTGTGAGTGACTGTGTGTGTGTGTGTGTGCAAGTAAACAAAGCTAAAGAACACATGAGCTGTTATCCCGCGATCGGTCGGTCAGTTCCGGCGCCTCCTTCCGTACCCTCGTCTTGGTGATTTACTGCTCGCCAGCCAATGGACTGCACGTAACCTCTTGATTTGG
Organism: Theretra japonica; assembly: GCA_033459515.1. Lineage (NCBI taxonomy): Eukaryota > Metazoa > Arthropoda > Insecta > Lepidoptera > Sphingidae > Theretra > Theretra japonica. The sequence goes on from CM065942.1 coordinate 12,280,808, forward strand.
GAGTTATTGAGCTGAAACTGGAGTAGGGAATGGTATATTGTTTAGTCTCTAAATTAACATACTATGAATTTTGAAATCAGATGACAGACGAGTCTGTCTGATATTATCACTTTTGTAAAGAAATATTGATGTCGTACATTGAGCTTCATATAGTTTAGAAAGTCTCGTAAAACACGCTAAAGTATACCGGTTTTGTATTGATTTTAAACGCGCATTTCTACAAAATGAAACAATAAAAGGCATCGATTTGATGCCGGATATCGAACCTGCACCATTAATCTAGTTAGTTTAATATCTATTATACGAGTCCTATCCCTGAATATCACTAGTCAATATACCAAAACATGCATAGAAGGTGTAAACAAAAACAAAACAATAATCAATTGACATTTGAAACAAAAAAGATCAATTAGATCTGGAGGGAAGCATTTTAACAGTGGCAGTCGTGAGTCGATGCTTATTGCGTCGCCCCCTGTCCCTCCCTCCACTTCTGTCTCCCTCCCTCTTGTCTGGTCTTCTATTTTGTTTCGAAGGAATAACTTTTAAATTGCACTCGTCGCGTCTTTGTGCCTTCAGTTTCACTTCATAAGTGTTTTGAAGGGGTATAGATCGTTATCTAGTCGATCTAATGATCGACTGTGAAAACTGAGTCCTGGATTTTATAACTGCGATGGGGAATTTAGTTTATGTGCTTTGGTTATTTTAGAAAAATATTACAATTTGTATTGTATCGGCCCATATACGACCCACTGAAGGGCATGGTCCTCCTCTACAATCGAGAGTACGATTGAGAGTTGTTAGGCCATATAGTCCACCACGCTGGTCTAGTGCGGGTTGGCGGACTTTTACATACCATAGAAATTTATACAAATCGGTATGGTATGCAGGTTTCCTCACAATGTTTTCCTTCGCCGTTATAGTGCGTGCTGATTGACTATCAATACACACTATACTCGGTACATTGATAGTTTCGTTTGATATCACACCTAGAATGTCAGTGTTTCATCCAGATAATGACGATTGTTAATCCAACACATTTACCTTAAACAACTAGAAAGGAGAACGGATTTCAGGAACTAATTTAGAGGCGTCATCTTAAATTTAATGAATTATAATATTAATGATTAAATTTCATAAACACTTACTAAATGGATATTGATTATTTTTCGTTTGTATTTTTACATTTATAATTGAAAGGTAATGCTATGTTACTCTATGAACTACTGGTGGTAGATCTCTCATATGTGAGAGGCCGTAGGTACTGCCTACCCCTTCTGGGAAAAAGTCTTGAGTTTATGTATACATAATATATATGTAACTGCATTCTAATGTTGCGTGAATTAATTGAGTGCCTAGGTTAACTGTCTATACTTTATTTAACATACATATATACATATAATTTTTCCCAGAAGGGGTAGGCAGACTTGCCACCAGGGCACCCACATTTCGCCGTATGTGTTTTCCGTCCCATGATGTGATAGGGGGCGAGCCCATCGCCATATCGGGCACAATTTCCTGACTACGGGCTGAGGCAGTCCTTAGAAAAACCTTATTTAAACCATAGAAAAGCCTACTTAATTGTAGCAAACCTCAACGTTTATGCCGTAGGTGCATACCTCTGCTGCGACCTGGTATTGTATAGTAACAGCAGAACCCCATAAGGCCAGTAGTTCGGCTCGTAATAAGATCGGTGCGGTCAATAAATACACATGTGTTGGTAAAATTTCATTTGTCGCTCCATTACCGCGCGCCGTCGATTGCGCCCTATCGATCGCTTTCCGCCACTTTATTTAAGGCTGTGCCCACACGTATGCGTTGAATTATTTTATATCTTGATAATTGAATTTTCAAGAAATTTTAGTTTGTTAGCGGCCTACTATTTAGTTATCTTGACTGATCAAAACAGCATAGCAACATTTTTTCATGCTGGTTTTCTGTATAGTATAGTATATAGTAGTATAGTATATAGTCTGTACAGTATGTATGTATATAGTAGTATAAGTAACCATTACTTATTTATTTATTTATTTTAAGTAAGCCTAATCACCAATTCTATGGACAAGACAAGCGATAGAGTCTAGTTTCCGCACTAATACCGAAAGAATACGCAGAGAATCTATTGGCGTCATCCACAGTCCGCCTGGCTTATAACCGCTACAAATCCGTAAGCGTAGGCGGTATCCGGTCTCGAACAACTAATATAATTTTTCTCATGTTTGTCAAATAATTTATCCACATGATTTTTTTATATTGAATATGCAGGGTATATTAAGACTGCTACCGAAAACGAAGCCACGTGATAGTTTTAGTGACTTTAGACACAATGCAACTATTTTTTTTGTAATAAAAGCGACGATTTTTTTTCCTATCATCGTATTTGGGTGGTGAACACATAAATTTTCCTAAAAAAATAATGCACACCATTTTATTTTTAAAGACGCTATAATACGCAATACTTTAAACTATAATTTTAGCAAATACTATGGATTTACCACACAAAGCACACAGTACACAGTAGCAGTCTTGATATACAGTATGTATAGAAAAATCTTTAAAAAAATCCAGCTTTAAATCAAGCGCGGTGTAAACCAGCAAATCGGAGTTACGACTTGCAAAAACCTTTAGCTCAGGAGTTCTCCTGGCGATCGGCCAAATTAATTTTTTCCCGGACTTTTGAAACTGCACAGTTTCAGCATCCATGGCGGATATTTGCGACCATATTTCATGTAATATTTTAAAGAAATGTTATAAGAGGTTTTTTAAACATTGGATGCGGGTTTTATGCATCATTTTTGCTGGACTTTCTGGCGCAGTGGGGTAAAATAGGGGGTTGTAAACGAGAAGCGTTATTTTTGATATCCGTAACGAAACAAATAGTAGTAATTCGTGTAATAATATTTTTTTGTGTTGTAATACTGAAAAATCTGTACCTATTTTACTGTGTAACTAATTGTTAATATCTTTGTTACTGATGGTTGTATTTTTTTATTTTATTTTATTTAAATTTGCTTCTTTCTCCTTGTAAGGAAAAACCCGTTCCTTATTATTTTATGTACAACAGCCGTCTGAAACTTTTTAACGAGATATAAATACATGTTCGCAACCTTTAAGAGAGGTATTTTAATTTCAGCACTTTTTTGCACAAGCCAAATTCGCGTTCAGCAAGCCTAAATTACAAACACAAGGAAATATTTCGGTCCTCTCAATGAGCATCCATTGCGTAGTTACTTAGCGCGTTGGATTTACGCGCGGTATTGGTCCGGTAATGAGCCGGTTTATTGACTATACTAGACCCTGTGCTTAGGGACCTGTAATAAAATATTGCGATTGGAATACCGAATGTATTGGGGGAAATAGAATAAATCGGATGTTGGGAGGGTGAAATGCTAAATGCCACTGACATGATTCAATCCATTTTTTTTCATTTATATAAGAAGAAATATTTGAACTACGTAATAAGTAAATTAATGTAAAAAAAATACGTGTGCATCTTTACAATTTTTTTAAACTAAAAAATATAATGCATCTATCGACTACCTTGGTGGCGTAGTTGTACTACGGCACGATTATCTGTTCGAATCCCGGATCGTGTAGTGGTATTGGATTTTTGTATTTAATATCAGCTGGGAGTCAGAAATTTATACCCGATATGGCAATAGACTCGCCCTCTATCACATTGTGGGACAGAAGCATAAGGCGAAACGAGTGTGTCCTGGTTGGTCTTCTGCATACCCCTTCTTGGATACAGGCGTGATGTTTATGTATGTCTGTAATGCATCAAAAATGTTGAACTGTGCAATACTGAGTTAAATTAAAAAAATCATCATAATTATCTTTGGCCACGGGAAGTCCACTGCAGAGACAGACCACTGCCAAAAATCCCTATACCTCTGCCTACCCCTTCAAGGACAAGGATAAGTTTATTTACGTATGTCAAATCAAGGCATTAACCCAAAACCTACAACTCAGTCAGGCACGTCTAAGTGAAAGACAATAGATTTTATGGTAAACAAACGCCAAGCGAGTTGGGCTCGTCAAAAAACACATTTAAGTTAAATCCGGCTTAGAGACAAACGCTTTTAACCTTTTTTGCCGTGACGGAGCAGTGGATCCGACCCGGCTCAATCTCGCCGGCGCCGGGTCCGTGTTCTTACCCCGGGCGGGGTACGCACATGGTGGTAAGAGAAGCGGGTTGTATTCATTATTATATCCCGCCCTGTTCCGTCTCATTCTCTCAGGACATGTGATCCAGTGCCGTCCCATCCCTTTGACTTTTAACCTTTATTCCTTCCTTAACCCACGGGCACAATACATTTATTGGGATAAAAGTAGCCAAGTGTTAATCCAGGGTGTCAGCTACCTCCATACCAAATATTGAAATCCGTTAAGCCGTTTCAGAGGTCATCGCGCACAACCGCACAGACAAATAGACTAAATTTCTAAAAATCATGACTTTTTGTTCCATTACGTTCATACAGTCCCTCTATTTAAATTTTTCTGTTACAAATTTATTATGATCAATAATCGTAAAGTGAATACATACATAAACACACGCCTTTTTCCCAGAAGGGGTAGGCAGAGGTGCTACTAGAACACCCACGTTTCGCCTTGTATATTCCGTCCCACGATGTGATAGGGGGCGAGCCTATCGCCATATCGGGCACAAATTCCTGACTCCGGGCTAATAATGAATAGAAAAATCCAATATCACTTTGCCCGACCCGGGATTCGAAACCGAGACCCCAGCTTTGCAATCATACCGTAGTACCACTACGCCACCGAGGCAGTCGATAGTTATATAGTATCTAATATTCCGCCCGATATGGCGATAGGCTCGCCCCCTATCACATCGTGGGACGGAATATACAAGGCGAAACGTGGGTGTTCTAGTAGCACCTCTGCCTACCCCTTGTGGGAAAATGGCGTGTGGTTATGTATGTATGTATGTAATATTCCGCTATTGTCCCCCGCTGTCGCCTATAACCCTACTACGGGGTTGCAGTAAGCCGCACACGCTCTAATAAAGTGTCACGCATTAATCCCGCCCTCCTGTTTCATTACACTGTAAGCGCGCGAGAACAAATCGTTTAGTTTTTATGCACCTCTTCTATTCAAACTGTTCCTGTAAATCGCTATTGTTCGTCAAGACGTTTTTGTACTGGAAAATTGAGTAATATTGAATTAATAAGTGTAGCGGGGTCCTTAAATGTGTTATCAGTACAGGATTGTTAATAAAAATTATGAAGGTCGACTCGAAATTATATAAATACAAGTTGGATTCACTTACGTGGGTTATTGTAAGGCGTTTGTCTACATTGTGTACGATGGTCGACATCTGGGCAGCTATGCAGGGTATATCCAGGCAGCGACCGAAAACCAAGCAAGGTGGTAGTATTAGTGACTTCAGACACAATGCAACTAAAATTTTCGCAATAAAAAGCAAAAATTGTTATGTTGTAATTTTTTACTAATCGTCGTATTTGGGTTGTAAATATATCGTTTTCGCAAAATATTAATGTACACCTTTTATTTTTAAAGACACAATGGTACGCAAGGGTTCAAATTATAATTTTAGCAAAAAGTAGGAATTTACCATCCAAACACAATCATATTTAAAAAATCCTGTCGCTTTTTTTTGAGAAATTTTTAGTTGCATTGTCCTTAATCACGAAAACTACCACCTGGCTTCGTTTTCGGTAGCAGTCTTGATATACCCTGTATAATATATGAAATACTCAGCCTATCACTGTCCAATGCTGGACTTAGGTGTATTATGGTCTCCTCCAATTTTATTCGCCGAACGAAATGCGACAACATACATACATAGCTCTCACTTCACGATAGCTTTCTATGAAGTAGCCGCACCACCCTGCTTGAGCCGACCCTTTCGTATTCTAACTGTGAAGAGATACTATATACTCTGTGGCATACAAATAGTTAGACAATAAAGAAAATAAAATAATGTCTGTTGGTTTTCCAATAAATAGGTATAAAATATAATTTGACATTTTCTTTGCATTCTTAAAATCTATAAAAATAACAAAATATTATTCCATATACAACAATTTCATATGAATATATTTAAAATTCATTCATATCAAAGAAATCCTATTTTAAAATTTAAATAATACAAAAATATTCTTTATTCATAGTCTTATACGAAATCTTATGAATCGCCGAGCTCGCGGGGTTTGTTAAAGCGTATTTATATTCATAAACATATTTAAATATGCTTGAATATGAATGGCTCACAATTGGACTTGTTTTTCATTATAACACTGGTAAAGTTTTTTTCTTCATGTTTAATAATATAAAACAACGATTTTTGTACGAAATCTCCTCGTATTTTCCCATAATATGTCAAGTCCTTAGATCATTGTACCTGGTTAGTCTTTTATTAGAAGGCATTGGACACATAACACATCGAAATTGTCTATTTTTAAGATTGGCGAATGCCCAATAACCCTTTCTTACTCCCATCCTTTTTCCTTCTCGCTCCCCTCCCGATTTGACGGACCGACAACACATCCCAATCGTTGTGGATGTTCATGGGCGGTACTTTCAGGTGACCTGTTGGCTCGTTTGCCGGACTTATTGATTAGAAGAAAAACCATGTGAAATGTTCTAATGGCGATCACTGTATCCAAGGTATAAATTTTCACCACATCAAGTAATAGGTGTTACGTACCATGATTAGCCTAAATAGACCTTTAAGGTTATATCGACTTGCGATCATTTTGAAGCCATCCCTGTTTAATGAAATTGCGTTTATATCGTTGCCAAAATGCTTCAAAACAAACAAGATTCTACAAGAGAAACATTTTATTCCCATTGAAACTATAGCATTAAAATTAAAGCATAAAAATTCATAACATTAAGCGTTAAAAACCCCCACATCGCTGATGTGCATCAACACACTGTTAAATCCTAGTTTCCACGTCCCAGATTTTAAGCCCAAATTCAGCCGTACCGCGCCACTGAATACGTCATTTCGCGCGAACAAGCGACAGTTTAAGCCAAATAAGCCTCTTTACAGCCGCATTCCGTCCTCGTTCTAAAAAAACAAGTGCCATTACACAGTCAGCGATACCGCTGGCGAGCTGCCAGCAACACTTCGCAGTTGCCCACTAATTGATACTGCGCCTTTTGACTTCTGTTTCAATTTACGAACACTAGCATGTGTCACTGATTATATTTATATGAATACACATGCGTACACTCACGCCTTTAGCCCAGGACTCACGTTTCACCTGGTGTGATTCAACCCACGATGTGATAGGGGGACAACCTATAGCCATGTTGTGCACAAATTCCTGACTGATAATTATTGAATAGAAAAAATCATTATCACTTTGCCCAACCTGGGAATTGAGCCCGAGAACTCAGCGTTCAGTTATATTTCTTTTCATTGTTAATTAAAGTCACGTGTGTTATATTTTTCTTCTATTAACCAGCCAGTGCCTTATCAACCGTTAACATTGGCTTTGCTAGTGTTAGGATAGCAATTTCACAATTACCCACTAATTTATACTGCATCCCATTTGACTATTTTTTTTTAATTTCCGAAGACTGGCGTGTGTGAAAAATTTCATTCTTTTAAATCAACTACGAGAGACTTTTCTATATCATAAATACCCAGTCCGGAAACAAATAATTATGGAGCCCACAATTATTTGTTCAACCAATAATTGCGCCACGGAGCTTATCAAAATTAATAAACAGATTAACAATACATTTTTGTAGTAATTATTTTCGATCGCAAAAGATAATAAATACATATTACATACACATATTCAGAACGTAACATAAGAATTCAATATTGCGACATCTACACGCAGATTTTTTAAGCCACTGATTTTCAATAAAATTGATTTCCTAGAATATGCCTATTAATTTCTTCGCTATCTGGCAATTACGAGTTTCTTGATACTTTTGATCGCCTAGAGGATTTAGTTTTATATATATTCAGAATGTATAAGCATTTCATATTACAAGACCTACTCATATTGCGAGCAATTTATTATCAACAAATTTTATTTCATAGGATATCTTTCTTCATCCATCAGCTATCTGTTTGCTATTCAATAAAATGATATTGTTGCAACGACATTTCTCCGGCATACTTATCTCCTTAGCAGGAAATTTCCTCCTATAATGAATTTCTACAACTCGCTATCTGGATTACAATTCGTTAATAATTTTTCCTCAATTACTAATTACTTGAAGATAAACCTTGAATTAGCCATTTTCCTTATATCGTGAACGAACACGCTTGCATTATGTGGTGTGAGGGCGAATAAACCACTTAGTCTCGTGCCGCCGCGCTCCATGGCTTTTTCGGCTAATTGAGGTGCCGGCTGCCAGGCAATTGCTACCTTCTAGGGTAGGGATGGGACATCTTGTAAGAATCGGGAAAAATCGAAGCTGAAGTAATTCATTTACTTATGGTTAACGATATAGTTAGGTCTAGAAATCGAAATCGTGATGCACTTGGTGAGTGGTTACAATTGCTGGCGAACGACCACACAATTTAAGGATCATATGTGAAAACATCTAGTTAAATCGACAGACAATGTGCTAACGTAACCTTCTCACTGAGGAGGTAAGGAATACAGGACGTACCACTCTTAAATTTAATAAAAACTTAGGTTTTCATTGTAAATCCATGGACAGAGTTACAGAATCGATTATATTAATTACAATATGCGCAATGATTTGTGTGTAAAAAACGTTGATTGAAACAAAATAACGTAAATATAAAAACAAAAGATAAATTAAGAATCATTGATTAATAATTCATAGCCCAGCGGATTAGCAAGTTGAAGTGGCAATGGGCGGGGCACATAGCACGGAGAACTGATCGCCGATGGGGCTAAAAATTCTCGAATGGAGGCCACGAAGCGGAAAACGCAGCGTAGGACGTCCACCCACTAGGTGGTCAGACGACCAGGTAAAGGTCGCGGGACGTCGCTGGATGCAGGCTGCCTTCAACAGGTCACTATGGAAATCATTGGGAGAGGCCTGTGTTCAGTACTTCCTTTGGCTGATGGATGATGATGATTGATTAATGAATTCAACCAGCATAAGTTATAGAACGACAAATCCTAGGCAACGTGTCAAATAAGCAAATACAAAGACGGGATGACGAAGTAGAGTGCATAGGAGCAACGAAAGGACGATATATACCGCCGTCCTTTCTAAGCCGATTACCAACTGGCTTCGATTCCGCCAAGCTGTAAAGGCTATCTAGCATCTGGTATTAATTTGGGAATGCTGAATAGCTATCCTTGGAATACTTCTGGAATAATCGATAGAGATGTATATCTGAATGGTCAAAGGAACTTACAAATGATAGTAGATTAAGGAGAAATCGTAAAGTAAGTTTTAAGCAGCCACACTTTTTTTATTTTTTAGATGAGTGCAAGTGGAATTAACTGACAAAAGGGGGGTTACAGTTTCGAAACCAACTTTAATCTGTCTTTTCGCATTTATGTCTGTATTTAAAGTTAATTTATCGTTAATTGTGTAAGTAAAGAAAATATCGTGAAAAGACCATATTAAAAAACTATTTCCAACATATCTTAAGGTGCATGACGAATGCTAACATATGAAATTGAAAAAATCGCATATTAGTGATGTGGGCAATTACACAAGAAAAACGTAATTTTATTATACAACTTGATTAGTCAGGGTTGATATTCCCATACCTTAAATCGATATACGAATTTCACCAGGCTTTAGTAAATGCCAGCGTCAGTAGACATCCCTAGCCCTTCTCAACACCTCCGTTAAGGACTAGTCCACACGAGGCTCGAGGAAATATTAACAGTATGGTAAACGCTTCCTCACGATATTGGCTTCATAAATTGGACTTGTTTGCCCACCTGTGCTTTATTACGATAATAGTGTTGTGGGCGTTTTCATTAAAATTGTGGACGTGGTTTTATTAATTAACTAAAGCTGATTATTAGAGAAAGGGGTTGGTTGGTAATATACGACGCCAAGGACAGGGTGAAATGGCTAACATTGAGTAGGAAACCTGATCATGACATTGGTCAGGATTATATAGAACATTATATAGAACGAACTAACATAATATACGTAAACATCTATGTATTTTAATCTTTATTTACATAGTTAGTGAAATTGTAAAGGAATTATGGCACAGCCTTATGTGCATAATATAGGAAATACATTCACACATAACAATCTATGTCGTAAAATCAAATAATATTAATTTTTTAGTGGTCCAAGCTTATTAATTTAAAGTTAAATACCGATTCAATAAATTTTAATTAGTTACGATACTCTTTATGGACGAAATTTCCAAGAACACAGAATACGACTGACCCAAAAACACTTCCGTAAATTAACTTCCTCCAGCCCTATAATCAAGCGGATATCACAGAATCTAAACTGCAAAAAAGCTCCATAATTTCCTCAAGCTTCACAAAGATGAGCGGGAAAGGTAAAATAACAGCTCCATAAAGCTATCCACTCGTGGGATTTAAAAAGAAAACTTCAACACTTTAACTCGCTTTGATACCTCCTGAAAGCTCGGCGGTATCATAATAGCGAGCTTTGGGGAGCTTAAAAAGTTCAAGCAACCGACTGTACCGGCTAAATAATATTTCATGAGATATTGTCTTTTAGATTGAGCTTTGAGTTTTACCACTATTATTAAGCTCGCTTTATATCTAAGGGACTGTTTAATATTTCAGTGGTGAAAGCTTTACATTTGTAAGTTTTCTTATTAAGAAGAATGAGGTTTGATGAGAAATTAAATTGCTATTTTATTCCACAATGGGCTATTAAGAGTTTTTTTCGAAACCTACCTTTTTTTTCGGATGTATAACAAATTTTCAAAATGCCTTAAACGTTACGTTCAGCTCTTAGTATAGTAATACTTTTAGTTATATCATTTTGGATTTCGTCAAATATAAATAATACTATTCACGATTGTTGAAATTCAGTCAATTGAAAATTAATCAATGCAAGAGTAAAAAGAATAATAAAATATGTCCTTTATTTTACGAGCCATCCGATTTTATAAATCACCGTTCGTGACATTTTATTTCCGGAAAAAATAATTGGAGTACAAAAGTGAAAAAGATCGATCATTCAACAACGTATACTTATGTATAATACAGAAATGCGGATGTCATAGGTTTGTTGGTTTGTCCTTACTTAATATAGCAGTGTACATATATTTTTACGATTATACTTATCTGGTTGACATTAATGCTGTCTCGAGCAACTATTTTAGTGTTTCATGTTGGCCTAATAGGTATGGAGGACTAGGAGGAGTACACTTTATTTATTTATTTAAAAGGATTTTCCACAAGGCATAATAAACATGTTTAAAACAGTTTTAAGATATCAGAACAAGCTCAAAACGAATGCTCATAATTATAATAACTTTCATAATTCTAGTGAAAAACTTTCAAGTATCTACTTTGCTGATGGTTCCTTTCACTAGTAATGCTTAGCTAGATTGTTATACTATACAATATGATCAATAAAATTATAGAGCTTCCGTGACGCAGTTGGTAAGACGCCGGCTGTGAAACCTGAGGCCGTGGGATCGATTCCTGCACCGAAACAAATTGTGTGTGATCTGGGTGTTTGTGAGACCGCAAAGTCGGTTCGGTGTATGTATTTTATTTATTTATTCCAATCAACAGTAAGTGAAACTGAAGGAAATATCTACTTAAAAATCCGCTTATGGGCATTGGACAAGCATGACGCTTACCATCCTTCACGAACATTTCATCATTTTTGTTAAATCAAAATAATTTTCGAAGAATTAAAACCGCTAACAAGCGCATAATTGATGTGAAAGATGTCGACAATTAAATCGTTGGCGGATACAAGTTGCAAAGATTTCCTCCCACCGCGGCTTGTGAGCGCGAGCAATAATGTTCGCGTTCCAACAAAATTCGTTTACATTACCATATTCACTCGCGGCGAGCAATCGTACGGTGCGGCCGGCGCGGCATTCACACCGCAACTATCCGACCAATATAATTAATCTGAAAATAGGTTATCTTATGGTAAATAGTTTACCTACGACTTTACTAGATGGCGTTCTAGGATGGCGACTTTACTAGATAGTGGTCAGGGATGCTCCTATCTAGTGGTCATGGCCTGCCCTAGAATAGGTGCTACGAGTACGCGACCTCGGCCCCCCGAGCTACGGCAGTCACTACCAACCTTACCTTCCGTGACTGCAGTATCCACTCCTACAGGCCATTTTTTCCTTTCCCATAATATCCTTTACCCACAAACTATATTTCCTTTCCCCGGTTGATGACGGGCAGCAGCGTCATCAACTCGAGTCCCCTCCTGCGCTCAAAGTGTGTCGAGCAGGGTAGTGTACCTTATACTCAGAATATCAAAAAGATATTCGCTGAAGGTCATACAGGTATACGCGCCGACCTCGACACATCCAGATGAAGAAGTAGAGGAGATGTATGAGGACATAAGTCGGGCCATACATACTTCCAAAACCTACTTCAATGTTGTTATGGGGGACTTCAACGCAAAGTTGGGCATGAGAAGCGATGCAGAGCTGAAAGTGGGGCAATTTGGACATGGGCAACGGAACCTCAGGGGTCAGAGGCTGGCCGACTTTCTGGAGAAAGAGGGACTCTTTGCGATGAACTCTTTCTTCCAGAAGCCGCCTCACAGGAAATGGACTTGGCTGAGTCCTGACGGTTCTACGAGAAACGAGATAGATTTCATCTTGACGACGAATAGACGGATGTTCAGTGATGTCTCTGTGATCAACAGGGTGAAAACCGGCAGTGATCACCGAATGGTTAGAGGCACATTGAACATCAATGTCCAATTAGAAAGGCGTCGCTTGATGAAATCTACGCTCCGACCTACTCGCGCCCATATCCAAAACCCCGAGAGCTTTCAACTTGAGCTGGCAAATCGCTTCGATTGTCTCAAAGAAAACCTTGCAGTGGACGAGCTAAACAGCGGTTTGGTAGAAGCTGTCCATACGGTGGGATCTAAGTATTTTAGACCTCGCCGTAGAGATAGACCCCAAAAACTCTCGATCCACACTCTTGACCTCATGGCCGAACGTCGATCTATGGCGCTGCAGTCTTCCGATGACGCCGAAGCATATAGGCGGCTCAATAGACGGATCTGGAAGTCCTTGCGACACGATGTCCGTGCTCACAATACTGTGAGCATAAAAGAGACAATTGAGCGGAACGGAGGCTCCAAAGTGTTTGCAAGGGACTTGTCTATTGGGCAAAGCCAGTTGTCTAGGCTGAAGACGGACGGCGGCAGCGTAGTGTCGACGAGGGCAGAGGTATTAAGGGAGATCGAGAGGTTCTACGGACAGCTTTACACCTCGGTTGCCGAACCTGCTGTTAGCTCGGCCGAAGACCCGAGAGCCGAGTTGATCCGACACTTTAGCGATGATATCCCGGACATCAACCTGTGTGAGATTGAGATGGCCCTGAAACAGCTTAAGAACAACAAGGCGCCGGGTGAGGACGGAATCACTTCAGAGCTTCTGAAAGCGGGCGGTATGCCGATGCTGAAAGTCCTTCAGAAGCTCTTCAATTCCGTTCTCCTCGAGGGTTCAACGCCAGAGGCATGGAGCAGGAGCGTGGTGGTAATGTTCTTCAAAAAAGGTGATAACACTTTGCTGAAGAACTACAGGCCCATCTCGCTCCTGAGCCATGTCTATAAGCTGTTTTCGAGGGTCATCACAAATCGTCTCGAACGCAGGTTTGATGACTTCCAGCCTCCCGAACAAGCCGGGTTCCGAAAAGGCTTTAGTACCATAGACCACATTCATACGCTTCGGCAAGTTATACAAAAAACCGAGGAATATAACTTGCCGCTTTGTTTAGCGTTTGTGGACTATGAGAAAGCCTTTGATTCGATCGAGACCTGGGCTGTGCTACAGTCTCTTCAGCGATGCCATATTGACTATCGGTACATCGAAGTGTTGAAGTGTATATACAACAACGCCACCATGTCGGTCCGAGTACAAGATCAGAGCACGAAGGCTATTCCACTACAGAGAGGCGTAAGACAGGGGGATGTCATATCTCCGAAACTGTTCACTGCCGCGCTGGAAAACGCCTTCAAGCTCTTGCAGTGGAAAGGATTCGGCATCAACATCAACGGCGAGTATATCACTCACCTTCGATTTGCCGACGATATTGTAGTCTTGGCAGAATCGCTGGAAGACCTTAGCACTATGCTCGAAGACCTCAATCGAGTCTCCCAACAGGCGGGTCTTAAAATGAACATGGACAAAACGAAGATCATGTCGAATGTCCATGTTGTGCCCACCCCCATCGGAGTTGGGGGCTCGACTCTCGAAGTTGTAGACGAATATGTCTATTTAGGACAAGTGGTCCGGTTAGGCAGGTCCAACTTCGAGAGAGAGGTCAATCGTCGAATCCAACTCGGTTGGGCAGCGTTCGGGAAACTACGCGACGTCTTCTCGTCCAAAATACCTCAGTGCCTCAAATCGAGAGTCTTCGATAGTTGTATGTTGCCAGTGATGACATACGGCACCGAGACGTGGCCTCTTACTATGGCCCTTATCAGGAGGCTCAAAGTCACTCAACGAGCTATGGAGAGGGCTATGCTCGGGGTTTCCCTACGAGATCGAATCAGAAATGAGGAGATCCGTAGGAGAACTAAAGTAACCGACATAGCCCAGCGGATTAGCAAGTTGAAGTGGCAATGGGCGGGGCACATAGCACGGAGAACCGATGGCCGATGGGGCCAAAAAGTTCTCGAATGGAGGCCACGAAGCGGAAAGCGCAGCGTGGGACGTCCACCCACTAGGTGGTCAGACGACCTGGTAAAGGTCGCGGGACGTCGCTGGATGCAGGCTGCCTCCAACAGGTCACTGTGGAAATCATTGGAAGAGGCCTATGTTCAGCAGTGGACATCCTTTGGCTGATGGATGGATGGATACTAGATGGCGTTAGTAGGAATACGTTGCGCGAGATTCATAAAGTAATTAGAAAAGAAAAGAACTGGCCTACCTAGAAGAGGTAGGCAGAGGTGCTACCAGGACAACTGCGTTTCGCCTTGTGTGTTCCGTCCCAATTCCCATGATGTGATAGGGTACGTACCTATTATAACGACTAATATACTGATTTTATTTTTTAATATTGGTATAAATGGCTGGTTAAATATTAGTATCAACCAGTATAGAGACCACCGAACACGACGACGAAAAAATGATAGTAGGTAACCCTCACAAAGGTATATCGCTTCGGGTTCAGCTTGGGTATATTCTGCTTCAAAGAGGTTTTTTGTTATTGCAATGAATGATAAGACGAGCTTGCCATTCGCCTGATGGCAAGCGATACGACCTTATGGACAGTAGCAAAACCAACAACACCTTGAATACATAACAATGCTTGGCATTTCACATATAGCGACATAAGATGTTAAGTCTCATTATGTCCAGTAGTTACTCTGGCTACAATGTCCTTCAAACTTAACTCAATAGAGCATTTACATTACTGTTTGGCGGGAGAAATAGACATTGCGGTGGAACCTACCCAGGCGGCCTCTCACATATGAGAGACCTACTACCAGTGAGGTCGACAATTTAGCACTGCATACACCATTAGATGCATAATGGTCGGTTGGTTGTGAAAAAAAAAATTGTCGTAGTTAGTAGTCGACCCGTGAACAGCCAGCCCTATGCTAAAACCACGTAAGTCATTGTGGAGTTTCGCGTGTCTACAACGGTGCGGTTGTGGTGTGTGCGAGAAACTGTGTCAATTAGTAGTCGGCCGCCAGATTGTGCCGAACAAAATGTTTTAAGGATCGGCCGCGGAGCACACTGTGCCGCGTTATTGGAAAACCGGTGGCCGAGTTGTGTTCAATGTGAAATATTAGCAATTTAATGGCGTGGGAGTTGTTGTTGAGGATTTTTAGCTTTTATTTGTACGTTTATTGTTAATTATATTATCAGATGCCCAATAACCCTTTACTCTTCCCATCCTTTTTCCTTCCCGCTCTCCTCCCAATTGGGTCGGCAACACATCTATGATCCAAGATGGTGGATGCTCATGAGCGGCAGCGATCACTTACCATCAGGTGACCTGTTTACACGTGTCCCGGACCGAAAAAAAAGTTACTGGTGGAAAATAAAAGATAGTAGCAGATCCGTGCCTACTGTAGTCTTTTTGGTCTACGATAGGAATGGACCGGGTCTATGCAGGTGCTACATCCCATTATTCTCTTTTCACAGAGTACATACATTAAACAACGATTATGCTGACGTGTTTTGAGTTATAAGTGAGACAGTTGGAGGCTTTTTCCTCCCCCGTCCATTTTCGTCGGTATTTTCTACCCAATCGTTCCGTGTTCATGGACAGCGGTAATCAGTTACCAATTACCATCAGCTGCATAAATTGCTGATTTGTTCTTGACCAATTGCGTTTAATCCAGTAATATAATATACTAGTGCGTCACATGGCGTGATTACACATATTTCGGGTGAATAAAACATCTCATAAATACCATCGCAGTAAGTATACTTAAGCACCTCAGCAACTGGGGGTAGGTCTCTCATATGTGAGAGGCCGCCTGGGTATGTACCACAGCAATGTCTATTTCTCCCGCCAAACAGTGTAAATGCACTGTTCTATTCCGATTTGAAGGACCTTGTAGAGTAACTACTGAAAATATTGAGACTTAACATCCTATGTCTCAGGATGACGAGCGCATTGGAATGACAAATATTTTTTTGGAATTCGTGATGTTCATGTTGTTCGGTTTTGCTACTGTCCATGAGCAGTCGTGTTGCTTAAGATCAGGCGGATGGCATGTTCGTCTCGCCATTCATTGCAAGAAAAAAACTTTCAACAATGAAGCTAGATAGATACTTAACAAAGGTCAGGCCAGAGTTCAAAGCAATGCAAACTAAAATACCTTGTGTATTTAATTAATTATTTAATATGGAGCCCACTATATTTGGGTCGGGTTCGTAGTAATGAGAGCGAGATTCATCCGAAATCTCGGCACATGAAAAGGCGTGTTTCGACTCCATTTTCATCACGAGTAATGGCTGCGCGGTAAATACGTGTGTTGTAGCGGTGTACTTAATTTTGTGTTGTGGCGACTGTGTTAATATCAGTCGAATATGTAATTGACTGATTGATTGGTTTAATAATTTTACGATAAAAAGTGGTTGTTTGTGGTAAAAAGGTTATTCGATTGCGATTTAAAGAGAACAAATGCTAATATTTTTGCTCCATGAATGATGGTAATTTTTATATTATTTTTTGCGTCGCGTCGTGTAATATATCTGGTTTGGGTTAGAATTGGTAAAGGATGTTTAGGCTTTTTGGCTTAGTGCACGTCAGTCTTCCAGAGTGACTGTCAATGTATTTAGAATATGTTTTATGTCAACCCCACAATGAGGGACTCATATTACTTAGATAAAAAAAGATTTTTCTTATATTTCCGCATTATAAACATCGTCAGTAACGTATGTTAAACACGTGTTGTATGAAATGGAGAATGAATAAAAGTTTTCAAATTGTTCTCGCTGAGGTTAACACACCTTTGTTTTCTGTTTATAAAAGACGCTGAGACTCAACAGCATTCAATTTTAAAACTTTGGTTCAATTTCTTTTTATTATTTAGAATCTTGTTGTAGTCAATATATACTACAATATTTTTTTTATTTTATAGGGGGTAAACTAGTATACGGTTCACCTGACGGTAAGTGATCACCGCCGCCCATGAGCATCTGCAACACCATAGGGCATGGAGATGCGTTTCCGGCCTTTAAGGTGGAAATACGCTTTTGAAAAGATATGAACAGATAGTTCCGACTGGGGTATTACTACTTTACACAGAATATCGATAAAGTATGACAAAATATAATTTTTGGTTACGTTTTATCTGGTGAGGCCTTATCTCTTAAAAAGATAAGATACTGAAAGTATGAAATATTAATCGGAGGCTTAGCGCTTCATACTTTCGCTTGCCCAAACCGGGAACGGAATGATATTTATATTGAATCCAAAAAAATACTTAAAGTCGAGATAAAGTATTGATCGGAGAAAATTTTAAACATTCAATAAATAAGATAATCTATAATTGACATCCTTATCATTTACGCCTTAACGTTTAGCGCTTAGGCGTGATAACCTTTTGTTATTAATATAAAAATCTTCCGCAAACGTTTAAAAATATAATCTATAAAAAAAATCCTCGAAAATCCCGCACTGTATTATTAAAAAGCGGCCGTGGATGGACCACCCGGGTGCCTAATTATGTACCGTGTAGCCAAGCGATAGGCTATGTTTTTGAAGCATAAATCTGACAAAGGAGTCAACAATTTGCCTAAATAAAAGCCAAAAGTGCGGCACCTGAATATAAAAAAATAATAAAAAAAAATCGGGAAAAGAATTAAGAATAGCATATACAACTGTAGTGATATTTTTTTAAAAGCTACATATTCACGTCTTTTGTGGCATTTTATTAAAGTTCAATACTGTATAGAGAATTGACTGGCGATAAATAATTATCACTGGCTGATTAAAATGACGTCAGAATACTTAAAAATATTTAAAAGTAGACGGCACATGTGCTCGGACACGCACGTCTCCGTTGGAGAAACGTAATTAGATCCACGGCGCAAATTTCTATCAACGAATGTTCCAGCTGCGCCAAACATCGGACGCGCGGAGATGCATCAAAATACTGCCCATCAGTCGGCCAAACTCGCCTTGAACACGACCACT
The DNA here is from genome assembly GCA_033459515.1 of Theretra japonica. Lineage (NCBI taxonomy): Eukaryota > Metazoa > Arthropoda > Insecta > Lepidoptera > Sphingidae > Theretra > Theretra japonica. The sequence continues at coordinate 12,299,569 of CM065942.1, forward strand.
CGGTTAAGACTGCAGGACTACGATACTAATCACTACAGCGGATTCGACACGTTGTACTGTCACTCTCCAGTCTTATGATATAAATACCCTTCCATCTACGAGTATAAATGGCATGTTGGCTGTAGCTTCACAAGATAGGTAATTAGACGGCCGTCCGAGCCGGGTCGGGCCGCAACCCGCACAAACTTATAAGAAATGCCGAGAGAAAATTAAAAATGCACCACCCTGTATATTAAAACCCGCAACACATTTATTGTGGATAATTACTTTCTTAATATTGTAGAAAAGTTTGTTTTCATATTTCATTTTTTCTTGTTGAGTGAATTTAGTTTAAGAAAGAGTCTTGTAATGTACTGGCACGATTAAGTGAGTACAATGCGATAGCCTTTGTTACTATGGCGGGTTTTTACAATCAAGTACGGTGGCCAACCCGCACTAGGCCAGTGGATTATGGCCTAACCCCTATCAATCGTACTCTCGATATTAGAGGAGGTCCGCGCGCTGCAGTGGGACGTATATGGACAGATACAGTTGTATATACGTCCCACTGAACTCAGTGCGGTGGTCGCTGGTCAATCCAAATATCCTATCATCAGCATCTGGGTCTTCGTCAATTTCTATGGTCTCTCTTGTTGGAGGATCCATTTTGAGACGCGGGTAGCCTACAAGCCAAGTGTTTAGACATCCATGTGTGGCGGTAATCACTAACTATCGCTTGAGCCGTTTCCTCATTTATGCAATAAAACAATCATGATTGTTCGAGTATTAATCCAGGCAAACGATCCAATACTCCGTGCTCTCACCCCGGTCACGAACCCCGGAATCTCGTACAATAAGTGACAATCTGTTGATACGCACTCGTCCGGCGGATTAGCGGAGTCGTGCTGAATTATTCATAGATTCGCGAACGCTCACGTGCCTCTGAGCCCTTTTATTTTTACAAATGAAGGCCGTGTTAGGTAATTGGATGCGGTCTGATATTTTTATCATTTGTGAAATTTAAGGTTATTAGGCTTTTGGTGGATGGGATTTTCCATCGGAAATTTGATTAGAACCGGAATGCAATTTGTAATACCAATGAAATTAATATTGTTTTATGTAACACGTGCATATTAAGAGTAAGATTTATCTGTTTGAAAGGAACCAAATAGTGGATTACCACTATTTGTTTAATTATTAAATTACGAGGGTAATTTTTTTTCTATAAACAAATTCACTCTCTCCTTAAGGAGATAAATCATTAAGTTTTTTTTATATTGATGAAAAACGCAGCAAGCTTTCTTATACTCGTCTAGCATTAAAATTATTTAAGCTACTTTAATACACTACACCTAAAGTGTCAAAATAAAATCTTCGTAAGCCCATAAATAATTCATAAAAGATTTAAAAGCAGCGATTAAGCAAACGAGCTAAGTTTAACGTGAAATATTCCCCAACTATCTCACTCGGGAACTCGTAGCGATCAACTTGCCAGTTCAGTGCTAAAAATCCAACTCGCAGTTTAAAAATGTTTAGCCTTTAGTTCTAGGACTTGGTGCTTAATTATTTTCTAGACTTCGTGCAGCTCGAGGCGTGTCTAACTCGCTCCTTGGGGAGTAATCTCACAAGTTGGTTTGTTAGCGGTTTGTTTTCAATAATATATTAACTGCGGCTTTACGAGTTATTACAGAGTTGGTGGATTTTTTAATATACATTTTTATCTAGTTAAGGTTGCAGGAAGTCGCTGGATGCAGGCCGCTTTCAACAGGCCGTTGTAGAGGTCCTTGGGGGAGGCCTACGTTTAGAAGTGGACTTCCTGTGACTGAATAGAGAGAGAGAAAGAAAGAGATAGATTGAAGTGTGAACGGCGGACTTTGTTCTTAATATTATAATTACATCATGTTTCACTTTGTAATACTTCTTTTTCAACTCTTTCCGGAATATAGTTAATTTTACTTTGCTGGAGTAAAGTGAAGTAGTACACTCCACGTACGTTCGAAATGTTGAACTCCTAACTAGTAAATTTCCTCGCCATGTTCTTTTCACCTATGTAAATTTCAAATGTCAGGGGTAACATTGAAATTGTGAGCTCTGTTGTAGTAGATCATTTTACACTATTCAATTTTTCTTGGATGTTGATATAATATTTCTCTTAAATAATAGCTATTGTTATTTAACAATTTCAAAATAAAGTTAGCTACAAAATGTGTTCAAACGCGCAGTGTATACAAAAATAGACATTTTACACAATTATAACCCCGTTTCAGTAGCTCCCAGTATCTCGGAAGATAAACGCGTTCAAGAGAAGCAGTATTTTCTGCGAAATAACTGAATTTGCCGTATGATTGCGCGGAAACGGAACTTGCCACCGTGATGCAATTACCTCGCTTTGATGTCGGCTTATTACATCTACGTTACATGCGGAAGGTTCCACGTAACAGGATTAATAGAAATAGAGCTAAGACCTATTTGAAACTAAACAGCAAATTTTCTGAGTCAACAATACTGTTCGTAATGGACAGTAAGATTGTTTTAGTTTTACAGACTGGACATAAATTGCTGCATTATTTTAGTACTCGTTATTGAAAGGAATCAACCTTTAGCTTAACATATTGTCATGTGTTTTTGTCAGGTTTTAATCGACGCTTGGCTACTTTTGGGCTCGCAGGTCCTAAGATTGCTAGTAAAATGTAAATAATGAATTGGTTTTGTCGCTGATGATGTGCTCTTTAGTGAAATCTTACATAAAAACCATCACTTGGGTTGAAAATTGTGCCAAAATATCATGAATCAGACCTCAAATATATTAAAATTCTCAGGAAAGGTAGAACAGTTAATTATTTCGTATATATACCCGTATAAAATCAATGCCCAACTAACTGGACGATGATTAATATAAACAATCAATTATCTCAATAACACGCGTATAAAATTAAAATCTATAAATACTAATAAAAATGTAAAAGCGATAATCCGGTGTTATCCGGGATAGAGGCGCCATCCGGGCACATCGGGTCGGTTTAACTACGTGCTAACCCCAGATTAGAGCTGGCCGCCAGACTGGTACCATTATCCACACTAGTGTTCAATGTCCAATGATGTGGCTAATAGAAGACTTAGATGCAGGATTTGTGAGCAGATATTATAGACCTAGATTTAGAATATTTTAACAGATATTTCGATAAAGAAAAAAAAGTCGTTACAATTCTTAAGGAAGGTATAATAAGTATTTTCTTGCATTTGAATATACCTGGGGAAAATGACCTTTGTGTGTGTTGATATTGTATTAAGTGTTTATGGAATGTACAAGCAATGAAAATGAGGAAGATCGAGTCACAGGAAATTCCTCGCTGGAGATAGAATTGCCTTCATTGTTTTCACAGAGATTAACCGGAAGCGCAACACATCCCGCAGCTTTCTTTTAACTTTGTTAGGAGGTATGTTACCCATATGTAGTGAAACTATGACGTGAATGCCAATATGTAGCTTCTGCTTCAGATTTACGGCCTCATTGGCTTTCAGTACTCCGCGATTTGTGTTCAGCCAACAGCCACCGTGACTTCTTATAAATTGGGGTTATTTTTTCTTAACCTATATCACGGTAGACCGGCCTACCTACCTGCTCTGTCTCCGGGACTATCTATCCTTGGATAATTCTGCCTATTTTACTTTCATGTTTTACGCCATCTACCAAGCTGTTTCTTGATGTTTCGTACAGCCTATTTTGTAGTGTTCTTGACCCACAATCCTTTGACCTACGAAGTGATCCACCCAGTCCCACCTTATAAATAATTAATAAAAAATCAAGCAAGTTTTTAAGTTCTTCAGTTGTTAACTAATTACCAGACAACAAAGATGAAAACTCGTCTCGATTTCAAACTTATTTAAGCGTTATTACACAACTTGTAGTTTTTATTATGAATAGTTTCTGGATGTTTTTAATAAATATTTTATAATTTAAAAAGGTGAGTTAGTGCAATTAATTTAGTTTTTAAGAATAGGCTGGCTCGTGCGGGGTGGTGCCGATTATTCACAAAAAATATACTTGAAATATAATTTTTGATGTGAAGTATCTTATGGTGAGTGCATTTTTGAACTTAATAATTTTCCCTCACAATTTATTCGCCACATTCGAAGTTCATTCCTTATTATGCGAACTATCGATGTCACTAGTTGCACAATTATCTTCTAATTTCTTAAAAATATCTTTATATGAATAAAATTAATATAAAGTTATATTTAAAGTAGTACAGAGAACTTAATTACAACTTGTTAGGAGGATATAGTGTTGATGAATGGGAGTGGGAGGGGAAGGTGTCACGTCACCTCGCTACGTCTTGGAATGAAAACTAACCGCTTATTAAACAACATACTGCGCTCTTTTACACCGACATGCAATATATTTTGTTTCGTTGACGTTTTAAATTAAATTGCAAGGTCATATTCAATTGTGACATAGTTAGAAAGTGAGCTATAGTGATCGCAAGCTAAAGCCCAAGATACACCCCTCAAACGACGCGAACATACGTGTGTTTATGTTAATTATAGCTCAAAGAAAACATCATAATGCAATTCTTTTTTGAAAGCGGAAGAGCCACGCTGTTTTCAGCCTTGATGGCATGAATGGGCAGGCTCGTCGGGGGTGGAACCACAGTCTTACAGAAGATCGACGTGAAGCGACAGTTTCGTTCGGTGAGTGAGACTGCTGGATGCTCATTGCCCAATACCCGTCTCCTCTTCCTATCGTTTTTCCTTCCCGCTCCTCTCTCGATCTGATGGGCCGGCAACACATCTATGATCTAAGCGTTGTGGATGTCCATGGGCAGCTGCGATCACTTTCCATCAGGTGACCTGCTAGCTGGTTTGCCGGACCAATGCTATAAAAAAAAATCAAGAATTTCGAGTGATTGATTTCCACCAACCCGCACTAGACTAACGTAGTGAACTGAAACCTAACCCTCTTTCAATTGCCGAAGAATATCCTCCAAAAAATAAAACAAACTTGTATTCAATAAAGTTTCAGTTCACCACCACTCTCAATCGTATTGTCGCTTGTAGAGGAGGACCGTGCCCTGCAGTGGGACGTATATGAGCTGTTACATACATACCCTAGTCAAGACAGCTTATTTTTATTGTAAATCTATACTTTTTCCCACATTGTACACAGAACACAGAGTAAAAAAAGTTGGTTTGCCATTCTCAATAGCATAATTTGCGTATTCGACGACTACAAACTTTCAGGACCGGTCTTGCAAATTACAAAGCCAGACTTTGATCGAAGTTTGTAGAAGCTAAGTCCGAGAATTCTGCAGCTTTTGTGTTTATTTAAAACACTGGACAATTAAACTTCTCAACTGGAACTGTTAATTTAAGTTATGAGCTTTAGTTCCCAACTTCAGGCTTGAAATGAATCAATTTTGAGCTTGAATTAAAGAGCTGACCCGAGCTCGGTCTGCGTTCGTGAATTTCGTTGAATAAACTTTACTTGTTAGATTTAGGCATAACTTATAAGTTAATTATTTTAAAGGAAATTAAAGAATATATATTATACTACTGTTTACTTTTCGAAAGTTTTTCAAGTTGGTACCTTTTCGCTTATTATTTAAACTAATATAAAATTAAGGAACTTATATTATGTTAAAGTCTATTTTTTGATTAGGAGAAATTTAATTCGATACATTCAAGCTTTGACGTCAGGCATATTTATGTCGAATAATTTATTAAAGAAATTATGTCGCAGAATCCAAGAAACTTACGTTATGCTATTCTTTTCACGTTTTAAGAGCAGGTAAAAGAAAATAAGTATTGAGATATCGATTTTCATACTGACTCGAAAAAGTTTCAATTCACCTGACTAAATGTGGTGCGGCAAAAACTGTGATGCCATTGGTGAGAGATTAACTGCTTCCATCCCAATTTGAACACTGGTGGTACACAATTCACTGGTGTTAAGTCTCTCATATGTGAGAGGCTGCCTGGCCCTAGGCAGACAATGCGTTTGACAGTCTATTTCTCTCGTCAAGAGCAGTGTAAATGCACTGTTGTGTTCCAGTTTGAAGGAAATTGTAGCCAGAGTAACTAATATATGACACAATGAGACTTAACATCTTATGTCTGGTGATGCGCAGTGGAACGCCAAGCACTGCTTTGTAATTCATGGTGAAGTTTGGATTTGCTACTGTCCATGAGCGGTCGTATCGCTTAAGCAAATGCGTGCTCGTCTCGCCATTCATTGTAATAAAAAAAAAGACAAATACATAGATCATCAACGGTCAGGACTTAACCATTTAATATTAAAATAGGATATTTACCTGAAGAAACCAAAATAAAAGCTTCATAAAAGTTGAAAACGAGTCTACGGTAGCGCATATTGCACCCAGTCGAAGCCGGCAAGAGGCAGTAATATAATAAAAAAGTCAGAGTGCGGTGTGAGCGGCGGAACTTATAATTACATTCGTAGAGTTAAGCACCGCAATAGATAGAGCCGCGGTAGAGTGGTAGAGTGCTCGGTCGCTACATTTTGTCTTTTGACCGGGACACTTGGCGCTAATTTGCAGCGTTTAAATTGTAGAGCTTTACGACACCTGCTATTTATAAGATGGGTAATGACGTTTTGATGGGTTTAAATTTGCATTGGGCGAAAACGAGACAGAGTTTTTAGATTAGTTTTACTATTGTTGTATTTATGTATATAAGCTTTATATATTATTGTGTCAGAGGCGATGCCAAAGGCATACACAGTTTACAGAATGAGTTTCCAACCAAGGTGAGTCTGGAAGTATGGAACTTATTGCAAATTTTTACATACAAGTTACATCAACTAATACGAATAGACTTTGTAGATCTCATACTTTTACAGTCTTTATACGAATTTCGAGAATCAACCATATTTAAAATTAAAATATATCTATACCTCTATAGGTTTACTAACAGCTTGTATATGCTACAACCAATTACATTATTCAATTTGCTAATCGATGTAACTTGATATGCTTCCGGAAATATATTTCGTATTATTTTTGATTCCAAGCACATGACTTATTCAGGACTGATGACATTGATAAATAATACCCAATCCATACATTATATCCCACTTTAGATGATAAAAATCAAAGGTCACTGAATATGTAATGAATAATGTAATGTGACGGGAAAGGCAGGGTCAAAGGTCGCGGTAAAGGTCACCGTTAAAGTAATAAAATGTCAGATTTGTGGGAGAGTGTAAAGTTTTCCGGTATAGGGTTTATGTAAAGTCGTTAAATATTTATAGCAGTCTATGTCAGCGGAACAAACGAACGTAAAAATATCAAATCGAAAGTATGTATGTTCCTGTTAAGTTCTGCATGAATTGAATTTGTGACGTCCGAATGGTTTATGTTATTATACTTAAGAGGTTTTCTTAACCGACACCCAAATAGCAAGTTTTTTATACATCTGGTATATTAAATATGTCCGTGCTTTTCTCAAGGACTACAGATCCAATATGGATGACATTTTCATTTCATTTGTATCAAATACAGATACTTATACCTGTCTGGCTATCTATCTATTTAGCCACAGGAAGTCCATTGCTGAACATAGGCCTCCTCCAAAGACCTACCTATACCTCTATATATCTATCTTCCTATACCTATACCTCTCATCAGCGGATATTTTAACTTCTGCATAGGCCGGCATAACGGTGTCGACCGGCAAGACATAACTGTATGTCGTCGGACACTCTTTTCAGACTTTAATGCACTTACCATCATGTATTACCATCCATACCATACCATCACTTTGCCATAAATAAGACACAAGACCTATTTTCTCCTGTTTACATTTCCAGCACAATAAAAAGTGTACTAAAAATCCCGTAAAACATGTTCTACCAATTTAGGAACATTAATTTGAAGCGACGGGGTGGCCACGATCCGCGCAGAGTGCGGACTGGATCATGATGGATTAAACCAGCATCAATTTCAGTAATTGGCACCAATTTATCGTTTCGTTTGAACCAATTAAATTTAGTGTTTACCTACTGTGTTTGCGCTCAGTAATTTTGCACTAATCATTTAGCTTTAGGCATTTCATAGCTGCAGAATGTCGGGTAATTTGGATCAATTTGTTGGAGAATGACGAAACAATTAAAATCACATCAAAACTTGCCGTTTTAAAAATCTTTACAGGGATCTTACATTATAATATTATTTCTTTATTTATAATTTAATTCAACACGTCATTTTGTCCCACACGATATGTCACATTTCGGAGCCCGTCTGGGTATTCATTTTCACATAGTCCGACATAATTGTCTCCACTGATGAGAGATTCCAATATCTTACTGGTGGATTATCTAACTAACTGCAATGTATGCAACATCATGTTAATGGTAGATGCTTTGTTATGACCGATAAATATGCCCCATGGTCACCCTACTTGAGGAGCGTGGACCGCTCATGAATTATTAATTCAATTCGTCCAAGATTCGGGATCGTCCGAGCGACGGCCGACAAGCTGTCGTGTCGTAGCGCAGACATCCACCACAACCTATTCCAACCCCAGATTTCTTCGAGCGAGCATTAACATCTGTTAGGGGAGATCGGGCTTTGTTCCACTTAACTATTCGAATACTGGGTTTTTGAGATCTATCCGGGCTTATTTTGAGGTTATGTATGAAAATAATTTATAGATTTACTGCATCATAAGTAACAGGATTGTTGATTGAAGTGATTTGATTATGTGTCGCGAAGTAGCAGCAAAGTTGGTTGAGATACAAAATGTGCTGGCTTCTTACTGTCAGGAAAACTAATTTGTAGCCTTGAACTAATTTACAATAGAGGGAAACAGATGATTCTTTGGAGTTATCTCGTTGGCCTTTTACATCCACTGTGAATATTGATGGTCTATAGGTTTTATAGAAAATTTGGTTACCTAGACATTATTTTTGAATGCTCAATAATCTAAATTTTCGGAGTCATGTATGAATTGATAGTCAATCACCACGTAGTATAACGGTGAAGGAAAACACCGAAGGAAACCCGCATACTATAGCGGTTTGCAAGACTTTCTATGATATGTAAAGTCCACCAACCCGCACTAGGCCTTGGTGGTGAACTATATGACCTAAACCCTCTCGATCGTACTCTCAACTGTAGAGGAGGCCCGTGCTCTAATTGTTCACAATCCAAGCACGATATCACAGCAATAAGGCCTTAAATTATTCAGTATTTTATGGGTATAAATTAACAATTAGGCAAATATTTTATCAATCCTGATAGGCTGGCAGTGCTCAGTTAATTTGTATTCACTGGATACACTTCATTAACTTAAACAATTATTTACATTGAGCAGCGGGGTTTTTATTTCGGCCTATTAAACTCTCGCTTACTAAACGCGAAATAATTGTTTTGCGGTCTTTTAGTACGAGTTTATTTATATATAAATAAAAAAATATCCTAACCAGCGTTGTAACAAAGAGACGCCATGTCCGACCTAGATCTAGGCGTGGAGAGATAAAATTGAACATTTTCTCACAGATTGGCCACAAGACTCATAGTACTGTAAAGTCTGGATGGAAGGGCAGGCTTTTCTTCAGTTATCGGACACTGGAGCGAAATAAAAAAAACTCAATCAAAAATAAAACCTATTCCACTGCGATTTATAACTCATATATCGGCAACATCAAGTTTATTCCCAACTACATTGGATTGCATATTGACGTCTGGTGTCAATAATGAACGACAGAGTAGAATTAAACGTATGATGAAGGTCATATTTGAAACTTGAGGGAAATATATGACGTATGAAAATTCCTAAGTGGAAAAGGGATGGAGAAGGAAAGATAAAGATGTTTCAATGCGGAAGGTGAAAAAGGAAACTGGATGGAAAACTACGACTATATACGATAAAAATACGAAATAAAATAAATAAATAATTTGACCAGAATTCAACTATTAATGGATATATAAAAAAGATTTTTCCGGCAATAAAAACAGAGTATTCCACTTCAATTTGAATCTGAAATATGAAACGTGAAGTATATTCCCAGTAACATTGGATTGCATATTGACGTCCGGTGTCCGGTGTCTGCGGCCGACTCAATGGCACAACAAATTGCCCCGGTTCCGCCGCTGTTAGCAAACACTCGCATATCAATATTCCATGCTTGTATTGCTAAAAAAATATCCAGATCTGATAGAAATATTTTAAATGCAATATCGGTGTTTGTGTTTGCCAAGGAGAAGTTGGTTAGTGTAACATGCTTGCGTTGCCGTTTTTGGTTTGAAATAATATTGTAAATGGAGGATTGGAGTTTGTTTGTATTGACGTTTGACGTTTGTAAAAACAATATAAATTGTTGGTAGTTCGGTGCCAAACCGAAAGTCGAGAGATAAACTCAATGCGTTCCGCATTCATTTTTCGAAGTTGCCGTGTCTTTTTGGTTAAATAATAATAATAATAACTTTTTATTGCACAAAAAAACATAGGTGTGCCAATACTAATTCTAAGTAAGTTAGCAATAATTGGCATATCTGCGTCAAGCATTACAATATTAAGAGATATCGTATATCTCATATCGTATATAACATTTTGAACAATAACATCAAACAATCAACATTGAACACGCGTTCAAACAAATTAATTATATATATATTTTTAAAATTTCACAAATCTTTTTCACAAAATAATCACACAATAATAATCATACATACATAATTTTGTATGTAAATATGATTAATATTGCTCTGTGTGTAAGTAATCTCTACTAGGAATCGAGAGCTCGATGTAATACTACTTTGTACAGCTTCGTGAACTTTGAACTCGTAGATTGATCGGAACTTGAGTAATATGTACGTAAATACCAACTTGATGTTAAAGTTATTTACCAATCTCTACACGAATATACATAATAGTAACGCTTGTATCCCAAAGGGGTAAAATACATGCATTTCAATACTTTCTTCTTGACATATAGGTATATACATAAAATCACGCCTTTTTCTAGAAGGGATAGGCGGAGGTGCTGCCAGGACGTTTCGTTTCGTGGGTTCAGTGCCACCATGTGATAGGGTTGACCCAATCTCTATATCAGGCACAATTTTCTTCTTGATAATATTAGGTGCTAATTTCCATCGACTTTTACGTCGTATAAAATCGTTCCTCATTAATATTTCATTTGTTGTTTATTTTATCTTATTCGAAATAATTCCTACAACTAGTACTAAATTACCTTGTTAATTACCCAAAATAAAATTAAAAGTACAATTTTCCAATCCATTACTTCATGTAACTTTCTTGCAACAGCAATCAGCACACACATGTCCTTTATCTGACGATAAACCTTCGTTGTCTGAAGACATATCATTGGGTTGGATCTCGCAATAAAATTTCATCACCCAACTTATAGTTGCACGACGCGGACCAAGAACTCCAAACAAGTCGCATAGAGGCTTTATGTGAGCTCGTATTGTATTAAGAGATGTTCATGTTCCATTACAACATATGATGGTTTACTCTAATGACAGATTTAGTTTGAAGGATTTTCTTTTCATAGAACACAATTACATCAAGTAACATTGTCTTTTAGAAAACATCAATCATGTCGCAACATTAGTATTAAAATATTGCAATCATTATTTTAACGCTACGAGTGATATTCTTCCATCTTTAGGGTCTCTAAGCTAGGCTCAGTGTGGAATCTACTAGGGGCATCTCTGCTTACCCCTTCGGGCATATGGGAGTTTATATAATATGTACCTAGTTATTAATTTACGATTCACAGCTCATAAATGCTGGAAAGAGATCAACAATATTAAATTAACTTTAATTACATTAATTACATCTGGTCTCAAATGAATATCAATTCAATATAGCTAGATTTACTTTAGGTCTAAGCTCAATGACATATAGCCCGGATTATTATTATTCAAAACTGCGTGAATGCCGACAATCCTATCGAAATGGAGGTATACGAGTAGAGGAATTTTATATTTTATTTCCATTTTGCATAGAAATGTGTCCGTCCCGTTTTATGTTATGAGGTATAGAATTTCTATATCCTCTTTTATATTTTATCGATCGATTACATCGATTATATCTAATCGATATTTATTTTCAGTTAAAAAAAAGGTAAAATAAAACAATGAAAAAAATATAGGACACGAAAAAAAATAAGACAGTGTTACTGCGGGAATTCCTTGCTTCGGTTCTTCTTCATGAAGTTAGGATTAAACTAATGTGATATCTACGAAATAATTTAAACAGGTTCTATTCTCGACTCGACTGCGAATCTCATTAACATCACCCGTTTTAATCGTTTCAATTTCCCAGTATCGAGACATAATTACATTCTTCCCAAATTCCCAGACACTATAACGTACCAAACTTAGTCCTACACATAAATTGCGACTGAAATTGGATCCTAATTCCAATACCTATTCACCTCACGTTTCCTAATATATATTTTAACTTCTAAAATTGTTCGCAAAAAAAACTTGTACAGTTTGAAGCAGACAATATAAGGACTGACCCTAGAGGGGGCGGCAGTCACCGACCTCATAATGTCCGAAGTTTACACATAAACCCTTATTAGCATACACACGTGACCCGACGCTGGGCTCTGCTTTAAATATTCCTTTTTATTTTGCTATTCTTGTTGCAAGGAAATAACATCGGGCCGGGGGATAGCGGGGGCTGTGGCTGAATCGATGGTATTTACGCGACAAGCGTATTTGAATAATATTGAGTCTAGTTCTGGGTACATCTACCCAATACTAGGTATTAGGTTTACCACAGATGATATTCAACTGTCCTGTGAGGTATTACCAACTATGGGACTGCTTTTCACTGCCGTAGTCCTTAAATGTTTCATCAGTATTTTCTTCTTTCAAGACATATTGAGTGATAGAGATATTATGACCATAATTATAATAAAACCACCATCTATATCAATAAGATATAAGTCAAGGAAAATCACTTAATAATCTCGGCGAGTTTGTATGATAACGTTGATTTGACCAAATTAATAACTTTCAAATATTTTGTTTGACTCATAATGATAGTTTTACAGTTTAGTTATGTCTCCGCTATTTTTTTTCTAACGCCACAAAACGCTTGCTTGCTGTCCTGAGTGGTTATGTGCAGCGATGATTACCACTATCGGATCAGTTTAGTATTCAAGCGCTTTCAGCATCAGGATTACAAAAATATCCACACTGAAGTTGGCTAAACCAATGGATACGTTTGTTTTTTCCGCGAAAACAGTGGGCATTTTTTCACGAGCGGTAAGAATGTAGATTGGACGCGACCGCTGCCACCTACCGTCGAAATTGAATGGTTTGGAGTCACACACCGTTGGGCAATTTGCGTATAGGTGACATTTTTCACATTTTTGCAGTATCACGACTACCCCGAAGAGGTACACAAAAGCATCACTGATGCCAACTCGCATAAATTATTTATAAGTAACGAATATAATTTATTTGTTTCTCAGAATCAGAATCAGAAATCATTTATTTGCACAAAATGTAGGTACAATCATGAGGTCTATAAATATAAATAATACATAAGTAGTTCCAGTACATTTTGCCATGTCGCGTGCCAAAGTTAGTATTTAGAGAACTTAAAAAATAATAACATACGCGTCTTATACTAAAATAGCTATATAGCATCGAAGTAGAATTTAATATAAAGTAAACAGGAAATAAAAACTACACAATTATTATGAACTAAAACAATATACTCTAATAATAATTACAAAAAGAAAAAAAATTAAAACAAAGTAACATTATCTAACAGAATCATCATTTAAAACATCTAATATGGAATAATAACACTATCTAATAACAATTTTGTCAGTTTGTTCTTATAATAATTTATGGATAATTCTGTTAGGTGATGTGGCATTTTATTATATATTACTGGTCCCATTGTCAAAATACAGAATAAAATCTCTCGCTCGGTCTCTCTCTTCAACAACAGAAAGTCAATTTATTTCTTTGCGCAACTTCATTTTCCTTAACCACGTTAGCATACTATAAGGAAAAGTAGACCAAAAATATTCGACTTTGTAGTCCACGTAGTTTGTAGTACCACGCAGTCCCGATAATATTTACTGACCTCAATACCAAAACACACTTGTGTCAGATATCATATTTATTCCCCACCACGGCGAAACTTTTCCAGTTCCACTGTAACAAAGTACTCGTATGATAAGAGTTGACCGCGGTGATCGAACTCACAAACACATTTAAGGCGTCGTTAGCTCTAACGATGGCAGTTTCGCGCAGTTACCTTACTTTCTGGATGAAAGAATCGAATAAATAGACGAGGGACTTAGAGATACCACTTGCTATAAGTATGTATTTCCGTATTAGCCCATGTACATCTCACTGAATGGCACAAGCTCCTCACCTACAAGGTTTAAGATTTTCTATGGTATATAAACTAAAACCTGCACTAGGCCAGCGTAGAGGACTATATGGCCAAAGCCCTCTCAATCATATTCTTGATTTTAGAGGAGGCTCGTGCCCAGCAGTGGGACGTGTATGGGTTGATATAGTAGCGTTAAGATTTGTAAAAAAATATATCCTTTATAATGAGCATAATACTCTAGTTACGATCTCTATTTATAATAGCGGGGTGTTTTGAAAATTTCGTAGGTATATCAGACTAGAAATCCGCACCCGGAAGTAATATTCGGTCAATTAAATTATATTCCGGATATCTCCGCCCAAATAAGCCTCATCAAAACCAGGCGGAAGCGTTCTACAATAGACTAGTTACTATTTAATGTTTAAGTTTAAATTAATTTAATTTCTCCCACACGTCAATTTTATTCAAACACCTCCTGTATGCTTTGCTGCTTTATCAGTTTTTAGTATTTATTCAACTAAAATTTAGTTGGTGTTTATTCAGGTCAAAATTGCTTTAATTAGTACATAGAGCAATCACTGGTCGATTGAATCAACAGAGACCGGAACCTTAGACCTCGGTTACGCAAAGTTGCCCAATTTACCTTTATTAGTTATGCATTAAGGGCCCAAAGGGCTGCCGGTGACTGGGTCCGGTGCTCACGTGACCACATGTTGTATTCAAAACGGGATATTATTTAAATTACTGCGGCAAAAAAAATCGCTGTGAATACGAAACTTGACTGAAAATATAAAAAAAACGTTAAAACTTTGTAACATAAAAAACATAAATATATATCAATGATTCGATAGTATGTATGACCTTTTCTTATCTCATACGATACATTGACTACAATGCGCCTGATAGTAAATGCATAGCAATTTAAATATATTATCTCTCGCCGGTTGAAACCAGTTGATAGCTATGGCCGGTTTTGCTTACAAAAAATAAATAACTAATTTAAATCCATTTTATAAACTTTTAGTTTTCTTTCAACTTGACCTTTAGTTTCTAAAATGAGGCAATATAATATTATTTGACTGCATTCATCAAGAACACCTGGACGAACCTTCAAAGGGAGTCTCTCTTAGGGAACGTATTGCTCTAAAAAAATCATCAGGGACACTGTCTATCAAAGGACAGTCTCAGTTAAAACGGCCGTGTGGCCACACCACGCTGATGTGTTTACATTATAAACGTTCAATTAACAGAGGGTAGTTTGGCCGAGTTGGTCGAGTTGGCTCGTTCCGGCTTCGCTGGCCATTTCGGTGATTTGCAATAGTTAGTGCGTGTTCTGTTGATCATTGCTTTTTGCCTTGCTTCGATTAGTGAGTGATGTGGGTTCGAATACAGGATGGGAGGTTTAAATTTGTATTTTTTATTTTAAGTAAGATTCTTCCTTAATTCATTGTTATTTTTTAGATCATATATTATGTCTAGTGCTAGGTGCGGGACTCCTGTGCGATTGAGTTCGATTGAGGCCTTAGGTTATGGTTCACCACGCTGATCTATTTCCGATTGGTGGATTTTAAATATCACAAAAAAAACGGTTTTAGCAAGGTGCAAATTTAGTTAGGAAAATAAATTCATCAAATAATTAAAATCATTAGTTTCTTCTTCTTATAGCTTATTAAAATGTACATAATTTAATTATAAGATAAATAGGGACGCATTAGTTGTATTTATGTGGGTAGTCAAATATTTGTCGGGACAAGCGAGTCACTGCCGGCGAATAACATCCCCCCCCCGCCATGTTTGAAATGTAAATGTCTATAGGCACCAGTCCGGTCCGGGAACACAAGGTAATGTGTGCAGAAGGGTTAGTGTCAGAATATTTTTATAAAAATGTTCTTTAATACGGCTAATTGATACGTGGAATATTATCACTGTCGAAATCATATAAAACATTATTAAGATTAGTATATTGTCGTAAAGGATAATTACATAATATACAACCGAAACATGCGACTTAAAAATATTTCGTAGAATATTCGATTACTATCAAAAAAATTAAATTGTGTTCTTACTAATGTTGCAATTCGCTACGAAATGTTCGTAGGCGCTTGGATGCGGATCACTGTACACGTTAGTTGGGAACCCCTCGTAGTGACAATGGAAATTGGGGTTCATACATTACATCGAAATACAGTTATGACAGCATAATTTTGCTTTTTTTTATTGCATAGGTCTGGCAAACGAGCGAACAGGTCACCTGATGGTAAGTGACCAATGCACATGAACATCCACGACGCTGGATCATAGATGTATGGCCGGCCCAATTGGGAGGGGAGCCGGAAGGAAAAAGGATGGAAAGAGGAAAGGGGCATTGGTCATCCGGCAATCTCATTCACTGAATGAAAGGCGACAGCTAAGCTTCACGTCAATTTCTTGCGAGACAGTGGCACCGCTCCGGATGACCTGCCCATTTAAGATTCCTGTCTTCCGATGAAAGATCTTCATCTCGCGTGGATGAGTACCCTATCTCGCCTGCAGTGGACTGAACATTAGGTTATTTTTATTGCAATAATGGTAAGCGATACGACCGCTCATGGACACCAGCAAAACCAAACAACACCGTGAATTACAAAGCAATGCTTGACGTTCCTCTGCGCTTGCCAGCCTGAGAGATAAGTCGTTAAGTCTCATTATGTCCAGTAGTTACTCTGGCTAATGTCCTTAAAACTGGAACACAACAATGCGTTTATACTGCAGTTTGACGGAAGAAATAGACATTGCGATGGTACATACCCAGGAGGCCTCTCACGTATGAGATACCTACCACCAGTATACCATTATGTGTATTGTAGTACTTTTCATAAACTAGTATAATGTATAAAATTGTCTAAAAATATGCAGGCGAGTCCGCTTGCCGAAGCTAGCAATGTATTAAACATCTAAGTCCCGTAATTGTCTTTAGCCTTCTGTATCTATCACATTTGTGCGTCCTGTTTGCGCTGTGCCAGCCAATTTGTTTAAGTCAACGGAGGCCCGCCCCGCCTCCCGCGCCACTCGCCCCGCACCCCGCCAAAACTTTTCAACAGTATACTTGTTTTTCAAATTTTGAGTTCCGAAATTAATGTTTCCACGTGCTTTTTGTTTTAGAATCTTCTATTAATTTGTTTGTTTTCCTCCGGTACGTTTAGCGTCCAAGTTTTGATTCGGAAGTTGATGTTTTTGATATTTTTTTCAAGTTGTGAAGACTGGATCTACGTTCGGTATATTTTTTGATCGAACAAATTTTTCTTCAAAAGTGGATTAAGTAAGATTTTTGTAGGATTTGCTGTTGCGTAATTTAGGTTAGGCAATAGGCAGCGTAACATCTTGTTAATGAAAGTGACAATTTCAACATTGATAGTTATAATCGGTGCAGACAACAATATTACACTTTCCACTGAAAGTTACGGGTCTTCTCTATAATTATTGAGAGGCCCTAAACCATAGTTCAAAACGTTGCCTAAGGGCATGCTGGTGGATCTTACAAACCTACAATAGATTTCATTAATCTTTATGGTATGCAGATTTTTAAGGATATTTATCTTCGACGTTAAAGTGCATGGTACTTGACTTTCAATACAACCATGATTCCGAAAAGTCAGTTGCTCAAACCCGAATTCGAACCCGCGTTCATCGTCCGACCTAATACCATCAGTGAAATATAAACATACCAATTTATTTTATTATTCAATCATAGCCCACGCCTGTTCGGTATTCGAAATTCAAATATCATGGGTAGGCAAAGGGTCCTGTCCCATACAGCCTCGTCATTTATAGTCATAGCATACAATGATTCCCTTCATCAATAAAATAAATCAACTTTATAATTATAATGACAACAGCAAAAACATAATTGTTGTATTTCAGCTTAAAGGACTTGTGTCCTAAATATTATATTTCATCAAAATTTTAACAGTTTTCGTCTTGTGAGTAAATATGATAAATATCATATTAAGATAGAATAATTACTTAATTATTATTACTTCTAATAATTTATTTAGACGTTATCCTTTTTTAAAATTTCGTAATTGTTTTTTTATAATTTTGCTTATATTATTATTTATGTAAGAAATTAATACTATTGTAATTTTTAATTTCTCAAAACAGTTTATTACATTATAACTTGTTAAATGATTTTTATAATCTATACAAAATAAATAAAACTAATAATTAATAAAACACATTTAATAAAAAATGTATATTTTTATAATTTGCAATATAGCCGCAAACATAATGCAACGCTAGGCATAATGGGTCTGCTTCCAAAGCCGTCAAATAAAAAATGTATCCATAATGTATTGGAGGGTAGTTTCGTGTACGCTTTAAAACGTGTGGCGTGTCTCCGCCGGAATTTTTGAATATTATTTAATTTCGCTAGAAATTCTGGATACTTTTGATTGAAAACATTATTTAAAGTCACAGTAATGTTTAGTTAAAGTAATGTGTAGTACAAGTGAAGTGAAGTGAAGTGTAATATGTAACTTAGATAAAGTTGTAGGAAGTCGCTGGATGCAGGCCGCTTCCAACGGGTCGATGTGGAGATCATTGTGGGAGGCCTATTTTCAGCAGTGGACTTCATACTACTGAACGATAGAGAAAAGTGAACGTGGTGTATGATGCACGGAAGTATAGGGAAAAATATGATGTGGCGGTAGTGAAGTGCAGGGAAAATGGGGTATAGTGCAAGTGCTGTTTAGTGCAAGTTGGGTACGGTGTAGGTGATAGGTAGGGTAAGATGGGGTGTGGTGCCAATGTTAAGTAGTAGAAGTAAGGGTGCGGAGCAAGTGTTGTATTGGCCAAAATGGGGTGTGGTGCCAGTGAAGTATGGGGTGTGGTCCCAGTGATGGGTAGTTTCAGGTGGGTTTGGTGCAAGTGTGTAGGACAAGATGGGGTGTGGTGCAAGTGTTATAAAATGATATAGTGGTGTAGTGGTACGTGACATATTATGTGTGGTGGCAACACAACGACGGTGAGTTGATTACTAGCAATATAATTTATTTCTATTACCTTCACTTTGCTCTGCTCTTAGATGCGGCTATTGGAGGCGGGAGTTGCTTATAGACTAATCGTTTTTTTTTATATTTGGACAAACGGGGTGAATAGGAACGGATTAGTGATTATATGCAATATAATAAAATAGGTCATATTTCAAAGTTGAACATTCGATCTGTGTAGTCCCAAATAACCCTATAATTTTTATTCACCCCGTCAACTCATATTCACTCTGTATGACATATCTAACATGCACATGGAACCCAGAGGTAAAATTATATACAAAATTTCATTCTAGTAAACCCAAGGTATTTTTGTTATGTAAAATTTCTTAGTAGTTCTTTATATCGTGCGTTTAAAACGCCAAAATGTTACTCCATTATGGTCTTATATTAACAAAGTGATTTGCAAGTCCTTCTGTTTACAAATTGTTTGTTAAAATCACCTTTAAATTTAATAGCCTTTAAAATCCCCTTTGTCCCTGTTCGGCCTCGTTTTGGTCTATCTGTAATTAAACGAATGGAGACGGATTAAGGATTTAGCGGCTTACGAAAGTGACTTTTTGTGTAATGTGATTTGTATGGAGATTTCGGTAATTAGGTTGCTTAAATAAGGTGTTTTACGAGGGTATGAATTTTATTAATACGTGAAGTAGTTATATTATGTATTACGTGACTGAGCAGTATTGCTTTTGTTTGTAACTGATATTATATAGTGGTATATCGATAAACTGCCTTCAACAGGTCACTGTGGAAATCATTAGGAGAGGCCTATGTTCAGCAGTGGACTTCCTTTGGCTGATGGATGTCTGATGATGGATATCGATAAAGATTAAAGATTGATAAGTTGTATAATTTGTAGGAACAATGTCGATGACTCATTCGTGTTGTATTTTCTACATATTGAAATATCTTTTTACAGCAAAGAATGCGTGAGCAGATCGTCGAACACCAGGTAAGTACTGTAACTGTAGATGGATAATATTCAGCTATTTTTTGATTTTATTAGGGAATTATAATTTTATGCAATAAGACTTACAAAGACTTCCTCATAAAGCTGAAACATTGAATATGAAAAACAATTTTATTTGGAGAATTGTTACACCCTCGCGTCGGTGCGTCATGCGTACATATTTGTTTTTTTGTGTCGGGTCATGACAGGCGTAAACAGCAATTTACTTACCTATTGATATATACCGTGTCACCAGAGCCGATAATATTGCTATGGCTACCTACAACCGTTTCCCCCTGTTTCTAATGGTCACTACACACGAAACAATATAATTATGCAAGTCTGACTTTGCACCAGTATACTGGAACGTGTGTGGGCAAATAATTGTGCAAACTTCATACAAATTTTCGATTCGAGACTTGTGTTAACTCAGACTTGCACAGTTATTGTACAGTTACGTTACGTGTGTGGCGGCCTTTACTCACTCGTATATTTGTTATGACAATATTACCGCTATTAAATCTACACTCCGCAGTATCTATATCTATAGTATGTATGGACAGTAATGTACTATAAAAAGCAACACAGTCACTTTATGTGACGTCACTAAACAAAGCACATTACAAATTTAATTACGTGTTTTAAAGCCCCTATATTTCCCGTCCTAATCCTAAACTAACAAAAACCACTTTCAAAGTGATTAAAACGATTAAAATTACAAGGAAAAAGTGTGACGTTTCCTTTTGACAAAGGTTTCCACGTAAGCCCGCGTGATGTGGGTGAGACAGCGTTTTTAATGTATTTCACCTTTTTACTTAAGTAAATTTACATTCGTGAAATGGGAATACTTGGTAATCCACAGCTGGACAGAGTGAGCACACTAACGCTTGTCTAGACGTGTTGGTATTCAAAGTGAAGCGGACGTGTTTTTAATAATACAAGCTGAAAAGAATATATTAGACATGACGTGTTTAAATAAAAGGACATCCTTTTTGTTGTTCAACGCGCACCGATTTTGTTGATCTATGACTTGTTGAAGGTTATATGAAGTTATTCAACGCTGGACGTACTGACTGAGTATGAAAGGATAATTAATAACCTTACAAAATATACTAGTCTTATCTAACAGGTATTATAAATCATGAGAAATATAGATGTATTGTCGGCCTTAGAAAATTTATCGGAAAAAGATAATAGTAGGAGGCGATTTGGGCCTTTGGGAAATCCTCAACATATCCATTTTTCACTATAATCTCCATCGTTACAATATTATCCAAAGAATGCATTTAATCAATTACTTATTTGTTAAATCAAAACAAAACTCGAATTTTCTACGTAGCAACACTTTTCCAACAAGTTCATAATATCGATTTCATTCTAAGAAATGTAATTTGTGTGCCAGAGTGAACGATGCCACAGCTTATATACTTACCTTGGATGTCGCCAGCAGTGTCTGTAATGTAACTGCATGTTGCGTGTGACGTCACTCGATATTATTTAAACTGTGGTTATTGCAACTTTTTCTGCCTTATGCGTTCCTGGTACTACTCAGCCGTTAACGGACTAGACTTAGCTTTCTCATAGAAATGGGTGTTTTTAAATGTTTTTCGGCATGAAAAAAATGTTATTCAGTGTATGTTTATGGATGGATTATAAAACTAATTCAATTAATTTTTAAATGAAATATAAATATATACGCTTGTATAGAAATAAGAAAATTTTATATTGTAGTAATGTAACAACTACCTAATTATATTAATTGCTTTGCGTTTACCGTAACATAAAATAATTAATCAATTATTAATGTGGTTACCGACCCTTATTTTTTATAAAAATAACGAGAGAACAGATTACTCACAAATAATAGGGTCTATTCCACTTTGATCACCTGGGTGATATTAGCTGTGTGACCATAAGCGACTCTTTAGTGTCCTTTGATCACCCGCGAATATGATCACCTGGGTAGGCGACTCCAATAAAATATATTAGTTAAACACAGAAAAATATGTCGAAATAAAATACTATATCAACTCAATATTTATTATATTAACAGAAAACGAATAGATAATATAGGAAAAATAATAAATATTCAATAATTTATTATTTTTCCTGTCAATTCTGCCGTTATTGCACTCTATGTGACATCAAGCTATCGTTTAACCTGCGATGAATGCTGTTGTGCATTCATGCGTGCCTGGTATTGGGTATTGGTTAACCACGTCGTCGTGTTCAAAAAAATACTTTTTAATAATTTTGTTGGCCTTGTTTTGTTTGTCTTAAGTATCTTTTCCATTTTTATTTATTTTAAGTAATAATTCGCATCAATTGGTTTTTAGTTATTTTTTATTGTGGTTATATAAAAATATTGTGATTGCATACATACATACATAAATGCACGCCCTTTTCCCAGAAGGGGTAGGCAGAGTGCAACCAGGACACCCACGTTTCGTCTTGTATGGTCCGTCCTACGATTTAGGATGATTTACGATATGGCAATAGTGCCATATCAGGCACAAATTCCTGACTCCGGGCTAGTAATGAATAGAAAAATTCAATATCACTTTGCCCGACCCGGGATTCGAACCCAAGACTTCAGTTTTGCAATCATACCGTAGTACAACTGCGCCACAGAGGCAGTCGATATATTGTGATTGAAATACAAAAATATATTTTCACTACTCATACCCTTTTGGAAACCATGCTAATGTCAGTTCTGTACCAAGGATATATATTTTGGATAACACGTATCCTTGGTATAGAACTCAGGACAACTCGTCGTACAGTCAGTCCGAGTGGATTCTCTTAAGGTATTTTTAAATGAAAATTCAATATTAAATATGACATTCTTAACTATCGTGTTATCCCTCGATGTGGGTTTCATTAATTCATTAACCATAAACATTTCTAGGACGTACAAATTAGTCTATACAGGGTTTGAACTCGCAATCGTTGGCGCAGACAGTCAACTTTTTACTCTCTGCGCCAATTGCTCGTCAATGTTAATAATAAATATACAAGCGAATCTTTCCACCAATCAGTGCTATCAGTTGGTATTATAAGTTGTCTTTCTATGCCACAGTTTAAAAAGAATACAGTAAAAATTACCAGTATAATAATAAACATTTACAAGTAGCATGAGATATTTATTTAAGCTGTGGTAATTCAATCTCTTTCGGCCTTCTGTGTCCCTGGTACTGACGTTCGAGTTGCGGTCCAGACTTAGCTCTCTAACAGAGCCGATTTTTTAAAATATTGTTTTAGGAAAAGAAGTGATGACATTGGAAAAAATCAAATATGAAATATAAGTATTTCGATACAATTTCATGTGTGAAAGTATTTGCTGTTAGATGTACTTTTTATCGTAAAAATATTTATTAAGTGTATGTTTTATTATATCGATGTTTAGATGACTTACTAGTTCATAATAATATATTGAAGAGAATCAATTAGCGTACCTATAATAAGAGCTAACAACCGGCGGAATGCAATAGCTTTTGCTACATTACCTAAATCAGTTCTAATTATGCCTAGTTTTTCTGCTCTAGGCACTAGTTGAAGGATAATGTAATGTTTTTTTTTAATATGACATCTACAAAAGATCAAAAACACTGTTCCATGATGAGATAAAAATAATCTTAATTTCTTGCGTGTTAGATGAAAATATATGTATTAGGTATACTTCTCAAATACAAATTCAAAGATACTCTCAAAGATTTATGTTATTAAAAGATGAAGTGCATTTGGAAATAAATATAAAATATTTTGCCTATTCTATCTCTCCAGAGCTCTGTACGACGTTGAATTGAATTACGGTTTTACCTGTAGCGCACACTACTGCACTTTTATGATCTCCTAGTACTTCGTATTGGGTTATCACGTGGCCATGTCAAGTCAACGAATAAATCATATTACGGTTAATAAAGGAGATGTTTCAGAAATGTATCGACCTTGGGACAAACTTAGTACAGATGCACAAAATATAGTTCGTGAATTTATCTTTCCATTTCCGTATAAAATATGTTTACTTACTTAACCAACGGCAATTTTTTTAAATTGGTAAGAAATTTGTATTAATAGGAAAAAAAAAACTATAAATATGATTTGTAAAGTAATTTGGTTATGAGATATTAGTACATTTTCAAAAAAGGGTTTTTGCCCAAA
Organism: Theretra japonica; assembly: GCA_033459515.1. Classification (NCBI taxonomy): domain Eukaryota; kingdom Metazoa; phylum Arthropoda; class Insecta; order Lepidoptera; family Sphingidae; genus Theretra; species Theretra japonica. The sequence continues at coordinate 12,324,040 of CM065942.1, forward strand.
ACGGTTAGGGAATCCCTGATGTACATAATCAGCTGATCTTACAAAAAAAAAATTATTGGTTTAGATTTTTTGTCAATTTAAATACACACCATAAATATAGGGTTCGCTGGCCATCCACTCGCATTAAATGAATACGGCACGATGACCTAGGCTACGTTTTCTAAAATAAGCAGGAAGTTTATTCCCAGCAGTGGGACGGTATACAGACTGACGTAGAAAGCGACTTTAAAACATGATTCGGCACACCACTCACTTTCCGTAGCGTAACAATTCCCACAGATTAATGTACTACAATAGTTTCACCTCGTCCACTGGCGTCCTTGGAAATTCTCGGTACAATATAGATTAGCCTGTGATATTGCATACCAGTGTACGTGTCTGCACTCCGAGTATTATTACGATTTTAAAACGCAAACGACTAGTCGCACCACGATGGGCGCCAATTTCAAAAGTGAAGTTGAAAAAAAATGGGTCAGGGATTTATAGACTTTCTAACAATTAATTACTGTGAAGGACTAAAGGTATTCATTATTCTTAAAACATAATTTTAATCCATTGTTCCCCTAGACTACAATGCAAAATATTAACTGTTTCACTTCTTAACCTTTGGTCTGTGTTCACAATGCACAAAGAAGTTAATTGCCTATTGGCTAAGTATATCGATAAACTGACTGCTAAAAATAGTGCGGGTTTTTGAACAGCCTTTTAATTTTCTAGGAATCAGGGGATATAAACTAAAATACTAACATCGTCAAGTAAGCAAAAATTACCTATAATTATATAAATGATACACATGTCATTTTATCGTCAAGAACTGCTCCCTGAGGATAAAATTAGTACATTGACTTAGTAGTCCATTTAATTTTGAATTTATTTTTATTTCAATAATGCTAAATTTTTAAACACTACCCAACATTATCGCTGTTTCAGGAAAATCTTTCATGTCATAGTTTAAATTAATACTCAAAACTACAGGCAGCGCCCCTACCAACATTTCGCGACGCTATTTAGTCTGTGATAATGCATTCTCTTTCACTGTTATGCATCCCTGGTATCACACATGGAGTTTTTGGTGTGTTTGCATGTTTCTCTAATAACTATGACATAAGGGCGAAATTCGTTTGGTTTATTGCTACGAACCGGGCTGGTAATGAGTTATAGCAATGATACAGTTTAAATATATTGGATGATATGGTTGTTTGTCGTTTGCTGCCGCCATTTGCGAGCCGCATTGCTTTGTTGACTATTCTGTGGCGTCAAACAATATTGTCCATTTGTATGCCACTGGTAATTTCATTGACGTATGGCTATTACTTTCAAGTTCATAATAAATGTTATTTAATGGTAAACAATCGTACAAATTATAATATAATATCATGCGACGTATATAGCGAACGTATGTATAAAAAAGTTAAAACAATTTGTAAATGTTATATTTCTTTAACGGGAACCTTTACATGGATTTCTATGATGTATGAAGTTCGCCAACACGCAGTAAGCCACCGTGGTTAACAATCGCCTTAAGCTCAATCGTTGTTAGGAAGGCCGTGCCTTGTAGTGGTATGTATATTTTAAATATTAGAGTTATGTATTTTTGCATAAAATGGTGAATGTCTCAAATAGTAAAACAAATATTGCTCTAAAATGACAGTGACAAGTCGAGTTCATCGTTTATGAATTCGTTTCAAAAAGTGTGTTATCGTTAAATACTCGTAGAACAAAAATTACAAATTAATACACAGTAAGTGCATGGTGGCCTGTTGGTAGCGGACCAGATGGCTGCCTACATGTTCACGGTGGTCGCGGGTTAAAATCCCAGGGCCCACCTCGGAATCATGTAAGAAGAAACAAAGAAAAAAATGTGTGTATTGATAGTCAATCACCACGTACTATAACGGTGAAGGAAAACATCATGAAGAAATCTGGATACTATAGCGGCTTGCAAAAACTCCTATGTTATATAAAGTCCGCCAACCCGCACTAGGCCAGCGTCGTGGACTATGGCCTAACCCCTGTCAGTCGTACTCTCGATTGAAGAGGACGCCCGTGCCCCGCAGTGGGATGTATATGGGCTGATACAATACAATACACAGCAACTACAACAAAACATTAAATTAATATTCAACTGTTGCACGAAAAGTCTTACCAATATCGAGGGAAAGTCTGTGCCACAGTCTAAACTTATTTCCATGCCTGTTTTCCGTACTGTAGCAGTCGTTCATAGAGTAACGTTTCACTAATATTTTGCCTGTAATAATTCCCTCTTCTATAGTGTTATGCACTCCTGGTATTCCATGTTGGTTTTTCAATGTGATTTTAGATGTTTCCTGATTCCCTGCGACATAAGGGCGAAAATCGTGTAACTTTGTATGATACTTGGCATCAATGTTTAACTTGCTTATAACAAGATATTTTTACCGTTGTTTTATGATATATAGCATTTTTTAAGAACCTAATAAAACATAGAATATTATTATAATAAAATATGTTGTTTACCATTTTATTAGCTCATTAGGTACTTAATAATTTAAAAATGAAAATCATCAATTTTAGCCACAGTAAGGTCCTCTATTGAGCATACAAAGATTTCCCCTAATAACATTACACATTATACATAGGTATATACGGTATATGCTATGTAGGTACATGAGACCGCACCGCAAGCTTTCCCGTTCCGTTCCCGATTCCACATCAACAACAACTCATAGAAATAAGAGTATTGCACATTTTTTTATACTGTAATTATACACTCCTAAACTCGTATGCAGTCCTCCCAGTTATTCAACGTGAATTTCTGTTTCCAAGGCCACTACGACATAAGGGCGAAAATCACGTAATTTCTCAGAGTATTATATCCGAGTTAGCTCTACTTCTGAACGGTATATAATCAATAATCTGTTTAATTTGATTAAAGTTTGGCAATAAATGTTCAAAAATAATTATAATAATGACATATAGTGGGAGCAAGAGTGGGAGATGATTGAGTTCGAACAGACTGCTAAGTGGTACAAGCCTTTGAGCGGGATTATGGGTGATATTGTTTGGTGATTTAAAAATAACCTATGTATTTACCAAATATCATCAAGTTAATAACATAAAAAATAATTTTATGGTTGAGCTTAAAAAATAGATTTATATTTAAGAACAAAAACAATTAATCAATTAATATGATTCAACAAGAAAATGATGTGGTTACATATCGCCTTAATTACTTCATAAACAGAATAGTTCATTGCCTCGTGGCTTCCATCCCTTACGTTTTCCGAATCAGTCCTCGCACAGAATAAATACATTGCAGTTGTTGGATTTCAAATACTACCACTATTTGTCCTACTCCAATCACTAATTACTGCTCTGTGACACTGTACTACTATTCATGCGTAATATAATTGATTTTATCATGAACCACAGTCTATATTTATTTGAACAGATATTGTCAGTATATTGTTAGCTATCCTACTATTAGCTACGTGAATATTATGCTATCTGTGGTAGTACAAACTACGACGATGTTATGCGTGCCTGGTACTGTCGGGTACCTTCGGCTCGGGTGACCCTCCTCTGAACCGGGATTCATGTGTCAAATTTAAAGGGAATCTCAATTATAATATTATTATGTGTATCTTTCTCTCTCCTTTGCTTTCTCTCTTCACCCACAGGAAGTCTATAGCTGGAGCTAGGTCCCCAAATATTTCTATAGCGACCTGTTGGACCCGGCCTGCATCCAACGACTTCCTGCAACCTTAACTAGGTCGTACGTCCTCTTGTGAAGTGGACGTATGTTTATATGTTTTCGATAGATAAACTTCAAAGCAAAGGTCCTTCTGGACTGGGCTGTGCAAAACCTCAGACTCGACAAGAGGGCTTAATCACAGTAGAAACCACGAGCATGTTCCGGCCTTTGATCAAGGAATTTATATGTTATCTAAGAGAGACCAACTTGAGCAGTCAAACCTTGATACAATCAAATTGGTTTGACCAGTCAACTCCATTATTATAAGAATGTTTTCATAATAATAATTAGATTTATTATATAGCTTAATATTTAATGAAATTGGTAAAATTGAAAATATAAATACCATTGTATTTTTTTTTTATTGTATCAGCCCATATACGACCCACTGCAGGGCACGGGCCTCCTCTACAATCGAGAGTACGATTGAGAGTGGTTAGGCCATATAGTCCACCACGCTGGCCTAGTGCGGGTTGGCGGACTTACACACCGTAGATTTTTTTTTTTTTTAAATCGCTACGATAAATACCATAATCAACAGAAAATATTATTTCATTAAGATTAGGTCGATGTGGATAACCTTGAGGGAGGCCTATGTTCCACAGTGGACTTTTTGTGGCCGAGGAAAGACGGAAATTCCATTTGAAATAATGCAGCGATTTACGTTTATGGCCTGATTAAATCGAATATCGTAATTTCCTTGACTGACTACGACCGAAGCGCGTCAGGGGTTCAGAAAGCAGGGGGGCACGCTTACAATAAACATCTGTACCAGGAGTGCATGAGTGGGCAGTAGTGTATCAGGCACAGGTTAAATATTATAAGTCCATGGCAGTTTACCATTAAAGCCTTTCCTTTCTTTTAATATATTTAAACTGTGTGATTTATGAAAGAGGGGTGAATGACGCGTTGAAGGGTTGTGGGGGTATGTTGTTATAAACATCCTTACCAGGAACGCATGAGTGGACAGTAGTGTATCGGTGGCAGGTTAAATATTATTATTATAGGCCATTGCAGTGTGCCATTGCAGTTTGCCAATAAAGTCTTCCAATATATTTAAACTGTTTGATTTATGACCGAGGGGTGAGGAGACACGCAGGAAGGGTTGTGGAGGGGGGGGGGGGTATTTTACTATAAACATCCGTACCAGGAGTACATGAGTGGGCAGTAGTGTAGCGGTCACAGGTTAAATATTATAGTGCATTGCAGTTTGCCAATAAAGCCTTTCCAATACATTTAAACTGTGTGATTTATGAATGTGGGGTGAGTTACGAGTGGAAGGGTTGTGGGGACATTTTGCTATAAACATCCGCACCAGGAACGCATGAGTATGCAGTGGTGTGTCTGACACAGATTAAATATTGTAGAGCCTATTTGAGTACGCTAATCAACCTCTGAAAATATTTATAATCTGTTGTGAGGCCTGAGGGCAGATATATCGCGTAACAAATCATAATATGTAGGAAATGGTAGGACAAAGTGGCTACATCGCAGATGTCGATAAGCGAAGTGCAGTCCTTGTAGAGTAACTACGGGCGAGTGATAGTTATCTTTTGTAGATGAACGCAGTTTAGAAAGCGGGATATACAGAGTGAATTTTTCAAGTGGGCGTGGATGGCCAAATCCGGAACTATGAGGGATAGCGAAAAATGCTGAAAGGAGTTCCAAGCCCGATTTTTATAAAAACTAAAACTGCATATTTAATTTTTGATAAATCAATATGCTTAGCTGGGAATCGAACCCGATCTTTATGAATAAAACAAAACATATGCTATATTATTACACCATTTGATAATGTTGCTAATAAGGATCCTATTTTGGAAAGTAATGACACACGGAAAATTAAGGGAAAGTGGCTATTAGAGGCAAAATAATATTTTTTCTCCCGGTACCTTTCACCTACATAGTTCTGTCTCCTTATTAAGATCTATTAAGTCTTGTGTCGTAGTTATGAGGAACTACGAGTACGAGAGACTTTTCGGTCTCACAAACACCCAGACCCGAAACAAATATCTGTGGATCGCACAAACATTTGTCTAGGTGCGGAGATCGAGCCCACGAACCCTCGTATACAGTCGGCGTCTAACCAACACAACACTGCAACACAGAGGCTGTCAAAATGTCTGTTTATTACAGATTTAAACCAAACTTGCGTGGATGTGACATTTCTCACAATTTTGCACAACGATCTTGCTATTCAAGCATATAGACGAATTGAATAATTACATGTTTTCGTAAATAATAAATAATTATAATAAAACTTTATTAAACAAAAGAGGACATATAAAACACTAAAAAGTATATAAATCTATTATAAATGAGATAATCCTATTTAATTAATTTAATGCAATTTACAGCCCTAATGTGAAGTCCATTGTAGAGCATAATAATCCTTTAACCAATGATTTTAACACTAACTTGTTAGTAGACTAGTAAATTAAACTCGATGTAGGGGAGGGACACCCGAGCCGAAGGTATCCGATGGTACCAGGCGTCCATAAGAGAGCAGTAGTTTGCTGCCACAGGGTGAATATTAATGCGACTAATAGTAGGATGGTTTACAAGACACTGACATTACCTGTTAAAGTATATTGAAGCTGCTGTAAATAATAAAATCGATTATATCACGCATGGACACAAATACTTCGTCACAGAGCAGTAGTTAATGTATTGAAAAGTATAAATGGTACCAGTGTTCGATATTGTTTAACAATAATTGTGATACACATTTATTCTGTTTGATACTTAATCTTCGAAGATGGGTGGCTGAGGCAAGGGAATATGTTTTAATCATTATAATATTTAAACAATTAAACAATACCACTACAAACACTAATTGACTATTTTTTAGATACCTACTGATAGAACAAATAAGTGAAAAATTAGTGTTTTTTTTATCAATTTCGATGCGGGTTAAAGACAGGCTAGTGTCCCTAAAAGACTCTCCAAGCTGCGGATCTCGGTGTCTATTTTTTGCCTTTCACTGTTGATCCTGGCTGACAGGAGTTGCATTGGTAGGTGTGTGGGGGGAAGTCTCTAAAAACACTGATAGTTTTTATTCTTCGCGAACATTATAATAAACAGTTTTGGCACAAAACCATAAACCTTTAAAAAAGGGGTTCAAGCAATATGTTTCTTGCTTACTAAAATAATCTTGGAATGTTCCAATCATGATTATTTATTTTAAAACAATTTCTTTTTTACTTTTACTGCCATTTCGAAATGCGGAACCGCAGGGCTCGATCCCAATAAAATTCTAAATATAATTTTCTTCCCTATCAATAAAATCGAAATTTAAGTTTTTTAGCTACTCGTAAAGTCAGACCTAGCTGGATTTTGTGTGGTAATGATTTTGTGCTAAGTATTGTTGTCGATAAAGCATTGAGAAAATATACGATTTTCACCCTTATGTCTTAGTGGCCCTGAAAACATTGAAATTAATCTTGAACAAGCCATGTAGAGTACCAGGGCAACATAAAATAGAAGAAGTTTGCATTATTAAAGAGTAGATAACTACTCAATGTTATTATGAACTATGGCCGGAGCTCGGGCAGGGAGTATGAGAATTCATTAAACTGTGACGCGTAGAGCTTTGCCTAGGAATCGGTACCTGACAGTGTTGCAATCGGCCATACAAACGTATTTTGTATTGTATTATATGTATAAATACTTATGGTAAGTTTAATTTTTCAAATAGTTAATCTTAAGTAAAAAAATGCATATTACGTATTAAAATTACTAATGATAGATTTTTAAATCGTTGATTACTTCGTAAAATATAAAATACAAAATGAGAAAATTAAAATGAAAATTGTACCTATTCGTATTTTGTCCCATCGTATCACTTTTATATTAAAGTTAGGTTATAATTAATTTCATCAATAGAGATTATTAAGATATTGGTCCTAAGATTAACAACCATATTTACCCAATCCTGAAATGTATGCAGACAATATAATGATTTTGAATTGGCGCCCATCACGTTACGCAACATTCATAGCTCGATATGACTAAATAGCTTATAACTGGCCAATGACGTTGGATGTAACAGGATTAGGAATAAAGCGAGTCTAGGTGTAAGTGGCGCCAGTACACGAGAGATAATTGTATGAATGTATTTAAACTGTCGCTGGATGCAGGCTGCCTCCAACAGGTCACTGTGGAAATCATTGGGAGAGGCATATGTTCAGCAGTGGACTTCCTTTGGCTGATGGATGGATGGATGGATGGATGGATTTAAACTGTGCGATGTACTTGTAAGTGGGTGGTGGTGGGCGCGCTACGACCGCTGTGGATTTTATTTATACCTTGTATACTGAGTTCATGTTACTTTAATTAGCTTAATTCAATTACATCTAGCACTTGTATTTCAGCTGAGCGCATTAAATATCCTGTTTATTTGAGCTGTGCATATGTATATTTTTGTAGGCAAGATGAAAACAATGTTAATGTTGCCAAAAATCATGAATATTAATGGTTTTATCAAAATAACCTATTTTGAAACTGCCTAACACTCATAAATAATATTGGTAACTCAATGTGACTGAAGCGTTTAAAAATATACAATTCCGTGTGATGCTACAGAATGATCAATAAAGCGACACTAAGTGCAAGCACAGAGTGCAAGTGGCGCCAGTACACGAGAGATGATTGTATGAATGTAGTTAAGCTGTGCGTTGTACTTGAAAGTGGGTGGCGGTGGGCGCGCTACGATCGTTCTGGATATATAGTAGTTTCGGTTTCATAAATTCAATTACCTATGTAATAATTTATTTAATGCAAGATTTTTGAGTCCATTATATTCTACTCGTGGTAATATTTTTATTGCTTGTATTGAAAGCAAACAAAAAAAAATTCAAACAAAAACTGCACTTTATTTATTATTTCTTTATTTATTGTTTATTTATTATGTCATTTCTTTGTGAGTCAAATATATTTATAACATCTTGTCCTCCTTGAATACAATTCATATTCCAAAAACTTTATAAAAAATAAGGTAATGTTAGATTACAGCTTAAAACAATAAAATTATATTACTTAGGTACAGTGGTGTTCACGGAAATCGTTGTAAAGTATCAGACAGAAAGTTAAAGGAATTTCGCCGTTATGCCGTAGTTGTTAAGGAACCATGCAAAATACATTGAAAACTTCATACACAGTACTAAGGATTCATAATAGAGCAGGAGAGTGCATTATCACAGTCGGAAAAATATCCTGAAGTTACAACGCAATTTTACTACGAACACTGGACATTATTATATGGGATACATTTAAACTGTGGCATCAATAACTCCCCTATAACAGTCAAGACGTCACTTCATGTACTTGTACGTTATGAACATAGTGTGAAAAGCTCGTCATAATTACCCGAGCCTTATATCGGAATGCCGCCGTTAAACTTGAAGAAAGTATTTTTTTTATGTACCCAACATTTCCAACTCCATAATAAGATACTACAATACTCAATGAAATGTTGCATCAACGTACTCTATATTTATGGCTTACGGAAAATATATCATATTATAGGTTATGTCCTCTTATAATACAATCTGATTAAAACATTCATTCACCGTACCCTATCTATTGGCCTACAAAGAACGCCACAGTTTGGCCGCATCAAAGATTGATTGATACCTTACGTACTGGCGTCACCTGCAAGCTACATTACTCATATTACACTCTGTGGGTACACACCACTACACACTTCTGCACTCCTGGTGTTAAAAGACCGTTTGCACGTGCGCAACACACATTGATTAGTGTGTGTATGTGTGTGTGTGTGTGTGAACCTACCATTTATTTCTCGACTTTATAAAGAGGTGGCGGGAACACTGATGAATTTTGAAAATGGTAGAGCCATATTGAAGGAACTTTGGAATATTGTATGAAGTCCAAGGTCCTAATAACCCTGGTTTTTCTCTCATTCTTTTGTCTTATTTCCCGTTTTGAAAAGGTGGTAATGTACCTACGAATCAAATGTTGCGTAATTCAAATGCCTTTATGTCTGTCCGAGCGTTTAATATGAGATTTTTAAAATCGAACTTTTCACATTACGCAGCTCCATTTTCCAAAAGGCACATAAGACAATCTTATTCATTAATTCATTATCATCTACAGTCACAGAGTGTTTACTACTGAATATAGGCCTCCCCGTGAAAGATTTCCATACCAACCTGGTGAAAGCGACATACATTCAGACACTTCCTATAATGTTCATGTCAGTTAGTTGAGTAGTAAAATTAAACTCGACGTGGGGAGGGACACTCGAGCCGAAGATACCCGACAGTACCAGGCATACAGGAGAGAACAGTAGTGTACTGCCACAGGGTAAATATTAATGCTACTAATAGTAGGAGGGTTTACAACATACTGAAGTCTTCTATTAAATATAAGCTGTGGTCCGTGTTAAAATCGATAATATTACGCATGAATAGTAGTGCATCTTCACAGAGCAGGAAATAATGTACAGCAATGTATCAGGTACCAGTGCGTGATACTCGACATTTACATTGCGAACGAATGCTGCGAAAACTAGTGACAATGTTATATGCCAATCATAATACATATACTTTTTATATATTCATTGTTATTTTTTGTAATTCTGTTAAGTTTTTTACAATATTTAGAAAGTAAGCTTATAATATAATAAAATATCGCAACTAAACGTATTTTTGTTATGAAAACCCTACTTTTGTCATAACTCATCAGTATAGAGTTATTTAACCCATAAAAATGTTTCTTGCTAGTTTTAACAGTACTTATTACGCAATTGATAGTTCGCTCCGTAATATAATCAAAATATTTTATTTCCTACCTTTAAAAGTAAATCAAGAAAAATCAGGGGTAAAATCAGAGCCATCAACATTGAATTAATTATACTACTAATAAATCCTTAATTGTGTCGGTAAAATCATTGAAAAAGGACGCGATTTTCGCCCTTGTGTCCTAGTGGCCCTGGAAACATTGAAATTCACCTTGGACGAGCCATGTGGAGTACCAGAGCAACATAGAACCAAAGTGGATTGCATTGTTACAGACTAAATAAACACTCAGTGCTATTATGAACTATCGCCGGAGCTCTGGTAGGGAGTACGACAATACACTAAGCTGTGACGCGTACTACTTCGGCCAGAAATCGGTACCTGAGTGTTGCAGTCGGCCATACATACGTATTATTGTAGATTATGACCACAGTAAATGTAATAAAATGACCTTAAAAAGTATACCACGTGAAGAAATATAATTCTTATATCAATGGATCATTTTTCAATCGTCAGTGAACTTATCGAGAGAATAAGTTTCAGATATTGACAATTTCTCTGTAAAAATATTTTAAACTTGCAATCTTTATTATTCGTTTTTTTTTTTTTTTTTCATGAATCTGTTACATAGTCCTGACCCCACATTAAGATCAATTAAGTCTTGTGTGGTGATTATCAGATACCACGAGAGACTTTTCTGTCTCAGAAATACCCAGACCCGAGACAAATAACATTTCTGTGTTATTTTATGGTTAATTTATATATGTACAGCTGCCGAACAGTGAATATCTTGGTTTCAGTATACAACGTATGAGTAGGGTATCTAAATGTATTTTTGTACATGACTTTAAGGATTGAGCGTTGGGATCTTTCCACGTTTATCATTGTGCTGGAGCCAATACCGCCCCAGGAATTCGAAAGACTTCACATTGACAAAACTATTTAAAAAAATAAGATATTTTAAAAGCTTACAGCATAAAAATATTAAAAGAGTGTTGCGTTACTTATTTTCCATAGCCAGTTGTAACGCAAATCGTTGTAAAGAACCATCGGTTAAAAACGCAATGCATTTTCGCCCTTCTCTAGTAGTTGATAAGGGACCATGCAAAATACATTGAAAACTCTATACACAGTACAAGGGATACATAAAAGAGTAAGAGGAAGAATTATAAAAGACTAAATAATATCCTTCTATTATGTTAAACGTAGCACGTTAAATTGAATTTTGATATTATAAGAAAAAAAACAGTCATAATACCCATTTTTAATGCTCACTGGTAAAAAATAATAAATAAATAAAACAAATTCACTACTTTAAATGGTTTTTTAATACCAGCAAAGATGTCAATTAATTTTCACCCTTATGCCATAGTTGTTAAGGATCTATGCAAAATACATTGAAAACTTCATCAATAGTACTAGGGATGCATAATAGAGCAAAAGAGTGCATTATCACAGACTAAAAAATATCTTAAAATTACTACGCAATGTTACTATGAACGCTGGACATTCGTATATGGCATTCATTTAAACTGTGGCACTCATAACCCCCCTATAACAGCGATGACGTCACTCCATTTACATGTACATACGTAGTGAATATAATTTACTCATAATATGGAAAGCTTGTCATACTAACCCAAGCCGTATATGGGAATACCGACGATGAAATTGAGGTATTTATTATTTTTTTGATGCACCCACATTCCCGATATAATAGTAGTATACTTAATATTGTATCTTGGCTATCAGAAAAGTCGAGAGGCTTTGAAGTTTGATTCCCTAAATCAATTATTTATGAGCTAAATCTGTCTCGCTGCGGGGATCGAACCCACGGCCAATTGTTTTACAACCGGCTCTAAACCTACTGCATCATGGACGCTGATCTGTTATAAAAATGTATTTTGTTGTTAATTATTTCTTATGTTCATGCGAATATCGAAATAAAAAAATAAACGCAGTAAATATATATTTATTCTAATGTGTATATTTATGGTAATAAGTCTCTTATCAAGAGCCAGGTGGAGAAGATATTAACTGAAAAAATAAATCCGAACTAATACGTTACAATCACTTTGTTATACGAGTAGCATTTTCCAATATCCTCCGTATTTGTTTCTGAATATCCGTAAAACATAGTTTAGAAATTCCAGAACTGATTAAGTAGATCTGCTCATAAAAAACAAAATATGCATATTAAAGCCATTAACAATAGATGGTCTAATTTAAATTTAGTATTGCATACAAATTATTTACCATTGTACTTTTACATACTGTTCAAACCATTCATTCATCGTACCCTATATATTGACCTTCAGAGAATGCCACAGTTTGGCAGCATCAAAGGTTGATTGATACCTAACGTACTGGCGTCACTTGCAAGCTACATTACTCATATTACACACTCTGTGGGTACACACCACTACACACTTCTGCACTCTTGGTGTTGGGAGACAGTTTGCACGTGCGCAACACATATTTACTAGTGTGTGTATGTGCCTGTCTGTGTGTCTGTGTGTGTGTGTGTGTGTGTGTGTGTGTGTGAATCTGTCATTCATTTATCGACTTTATAGAGAGGTGGCGGGAACATTTGCCTCTCTAAGCGTGTTCTACCGTCTGTATCACGGTGAATGCTCTGAGGAATTGTTTAGTTTGATCCCCTCTTCTCCTTTCCTTAACAGAACCACGCGTGCTGGCTTGCGAAGCCACAACTTGACGGTCCAAACCATCTCGGCGCGAACTAAAAAGTTTCAAATTCTTTTTTGTGCCGCACTGTGAAGCTGTGGAATTGTTTGCCGTCACACGTGTTCCCTCCTTCCTATAATCCTGGGTCCTTCCGCCGTAGTGTGAAGAAGCATCTCAGCAGGCCAGCATAATTGTGTCGAATGGGACCGCCGTCTGATGCCATTCGATACTCTGTCTGGACGGCATTTGCGCTTACCATCAGGTGCAGTGCAGTCATTATGCTGTGCCAGTGTAAAAACAAAATCATTAATGTATTTTGAAAAATGATAGAGCCATATTCTATGAACTGTAGACTACTGTATTAAGGGCGCGAGATTTCCGGAGATCTAATAACCTTGGTTATTCTCTCGTTCTTTTGTCTTATCTTTCATTTTGAGAACCTGGTAATGTACCTAAGGTCCAAATGTTGCATAATCCAAATTGCTTGTATATTCCGTTCCACGATGTGATACGGGACAAGCCTATCGCCACATCGGGCTCATATTTCTTACTCCGGGCTGCCGTGGGTTTTCTGTGACAGCTAGTAGTACTACCCCCGTCTGACTTGCAGCTGATCTATACTACTGTGAAGAAGCCTTGGTAGCAACACAGATGTGGATGTACCTAGTTGTTGGCATTCTAAATTCAAAGTCTAGCCTATCGCTATGCCGGGCATTAATTCAACTCCGGGCGTCTGATCTTAGATTTCTAAAATCGAACAATTCACATAAGACAGCTGGCTTCCTGTGCTTTTCCAATAGACACATAAGACAATCTTACTTCACAGACAGTTTACTACTGAATATAGGCCTCCCCAAAATATATATATATTTCCATAGCAACCTGGTGGAAGCTGCATACATCAAGACACTTTCTGAAATGTTTCTCATGTGAATTAGTTGAGTAGTTAAATGAAACCCGATGTGGGGAGGGACACCCGAGCCGAAGGTACCCGACAGTACCAGGCAAGTATAAAAGAGCAGTAGTGTACTGCCACAGATTAAATAATAATGCTACTAATAGTAGGAGGGTTTACAACATACTGAGGTCTTCTATTAAAGTAAATATAAGCTGTGGTCCGTGTTAAAATCGATAATATTACGCATGAATAGTAGTGCATCTTCACAGAGCAGGAAATAATGTACAGCAATGTATCAGGTACCAGTGCGTGATACTCGACATTTACATTGCGAACGAATGCTGCGAAAACTAGTGACAATGTTATATGCCAATCATAATACATATACTTTTTATATATTCATTGTTATTTATTGCTATTCTGTTACATTTTACAATATTTAAAAAGTAAGCTTATAATATAATAAAATATCGCAACTAAACGTATTTTTGCTATGAAAACCCTACTTTTGTCATAACTAATCAATATAGTTATTTATCCTATAAAAATGTTTCTTGCTAGTTTTAACAGTACTTATTACGCAATTGATAGTTCGCGCTGTAATATAATCAAAATATTTTATTTCCTACTTTTAAAAGTAAATCAAGAAAAATCAGGGGTAAAATCAGAGCCAACAACATTGAATTAATTATACTACTAATAAATCCTTAATTGTGTCGGTAAAATCATTGAAAAAGTACGCGATTTTCGCCCTTATGTCCTAGTGGCCCTGAAAACATTGAAATTCACCTTGAACAAGCCATGTGGAGTACCAGAGCAACATAGAACCAAAGTGGATTGCATTGTTACAGACTAAATAAACACTCAGTGCTATTATGAACTATCGCCGGAGCTCTGGTAGGGAGTACGACAATACACTAAGCTGTGACGCGTACTACTTCGGCTAGAAATCGGTACCTGAGTGTTGCTGTCGGCCATACATACGTATTATTGTAGTTTATGAATTCATTAAATGTAATAAAATGACCTTAAAAAGTATACCACGTGAAGAAACATAACTCTTATATCAATGGATCATTTTTCAATCGTCAGTGAACTTATCGAGAGAATAAGTTTCAGATATTGACAATTTCTCTGTAAAAATATTTTAAACTAGCAATCTTTATTATTCGTTTTTTTTTTATTATTAATTTTTTCATGAGTCTGTTACATAGTCCTGACCCCACATTAAGATCAATTAAGTCTTGTGTGTGATTATCAGATACCACGAGAGACTTTTCTGTCTCAGAAATACCCAGACCCGAGACAAATAACATTTCTGTGTTATTTTATGGTTAATTTATACATGTACAGCTGCCGAACAGTGAATATCTTGGTTTCAGTATACAACGTATGAGTAGGGTATCTAAATAAATTTTTGTACATGACTTTAAGGATTGAGCGTTGGGATCTTTCCACGTTTATCATTGTGCTGGAGCCAATACCGCCCCAGGAATTCGAAAGACTTCACATTGACAAAACTATTTAAAAAAATAAGATATTTTAAAAGCTTACAGCATAAAAATATTAAAAGAGTGATACGTTACTTATTTTCCATGGCCAGTTGTAACGCAAATCGTTGTAAATGTAAACGCAATGCATTTTCGCCCTTCTGTAGTAGTTGATAAGGGACCATGCAAAATACATTGAAAACTCTATACACAGTACTAGGGATACATAAAAGAGCAAGAGGATGAATTATCAAAGACTAAATAATATCCTTCTATTATGTTAAACGTAGCATGTTAAATTGAATTTTGATATTATAAGAAAAACAAAACAGTCACAATACCCATTTTTAATGCTAACAGGTAAAAAATAATAAATAAATAAAACAAATTCACTACTTTAAATGGTTTTTTAATACCAGCAAAGATGTCAATTAATTTTCACCCTTATGCCATAGTTGTTAAGGATCTATGCAAAATACATTGAAAACTTCATCAATAGTACTAGGGATGCATAATAGAGCAAAAGAGTGCATTATCACAGACTAAAAAATATCTTAAAATTACTACGCAATGTTACTATGAACGCTGGACATTCGTATATGGCATTCATTTAAACTGTGGCACTCATAACCCCCCTATAACAGCGATGACGTCACTCCATTTACATGTACATACGTAGTGAATATAATTTACTCATAATATGGAAAGCTTGTCATACTAACCCAAGCCGTATATGGGAATACCGACGATGAAATTGAGGTATTTATTATTTTTTTGATGCACCCACATTCCCGATATAATAGTAGTATACTTAATATTGTATCTTGGCTATCAGAAAAGTCGAGAGGCTTTGAAGTTTGATTCCCTAAATCAATTATTTATGAGCTAAATCTGTCTCGCTGCGGGGATCGAACCCACGGCCAATTGTTTTACAACCGGCTCTAAACCTACTGCATCATGGACGCTGATCTGTTATAAAAATGTATTTTGTTGTTAATTATTTCTTATGTTCATGCGAATATCGAAATAAAAAAATAAACGCAGTAAATATATATTTATTCTAATGTGTATATTTATGGTAATAAGTCTCTTATCAAGAGCCAGGTGGAGAAGATATTAACTGAAAAAATAAATCCGAACTAATACGTTACAATCACTTTGTTATACGAGTAGCATTTTCCAATATCCTCCGTATTTGTTTCTGAATATCCGTAAAACATAGTTTAGAAATTCCAGAACTGATTAAGTAGATCTGCTCATAAAAAACAAAATATGCATATTAAAGCCATTAACAATAGATGGTCTAATTTAAATTTAGTATTGCATACAAATTATTTACCATTGTAATTTCACATACTGTTCAAAGCCTTCATTCACCGTACCCTATATATTGGCCTTCAAAGAACGCCACAGTTTGGCCGCAGTAAGATTGATTGATACATTGCGTACTGGCGTCACCTGCAAGCTACATTACTCATATTACACACTCTGTGGGTACACACCACTACACACTTCTGCACTCCTGGTGTTAAAAGACCGTTTGCACGTGCGCAACACACATTGATTAGTGTGTGTATGTGTATGTGTGTGTGAACCTACCATTTATTTTTCGACTTTATAAAGAGGTGGCGGGAACACTGATGAATTTTGAAAATGGTAGAGCCATATTGAAGGAACTTTGGAATATTGTATGAAAGTCTCGAGAAGTCCAAGGTCCTAATGACCCTGGTTTTTCTCTCGTCCTTTTGTCTTATTTCCTGTTTTGAAAAGCTGGTAATGTACCTACGATCCAAATGTTGAGTAATTCAAATATCTTTATGTATATCCGGGCGTCTGATATGAGATTTTTAAAATCGAACTATTCACATTACGCAGCTCCGGTACTTTTCTAATAGTCACATAAGATAATCTTAATTTATTAATTCATCATCATCTACTGTCACAGACAGTTTACTACTGAATATATGCCTCTCCATGACCGATTTCCATAGCAACCTGGTGGAAGCGGCATACATCCAGAGAATGTGTACAATGTTCACGTCAGTTAGTTGAGTATTTGTATTGTACTGTATCAGCCCATATACGACCCACTGCAGGGCACGGGCCTCCTCTACAATCGAGAGTACGATTGAGAGTGGTTAGGCCATATAGTCCACCACGCTGGCCTAGTGCGGGTTGGCGGACTTACATACCGTAGAAATTCTTTAAAATCGCTACGGTATGCAGGTTTCCTCACGATGTTTTCCTTCACCGTTAAAGTGCGTGGTGATTGATTATCAATACACACATAACTCCGAAAAGTCAGAGGTGTGCCCTGGGATTTGAACCCGCGACCACCGTGAACATGTAGGCAGCCGAGTCTGGTCCGATACCACGAGGCCACCACGCACTTAGTTAGTTAGTTGAGTAGTAAAATTAAACTCGACGTGGGGAGGGACACCCGAGCTGAAGGTACCTGACAGTACCAGGCAAGCGTAAAAGAGCAGTAGTGTACTGCCATGGGTTAAATATTAATGCTACAATGTTATATGCCAATAATAATACATATACTTTTTATATTTTCATTGTTATTTTTTGTAATTCTATTAATTTTTTTACAATATTTTGAAAGTAAGCTTATAATTTAATAAAATGTCGCAACTAAACGTATATTTGTTATAAAAACCCTATTTTTGTCATAACTCATCAGTATAGAGTTATTTATCTCATAAAAATGTTTCTTGCTAGTTTTAACAGTACGTATTACGCGATTGATAGTTCGCTCCGTAATATAATAAAAATATTTTATTTTCTACCTTTAAAAGTAAATCAAGAAAAATAAGGGGTAAAATCAGAGCCAATAACATTGAATTAATTATACTACTAATAAATTCTTAATTGTGTCAGTAAAATCATTGAAAAAGTACGCGATTTTCGCCCTTGTGTCGTAGTGGCCCTGGAAACATTGAAATTCACCTTGGACGAGCCATGTGGAGTACCAGAGCAACATAGAACCGAAGTGGATTGTATTGTTACAGACTAAATAAATACTAGTGAGTTCGGGAGCTCGGGTAGGGAGTGTGAGAATACACTAAGCTGTGACGCGTACAACTTCGGCTAGAAATCGGTACCTGAGTGTTGCAGTCAGCCATACATACGTTTTTTTATGAATACATTAAATGTAATAAAATGACCTTTATGCAATGATTGTAAACTTGACTCTATATTTAGTAAAATTAATAAAGAAATAAACACGCGTATGTATCTGTCTCGCTGTTCTAATAACATATGTTAGCAATTTATATATTTTGCATTGGTGCCCATCATGGTATACAAAGCTTATAACACGATATGACTCAGGAGCTTATGCCAAATAGCTGAGGCCAATGCCGTTTGATGTCACAGGATGATCAATAAAGCGACGCTAAGTGCAAATACAGAGTGCAAGTGGCGTCAGTGTGCGAGATATAATTGTATGAATGTTTTAAAGCTGTGCGTTGTATTTGAAGGTGGGTGGCGGTGGGCGCGCTACGGCCGCTGTGGATAGTAGTTTCGGTATATAAAAAAAAACAAGAAGGCGCGATAATCACATACATAGTCGTGACCCTATACTAAGATCGAGTCCTGTCCCGGTTACTAGAAACTACTTGATGAACTACTTGATGAAACTAATTTATGTAATTTTCTATTTAATATTGTATATCATGTTACTTTTTTGAACTCATTATATTTTATTTGTGGCAACGTTATATTCTTTTCCAGGAAATTGAAACTTAAAATTATATTTTATTTAACAATAACTACATTTTATTGTAATACACAAATACATTTTTGTAAGCTAAATATAAATTAAATCTAGTCCTTGTCGAAAAGAAATCAAATTTATAAAACAATTTATAAAAATGAGCTAATGTAAGGTTACAGCTTGAAAATAACAAAATAATATAACAGCGTTACGTAAAAAAAAATCCATAGCCAGGTATGACACAAACCGTTGTAAAGTATCAGGCAATAAGGCAAAGGATTTTCGCCCTACCGTCGTAGTTGATAAGGATCCATGCAAAATACATTGAAAACTCCATACACAGGACTAGGGATGCATAACAGAGCAAGAGAGTTCATTATCAAAGATTAAATAATATCCCGAAGTTACTACGCAATTTGACTATGAACGCTGGACATTAATATACGGCATTCATTTAAACTGTGGCACCAATAACTCCCCTATACAGCGATCACGTCTCTCCGTGTACTTGTACGTAGTGAATATAATATACTCATAATGTGGAAAGCTCGTCATACTTACGCAAGCCGTATATCGGAATACCCATAGTGAAATTAAGGAAAGTATTCTTTTTTAACGCACCCTACATTCCCGATATTAAGATACTAAACCTTGTATCTAGGATATCAGAAATGTCGAGAGACTTTGAAGTTTGATTTGAGAAAAAAAATATTTTTGAGCTTTACAACATCTGTCTCTGTCTGTTTATGGTAATGAATCTCTTATCAAGAGTCAGGTGGAGAAGATATTACGAGTAGCTGTAAAAATAAATCCGAAATAATACGTTCGAATCATTTTTAAATTAGCATTTTCCAATATCCTCCGTATTTGTTTCTAAATATCTGTAAAATACCTTTTAGAAAATATTCCATAACTGATTAAGTAAATCTTTTATATCTTCATCTTCATCAATCTTTCATTAAAAAAAACTAAATATGTATATTCAAAGCCATTAACAATATGTGGTCTAATTTAAATTTAGTATTGCATAGAAATTATTTGCCATTGCACTTTTACACACTGTTCAAAACCTTCATTCACCGTACCCTGTATATTGGCCTTCATAGAATGCCACAGTTTGGCAGCATCAAAGATTGATTGATATCTTACGTACTGGCGTCACCTGCAAACTACATTACTCATATTACACACTCTGTGGTTCCACACCGCTACACACTTCTGCACTCCTGGTGTTGGGAGACCGTTTGCACGTGCGCAACACACATTGATTAGTGTGTGTATGTGTTTGTGTGTGTGAACCTGTCATTCGTTTATTGATTTTGTAAAAAAGCGGCGGGAACACTGCTGAATTTTGAAAATTGTAGAGCCATATTGTAGGAACTTTGAACTATTGTATGAAGTGCTCGAGATTTCCGGAGGCCTAATGACCCTGTTTTTACTCTTGTTTTCCGTTTTGAGAAGCTGGTGAAGTATCTACGATACAAATGTTGGGTATGGTCATGTTTGGCAATGATCAATTCAATTTCAATTTCAATCATTAATTCATCAACACCTACAGTCACAGACAGTTCACTACTGAATATACGTCTCCTCGTAAAATATTTTCATAGCAACCTGGCAGCAGCATACATCCAGAGAATATCTACAATGTTCACGTCAGTTAGTTGAGTAGTAAAATTAAATCCGATTTGGGGAGGGACACCCGAGCCGAAGGTACCCGACAGTACCAGGCATACAGGAGAGAACAGTAGTGTACTGCCACAGGTCAATTATTAATGTGACTAATGGTAGGAGGGTTTACTAGATTCAGAAGTCGTCTGTTAAAGTTAAGCTGTGGTCCGTGTTAAAGTCTCGATAATATTACGCACGAATAGTAGTGCAACGTCACTGAGTACTCATGCATAATCTTAGGAAAAATGAGGAGATGTGCGCGACACGGGATAATTATATATTTTTTCGAACCTTTTTTAAATCTTTATATATTTTTTTACTGTTCTTTAGCTTCTATTGCATAGTTGTTTCACAACTCGCGGAAGGCCAGATTGCGAGTTTGATTCTCGCAAAGATTATAATTATAACTCAAAATATTTTTCATCTACCTTCAAAGATTAAACAAGTATGTTATTTATGAACGTCAGACTAACTACACCATTAAATTATAATTGTAGTCATGGATTTTTACGTAGTGCTATTCATTGAAAAAGTACACGACTTTCAGCCTTATGTCGTAGTGATCCTGAAAACATTGAAATTCACCTTGAACAAGCCATGTTGAGTACCAGGGCAGCATAAACTAAAGTGGATTGCAATGTTACAGACTAAATAAATACTCAATGTTACGATGTTCTATTGTCGGAGCTCGGGCAGGGAGTGTGAGAATACATTAAACCGTGACGTGTAAAACTTTCGCTACGAATCGGTAGCTCAGTGCTGTCATTGGTCATAATGGTCGTTTTTTTAAGTAGTTTATCAATACATATAGTATTTTTTTATTTTAAGCCAATAAAATAGGCGGCCGAAAACATTGTTTTATAAAAAAATACAGTAATATAGTATCACAAAACGTAGAGCTGATTTTTAAATGGTTTCTTTATAGTCTTTATAGCTATAAAAAATATACAACAAGAGCAAATTAAAAATGGCAGCGGTATTCGTAAAATTGACCAATCGTGTCGCTTTAATTTTTGCTGAGGTTATAATTTATTTCCTTACTTGCGATTGAAAAATTGATTGAAAAGATTAACAACTATTATGTTCATCCTATTAGTAAAATGTATACTAGCAATATATTGTGTATTGGCGCCCATTGTGGTACGCAAATATTATAACTTGATGCGACTATAAGCGTATAACAGGACATTGACGCGTGATGTCACAGGATGATCAATGAGGCGATGCCGAGTGCAAGTGGCGCCAGTACACGAGGGATAATTGTATGAATGTGGTTAAACTGTGCGTTGTACTTGAAAGTGGGTGGCGGTGGGCGCGCTTCGAACGCTGTAGATAGCAGTTTTGATATTGATGTATTTTATTTTTTGAGAAATGTATTTTATTTTATGCTTTTGACACGAGTAAATAAAATCATATTAGAGGTAATATTATCAGCCTACAATAATAGCACATGAAAATAATCTACTTACAAAAACTGCGCTTCAAGCTTACAGGAACCTTTTATGTGATCAATATTATGTTAAATAGAATTTTCATATTATAAAAAAAAACTGTTATAATATCCATTATTTAATGTTCACTGCTAAAATAAAATAAATTAAAAGATAATAAGAACAAATTAACTAGTTTAAATGGTTTAATAGTACCGGTACGCATGCCAATTAATTTTCACCCTTATGCCATAGTTGTTAAGGAACTATGCAAAATACATTGAAAACTTCATCAATAGTACTAGGGATGCATAATAGAGCAAGAGACTGCATTATCACAGACTAAAAAATATCTTGAAATTACTACGCAATGTTACTATGGACGCTGGACATCGTTACGTAGGATTCATTTAAACTGTGGCACCAATAACTCCCCTATAACAGCGATGACGTCACTTCGAGTATTTTTACGTAATGAACATAGTTTACTCTCGCGCTCTCTCACTATCTTTAGCCAAAGGAAGTCCAATGATCAGTTTACTAATAATGTGGAAAATGTTATCATACTTACCCAAGCCTTGAGCTGAGGCCGATACTGAAATTGAGGAAATTACTTTTTTAAACACATCCAACAGTCACATACATAGTCCTGATCCCACAGATATATTCTAAGTCTTGTTTCGTGGATATCAAAAAAATTGAGAGACTTGTTGAACCCAAAACCAACATTTGTCTCGGTGCGGGGATCGAACACGCGGCGGCACTTCGTTTCACAACTAGATAAACCTACTGGTAACTACGTGAATTTTGTTTACGTTAATCGATCTCGAAAAAATACTGCGAACAGAAGACAATTGCAAACATTTCTTAGTATAATTCTCATTTAATTTAATATTTTGTAATGTGCTCCGAATTTGTTTAACGAATGTACGTGAAACGTCATTTTAGCATTCTTAAACTTTTAAAGAAAATCTGTTTATAGATATCACAACTCAAATTCAGCTGACAATATTTACCATTATAATTTCACATAGTGATGAAAGCGTTCATTCACCTTACCCTACCCATTAGCTTTCAAAGACTGCCACAGTTTGCTTTTATCAAATATTGATACATTAGGTACTGGCGTCACCTGCAAGCTACATTACTCTGTGGTTCCACACCACTACACACTTCTGCACTCCTGGTATTGGAAGACCGTTTGCACGTGCGCAACACACATTGATTATTAGTGTGTGTATGTGTGTGCGTGTGTGAACCCGTCATTCATTTATTGATTTTACAAAGAGGTGGCGGGAACACTAATGAATTTTAAAAATGGTAGATTCATATTACTATAGGAACTTGGACTAACGTAGGGAGGGCTTGAGATATCCAAGATCCAATGTCCATTTTCTCCTTCCATCCTCTTTCCTTGTATTTGAAGAGGCTGGTAAAACGTCTACAACTCATGAATATGTCTCACATTTTTTAAACAATGACTATCTATGGTTGTGAACATAATTGCAACCTTCTGTATAGCAACTACCGTACAATATTGAAATAACCTGTGAGAAAGACTCACTGACGCAAGTTTCTCTCGTTTCTAATAAAACATTCGATCCTACTAATGCATGTATTCATATGAGTATTAATGTTTCTATTCTGTGTATTTTGTAAAAGAAAATATGTCTAATACTCTTGAATTACCACTCAATCTGACATTATAACAAGCCCATTAACAATAAAAAAACAATATCAACTTCTACCACTCAAAGACCTCGAACGTGGCAAACAAACATGGCGGCTATTCAATCCTCACCCTTCTATTGATTGAATGATTGGTAAGGGCGAGCGAAACCCCACAGCTTACATTTCAAGTGCCCGGTTTGTCTACTGCCGATCAGAGCGTATTACAACGCACATGTTGTTTAACCTATGGTCCCGCAGACTACTACACACTTATGCACTCCTGGTACATGCCGGTCTTCAAACACGTGACGTCACTTTCTCGTTCCCACAATGTGTGCATTTTCCATTCAATCTTCAGTGACGGCAGTTTAATTGCATTCCTTTTCGTAGTTAGGCAGTATTTGAGTTAATATTTTTGAGGAATGGTTTTTATTACAGATCTTATTTTGTTTTTATTATTTGCAATTACCGGAGTAGATTAGAATAACCGAACTAGAAACTCATGTACATAATCATACAAGTTGGGATGTCAAGGTTATTAAATTGTGTTACATTGTAAAGTTTTTTTATAATTTAATTACTTTAGTATGAAGTTAAGTCTCTAGTAAAGGATAGCTATGTATGGTATTTCAGGTCGGTTGTTAAATTATAATTAATAATGGTCAAATCATCGTGGAAAATAACAAAAAAGTCGAATAAGAAAGCGGAAAAACAAACAAACTCGTTATTATTATGACGAGCAAGAATTTAGCTCTATCTGGTTTACCTACGATAGCCGATGTTTCAAAAAGCTCCGGTCATGGCCGAAGTTATCCGAATATACTAGGAGAGCAGAGCAACGCAAGAGTTACATTATTATGTGCCGCGCGTCGGACTGCGCAAAACGAAGAGGCTTTGAGCTATTTCAGCGCAGTTTTACTTTTACCTGTTAATGTGTTTCTACTCTGTATGGGAAATATTAAAAGTATATTTATACACAGCAATTAAGTTATAGACATTCATCGCATACCAAATCGCGGCACAATTACTATTGTTAGAATATTGCCACATAATTATATCATTCGCTAATCGTTTACTTTATCTCTTAGTAATAGAGTACTTAACATTTTCTGGATAAAAAAGTGCTTGTTTGCAAGTATGTCGTCGATATATGTAAGCCTGTATGTTGATATCATATTTTTTCTGATCTCTTAAACTGCGCTTTAAAAACATAACAACAGCATGTCCATCTATCCACAAAAGCCGATGAAGCCGAAAAGCCCGACCGGGGGCGCGAATTTACCCGATGGTACCAGGGCAGCATGAAATCGTAGCAGTGTTCGGTGCCACAGATTACTTAATGTGGGGATGAAAGTGAGCGTTGCCGACAGTAGCCGAACCCCAGTCAACGAAACGTACTTAAACTGTGAAATCGTTGAACGCCCACCCCTTGACGTCAGTAGGGGTGCGAATGGCGCGATATTTGAACGCTACTCGTACTCTGTCGATTCATTATGCGCGGAGCGTGTATTAGGAGTTGATGGGTTATTTTTGGAAATGTATTTTGTGTTTAGTTCAAATATCTTCTTGCTCTTGTCATTGTAAAAGTTCAACAATTTCAGGATAGAAATTAAAGTAGTTTTCATAATGGTTTCTTAGCGTTCCGCGAATTGAGATAAAACTATGTTTTACGTATTCTATAGCGCAATTGGTTTAATTTTTAACTTCCCGACGTTCTGTACTCTTTACAGTTTTGTTCCGCTCCGTGAACACGATAAAGTGATCGAAACGTCGGGAAGTTAATAAATGCCAATTTCGCTGTAGAATCCGTAAAAATAGTTAATATATTTCCGTAATATATTTCAAGTCGTTTTGATATTAGTTAATACAACTACTCGTATATTCGTAATATTTTCCTTGAATGTTCTAACGAATAATAATTACACACTAGATAATATTAATTATACATTTTCGATAAGCTTCCTTATGTGGTTAATTTAACAATTCATAATTGGCTACGAAATCCTCTAAACTGTCAATAGAGTCTAATCATAGAAAACATCTTTTTAAACAACCTCCGTGGTGCAGTTAGTTAGACATCGGCTGTGAAACGAGAGGTCGTGGGTTCGATTTCCGCACCGAGATAAATGTTCGTGCGAATCACAAGTATTTGTTTCGGGTCTGAGTGTTGGTGAGACCGAAAAGTCTCTCGTAATTCCTAATACCCACGACACAAGACTTGATCTTAGTGTGGGGTCAGGACTATGTATGTAACTGTTGTGTGTATTTGTTATATTTATTTATCTTCTGTCCCAGGATGTCCACTGCTCAACACAGGTCTCTCAAAAATGCTTACAGCTAACTTTTTAAAGTGATCTATCTACACCTGCACATTTTATTTGATAATCTATGGACAATGTTGAAAAAGATTGCAATAGCGTACTGAAGATACGTACTGCAATAATACTGGCCTCCCGAGAGAGGGTAGGGGATTTGACCCCCACGTAAATGCCACACAGTACCAGGATTGTATAAGACTGCATAGGTGCACAATTGCCACAGAGTAAATAGACATTTGAAGTATCTAGGAAGTAATAGTCATGCACTGTCCAGTAACGTTGATATATTTTTAGTCTGTGGTGGGTGGGGCTACAGAGTGGAATGGAACGATGTCGAATATTTTGCTTTTGTCTATTGCGGCAGTTATCAGTTTTATTGTAAAGCAATAATATGATAATGGCGCAGGAGAAATTAGGTATTGGGCGTATATCAGTCAATGTCATATTCCTATTAGTAGCGCTGTTGTTCATCGCCTAGGATAAATAAATCCTATTCATAAATAGCTTTAGGTACGAAGTTAAATTTATAAAATACAAAAAAATAAATTTTAAAACAATATAAATTCTTGAATAAATCCCGATCAATTAGGTATGCACATAATATACGCAAAGGTATATCCTAATTTTATTCTGATGAATCCGTGTATATAAAAAAATACAATAATATTAAATATAAAAAAAAAAACAAAGAAAATAAAGGTACGATCACACCAAGTATCACAACTGTATTAACGTAGGCATATCGATTGGCGTTCGGGGTCTCAGTTTGTACACAGCTTAAAAATATTGCAAGTGAACAAGGTATCGCGT
The DNA here is from genome assembly GCA_033459515.1 of Theretra japonica. Classification (NCBI taxonomy): domain Eukaryota; kingdom Metazoa; phylum Arthropoda; class Insecta; order Lepidoptera; family Sphingidae; genus Theretra; species Theretra japonica. Next base: position 12,351,231 of record CM065942.1, read on the forward strand.
ACTAGCAAAGGTGATACATTACTTCGATCTACTACCTATCCTGGGGCAGAGCATACAGTTTGGAGTTTATGTATTCCTGGTACGGAGGTTTATAGAAAACGTGATCCGGCTAAGTCCTAGAAATGGGTTATTTATGATTTGAATATTTCTCATAACACTTATTAAGAACGAACTGATATAAACGAGCGGGGATTTTCCATTTACGAGTATAGCATTTTACTGTACTGTATTTGGCCATACTTGCCCACAGCTGAGCACGGGACCCCTTTTTAACCAACAGAATACACAAAATAACACTAAAAATAGAATTGATCAATAATTCTAAATAAAACTAATGCATATGCCTTTTAAAGGTATATATATATATATATATATATATATATATATATATATATACAGCATTAACAAAAACAAAATAGTCACAATGTGGAATCTACATTAAAAAGAATTAAATTAAAACTAAGATCAATTGTAAATTAATTTTGTAATGTTTACCACAGTAATTTTTTTTATTCCTATTGCAAGGAATTTTTATTCCTTTTGAAAGGTTTAATCAAAAAGGTTTGAAGGTGTTTGTTTAAAATTTACTAAAGACACGTGGTGAATTTCAAAAATGTCTGAACATCCAGAAACAGAGTTCGATAGAGAGCCTAGTATTATAGCATTCTAAGGAACATATTGTTTAGATCTCTATACAAGTTTCCTCGCGATATTTTCCCTCACAGTTAAAGTACATGATAATTGAACATGAATACTGAACACACAATACGACTCATTGAGTCGTATTAAAGACAAAGGTTTCCCCTGAGATTTGACAACAGTGACAACAGTGAGGATTGGCGTGTCCGGTTTGTTATGAATAGGCCACCACGCACTAAACACTTACTTTTTGATATTATATGTATTATGGTCCAGTTGTATCTATACTCATAATACATTTGTAGCTAATTATATATCCGACAAAAACTATTAAGGGGGACTGTATGAACGTAATTTTTTTTTTTTATAATATTACATATGTCGGTCACACGAGCAAACAGGTCACCTGATGGTAAGTGATCACTACCGCTCATCCACAACGCTTGGTTCATAAATGTGTTGCCGGATCTTAAATCAGGAGGGGAGCCTGCCCATCCACGTTGAGTCAAGACTGACAACAGCGTGGCTCTACCACAAGTAATACCATGACACCCCACACTTATAATACAAGATTTTCTATATGTTAAGTCTGCCAAAACACTAGGCCAGCGTGACCTAAGCCTGCTCAATCGGTCTCTCGTTTGTAGACTACAATACCTGTTTATAGCTGTGGGCGATTAGGGACAGATACAGTACAGTATTGATTTATTTATTTTAGTAAGTGCTACGAGTAAGATGTGTTCATAATTGACCCATTTTTTGGACTTAGCCGGAGCGCGTTTGCTATAAACATCCGTACCAGGAATACATGTGTGTCAGAAGGTATTAACTGCCACAGACTAGATATTATATCGACGTAACGTATCACTTTTTCCAGTACAATATCAAGTTCACTTGCAGTATTTATAAGCTGTGTACACAATCAGGGTCTGAAGAGCCAATCGTTGCCTACATTGATAGAGCTGCGATGTTCAGACGCAATTTGAAGAAGTAAAGGGCTTTTTCACAACAAAATTAGGGTATATAATAAATGAGACGATGTGAACTAGCTTCTTCTGGTAAATCAATCCAGAGGTTATTTGGTATAATATCGTTTTTTTTACAGTTCTAATATGCCATATTAAAGTTAATTGTAATCGCGCTTCACGCAAAACATAATATGAAGCTCTATTCCGGTTATAATATAGAAGTTACATAAAACGCGTGTTTATTTGTATCAAAAAAAAAATCAGAAAAGTTTTATAGTTTCGTGCGAAAAAGTAAAACACTTCAAAATTACAGACGAAAGCCGTTTAGCGTCCGGTCATTCGTATCGCCCTTCGGAAACGCGGTATGTTCACAGCTTAGAAATATTGCAAGTGACCATGATCATGCACTGGCAACTGTAATAGGCTATACTGATCTGATATCTAGTCTGTGGTAATGCATACCGGCTGGCGCTCATGTATTCCTGGTACAGATGTTTATAGTTAACGCGATGCGGCTAAGTCCAAGAAAAGGGTCATTTGGTATGATTGTATATTTTGACATCTCTTAATTCATTTTAAAATGATATTCCGTATTTTGTATTTCATTTTATCACGAAAAAGTAACTTCTATATACTTAAAGATAAATGCTATGCAGTGCAGATACAGATGCAGTATAGATAGCATATCCACAAAGATGGTCATCTTTTGTCGGTTTACAGAATTATGATCAGACTGGCGACAATTGAAGGTATAGATTTAATCCGAAACACGACACACTTGCATAATGAGTTTCCAACATTTATTTATTTTTATTCTTTATTATAAACAATACAGACGAAAATATAACATTAAAACAACAAACAAATATTAAAACAACAAAGTACAAAAAATGGCGGTTTCATCGCTCTAAGGCAATCTCTACCGGACAACCACAGGATGTATGAGAAACAAAAGACAGTGTAAAATAAAGAGAACAAAAGCTTAAATACTCGTAATTAATGCTATTTATACATATAAATACACAAAAAATATACACATCCCATACATTTACAGTTAAATAAACCATTGCAGTGTGATCACTATTCAGTGGATACGAACCCACCAGTAGTAGATAGAGGACTTTATAATGCGCATTGGCCTAGTAGTAAGTGTTGGGAAACTGCACACATTTCTGTAATTCTTTACATTGGTCGAAGCAATTACAGTTATTTTACTTGTGGATCACACAAATATTTGTCTCTGTGCCTTTCGTTTAACAACCAGCGTCTATCCTTCACGGAGGCTGTCAATTAGTCAAGAATGTGATTGATTGCTCAAAGCAGATCCCTGGGTCACCTCAGAAAGGAAGAGAGGGGAAGCCCGCCTGTTGCTACTTCTTTGTACTAGGAACGCATAACTTTGCAGCTACGTGCAGATCCACAGGTAAAATTTAAGTACAATGTTACACGTGGAATAATATTAGCAGTCTGCTTGAGAACGCCGAAATATTTCCAATCTGTGTGGTGGGCGAAACGTTGGGTGGATCAGCGTAGAGCACTGTAGAAATGACTGTACTATTGTTATTTTTTTAATTTTAGGGTTTAGGACAGAAAAGTAGGTACGATGTACCTAAAGTATAGTAGCAATTTGGGAGGTATTTTAACTATTATAATTACCATGTATTTTAAGGTGTGACATTGCATAATGCGGACTTATGTGCGGCTTGCGCCTGCGTGAATTATTCGAACAGAAATACATCGTTTCTATAAAAATTATATTAGGTCAATAATATTTTTCAATTTGTCAGGAAAATGACATAAGTTTCGTACAAAAAACTAGTACACAAAATCGGAGCGCATAAATACAAAATGAACAGAAAAATAAACGGTGTGAAAACACAATCTCTCATAGCAGTGACGTGTCCGTTTGATATAAACATCCGTACCAGGACCGCATGAGTACGCAGAGGTTAGAATTGTTACAGAGCACGATAAAGCGCGCCGCAGCCTCGGGAACTTTCAGTACGCTAACAAAACACTTTGCCAAGTATTCTGTGTCATCGAATGGGATATGGTGAATGCGCGTGCGTGAGATAGGCTCGTGTGATTGGTACAGACATTCAGATACGGCTTATTTGTTATTGTGTGACTTGAAGCAATGTGTCCGCTTACATTGGCATTAAAGCATATATTTATTCGACTAATTAGTAAATTATAAATAATAAGACTTATTACTTTATTAATATTCTTTTATCTCCCCTTATGTGTAGTGTTTTCACTCACACTTTGTGGTTTCCGCACATCACGGCTTTGGTTTTATCGGTTGTTAAATGGACGTTGAATTTGTTATCACATGTTCTGATAATAATAGTTAAAATAAAATAAAAAAAAACATAAAATGAAGCACCTAGATGCAAAGACAAAAAAACAATATAATTTCGCAGGTCCTTATTATAATAATAGCTCATCTGCACATAATTTTCCTCCTAATCCATAAATAATAATAAATATATAAATCTTGCACGTACGAACTAAGATGTATCGAAAGCTTCATTGTAATTATTAACAATGTAAATTAAACGCACTGATTATATATTTTATGAAAATATTCATTAATAAATAATGTTTTCTTGGACTTAGCCGCATCACGTTGACTATAAATATCGGTACTGGGAAATCATGACTATCCAGTGGTATAAATTGTCACAGATTAAATAATAGATCCATGCATCAGTGGATGCAACGTATTGTAGCTGCTAGTGCCATTACATGATTGATCGCGATATTTCTAAGCTGTGTACGACGACTCCGCGAGCCCCGAAAACGCTTATATTAAAATTGTCGCCAAATTCTAACCCAGTTTTTGATTGTACACTGTCTTACTAAGTTATGAATATGTTTTCTAAGTTATTAATGTTTTCAAACCTTAACTATTTTCTCAAATAAATATAAACAAATATTTCTAAAGTAGAAATATTATATTTTAATTAATTTTGTTGGTCAAGCGCAATATAAGTTTAATGCATATTATGTTAAGAAAGAGAATAATAGACCTTTGAAAAATTACGCAGGTTACCTAATTGACACGCATCATATTTGGTACGATATTGTTATATTTTTCAATAATGCTTTTAAGATATGTTTTTTTTTCAATTCAGCATGTGGCGCGGCGACGTTGGGAGAGCAAAATCACGACTTCCGACGCGCCGCGCCATGTCTCGAAAAACAACAGCTAGCCTTCTGTTTTTTTTCCGTTTGCCAATAGCAGGAACCCCTACACTGTAGCTTAAAAAAGTAAAGTGTTAGTCTGGTTTTTAAAAACAACAAACTATGAAAAAAAATTACACTTCTGGCCATCATTCGTCGACGTAAATAAAGCAATGTTTTTAAAATGTTGAAAACAACGATTTGGTAGGGGAGACGTAACGTAGCCGTGACGTTTGTTATAAACATCTGTACCAGGGACACATGAGTGTGCGATGATGTTTCGTCGCAGAGTAAATACTAAAGCGATGTAGCTTATAGAACTTTCCAGTACAATTATAAAATTACTCGCAGTGTATTATAAGTGTGGGGTATTGATTTTGAGCCCCGGATTGCGATTGTGACTGTAATTTTACTGTTTAATAACAACTATAACGTTAAACAATAAAAGTCTACTCCGCAGACTCTAACAATTATTACTTATTTGCCTTGCTGAAATCAAATCCAAGGTCAAAAATGCATTCCATTGCTTTATTTTAATGGCTAAACTCGTATTTTAATTGATTCAGATTTCTGTGAACAATACAAGTATTTACATCGGCGCAGTAATCGAACCCGGGTCATTTCACTACAAAGCTTCTCGTCCTTTGCACCACAGTCTGCCATATTGCCGCTAAGTTGACAGGAAATCAATATCTTGCACTCACTCACACACACATTCACACGTGGGTTGCTAAGGGGCGGAGTCGAGCATGAGCGATGTGACTTTTAGTACCAGGAACGCATAATTATGAAGAGATGTGTGGTATTAGGTTAAGTTAATACGCAATGCATCAGTTTTGAAGCGCCAGATTTTTATTCATATTTGAACTGATTGTTTAAAAAGTTATTATAAAGATTGTAATTGTACTAACTGATCGGGGATTATTTTGTACTGGAATAGCTAATAATTAATCTTGTGCTGATGTCTTTATTATATACATTTTGTATAATCATCGTATATGTATAATAGCTTATAATTTATATCATAATGCGATGGCGTTAAGTTTGTTTTAAAAATACAATAGTGTTTTATTCCTTCGCATTATTCATTAGTACAAGCATTTAGGCTAAGGCAAGATAATTCAATCTGTTTTTTCTTCAATTTTTATATCTGTTAGTTATTTTATGAGATATTCGTTCTTTATCGAAATGAAATACTTACTCAACTTAAGGGAATTGGTAAGTAATGTATTATAATTTAAATAACAGACGAACACAGCTGTCCCTGAATATAAACTGGATAAATTGAAGAATAAATAAACCCCACATTCCAGTCAAATTTCGCGGCCAATTCCCGTGTCTGACGTCAATAGGTGGGGGCCGTTAACGATGACACAGCTTAAATACATGCCATTGATCGTCCCTCTTTTACCGCTTCCGATACTCCTTTCCACAACTGTATTAAACCAACTGTGGCAGTGTACTACTGTCTGTTTATGAGTTCCTGGTACATTCGGATAACTTCGGGTACATTATCGGATAAATTCGGACCCGATGATGAGCGGGGAATTTGAAATAATAATTAATGATTGATGTCTTGAAATATAAATAAAATTTATTGTTGATAAGATTAATGGAACTATATATTTTTGATACTTTATAATTTGTTAAAAATATTTTTTGTAAAGAGTAATACTACTAGGAAGAACACAATTACAGAATAATATGGCCATAAAAAGATATTCGGATAATATCCGTAGATTTCTTTATAAAACATATTATAAGCCTATTGTCAAGGCAAAATAACTTTTAAAAGTTGTAAAATATGCATAATACTTGTGATTTAAAAAAATGTGTTTTTCTCTGTGCTGATTCCATAATGTAACTTGTGTTAATGTAATCGTCTGTAACTTCATGCGAGCCTAGTAATTTAGTATCGGGTTTTACAATATTTTACATACCAGGCGCCTGAAACAAAAGATATTTAGTGCCGTGTAACACTCACGAACTTAAAATCATTTTTTAAAATTGCCATAATAGACCTTTTGGATTCATAAGATATACATTATTATCATGTGGCACCAATATGTTTAATAATCAGTGGAGATTTGTAATAATCAAATGGTGTGTATTAGTGTTTTTATCTTGTCGTTATAACTCTTACGAAAATTAAATAAATACGTCCCACTGCAAGGCACGGGCCTCCTCCACAATCTAGAGTATGATTTAGAGGGGTAAGGCCATATAGTCCACCGCGTGGTGGACTATATGGTTAGGCCTTGTGCGGATTGGCGGACTTTATATACCACAGAAATTCTTGCAAATCGCTGCGGCACGCAGGTCACGATTTTTCCTTCACCGTTTAAGTGCGTGGTGTGCCCTGGGATTTGAACCCGTGACCACCGAAAACATGTTGGCAGCCACGTCGGGTAGGTACAATTCTGTAAAAAAAACTTATAATGCCGAATAGCGTGTCAACCAAGCGTAATTGAGCTTCTGTGTATTAAATTTTCAAATAACAATTCGCCAGTTATTGCAGATATTTTATTATTAATACAATGATCAAAGTTCCGGCTATCATGTTGCAATATTAACGGCTTGGCCGTATATTTGACACTACAATGCATAATTACGCTTCAAATACATAGACAAGCGCCCTTGTAGTTTTATAGTTAGAGGGTAAGCAAATTTTTTAATATGTGCACTCATAAAGCAAGTTACGATGAACGAATTTGTAACGTAGGATGAGTTTGGCATTCGCTCGCTTAATAGCGATTTTTTTATTACAATTAATCTAGAAAATTGTTGGCAAAATATTGTAAATATGACGTAAAATGAATCGAAACCGACGAATACGGCTACTTGGTTAAATAAATAATGTTGACTGCAACTTGCGAATAAGAAATATATAGTGACATGTATATTTTCGTCATAGAACCGTATATTTTGAACTTAATATCGTCATCACAATTACACCGACCTCTAATGCCGTGGATGCAACAATTTATAACAAAAATGCATACTTTGTCACAAACACTTGCCCTTAAATGATGGACAAGGGCGACTAAGGGGTGCGGTAGGGAGCACGTTTTCCTACCGTGAAGTACTAGGAGAGTATAACTATCCATAATAGTGTACGCCACCGCAGATTAAATAACGCGGGAAGAATACAGTGACGGACGTGGCACACAGTGAGAACGTATTACAATGTGCATAAACTGTGGCGACTGCAACGATCGATTCTATAGGGGTTCCGCCGCGCCGTAGAGAAAATGACTCTGCATTTACATATTTTTTTAATAATGCTAGTGGAATAAGTATTGTCTGAGTGGTATTTGGAGTTTTTGCTTTTGCTCATTCTTTGGTAATCTTACAATTAAAGGCTTCAAATGGGGTACTATGTTATAGTTTTGAAACCTTGTTGTCTTCGTAGCAATACATTGAGAAAATAGAGTGTAAAGTATCGAATTCGGTTGCCACGTCGAAGTTAAATTTAATGAAAGGTCAAAATTATTTTGTTTAATCACCTAAGTACGAGTGTCAATATATTACTCTAAATCCACATCAATATTAATAAATTACATACAGTTAAATAATAAAACTAATTTGTTTACTTAATAAAAACAAAACTGAAAGAATTGTTTTGATTGAGCACGATCATTTATCATGGGCCTCGCGGGACAACATGGACAGCTAATAAAAATAATGCATTATTAATATCCCTCATTGCCGACGTCAGAGGTATCGATTTTCACAGTTTAAATGCAATTGGCTCGCTACCTTTCGCCTACTGGAATCAATACTCGATAACGGCGCTGTAATATCTAGCCTGTGGAAATAACACCACTGCGTGTTTATGCACTCCTGGTACATTCCGGTATTTTCGCGCGTGATCGGGGTGCTCCGCCCCTTCGGCCGTCGATTAACGCACCCCCGATGCGATGGGTGGGTGAGCGAGAGGCAATGAGTTTCATTCGATTGTCTGTTGCAGCTGTCCGTCACGTCATAGGGTAAAACCGAACGAATTTTACTTTACGAACGAATTTTACTAACTGATTTTTTTATATTAAGCTTATTCTCGGCATTATAGAAAATGTTGTTGTACATTTTTAATTACTCCCTCAATTATAGGGTTACGTTTCTCTTCCACAAAAACAAAATGGCTCGTGGGAGACGAAAAACAAGAAATAATGGCAGGAATCGTGGTCTGCGCGCTGCGCGTATCACTTTAAAATATTTTTAACAAATCGTCAACAACATACGTAATGAATAATTTATTAAAAGGTCATCTCTGTAGTTTAGAAGGTCATTAGCCGCTCGTGGATCAAGAGACTGTGAGTTCGATCAAGGATCGCTGGATAATATGATATATCGCGTTACTTTGACCAATAAATATTTGTATCAAGCTTACATGTGAACCGAAATTCCCTCGCAGTTTCTGATTCCGAGACAAGTATTTATTAGATCGGGTCTCAATTCATTTATCCGTTCACTTCTAATACTTGTGATCAATCTCAAGACGCTGTTAATCAATCAACAGAAGTGATATAAAATAGCTCAAACGGTACGTAATTAAATTATTAACTGGTACGGTTCAAAGGAGCGTTGCCTTTCGGTCGTTCAGTGAGGACGGGTAAAATGCTTGGCATCTGATCGCACTTGAACAAGGAAGGGAAGATATTCGGAATGCTCGAGATGTTTGGGTGGGTTTGTAAGAGCTTGCGTAATGTTTATAGCTTTGTATGAATCCGGTTGGAGGTAAAATATTTGTATGGTTTAAATGGAAGGAAAATAAGAGGCTTACAAGTTGTGCAATTCGTTAAAGTTTCTTATGTTTACAATACATTATTGCAGACTTTATCGGATGTTTTGCTTTATGTTATCAATGTCACTGAGACTATTGTCATAATAATGTGTTTTTCTTACATTTTAGTAGTTATTTTAGTCTCGGTAAATCTGCAACTTTGAATTGTCCCACATAAACCTGACAAAAAGTGACGGCTTGTCTGTTGTGTTTTGTTTGTTTTGAAACGTTGCCTGAGGCGTTTTCTTGTATCCCTTTCCTCCATTTTAAGAGGCGAGCATCAGTGTTCCAAGTGCTGTAAATGTTCATAGGTGACGTCAATCACTTATTTTCTTTGAGAATAGTTTGTACGACTGCTCATTCGTACGACTTATGCATTATTTAGAATATTTTATTTCAATATTGAATCTTACAAACTAAGCACTATTTTTATAATCTATCTTAAAGTACATTACATACTTAGGAGGAAAATAAGGATAAGATTGCCTAAACCTACAATATTTTCTCACCTTATTATGATGATAAACAGTTTAATAACGCCGTCATCGACATGCGAGTCGCACAAGAGCATATTTCCGCACGCCATATACCAGGAACACATAAATTCAGAGAGACAATATCACATGACTCCTTACAATCGTGTACCGCAGCGATAACATTCTCAATTCAAATAAACCGGAGGAAGGCGAAAAGTTTTTCGCATGCGATGCATAACTATAGAGCAATTGTGCGTGGTACTGCACAAAGCGGCTATGTGAAGTGGAAATGTATGGTCCAATGAACTATTTTCATCTAGTACTCAACGCTATTTGAGCGTGTTATATAATGCTTGGAAGAATTTTTAGGTCAAATATTTTTTTATTGCCCTACGCTAAGATTACTTCAGTAAAAATATTTATCGGCGTCGAAATTGAATCCGTAACCTTGGACTCAGCTATCGAGTTGTATAAATGAATACGTAAATATTAGAAGGGCAAATCAATGCGGTCATCGCCACACCGCTTAAGTCAGCGATTTAGTGGGACGATGTAATTGGCCTTTGTCTTAAGATTGTGAAGTATTTATATGCGTCCCTCAGTTGTACAAAATTTTCATGTGGATGGATGTTTTCGAAGATTGAAAATTTCCGGCCCGCTGAAAAAAAATTGCATGTCCGTTTTCTTATAAGGCTAACCACAGTTAATCTGAGTTATAAATTACCAACGATTGCACACATTTAAGAATCACTAGTACGTATTCTATGGTTGAAGATATCACTTTGTGTCTTGGCCACTAACGCTAAGGAATCGTCCACCCAATGCAATACGTATGCGAAACTAAGGTCATTCGTGCACACGAACCCGCGTCCTCTCTTCCGCTCTCTTCTGAAACCCACATGTTTTAAAGCCTGACGTGTACCAGGAGTGCATAAACTGCAAGGACTTACATTCCAATGTCACAGTATAACAAAATCGATTTCGTGCAGATGAGATTCTGCACGTTGCCCTCGGTATCGCGAGTAAGCTGTGGCACTACGCACACATACATGCTTACACTGCATGTACGTTGCACACTACCCGAGTCACAGATTAGCTTTGTCAGGTGTGATTCGGAAGGGTGGTAATAAAAAAAGTTAAGTACGTGACAAGGGCGGATATGGGGTGCCGTGCTGCGAGTACCGACGCGTAAAAATGAAGTGGTCAGTTACTTTTTTATGTCTTTTTTATGGCGACGAAACGGAATTACTAAGCTGACCCTATCGAATGTTTGATGAAGTCATATTATACGGAAATTGCGTACAGGTTTAATATGGTTGACGTTGAATATAACTGTTATCTTTATGTGAATATATCGGTTTGTTTTATATTACTATCATTTTGCATATTTCATATTATGGTGTCAGCTTTTACACACACGCAAAAGTAATTATCAACTAGATATATTTCGACACGGGAATCAAATTCCTAAGCCAAATAAAAAGAAGAGAGAGGTAGATTATTGTCATGCATAAACCTAAACCTATTTCTAAGTTATAACAGTTAAATTTGTTTCAGTTTACCGTTAGTTCTTGTTTCCGCGCTGGAACAGTTTTCCCGGCAAAGTTTTATACCTTCAACTTTAAGTACACCGCCGCAACTAAAGGGACGGTCACCGCCGAGTTTGTGTATTAGTTTGTCTTCGATTTGGTTATATTTGTGAATTGTTTACGAGATCACATCGGCTTGGCCTTCATAAAGGTAACTCTGAAAAGTCAGAGGTTCTTTGGCCTCGAACTTGTGACCGTTATTGTGTTATCCAGTCCGCTAGACCATCTATCTACACAAGCTATGTCAGTCCCACACAAACTCATAAACACAAATACATACAAATTAATTAATGGTGTGGATGAAGGAGGAATGGGGAAGAAAGACTGAGACAGATAGTAGAAATCACGTGCGTTTGCTACCTCGAGTACCAGGAGTGCATATAATTATAGAGCTATATCCACGCCCATACATCATAGAGTAATAAATGACATGTCACTTACTGTATCGAGACACCGGAGTATTTGGCTGTCGAGTGTTGCATCTCACCTGTGACAAATTATGAAGGGGAACACACACATGCTTACATCGTGTAGTGATTGGTCAAAGCGTTGGAGTTGTTTATTTCTAGCATACACCCATTCACACACGTAGCTTCGATCCTACACTGATGTAGATGTCATGAGCCCGGGGTTTCAGTATCAGGGATTTCTTTATTCCTATTACCTAAGATAGATATTTGTCAATCAAACGAAAAATAATCTTAGTGAAAGGATTATTATTATATTGATATAAGGATATTGCTATAACTATTTTTAAAATCCATTTACGGAATATATTTAGTTATTAAAAAAATCATTAGACAGTTGATACGATTTTCTTTTTTTAATAAAATGGTTTTTTACTAACAAATAATCGCATGTCCTTGTCGCGGCATATATATGGAATATCCCATACAGTGCGCATTGGCCAGATGGCCTTTGTATCTTACAACCCTATGAGTTCCTAGTACCTCCATGCACTACTACACATAAATGTTACCCACGGATAAGATGTGTGCTTATTAGGTGTGTGAGTGTTTTCAAATCTAGGTTATTACTCCGTATATTTTAAGCCTTTATGTTAATTAAAGACTTTACCAAGTAAAGTAACATAGCAGTATTGGGATATTATGTAATATTACAAAAAATGTATGTAAAAGTTTAATTTGAATTTTAAGAATACATACGGTATTAAAATAATCCATTTTAACAAACATATCTCTGAGCGTCTCCTACAAACTGTGAATATTATTGAAAACTATATTTATTCACTCCGAGATTATAAATATAAAGAAAGGAAATAGATGACTCAGTGTAGTGAATCCCTATCTGACAACCCTAATTACGCTACTCCAATACACTTACAAACACGACATTTACTACGTCCTGACATCAACACAACCCTAATCTCTCCATGTAAACTACTATTATTAATGTAGTGAATGCCACACCCACATCGAAAACTACCTATCAAATCTCTGTATTCATTTATACCCACGCAAGCTCTCAATGTATGCGTAATACTGTTACAGTTTATTGACAACCCTAACGCAGTGCAACACAATTGAGTACATTATTTTTAATCAAGGAGATATTTAATCTGTAACAAAGTTTCTGTTATGCTTTATGCGTTCCTGGTAATTGAATGGGTAGATACACGTGATATTTTCAATCATTCAATTCAGTACTACGAGTTCGGAGTGAGTGAATATTGCGGCCATTTTTTTATCCAATGTAGTTGATAGTTTATTTTATATATTATAGAAATAACAAATTTTTAGGTAAAATCTCGCCTTTCCTTAAAATAGCTTATTATCTATGTTTTTTTATGCGGCGAGTGCTAATGAAAACAAAGCATTTTCTTCAAACGAATTCAAAACATCATTCCCATGATTGCTCAACTAGGAAACATTATCGTCATAACCTACATACGGTATATTGATGTTTTAAACCAAAACAGTCCTCAGGGATTTTTATTCCTATAGTTAATTACAGACGAGCACAGAGTAATAATGATCGTACACGCCCCTTATGTTACAGTTTAGTTGCAATGCTTCGTGTACTGGTATTCTGTTTCTGTAAGTCTGAATAATTATTACTCTGTGGATTACATACATAGCGGTGTAGTTGTATGCACTCCTAGTACTCAAGCGTTGAAGAAATCGGAAAATTCATCGCTATTCGATTTTCACCTTTATGTAAAGTTTCTTTCTTCGTAATTCGTTAGTTAGTATGAATGGATGGAAATCAAATAGCTTGTGACATATTTGAGTTTTAATATTCTGTGGAGCGATAGAACTTTATATTTTGGGCTTAATCGACTGGTTTTTGTATAAACGGCTAGCACGTGGATTAAAAACTCGAGCTTGTATTTAATCTACACCGTATTGTCCAGTTTTGTGTCTTTACACAAGCATCCCAAGAATGTGCTCATTACGTAAAATGCTTAGAATTCTAATGTCAAGAAGGCAGCTCGTGACCCAGAGGAAAATAAAAGCATGAACAACCAAGTATGCGTATTGTATTGTATAAAGAGGACAAATTAGTCTAAGGTGTTAAGAAATGAGTGATAAAGATAATTTTGTTTTTAGAAGCTGTAAAATCAAATATCGAAGTAGTAAAGTATATTTAGATAAAAAAAAATTAATATTTATGAACACATCATCCACGTATAAAATAAAAGTAATTAGCGACACAAGAAAACGAATATATTTTAGTTAAATAATGTCCTATTGTAACAATAATTTTATAGCGACTTAGGGCTAACTTTAAAATTATTTGTAGTGGACGCCTTCTCCATAGAAAATATGTTATAATTGTGTGTTTATCTGACGATTGACCAGCCCTCTGGCCAAAGCATATGGCATAAAATCAAATTTCATAATATGTTTGCTTGATTTGAACGGCGCACCTGCAACTCGAGATCGCAAAGGCAGCATAGCCCTTTATCAGCAGGAACCCGAGAACTCGAGCTAAACGTTTTGTTTGCTAAATACTGGACGATCGGGTTCGGAATGTGGAACCAACATTATGCATGTTTAAAATTACTGAGGCCAGCGATATCTAACCCATATTTTGCGAGCCAAATGCCCAGAAATATTTGAGCCAAGGTGAAAATCTAACTAGGTGTTTATAAGGCTTAATAATGTGGCTATCTCGTTTAAAAATACCTATATTAATAGGCCTAAATAATGTAGTTCTCTTGAAACAATATACCTTGGTATAATGCTTGGTATAACGTTGCTTGTGGGGTCTAGCATATACTCAGCTCATCGCCGTCCATTGCTGGACGTAGGCCACATCAAGTAAGTAAGCGCCAACCATCACAACTATAATTTCCTTAGCCATTATATTGGGCGATAATAAATTAACCTGTATGTGTATACTGAATTTAGCTGGATTAGAATTCCACTGAGGCTAGCCTATGATATCCTGGTACCGTTCCGACTACCCATTAGTTTATCGGTCCGGGTAGTTGCCAAATCACTTCGATTTAATCTCTGTAAATTGCCGGACCACAATGGCTAACGATTTAATCATTTATTCACTATCATTGAACCGAAGAAGGATAGATTATGTCGGAATATAATACGAGTATTACTAAGGCCCGATTTTTCAATCGCAAGATAAGACTTATTCATGACTTGATAAATTATATTATTACTAAATATAAAAGAGAGACAATTCGATAATTTTGTTCATATAATTGTAATTTTTAAGATCTGCATAATTATTGTATTTTCATCACACGAATTTTTAGTTGACGATTGAAAAGTCGTCTTTTTGACGACGAATGAACGACGCGACTAAAAATATATTATTCGAAAGGTAATAGACCTTATGATTTCCTTGTATCTTCTACGGCTATAGATAAACACCGCAGTTACCCAAGAGGCAATCTCAGCCCTTTCCCTTTGTCTAGGAACAGACACTAATTCCAATTAAACTAGTCACTACAACTTGATAAGTTAATAATTAATTACTTTTCAAAACACTATTAAAATGCTATTTATCAACTAAGCATTCAGAGCGTTACACAGGTATTTCGTGTTATCAAACTTCGGAACCACTTCGCATTTCGGTTACTTAAAGTTGGACCGTCGAAGTTCGGAAGGTTTCTTAACATAAATATTTTGAGAGGTTGTTATAACACTGAATTATTTGTAATGGAATCTTCTTATAATTCAAGTATGATTCCGCTTAAATTAAATTGTAAATGTAATTTAAGATTGTCTTTTTCTGTCAACGTTGGTTTTATTAGTATTTTAAATCTCTTAATCGAAATACAAGCTAACCGCGTGCAGAAGTAAGATAATCTTTTTGTGGGTTGTTAAAAAACATAGTAGAAATGGAAAATATTGACCGTGATGGTACCATAGTCGCATAGAAGACCCACGTGACCCCTGTTTCTTTTGTTGAGTGAGTTGCTATAGGACCTTCGGCAACCTCACTTAACCTTGTCTGTTCGAAAACAGATTTACAAATTAAAAAAAAAATGTTATATCAGAATAAATATACTAAGTATCTGAAACTGAAATGCAATATACATACTCGCTTGTGTCATGAGGAAGAAAGAATGACATCAACAAAAAGTCTATCACTGCTTTTAGGTCATTAAAAATGTCCAAATGATTAAACATAAAACTCAAACATACTTACATACATACATAAACTCACGCCTTTGTCCTAGAAGGTGTAAGCAGAGATGCTACCACGTCGGCTTGTTCGTTCCGTCCCACGACGTGATAGGGGGCGAGCCTATCGACATTTCGGGCACAAAATCCTGACTCGGAGCTGCTAATGAACAGAAAAATAATATCACGTACCCGACCCGGGATTCGAACCCGAGATCTCAGCGTTGTAACCGTGCAGTAGTACCACTGCGCAACCGAGGCGGTCTAAAACTAAAACATTGCTATACTAATATGGACATAATCTAACTACCGTAAGCTTAGAAATAGCAAAGGGCTCGGAAGAATAAATCACAGTTATCTAAAACCCGAACCTTTGTGTAAACATTCCGAACCCTTCCGTGAACTTGCGCCAAGTTTATTATCTCGCCCAAAATATTGAATACAAAGTTTAATCGAATACGTAATGCCGGCTCAAGTAACTCTATTGAGTTGCGGTCGTATTTAATGTTGAGGAATTAAGCTTTATTTGGTTCGTGTTTCATTTGCTTTGGTTGTGACATCAGTCGCTGGATTTGAATTCTTTTTTTTAATATTGGAACGACAAGTGCTACGTAATGTGTAATTTTAGTGCAATCTCAACTTACACACACGCGTTGAGCAAATTATTTAGTGCTAGCACCATCGGATTAAAAACGTTTTGGTTGTTTGCTAATCGGGGTGTCCATGTGCGTCATTCATTAAAGATACATATTCTATTTTCAAGTGCACTATTGATTTTCTGAAATGGCAAGAATATTTAAATTGACTTTTTTTGCTAGAATAATTATTTTATTTCTATGATTGGAACTCGGTATTGCGATAGACTCGCTTTTTATTACATACTTAATTACGAAATGTATCAATTTAATTACTACCTCAAGACAGTATGCTATATCCGAATATAGTTTCCACACAAACGCCCACAATTCGCAAATCGTACCAATAATCTGTGATACTCCACGCTTCATTCGCCACAGCCACCGCATTGCACATTTAGTATCAGACATAGCCTAACTACGTGTTAATAGACTAATTTCCAGCTCGAGGCAATCTCGCTACGAATATAGATATTCTGCAACTCACATCAATGGATTTATGCACTCCTAGTACTCTTCCAGCATGATACACGTGATTTTGGCCGTTTACCCTCAAAAATTCACAGAGCATATTTCTGTCAAAAGCCAGTTGAAGAAAATCTTGGTAGGAACCAAGTTTAATCTATGATGTAATTTTATCACTATGTGTTTATGAGCTCCTAGTAGTCAACAAGTAAGGTTTGTCTGTAGTAATATAACCCACACATATAAACTGCGTATGAAGGTGGTATGCTCGGAAGAGCCGTTGCGGATCGGAAACCTATTGAAACGTACATAGAGTTATGAAACAATCAGATTGATTTATGCAACGATAAATTAATATTGAGTATAGTTAAATTCGATTATTGTGAAGTTTTTAGTGTACGAACTACAACCTCTGGAGTCTTGTAGGCATGTAAATTCATATATCCAATAGTCTTGTATAAAGTCTAATTTTTAAATTATAAATAAACCTTTCAGTAAAAAAATAACAACTAAAAAACACTAAAAAGTAACAAATAATATGTATTTGATTGTATTTTTAATCGGTGATTAATTTACTTATTATTTTAACTGGCCTATAAATCATAATATCATGTGGGACTTATAGTTAATTTTAATTCAGTTTTCGGTGCTAACCTAATGCAAAAAGAACCATTGGAATCCTATTCAATTTTGAGGAGTTCTACTCTCCAGGTCCGAAGATATACATCACATCTTCACCACTTTCTATGACATCAAATGACAAGCACCAGCTATCAAAGAAGGAATAATCAAAATCGGTTCATCCAGTTCAGTTATGACGTAACAAAAATAAAAAAGACCATACAGTTAAATTGAGAACCTCCTCCTTTTTTGAAGTCGGTTAAAAATACATAATATGAAGTTTAGTGTTTTTATTTTTATTGTAAGAGTAAAGCAACTACGGTAAATATTCTAATCGCAATTTTGGTACCGACAGCCTTTGTGGCGCAGTTGGTTGGACCCGGCTGTGAAACGAGAGGCTGCGGGTTCGATCCCCACACCGATACAAATATTTGTGCGAGCCACAGGTATTTGTTCCGGGTCTGGGTGTTTGTGTGTTGGGTGTATTTATTTTATTTGTACATACATAAACACACGCCTTTTTCCCAGAAGGGGTAGGCAGAGATGCTACCAGAACACCCATGTTTCGCCTTGTATATTCCGTCCCACGATGTGATAGGGGGCGAGCCTATCGCCATATCAGGCACAAATTTCTAACTCCGGGCTGATAATGATTAGAAAAATCCAATATCACTTTGCCCGACCCGGGATTCGAACCCGAGACCTCAGCTTTGCAATCGTACCGTATCGTATCGTGTAGTATACCACTACGCCACCGAGGCAGTCTATTTTATTTGTATTTGTTCATATACTCGTAGATTCATTGAATGGTGACGGAATATAATTAATAATTTTAATCCATTCACTTTAACTCTACTATTTCGTTTTAAACTATAGATCGAAAAACATATTTTTAATCACTTTAACGTTTATCTCTGTGAAGGAATCTACTTTTAGGCGCAAATGAAGAACCCATAATTACTCTGCTTCGAAACACAGTTTATGGAACAAAATAATTGTCAATTACGTCACTTGGAAAATTACGTTAAACAGTAGTAAAAGCAAAGTAAAGTAAATCCTGTGATGTTATTTGCAAACTCGACTCGGGAACTTGAACAAAGCTTGCGAAATATCTAATGGCAGGAGAGTAATTACCAAAGTTACGTTTGTGATGAAACGAATATTCTAATGTACCTGTAGCGCTTAATTCTATAGCTAATGTCTACTGTAATTATTTGTTTTGTTATTCTTTATGCTAAAGTCGTGGATTTTTATTTCGATGCTCCAGATTCAATTTCCAATTTGGGTAAATTATTTTCTGGGTTGTATCCATTTTAGTAATATAAATTATTTGGGACTTGATTACTCTCAGCTTATCCTCGGAAGGGTAGGAATAATAAAATCTGCTAGAAAAACACCATGACATCATTTTCGGCCGTAGGCATGTGTGAGTTACAAAATAATAAGGCAAACATATCTCGTATCTAACTTTCTCTAATTAATAACATCAGAATAAAACTTACATAAATTCCGCAGACAAACATTTTGTGCAGTTTTAGAGACATTGTTTTAAAATTCATATTTCATATCTTTTTGTCATAAAATTAATAAAATAAATAATAATTGCACCTCTAAGAGAAGGCTAAGTCTGGTCCATGTATCGCACTGAAGTACCAGGAGTGCATAAATACAAACGAGTAAGTATAGCCACAGCTTAAACAATATAGGGTCGTTACATGCAGCACTACCAAATGATCTGCTGTGTCTCTGAAGAATTTATTCAAGCTGTGTCACCTGCTAGCTCTTTCATACAAATTGTAGTTCTGGGAACTGAATCGATACCTTAATAAATGAAATGGGGTTGTTACGTCGTCGTTGTTTTATTTTACTTTTAACAAAAATAATAAGAGTTTTCTATTAAAAGGAGAGCGGTTTTTGTACATGACTATATCGAACTATTGCTGAAAGGGGTTGTGTGATTTTAATAAAATTTTTCTTTCATGCTCAACCCATATTACTATAAACAAGCTTATTTCATAATTAATTATAGTATTATTTTGCATTCATTAGCACTGTTGTACAAAGATAATATATTAATGTTTTCTCAAATCAGCAAACGCTTTAATATGAATGTTTTTGCACATTTAAATATAAATTAAATTTATGAATTACTTGGGCCTGGTTGTTGTTGAAAATTCATTCTAAATGGATTGTTTGTGACAACCCTACAAGATTTTAACGCATACTTTTTATAACACACACGTACGTTTGATGTGTGTCGACCCTCTATTACAAATATAGAAGCCACACCATCATACACTTATGTTTTCCTAGTACTATCAGTACAAGCTATATCGCTCTTATTCACACAAATATGACACACACGACGCACACACAGATTACACACATACAATTTACTCATGTATATTGTATTTATCTGCGTATATTCATATATACACAGATAAATTCACAAAATAATTCTCAATAGATAGATGTATAAGCCAAACTTCCGCGCCACAATATACAAAACCCCGTTCCTATACACCAATTTTCAGTGTAATAGAATTACGTTAAGACTAGATTTAAGCAGTCGTTTTGGGTGATCTATGAGCCTATGTCCGCCTAGTACTTAACCTACTGAGAAACACGTGATTTTCCCTAACGTTCTTTTTTATTAGCAATGATTTTAAACAATTATTGAAACAAAATATTCCCAATTATTTTGTTTTTAATAATATTATTTATAATGAAACAATACTCGTATGATGCTTGTGATGATAATTTCTGAGTTAAGAATTTCTTAATTGCCGCACAAATAGTTAGTTTCATCAAACTAAAAACCTAGTCTTAGAAAAAAATCGTAGCATAGTAGCAGCGTGGCTTATTTAATTTCGTTTGACCTGTGACATTGGCAAATCCGTATCATCTATATTATTTTTTTAGTCGCTAATAAATACTTCTATTATAGTTATTGTTATTATTTAATATTTTCTTCTAATCATATTATCCAAAAAAAAAATTTTTTCTCCAGTGTTTTCCCTTTTAATCCATCGTCCCAGTTTTTAAAACATTGCACTTTCATGGCCCCTATATATACAACACAAGTAATACTAACGATAGCCATTAGTGTATGACTCAAAGGTCACTCACAGATTAACAAAATCCTTAGAACCGTAGAACGCATTCCAGCATCGAGCGAGGGCTACAGTGTACTGTAATCTGTGGCCTGTTGTGATTCATTTGTAACTCTGCCAATGTATGCTCTCCTAGTACTTTGGCGTGTGAAAAAACGCGTGACGTTAGCAGCGGGTTTCGGATATGAATTTTTTGGATATTAACTATTATCATATTTAAAAGACTTATATTTGTGCTTGTTGTTGCAGCTTTGTGGATAAGGAAATTATAATTGGAATTTTATTAATTATAGTTTGAATGAACTTATGTATTTAAAAAGATGTTTATCTTCGACAGACGATAGCTTTGTGGAAAGGGAATTGCTTCGAGGGAAGTCCCTCGTTCGATACCAGACATAACTCATATTTTGAAGGTTTAAGTGTATTCGAAGTTATCGCTCACTCTATATTGAAAGTAGTTATGACCACTATCTCACTTAAAATAACAACTTGCGTGTTACAAAGAGAACATTTGATACTCTATATACATGGAATTATATATATATATATATATATATATATATATCTATTTTTATATATCTATATACGGAAATACGCGGCGCCGATTCGTACGTAGCCGGCGTAGAAGACCGGAACCGGCGCAAACACTTGTTTTTCTCTTGTTATTAATGCTTTAAATAATGTAAACAGCCAAGTTTCATTATTCCGCAAACTTTATTTATTACTCTGTGATATCCATTGAATATAAATTTGAAATTGTAAATTCCCGTTGAACCAAGTTTGGGAATTAAAGAAAATTCCGCGACGCTTGACATTAAAGTTTGAGGAAATGTACAAGAGTAATAAAAGTTGTGAAACAGCATTTACAAAGAGACTGACGCGTTTTAGATATTAATTTTTCGACAGATATCAGGCCGTTCTAAAACCTTAATAATATAATTTTTATGTATAAATTTAAACGGTATTTTTCTTTTGTGAATTTTATTTTATACTGTTTAAACTTAAACCAGCGATATATTATTTGATTAATAAATTCACACACTTCAGTCACCACAAAAAATGAAACTTTACAGAACTAAAAAATATGAACGAATGAAACTAACGATAAACGTTTATTAGAAAAACAATATATGAATAGTTCGCAAATTATTATATATTATGGGAATATTGGAGCTACGAGAATACTAATGAAAGATAATATTTCTTTTCTTAATACTAGTCGTCGTTCCTGTCGCACAAGTCCTCTTCGTCCTTGACGAACTCTACGTTGGCGAAGACGCAGCCGACCTCGTTAGTGCCTTTGAGGATGCAGGCCACGGCCTCGTACTCCCCGTACGGACCGTTCGGGGGTAGGTCGCAATAGTCCAGCTCGAAGTTCTCCACGTGGTACGTGCCCTGAGAATCAAATTGTTCTGGGTAGTTCACATACCTCTGAAAATTAAGAGGTGGTAGGAAATAACCCTTGGCCTACAGCAGCCGCGTGTGGTTCGTTTCTCTCTCTCTCTTCAGCCACAGCAAGTCCACTGCTGAACATAGGCCTCCCCCAATGATCTCCACATTGACCTTTTGGAAACGGCCTGCATCCAGCGGCTTCCTGCAACCTTAACCAGGTCGTTTTCAGCCACCTAATTGCCATTTAATCTTTCTGACGCTAAATATGGCACCCAAATGGATGGCCAACATTTTCACGGTGGCCGCTGGTCCATATACCAGGGCACACCTCCTACTTTTCAGTAATTTGTGTACTGATAGTCATTTACCAGCATCATAATGATGAAGGGAAACATCGTGAGGAAACCGGCATGACCCTAACGAATTGCAAGAATTTCTATAGTATGTATTGTTTTCCAACATGCACAACGACGGCGCGGTTTAGTGAATTTTGTGGCCTAACCCCTTTTAATAATACTGTGAATTGTAGGTGACGCTCGTGCTCAGCAGTGGGACGTGTACTAGCTGATACAGATCGATGGGTAACCCACTTCGACTACACACCCAAAAGCTTTAAATGCTTTTTTGTAAGTACGTGTTTATGTCTGCCAATTTTAAGTATACGAACTGCGGCTACAGGGAACTGTGGTGGATCGACCCCGGCAGCGACGAGGAAGTTCTCCATGTTCTCCTTAGCATGCTCCTCGATGAAGTGGATCACGCTCTGGTCCGACAGCACCTGGTAGGGCTTACAGCCACCGTCCACCTTCTTGCAGATGTCCACTCTCATCTGATAATCATAAGAAATATTAAGCTAATAATAAGCCTGTGGTGCGCGTAGAAGATTCATCGCGTCAAGTTCTTGGATGTGATATTTCGGTTATTATTTTCCTTATTTGGCAAAGTGCAAATTGTATTTCTGATCTAGTCATACACAGTATACAACATCTAATAATACCTAATTAATACTAATGAGCTTCGACTTACATCGTCAGAGCATCTCATTTGCAACTTGAGCCTTGAGCCAAGTGAAGTAGGGAGAAATATTAGAAATATAAATGCATTTAACAATTACATATTGTCCCGGCCCCATGGTAAGACACTAATATTTCTATTTATAATTGAAAAAAAAAACAATATAAATGATTCGGAATTCCGGTGCCCCAGACTCACAGTTTATTACACAGCTTAAACAAATTGCTAGCATTTCTTTAGCATACTGAAATCGACGCAGCGTTAAATCGTATTAACATTTACTCTGTGAGTGCACATCTCTGCACACTCATGCACTCCTGATACCAATGTTTATAACAACGTGAAGCTATCTCCCTCCCACCCTATATTATTCTGCTTCCTCCTTTTTTCTCGTATTTATGTCATTATATGTATGATTTGATGATATACATTTAACGGTGAAAGAAAAATTAGTGTGAAAACCTGGTTACCATAGCGACTTTCATGAATGCCTAGGTTTGTGTATTGTAAAATATTCCAGCACCGCTAGCGTGGTGGACTACAGTTTAATTCCTTTCAATCGAACATTCGATAGAAAAGGAGGTTACGCAACGCAATAACCCCCTGCTACGCAATAAGACGCATAAAGGTTGTTTTGTTTATTTATTATCTATTATTTATTTATACAGGAGATTCCTGTTTTTGAGTCGTTGAGACGCTTTCATACGAAGTATGATAAGTACACCCAATAGTCACATACATAATCCTCACCCACACTGAGATCGAGTCTTGTGTCGTGGGTATCAGAAACTACGAGGGACTTTTCGGTCTCACAAACACTCACACCCGAAAAAAAAGACCTGTGGGTCACACAGACATTTGTTTCGGTGCGGGAATCGAACCCGCAGCCTCACGTTTCACCAGGCGTCAAACCTCGGAGGCTGTCAAAAATGATAGGCAAGATTATACGATGATTACCGCATGGGAATTGTCGAAGTCCTTGTCGAACACACAGGTAGCGTTGTACCCCTCCTGGTTGCGACTCAGCCGCCGCTTCGCGATGTCGTAGTGGAAGTAATGGCCCGAGTCTTCTACCTCGTGTTTCTGCACACTTATTATGTTCCACAGACCTGGACCCTGGAATAAATAAACATCCGAAGTAATATGATGAGGAATATCATTTTTTTACGATTTTACACTTTTTTAAGGTGGACAACCTGTTAGTCGCTTAGGGCTATGTTCAACAAACGATTTTCTCTGGGCGATAACAATAAAAATGTATGATGATTTTGTTATATACTCGTAATCACCACATTTGTGCAACCAAATAAATTAAGTTTGTTGAATTATAGGGAACTGAATACGTTTTGGCGGTACCATTCAAAAACGTGTTTCTTTTATGACGTGCTGAACCTACAAGACATAGCGTAGCCATCACATAGGTTCTATTGCTGATAACTGTGTGTATTTATGAAAAATTATAATGATTATCCACCTACGTGTATTACAAATAAATAATTAAAAACTTACAATCGCATTGTCGCCTTGACCGTACGCCGAGGCAACGGAAAATAGAAAAACACACGAGAATATTTTATACATTTTTAGTTCTACAACGCGATATGCTATATGCTATACTGAATGATGATGTGTGTTTTATGATTAATTTATATAACAGTGTATGACATGTTTAGCGACCATAATGATGGTATCGTCTGCCTGTTGCCACGACACTGATACCAATCGAGGTCTCTCCATGTACATATCCTGTCGTGTTATTTAAGTATTTATGGTCAAATTAAAAACGAATGATTATATCATGGGTTAATTTTATACACTGAATATTGTGTCCTGCTTTATCTGGTAGGGAATTTTAATTCGATGGCCTCCGTGGCACAGTTGATTAGACGCCGCGGGTTCGATTCCCGCACTATCACAAATCTTTGTTTCGGGTCTGGGTGTTTGTGAGACTGAAAAGTCTTTCGTAGTTCCTAATACTCAAGACACAAGACACGATCTTAGTGTGAGGTCAGGACTATGTATGTGACTGTTGGGTGTATTTATATATAAATATTTTTTTATATACCACCTAGGCGAATAATGTAATGTAAGGGTAATGTAAATAATGCAAGTGCGTCGCCCCTTTATTCTAATCAGATCGTGTTATTTTTATACTGACCCCTGACTGTGTCGTCTTCGATTCAGATGGCATACGGTTAGGTTCGATGAGGTCGCGCCCGAGCAACTCTTCTATCTATATTCGCTTCTTTTATTTAGAATTCTTATTAGATCCTACATCAATAAAAAGGTATTTATGGGGCAATAAATCGACATAATATATCGAAAGCCTTAACTATTAAAAAAATCAAAGCTACTATCAAGAAACAATTATGCAATAAAGCTTATTATAAAATTTCTGAATATCTAGATGATAATAAGGCTTGGGAATAGAATAAAATTAAACATATAGATAGTATTTCGGAGCGGAGGTATCGGTGTGCTCTGTATATTGTAATTTATATTAAGTAACTTTACACATTATGTTTTACTTTGTAAGCGATTGGGTATGTCATGCTCGCTTAAAAGTCTGTGGTTGCGGCGGCGTCGTGTGCCGGGTCGGTCACTTCCCTGTAGCATGGTTGAGGAGGCCGATGGCTGGCACATGCGCCATACTCGTGAACGGGTGCTGCTTGTGTGGACTGGTCTGTCCGATTTGCTTACATTGTAACTGATTTATAGATTACATAAGGTTTTCACGAGTATTCACTGCGTTGGTGAAACAGGGCATACTGATTCTTCGTTCTGGGCTACTTCACTTCACTCAGCCATATTAAACAGAATATAAACAATATTGTATTAAAAATATATGTCACTTGCAAATTATAACAAATTATTAATGAACTGCTCTGATTTGGACCAACTTGTAATTTTTGTAATAATCACGATATTGTAAACTGGTTTTGAAAAGAACAACACTAGAGTTTCTTGCCCGTTCTTCGATCGTTTTCTCTAGTGAAAACCGCTTTCCGAACCGGGTGGTAGAAAAAAAAATGACTGAATCTAAATAATGTTGAACATTTTAATGGACTCAATAAATCATTTTCATTTTCATTTTTATTTCATATCTCTTGGTAGGTAGAAACTATGACGACAGTCTGTCTGAAGCAACTATGCCACAGAGGGTAGAGCAACACTACTCACAAGTATCAGCTCGTTACTCTGCAGTTCTATGAACTCCTGGTACTGTGGTATGAGCTGTGGCTATGAGAAACGTTATATTTGCTTGTTTGTGTGAGTTATAAAGCAAAGTGTGTGTGTTATAGGTAAAACGCACATGCATGCACACATCCTAATGTGGGGTCAGCCTAAAACTAGAGGCGGTGAAACGATTCGTGCACCAAGACAAAATATGTTAGTGTGGTTTACAAATATTTGTTTGGGGTATATGTGTTGTAGTACCAAGAAGTTGCTTGTAGTCTCTGATATCCACAACATACCACTTAGTATCTTACTGGATTATGTGTATTGGTTTTATATATTCGATGAAGACCTTGCATGTATCTTGAAATTACTCAAATGATGGCCAACTTTTAACTAATAACCTTTACCAGCGCGAAGGATCTCAAAATGCATTATTATGCAAGTAACTAACGCCTTAAAATAGGTCAATCCATCTTTTATAATATCCAAGTCTATTATCCGGTAATTACATCAATTTGCATCGATAAAAGCAGTTATTTTGCATACCATTACTCCGCTTAGTTTCTATGTAAATATGTAACATTGTTAGCTTAATAACTTATAGATCTAGAATAACTAATAAAGTGTAGTTAGCTGCAAGCTACTTAGCTGTGGGGCAATCTTAGCAATCCCAGGTTGGGCAAAGTGATATTGGATTGTTCCATCTATTGTCAGCCCGAAGTCAGGAATTTGTGCCAGATATGGCGATACTCTTTCCCCTTATCACATCGTGGGATGTAACATTCCTTCTCGAAAAGGGCATGAGTTTATGTAATATAGGTATGTATTTTGTGGTAGTGTAAAATCCCTTCTCTTATAATCAGTACACAACATACAAAAGGTTATGACTACGTTTTAATATTATTGTTTATTTATAACTTGGCGTTAATATGTATGTGTGATGGGGGAGTGGAGGAAAGAAGAAACAAACAATACCATAACAATTTTAATTCATTAAATACAATTCTTATAAACGAAAATGATGTTTATAACTGGCACTACAAACCACCAGATGGCAACTACAGTGCAGTTAATATAAAGTACCTACCGACGAGACGTGAGATAATCTCTTTTTAACCAATTACGTAAATCTGATTATATCCAGACATACGCAGGAAAAAATCGAAACGCGACACACTTAAGTGGGTCAATATTTGAGCTATCTAATGTTGTCTTCTTCGCTCAAACTGAATTCAAAAGGCGTTAGATAGGGACAAACACTGCTTAAATAAATAGGTTTTACAACTGTCTATGAATAAGGCCGTTAATGTATGTCGCTTACCGGGCGGGTGTGAATATCCTACCACCAGCGTATGGTGTCTATACTTAATGTTTAAATAAAGTCGCTTCCCGAGGTCCCTGTGGATTCTTAGATCTTTTAAACTACCCAAAGGATTTAATGCAGTTTTCATCAATAGATAGAGTAATTCAAGAGGAAGGATTATACAAGCAGTCTTTTTTATTGTGTAAGAGTCTGGTGTGAAGGATAAGAATATTCAAACCCGTGCGAAGGTGGGCCGGGCTGCTAGTAGATTATGTATACTAATATTGTAAACCAGTTTGTTTGTTTGAACGTGCTAATCTCAGGAACTATTTGTTCCCATTGAAAATTTCTTTGTGTTGCATAGCCCATTTATTTATTGACTGAGGCCATAGGCTGTATAATATCACGCTCTGACCAATAAGAGCGGAGTATTAATGAAAAATGTTGCAAAAACGGGAAAAAAATAATCTCGGGTATTTTTGGTGCAGTGGAGTAAAAATTATCTGCACCCAGGCGATGCTGGGTCATGTAGCTAGTAGATTATGTTATATAATATGGTTAGACGACGCATTCCCCCGTCTCAATGAGCTTGAGCACGAGTTTCTTGCATTCGGCTCGTTGCAGCTTGCCGCTGTGTGTGTGTGGGAGGGAGTCCACGAAAGCGATCCCTCCACGGAGTCTCTTGTGGTCACTTAGTGTTGCTGGGGACAAAGAGAAAAAGTCTTTAAATGTCAGGTCATAAGTCAAACAGCAATCGGTTGGTTGGCATGTTATCTTATCAGTCAAAACATAAATTACAACTTGTAAAATTTAATGATACCGTAACTTCTAAACTCTGTAGAAAAGAAATCAGTCTATTAAAGAAATGTTGTACTCGTATATAAAGTAAACGTAACTTAAAAATATATAACAAAATGAATACGTCGTAGATAACATGGAAATCGATATTAGTTGGCATAATAGATGCTGGTGTCGATACTACTGTCTACAGTATGGAACAACTCGTAGTCTGTCATACACATCGCTTCACTGTCCTGTTGTCCTGGTACGGCGCTGTCGGGAAACACGTGCTCTCTCTCACTATTACAGGGACTAATAAGACATCACGACGGCTTCCCCACACGACGCCTTTAGGGTGTACGTCCATACATGAGAAATCCGCGACGAATGACACTTGATCCTACAGCTCTTTTTGCCGCGATTTGTAGGATGTCTTTGGAATGTAAAAAATATTCTCCTAGGTGAGCATGATTCTTTTATAGGAAGAAAACTAGAAAAGTAACATTAACACAACAAAGTAATATTCATCGTTGTAGACTATGCGCAAAATGATATTTTTGTGAATTGAAAGAAAAGTGTGCGTTTGCAGAAATGTCCAAAATTATGCTAACAATGCAACGAAAACACAATTTTTAAACATGAAATAAAATATTATTCCAATTTACATTTAATGTTTACTGACCTGTTAACTTAATTCGACATAAACGTTTTATACCAAAGCAAAATAATCACTGCGAGAAAACTCGCTTACGGACGTAGCCTTATTTTTACCCCTGCTGTGTGCGGAATATGATTATTGTCTATTCACACATCGATACGTGTGTGTTCGTGCCCGCCACAGCTTAGTAACATGTTTGCTTACACTGAGTGGCGCGCAGTGCGCCAATATCACAGCAAGGAGTTTTCGTAACCTGCGTTGAAGATACCAACTCTGTTTTATGCGCTCCTAGTACTTGACGCACGCAAGTACACGTGACCTTTCCCAGCTATCCATGTGTGTAGCTCACACGAAGATATTTCTATTTGAATCTATATAGCCGTGTATCTCTTTTTATTAAAACTGATGATGTCATATTTTATCGTAGTGTCTGTGTTTACAACACAATTAGGGGTTGACTTTTTTATTTTCAAAGTGACAGGAAATCTATTTTTTGTTGTAGTTAAATTAAACTGATTTGAAAAATAGATTATTAATTCCCAATGTATTAATTTCACAAATTAAATATATTAAATAATACAATTTTACCGCTGTGGCTAGTTTAGATCATGGGGTAAATAGGTGATTTCGTTGTACTATTGTCTCATGAAACACAAGCATCAAGTCATTAGCTGTTACACATAATTCGTTCAATAAAATAACGTACAAGTTACTAATTATCACTAAATGGAACATTTAACTCTGGAACTGGAACATTTGGAACTCTCCTTTTACTCCCATTTCAATTCTTAAAGGCTGGCATATATTTTGTCTCGGGTCTGGGTGTTTGTGAGACCGAAAAGTCTCTCTTAATGTCTGATACCCACGACACAAGACTTAATGGATCTTACGGTGGGGTCAGGACTATGTATGTGACTGTTGGGTGTATTCGAGTGTGTGTATTTCTATCCTTATGCTTAATTTTCAAAATGTGTGATCTACTTCCATGTAGTTAATATAATTTATTCTTATAATTTGTTCTAATAAATATACTTACAATCAACAGCCTTGTGGATCTGTTCTCTGCTGACGACGAAGTTGGGTTCGCATACTATGGCAGCCGCGGGGCCGTTGTCAGACGCACATACTATGCTCTCCTGCACTCCTGGTACCGTGCTGATTACACCTTCTATTTCTTGAGGAGATACCTAATATAATAAAAAAAACATTCGTTTAGAAAGTTACAACTAAACTTACAGCTGCTGAAAAAAGGGTTACAATTTCTACAACATACACTTAACTTTATATATTTCCAATGAATCGATGGCTTCGGGTTGGTATTTTATATACGGATATAGGTATTGTACATACATACATAAACACACGCCTTTTTCCCAGAAGGGGTAGGCAGAGGTGCTACCAGAACACCCACGTTTCGCCTTGTATATTCCGTCCCACGATGTGATAGGGGGCGAGCCTATCGCCATATCGGGCACAAATTCCTGACTCCGGGATGATAATGAATAGAAAAATCCAATATCACTGCCCGACCCGGGATTCGAACCCGAGACCTCAGCTTTGCAATCGTACCGTAGTACCACTACGCCACCGAGGCAGTCGATATAGATATTGTATCCAGCTAAATGTACTTATTAGTCTGAAGACTATAATTAAATGAAATAATTGCGGGGCTTACTACACTTGTAATTACGGACGTTAATTAACATTACCCATGCAGAACTAAAATAGTAGGTACGGGTGTAAAATGAAGAATTTCGTTCATTGTAGAATTTCCTTAAAATATTATAAGCTTTTCTTTGGCTTACAGAGCTTGTACTTAATCAAGATGGTAAACAGAAAAAAATACTCTTTTAAAATATAATCGTACTAGCTAATTTTCTATTTGAAAACCTTCACGCTGCGCCCCAAAAACACTTGTTTCTTACAAAAATCCCGAAATTCTCTTAAATCAATGTAGTAATAAAAAGACACACCTATCATTCCCGTTCGTTCCCGCTGGGGGCACTTAGCGAGATTGGCAAGAAATAATACGGCGACAATTTATCGCCCGGCCCGGCCATACTTTGTGCGCCAATGATGAAAATACCGTGGAATTAACATGCCGTGTTCAAGTTACATAACTCGTTCTGACATTGTTTTTTAACTTTGGCAGGGTTATACTATTAGGCCAGTAAAACATGTACATGATTTTTTTTAATCCAATTATTAAAATATTATTTATTTAGATTAATTTGAAAGTAGCTGTATAGAGATTATGGGGTTAGGTTCTTGTATGTAAGGGACGTCTGGGTAGGTACAGTGGTACCTAGGCATGTATAAGGCAGTGGCCTTATACATATATTTATACCACCAAGCAGCAGTATGTACGCACAGTTATAATATTTCGATAAGAAGAACCTGGTAGGTAGCTCTTATTAGGCATTAAAAGACCTAACACTTAATAATAAATTGTAATTGTTGCTTCTATTTATAGAGAGGCGTGCCACTTGCCATGAGGTAAGATATTTGCTCGTCTCAACATTCCTGCTAGTAAACATAATGTTATATACAATACAGACTTGATTGCCCAGGTATTTAAAGCTGAATTTCCTCCTCTCGATGTAGAACAGTCTCTCGTTGACGTCCATATGGAACCAGTCTCCGGTCTTGTACCATCCGTCCTCAAATGACTCGCTGTAGGACTCATCGTCTTTGTAGTAGCCCTGGAAACGATAGCTTTCTATTAGTTTCATCGTTTTATCAAGGTCTGATTTTTTATTGTCAGTTGATATTCAATTCAATTATTTTTTTTAATGGCTCTATCGCAGATGCGATAACTTTTTTTTTTTTTTTTTTTTTTTAAGCCTTTATAGGCAGACGAGCTAGCGGCCCGCCTGATGGAAAGCGGCTACCGCTGCCCATAGACCTCCGCAGTGCCAGGGGTCCAGCACAACAAAGTCGCTGCCTACCTTAAGGAAAGTACTCTCTTTAAGCCTCGTTTGAAGAAGGACAGGTCATAGCGCTCAGGAAACACCGATGCAGGGAGTTCATTCCAGAGCTTACACGTGCGTGGTAAGAAAGAACGCTGAAAACGTGCCGTTCGGGAACGGTACGCTTCCAGGTGGTAGGAATGAACTCTGCTGCGGTGACGGGTGGTGCGATGGTAAAAAGGTGACGTTGGTACCATCTCAAACAATTCCTCGGAGCACTCCCCATGGAACAGACGATAGAACACACAGAGAGACCCGAAGTCTCTCCGCAGTCCTAACGGCTCCAATTTGTCCGTGAGATTGGGGTCATCGACTATTCGACAAGCACGTCGCTGTAAGGAGTCAAGTGGGTTGAGCTGGTATTTTGGGGCACCTGCCCAGAGGTGAGAGCAGTACTCCACGTGGGGCCGGATTTGTGCTTTGTAGAGCGTCAATCTATGACCCGACGTGAAGTACCGCTTGGCTCTGTTCAGGATACCCAACTTCTTGCTCGCCAGTTTGACTTTATCCTCCAAATGGCTCCTAAACTCGACGCTGCTCGATATTTCGACGCCGAGGATCCCAATACTTTCGGATCTTTGGAGAGTAACTCCTTGGAATTGTGGCGCCAAGACAAAGGGGTCCTTCTTCGCAGTGAATGCGCAAACTTGTGTCTTTGAGGGGTTAAATTGAACTAGGTTCAATTCACCCCATTCGGAGGCCCGCCCCAAAGAGCTCTCGACTTCAGACACAAGTTGAGACCGTCTTTCCCCAATGGAATCTCGAGAGAGACTCTGATGGCCGATGTAT
The DNA here is from genome assembly GCA_033459515.1 of Theretra japonica. Lineage (NCBI taxonomy): Eukaryota > Metazoa > Arthropoda > Insecta > Lepidoptera > Sphingidae > Theretra > Theretra japonica. Next base: position 12,384,404 of record CM065942.1, read on the forward strand.
CGCGCGTCACTCGTACTATCATCTGCATAACAATGCATGCTGTCGATAGACAACATGTCATTGATATGCAGGATAAAGAGTGTCGGCGATATCACCGATCCTTGTGGAACACCAGCATTAATGGTTTTGGTCTCGGAGCAACAGCCGTCCACCACGACTTTTATGCTCCGACCATCCAAGAAGCTGGCGATCCACTTGCAGAGTGCCTCAGGGATTCCATACGCAGGTAGCTTCGCCAGAAGGGCGCCATGCCACACTCGATCGAACGCCTTCGCGATGTCAAGGCCGACCGCAATCGCCTCACCCCCACTCTCCAAAGCCTCCGCCCAGCGGTGCGTGAGGTACACGAGAAGATCACCAGCCGAACGACCGTGACGGAAACCATACTGGCGGTCACTAATCAGCTGGCGGTCCTCAAGATACCTCAGGAGCTGAGTGTTTATAACTCGCTCCAAGACCTTGGAGAGTAAGGATGTGACAGCAATCGGCCTGTAACACAAAGGGTCCGAACGATCACCCTTTTTGGGGATTGGGTGTACATGGGCGACCTTCCACGAAGCCGGAACCCGGTTGGTTTTATAGGAAAGACGGTACAGGCGCGTGAGCACGGGGGTCAACTCAGGGGCGCACGTCTTAAGAACCATTGCGGGGATACAGTCTGGCCCACTCGACTTATGGATGTCGAGAAGCATGAGCTCCCGTCTGACAGATCGTTGGGTGATTTTGATGTCAGACAGGAGACTTTCACACCGTGGGATGTTCGGCGGTGTGGCTCCCCCGTCATCCAGAGTCGAGTTCGAGGCAAAGTGTTCGGCCAAGAGATCGGCCTTCTCCTTTGCACTATGGGCCAAACTGTTATCGGGTTTACGCAGTGGTGGGAGACTGGATAGGCAGAAATTGCCCTCCACAGCCTTAGCGAGCGCCCAAAAAGCACGGCTCCCAGAGGGATAGCTTTGGAGCCGCTCGCCAATTCTGCGGATGTGCTCCGCCTTGGCCTTAGCTAAGGCTCTTTTGTTGGATCTAGAGGCGGCATTGTACTTCCGTTTCTCCTCCTTCGAATTTGGATCCCGACGCCTCCTGGCGTCTTGCCACGCCGCGTATGCGGACTGCTTGAGGCGCGCAGCAACGGCGCAGGCACGATTGTACCACGGCCGGCCGCGACGCCCAGCGGGTATTTTTGAGCTGGGTATGAAAGTTTCCATACCCAAGCTAAGTGCCTCCGCGACGCAGTCCGCACAGGCGTCAGGATCATCAGAGGAGAAGCAAAGCCGCCCCCATGGGTAGGACGCGAAGAATTCTCGGAGTCCGTCCCAATCTGCTGACATATACCGCCAAACTGTGCGAGTTCCAGTTGTTGAAGAACGACTGGAACCCGCCGCAGGGGCCCACGAACGGACCAGGCAGTGGTCAGAAGATCCCAGAGGAGCGTCAACCACTATCCTGTATCCGTCCGGGTGTGTCGTCAGCAGAAGATCCAACATAGAGGGCTCATGGCTCTCAACATCTGGAACACGGGTGGGCTGTGTTACCAGCTGCGAGAGACCATAAGCCAAGGCCATCTCGTAAGCAGCCCGACCGGGGAGATCAGTGGTCCTGGATCCCAACCACTCCTTATGATGGGCGTTGAAGTCACCGAGGATCACCACCTCCGCGGAAGGAAACTGCTCGAGAATCCGGTCAGTCCCCACTTGGACGCTCTCAAATAATTGATTAGATCCCGTATCACTTCCGTGGGACCTGTACAGGCATGCGTAGATTCGGGACTTACCCTTAGATTCTACCCGTAGCCATAATAACGACAGGTCCCGACGCTCGAGGCCCCGAAGGCGGTGACAACATATATCACCCCTGACGAAGACGCACACCCCGGCTTTACGTAGGAATAGGTGTTCCAACACGTAACCGGGGTAATTTAAGTACGAGACATCGTCAGGGGTGGATATTTGCGTCTCCGTTAAAAAGAGCAGGGCAGGCCGCGCCGTCTCTAGATGGTGGTGGACGGCGTCGAGGTTGCTGTGTAGACCCCTGACATTGCAGAAGTCCACAGAAAATGTGGATGCATTTCCCGCCGTAGAGAGCCTACTTCTTTTCATCCTTGGCAACTGCCAATGTCAAGTATTTTTTTTGTTCTCTGTGGTCAAGTAGGTATCGACAAATGCAGGGTAAAAACAGTTGATATTTATTCAGTAAATAAGTTACAACCTGTGATAATATAATCTATATGACATAATTAGCCAATTTAAATTTAACTATTTTTTTACATTGCTCGAATAATATTAGTATGTTATATTAATTTCCATTATTATATTTTATTTGAAGTTGAGAGATCCTTAAAAGCTAAAGAAAATGGAATAAGATTTAAAATTAATTTGAGTCCTAAATAATATTCACCTTGATGACACACTCTCCTTTTACGAGCAACTCTCCGTTATTACCTGGCCCAACTTCTATGCCATTGTCGTCCAGTAGCTAAAACAAACGTTTTCTTAATTTTTATTAAAATTTGGTAATAATTCTTCGTTATACGATAATTCTTAACGCGAAGTTTCAAATCATATTGAATGGTGAACCAATAAAAAATATCTTTCCGTTTCATTTTTATATTCTTCTCACACTCCAAAAATATAGTGTCGAAGAGACAGCCTGTAGGAATGAGATGGTTGTTATTTTTTAATTATAAAATATAATCTTTGTTTTCTTGATTTTTAAAAGATCTTTAATATTAGTAATGGATTTAGAGATTTACTTTAAGATCAGAATATAATGCACTTAAATTGAAAGATAAATCTTAGTTAAATTAAAAAAGCAATAGTTGTAACAGTAAGCTATAACTAGCTAAGTGCCAATTTAAAATCCAACATAAACAGTGAAAAATCCGTACCTCGCGCGGCCTAAGCTGCTTACTGTAACACCTTGAGCCACCTTACACAGCGGAGCAAAAACACTTGAAAGTGGAAACTTTAGATGTTTGCCAACTGATAGCGCGGATCACGTCGTACGCTCCTCTAATATCAGTGTTTATACTGATTCGAACTTTTGTTTTTGCAATATTTGGAACTAAGTTATTATTTAAATTATTTAAGAGGGAAGAGACAATCTAGCTTATCGAATTTACGTGGATATAGGAGTCCATTGCTAGGTATATACTCTTCCATTACACGCCAACGATGCCCGGGATTTCTCATCCATATCCTATCAGTAATGTGCTTTATCTATTTTGTGTATTCATAATTCTCACTTCTCGTTTAAACGGTGATGAAAAAAAATACACCACTCGTACTACAAATTAATAAATTAACTGTGAATTTAAATAAATGTATGTGATTTCTTCAGAATGTTGAAATATGCGTGCATCAAATATGCACTTTTCCAGAACACTTTCGTAACTGTGTTAAAATGGAGCCTATTCCCTATAGTATTTAATTTGGAAACAAGTAACCGTTATATTATTACCAAAATTATCTTTTGTCTCCAACCTGAATGTACTACTGGACATAATGAGACTCAACATCTTATATCTCAGGGTGGCGAGCGCAGTGAAATGCCAAGCATTTCTTTGTAATTCATGGTGTTGTTTGATATTGTCGATGAGCGGTCATATCGCTTATCATCAGGCGAATAGCATGTTGGCCTCGCAATTCATCGCAATAAAAAAAGTAACAGAAATAATTTTGCTAGTGTAATACCTTATATCGTAGTATGTTGGAGACTCTGCCGTTGGATTTGAGTGGCGCTTCTCTGTCGGGAAGTGCGATGAATCCTTGTGTCTCCGAAGTGCCGTACCCGTCGCAGAGCCATGCCGTGTTGGATAGCTTCTCCTATAAAACCACAGAATACTATGAGAAAAAAGTACACTGACAAAACAGTGTAGTATGTTGCAAATATTGTTTAAGCCGCAAGCGTTAATTATAATGTAAATTGATCAGGAAACAAACCTATTTTAGAATTAATAACCGAGAGAATCAAATTACTGACATTATTTATTTATTTGTTTTTAACTGCACAGAAAAAGGAAATACATAAACACACGCCTTTTTCCCAGAAGGGGTAGGCAGAGGTGCTACCAGAACACCCACAACACAAAAGAAAAACACATACAGATAATACAAATTAAGAAAGAAATACAGATGGAGGTCTTATCACTCTAGGCGATCTCTCACAGACAACCTTTGGGTATAAGAAAAGGAAAGAAAGAGAGGGCAGTCTCGAATAGAAAATATACAAGCTCCAATAAAAAAAAAAAAAATTTTACAGTAAGTTAATCTGCATATCAAACGCAAAATTTCACAGGTCATTAGTTGCTGGTAGGGATTTCCTTATTTTTCTTCAAATGGAAAATCGGTCAATGACACACGCAAATGTTTCGGATTAGGTGAAGGTTATATACCGATTTCGAGTAGGCCGCATAGTGTTAATCGATGCAAGATAAACAAATTTCCTGGGCTTATTTTAATTACACTGCATACTTACTTAATGTGGTAACAAAAACTAGTATTTGTAAATAGCAAAAAAATAATAGATTCCTAGGTTACCTGGATCGTGGCCATAATTTCTGGTGTAGATGGAGCTCCAAGAAGTATAACAGTCTTCAATGAGGACAGCTGTTCAGGCCTAGCCGCTGTAATCACGCTCTTTCCGAATGCCGGCCCGAAGAATGTCCAAGTAGGCTAAACATAAATGATATTCTCTCTCTCTCTCTCTTCAGACACAGGAAAGTTCACTGCTGAACATAGGTCTTCTTCATAGATCGCCACATAGACCTGTTCGAAGCGGCCTGTATCGAGCGATTTCCTGCTACTTTAACTAGGTCGTCCGTCCACCTTGTGGGTGGGCGTCCGACATTTCGCTTGCTAGTACGAAAATGAATTAATTAAATAATAATGAATGCTACTTTAATCATTAATATAATATATGTGATGAGATATTGAGACTGATTCATAAGGATAGCGGTAACTAAGCAGAAGTGTAAAATGGTAGACAGTGTATAGAAAGCGTAAAATAAAATGATATAAATGCTGTAGAAATGAAACTTTAAAAGAAAACCTCTGTAAAACCTATTTTATTTACATCTAAAAGAAACTGTGTTTTTTTATTAAAATAAAAACTTAAGTTAAAAAATCTTTCAATCCTTCTGGCCATGTTACATCAATTATCTTTGACGATAATTTAATCTTAGAAAATGTCAATCCCTTAAAGTATGGCGTCGACTTTGTCAAAGTTAAAGTTATCGTCAAAGATAGTTGTTGCAACTGGACCTCGATAATATTATTGACTCTGTTTAGATGTATGTATATTACAGTTGGATGTATGTATTACTGTATTAAAGTTATGAAAAAGAAATAGCGTAGGAAACTCCGTTAACATCATGAACTGTCTTTTATATATAAATATTTTTTGAGAACTGAAACACGCAAGTTCGATGATCAGAAATCAGTAACATTAAATAAGAAATACGAGTACACGCAGGCTGCCCTTGATTAAACCACAATGAAAACCATAAACAAATGATCAAATAAATAGCTAATTGGTTCAGATATTGTAACTGTAATTTGACCAGGACGAATTAATTCGTTAATAATGATTTTAACGTTATTTATTTGAATATAATGATATATATTTACAACGAGGTAATTTAATAATATAAAGTAATACGCTCAGTTGACGAAAATTGTTTTCCTAATATCATTGCATTGTTGCAAGAGTTCGCAAATCCTTTTTTGTGCCGCACCGTCAAGCTGTGGAATTGTTTGCCGTCACACGTGTTTCCTCCTTCCTATAATCCTGGGTCCTTGAGCCGTAGTGTGAAGAAGCATCTCAGCAGGCCGACATAATTGTATCGAATGACATGGGACCGCCGTCTGATGCCATACGATACTCTGTCTGGATGGCATTTGCGCTTACCATCAGGTGCAGTGCAGTCATTATGCCGTGCCAGTGTAAAAAAATATATATTGGTCCTGTTTTTTTATCTGATACGATGTAGTTCTATGCTCATTTAAATGCACTGTTGTGTTTCAGTTTGAAGGACATTGTAGCCAGAGTAACTACTGGACATAATGAGATTTATCTAACATCTTGTGTCTTAGAATGGCGAGCGCAGTGGAATGCCAAGCAATGAATTTGTAATTCATGGTGTTGTTTGGTTTTGCAAATGTGGCATATAATGGCATACTCGTCTCGCCATTCATTAACAATACTAGTGATGGAAAATATTGAGATAATAATTATTCAGCAAAAAGAAATCTTTAAAAGATTTCCGCCAAAATGTAGGATATGCGTATCTGCTCTGATTATGACCACCGTACCCAATGGTTAAAAACCTGACATACTAGCTTTCAAAATGTGCCGCGGTTCGGGTTGATCCTGCACATATCCTGATACAATCGGGCCGGCAAAATTGTGACCATGTCATGTCGGTGAATACTATTTCCACTGCACTTACGTTGAAGTGCAGTTTAGTCCCATTGTTCTACCAGTATAAAAAGATAATCCAAAATGCTAGACCTAAGCGCACATTAACACGGGGAGAGTTTCTCACCTCGAAGTTACGATTATCGTAACGATATAAAAAAGTTTCGTCATGTAAACATTCTTAGAACGCGATAATATCATGGCAGTTATGTAATGCGATAATGGCATACGATTCGCGCCACGAGAAACTTTCCCCCTGTAGGAAAAAACTTTCCTAAATGACACTTAATTATACAACCAGATTAACGGATAAGTAAATAAATAATAATATACCCGAAACTTCTCGATCATTTCAAGGACATGTTCAACAGTCGGTTTCTTAGGAGACACGAGTAGAGGCACCTCGAACACGGCACCCGATGTGGATGTCACGGTGTACGTCATCCATTGAAGAGTTGGAAGTTGCATTACCAGATCAGATGGCTTCGGAATCTGACTGTAATACGCCCTGCGGGGAAAATGTCGTATACATGCAATAGGAAAACGTGTTATAAATAGGATGTAGGTAGGAGAAAAATATATTCAAATCAAGGGCATACTGAACCACGGTGTTTTCGAAGTTTCGGGCGTAATTTTATTCATGTATACCTATTGGTTATATATTACACACTTATGTCCAAGTGATGTAAATATAAAATGCATATTATACGTTTTTTTACTTCCATTCACTCTAGCCCTTACAACGGTTGTCTGGAAGATATCGCCGACAATGATAAGACCGCCAATTGTATTGTATATGAGTTAGGTGTTTAGTTGTGTATTTTTCTCTTTTTGGTGTACAATAAAGTGTAATACATTTATAAATAAATCATATTTGTCTTAGTGACGATTTGATTAAGGTTACAGGGACTTGTTAGATGTAAATATCTGCGTTATCAAATGCGTTAGCATTTCCAACAAGTCGTGTAGAAAATCCCTAGGAGAGACCAGTTTTCAGCACCAATTCAAGTCCACACTTGATATGGCCCAGGCTGATTTTACTTGTAATAATTAATTTGATTTGAAAAACTGAGGTCTCGAGTTCGAATCCCGGATCGGGCAGTGATATTGGATTTTTCTGTTCATTAACAGCCCGGAGTCCGGAATTTGTGCCCAATACGGCGATAGGCTCGCCCCCTATCACATCATGGGACGGAACGCATACGGTGAAACGTGGGTGTCCTGGTTACACCTCTGCCTACCCCTTCTGGGAAAAAGGCGTAATGTTTTGTATTTATGTAATTAGTTTGTATGTTGATGGAGAATTGATTCATGAAAGGAAGTGTGTCATTGGGCCTCAAGTAATGATAATATTTACCAGAGTACTGCCAGCTGTGCCACCAGTCCTGTGTTCGACATCATTGCAGCTTTGGGAAGACCAGTGGACCCGCTCGTCGGCAGCAACAGAACTGGTGAATCAGGACTTGATTCTGCCACTCTATAAATGTCATATTACCGTATTATAAGAAAATATTAAATTATATCTTCTATACTATATTATCTATTGTATTATATTATAAGAATAAGATAATATTTCAATACCGTCCTAAAACTATTGCAATTTAAGAGTTCATGTTTGTAATTAAATAATAGTCTTGTGTCATGGATATCAGGAGCTACAAGACGCTCTTCAGCCTCACAAACACCCAGACCCGAAACAAATATCTTTGGATAACAGAAACATTTGTCTCAGTGCGAAGATCGAACTCGTGGCCTCTCGTTTCAAAGCCGGCGTCGAACCAATTGAGGCTTTCTATCAGTTGTTAGGGTGAATATGTTTGTGAATGACAGTCATAATATAAATACCAGACTTGAGTACTGATGTGATCAAAGATGATGACGTAGTGGAATCTGGTTACATATTTAATTATACCATTTCGGTCAAAAGTTTAGGAACTTTGACTAACCTTCTTGATACTTCCCCTAGGACATTAAAGACTCTTGGCATAGAAGAATAGTTGTTTATATAAAAAGTATTAATAAAACTTACCTGAAACTATCAATATCGTCGCTGAACCCAGCAGTGAACTCATTCAAGTGCTGATCATCGTTGGAGATGAGCACGTTGCACTCCAACCCGGGGGCCGTACCCATGGCTTTGTTGACGTCACTGAACAGCTCCTGGTCGCAAAACACGTAGTGCGGCTCGATCAGCTTCAGGAAGAAACTTATTTCATCTAGAATTAAATATTAACTCATAAGTCCAGTAAAATGAGAATAAAAAATGAATACGGTGAGTATTGGTCTAAGGATTGTGAATTATGAGGTCATGGGTTTGACTTCCCGGCCTGATAGTTCATTTACGGGAGAATGTCAATTTGAAAAAAATCTCCCAAATTACCAATGTAGAAATTATATAAAGTGGTGTGACTAAAGTCCATGGTCATATTCTATCTTTTAGCAAGGAACATCAGGCGAAGGAGATCTCCAGGCGAATACAATTATGCTGGGCAGTCTTCAACTAAAAGATGTGTTAGAATCACGCGGGATCCCATAAAGCTTAATAACCCGGCTCTGACCAATGTGTTCTGCCCACCATGACCTACCGTGCCGAGAAATGGACGCTCCGGCGCGATGTTCTGCACAAAATTGGTGTGGCACAGAGGGCTATGGAGCGATTTATGCTCGGCCTTAAGCTGCATGATCGAGTCCCAAATGGCAGGTAGAGCAAGGTGCTAGCAGAGTAGTGGCCAAAACTTGGTAAGCGCAACGTCAGCCGTCCGGCGCGGCGGCAAGATGGATCGATGACATTGTTAAAGTCGCAGGCCGAACCTGGTTGCGTCTAACAAAAGACAAAGAAAAGTGGCAACATACGAGAGAGGCCTATACCCAGCAGTGGGACCCTACAGGTTGTGGATGATGATGATGTTGAACTAAAGTCCAAAAGCATTTTCTAGTTTTATTGAAAACGAATACGAATATAAAAAGTTACGAATAAAATAGACGTTATTCCTAACTTGATATTACTTTTATAACATAAATTATTCTTTCTGTAAAAGTTTTACTATTCGACGAATACTTATACGAGCATTTTACTGACGTTAGTTATTGTAGAGCTGGGATTGGAGTGGAAATACTCCCGGGTTTCTGTGTGGACATTTAGTTTAGAACTGCGATTGGCCAACGTAGAGGTATACTGTTATATCTTTCAACATTGTCATGGAGTATCTTACCAATTTTCAAAAAGTATCCATTTGGTAATGTTAAACGTTCAGTAAATAAACTTAAAACTTAGTAAAGTGACTGCCTCGGTGGCGCAGTTATATTACGGTACAATTACAACGCTCTATACTCGGATACGAATCGCCGGTCGGGCAAAGTGATATTGGATTTATCGAAATTCATTATCAGCCCGGAGTCAGGAATTTGTGCCCGATATGCCAATAGGCTCGGGCCCTATCAAATCACGGGACAGAACACACAAATCGAAATGTGGGTTCCAGGTAGCACCGCTGCCTACCCCTTCTGGAAAAAGAGGTAATTTTATGTATGTATGTATGTATCCACCCACTAGGTGGTCAGACGACCTGGTGAAGGTCGCGGGACGTCGCTGGATGCAGGCTGCCTCCAACAGGTCACTGTGGAAATCATTGGGAGAGGCCTATGTTCAGCAGTGGACTTCCTTTGGCTGATGGATGGATGTATGTATTTAGTAAAGTGCCTAGTCGTCTAATAATGCTCGATCGTAATATGTTATTATAATATTGTGCAGCTAGTAGCTGCTTTTGAACAACTTTGTTTTATGAGATAATAATGCGTACGTTTCGGAGGTATCAAATGCAAATAGCAACAGTATCATGTTTAATTAGATCATATTTTTTTCTATTGCACAGGTCCGGGAAACGAGCAAACAGGTCACCTGATGGTATGTGGTCACTGCTGCTCATGAATATCCACAACGCGGGAACATGGATGTGTTGCCGGTTCAATAGGGAGGGGAGCGGCAAGGAAAAAAGTATCAAACATGTTTTATAAAATATTTTGACTATAAGTGGTTATCGCATGTAAATCTTACCTTCATCAGCTATGGCCAAGTGCACAAAAAATAAATAAAAAGCATGGTTTATCTTTAAAATAACTTTGAAATACATTTTTAAAATAATTGGTATTTATCAAAATGTATCAAAGATAAATACAGGTTTTTATTTGACCTACTGTAATTACGTTTCACGAACAAGATAGCGTGTTACATAATTAAGGTATTTATTTCTTGTGTTAACTTTTTCAAGAGTTAGGTACTTAAAGTATAATACGGTTTTATTTGTGATACAATACAGTACAGTCTAGATATCCCTTAACCCGGCAGTCCGCGGACTGTCGCTAAATATCGAACTCACTTAACCCCATTCGATATTTAGGTTTTCTGGGTCCAAATTTTCAATTATTAATATTATAATCTATGAAAGTATATTTTTGACAGCCTTGTAGCGTAATTGGTTAGACGCTGGCTGTCTGATTCGATTCCCGCACCGAGACAGGTTATTTTGCTATCCAAACTATTTGTTTGGACTTGTTTATAAGTGTGATGTCAGGGCTATGTATTATTATTTATTCATTTAATATACTCACACGTTGTCGTGTTCGGGTCCATGAAGAATGGCAGTAAGCCAGCGAATATCACCGCCCAGTACATAGCGGCTGCGCGCTCCTGGTTCCTCATTATCACGATCACCGTCTTCCCTGTCAGACCCTTGGCCATCATCGAGCGTGCGAGCGGGACGGCACGCTTCAGGATCTGCTCGTTTGTGAACTTCTCTCCTGTCGCTCCATTGATCTGGAAATAAGATGGTACATTGTTTGAATACACGTTTTTCCAACCAGCATATAGAAATATTAAAACATATGAATTTGTGTTACAACTTACAATGGGCCGTTCAACAGAACTCTGAGATATATCTAATTAGCTTGACAAAAGTGAATTTAGTGCCCTTAGTATGGCATTCACCATCAATCCTAGCGAGAAACATAGTACCTTGACCAGCCGACCATCTGTTCGGAAATACACAGATTCAAGTATCAAGTTATTAAATATTTCTTGAACTATCTTTTATTAAATAATATTGAATATTATACATCTGAAAGTAAGTTTGTTCATTATGCTTTTACGCCTTATCTAATAAACCAATCATAATTTTACATACATGTTGTCAGAGTTACATAAATGACTAGACAATTACATTCAAAAAGTAGAGTTCCTGAGCGTCGAAAAATAACTATTTTTATAAAATTAACACCCACGGTAGAAACCGACAAACTGAATAATTTATTAGTTATAATGTCGAGAAGAGAGGGTCTTGCGGCTTATTAACTGCTGTTTGATGGCGGGAATTAAAAAAATAAGTCAAAAATACACATCGACGGTGGAATGTAAAAAGTTACCAAGCGCCATTTTGTTAACTTTACAGCAGAGCGTTTAAAGATTATTTTTTTCTTTAAAAAAATCGTATAAAATTGGCTATTAGAGATATCTGAAAAAATCCAACGGATTTTAAAAGTATTTTAATGCCTTTATAAATTGGCTTTATCAAAAAAAAGTATTTCTGTATATTTTGCAAGGAAGTGGCGTTTGGTTACAATTTTACTTGAAATTAGAAGCAAGTAAAAGTTACCAACCGACAAAAATTTTAACTTTGAAGCTGGTAAAGATATCTAAATATTTTTTAATTTTCAATAGATTCCAAGCAAAAGGGGACAAGCGTAGAATTATTTTTTTAGTTGAACAAGCAAAGATGTCTAACTTTCATAAAATTGTGGTTTTATACCAAGCAATGTTTACTACACAACAAATCAAATTATGTTAATGTACGTAGTAATTAACCTACCACCAAATAAATTTGATCTAGAACTCAACATTTTTAGATTTAGTAAGTAAATTTGCTCAGTATAGTTTTGCTGCAATCGAAAATAACTGAAGTGAAACTTTAGTTTTAGTAGGTTTTTAGTAGGTTTTTTTTTTCAAGATTAAAATCTTGAAAAAAAAACTCTATCAAGTATAAATTTGAAAAAGGTAGGTATGTCATTGAAAAATAGAAAGACGGTTTTTATTTGTTTTATAAATTCGTTTATTATATAAGTAATCAACTTTTGCTAAAGAATCAGTATTAATATAAAAACAACCTATTTGGTCTTTTAGCATTTGGTCCTTTTCTTCAGAGATTTTCTCGTGCTAAAATGTAAAACACAACAGACGTCACAATCTACCTTCCTATTTGTAAGTATACAAATTAGGTAAGTAAATAAAATATAAATATGTGAACTTACCGATGCTGAATCCTTAGTTTCCACACCCCAAATTAATAAAGCTCGGCCAATTATGTCATCTATTCGCCGACCGCGATTCATGTTGAACTAAAATATTTAATTATTTTTCAAAAATGTATAAATCAAAAAACAAAAACACAAATTAGCTTAAAAATAATATTTTCAATACTTACCAAGTGTAGTATCACACAAAACAGAACTGCGTAAATGCGCGAGAGTGCGCACGCGGGGTTACTTAGTGACAGTGGAACTACGGCTAATCGATAAAACCGTTACCATCCACCATACTTAGTATGATTCAAAGCGAGGACGAGCGACAACGCGTCAAGTGTTTGTTTGGGATAACCACATGTAAAAATTAATAACTATTTCAGTAATAAGTATCCAAGTAACACAATTTATAAATAAAACGGCTGGTAAAAAGTTACCAAGCGTTACTTATTATCTTATTTTCGGCGAGTAAAAGTTACTATATCGAATTTTTTGTATGATTACAGTTTGTTAAAAATTACCTAAATACAGATAAAATATTTTTAAGATTTGTAAAAGAGTCCGAAATACCATACAAAAATAAATGTATTCCAGGTAAAACTTCCGAAGTACATAATTGATTCCAACAGTGGAAAGGCAGAAATTACTTACTGTAGTATAAATTAAAATCGGGTAAAGGTTAAAATTACCAAATGAAAATAAAAAACAAGTAGATATTACCAAATACCTACTTTTTTAAAACGTGTCAAAATGTTGTCACTTGGTTGCCAAAAACAGGAAAAATACCCGTTGTTACGGAGTTCCTAAGCGACATCAAAAGTGCTCGTAGAGACATGGGACTAGGACTAATCGATAGAGAAAAATTCGCTGATTCCGAATATATAAAAAACTCATTTTGGCCCCTAGTGTCGCTTGGTAACTTTTTACATTCCACCGTCGACATGTTATTGAGCCCACATTAAGATCAATCAAGTCAATACTAGTTGATACTCACAACACTAGTGTTGTATCAAAGACATCAAGATTTTCACAAATACCCAGCCAAGAAACAAAATATTATACTAGATGGAAACCGTGAGTTGTGTGGTTTGAGGTGCAATTATTAGGTCGGTTTATCTATTAGACGTTACTTTTTTCGTAAATCCACAAAGACGCAGCGCGGAATAAAAACCCGTGAGATTTTTTTGAAATCAGTAAACACATAAATATTTTTTTGTTAAGCCTATTATTGTTGTTTACCACAATCTGCAAAATATATTATACTCCTTGTTTACGGAAGATATAAACTATATACGGCATCGGAGCTAAATAATTTTTTAACCTTAAAATCGCCCAATGACATAGGTTCAAAACATCGATTGACAGATGACCCAATACGAGTATGATGTGTCGATTCCTACACATCTTGGTTTCTCTTCGCAACAATAACTTATCGCACAGGGTATGTATATGTGGTGGTATTTAGATATCAAACACTGCCATAATTTATTCATCGCGATACATTAATTACTGCTCTGTAATACTGCACTTGTAATCATGCGTGATATTATTGATTTCAACATGAACCACAGCTTAATTTACTTTAGCAAATGACGTCAGTGTCTTGTAAACAATCATACTAATAGTAGCATTATTATTTAACCTGTGTCAGTACACTACTGCTCTCTTCTGTACGCCTGGTACCATCGGGTACCTTCCGTTCGGGTGTCCCTCCCCCAGATCGGGTATACGTATAATAGTTCTCCTGCGTTAGTCAGAACATACTTCTTCATTATGCCCGCCTGGTACTATCGGGTACCTTCGGCTCGGGTGTACCTCCTCGTACCGAATGTGATATATATTTCATTCCTGTCAGTAGATAGATGTACACTTCTAGACTTTTATTCTCTCCTGGTGCTATCGCGTACCTTTGGCTCAGGTTTAGCTTGGACAATTAATATTTTACTAATTATTATATAAAAATTTTAAGAAGCCATATAGGTCTACCGGTTCTAAACAGGTCGCTGTGGATATCATTATGGCGGCCTATGTATAGAACAGGACTTCCTATATCTGAAGATGACGTCAGAGAACACATAAACAATGATAAGATTTATCACTGACACAAATTATTTATTTATTGTGTATAATTAACCTATGATTAATTTTATATCTTTTTTTATTCTTACAAATACCTGTTTTACCAACCTGTATTCATCAGAGAACAATTCAGTTTAATTGCAAGTGTTTTTTATAGGCTTCGGAAGTTACGACATATGGTAAAGAAAAATAATTCTGATGACCTTGGACTAACTATGGGGTATTTTGTCAAGGTAATTGAAGGTTGAGGACAATTTATATTTCCTAAAAAGCAGTATTTTGGTTCGAAGAGTTTAATAATAAGCCGTATGTTGTTGTGCCCTGCAGTGGGTCGTGTATGGGCTGATACAGTATGTTGTTAATTTGATTGTTTTTTGATGACATAAAAAAATAAGATAAATGAAACATATTACATATAAAAATAAATAAACATATACATATAAACATATTTTTAAAAATATTTAAAAAATAGTCGCGTTTTTGTGCAAAATATTTAGTTGCATCGTGTCTGTAGTCACTAAAAGTACCACCTGGCTTCGTTTTCGGTAGCAGTCTTGATATACCCTGTATGTGTATATCATACATTGTTCTTTATTAAAATAAATAAAATAAAATTAAAGGACTATATTATTAACCGACTTCAAAAAAAGGAGATTATTTTGTTTGACAGATGAATGCACGTCACGTAGACACATAGCTCATACTCGTAATAGGATTAATTTATCTTCAAACGAAACCAAGGCCAATGCATAATCGCACAATATTTACTGTGGAAGCAATCTATACAGGGTGATATTTATACATGGTATTTAATTTTAACCACATGCTCCTAGCTACCCCAGGCAACATTGTACCAAGTTTGGAAAAAAACTGCCTGGTAGATTTGTCAAAAATGGTGATTTTAGTTTCTAAGGCCTTTGATCAACCTGTACAGGTACGATTCTTTTTACGGCTCACGTAAGTTCCCGAACCGAACTGAAGTTCAGCGAAGCGGTAAAAATACTCGTATCTATACGGGGTGGCCAAAAATCGTGAAAACTAAAATCACGATTTTTGTCAAAAAATCATCTCTTATTTTATTCAAATCTTGTACAACATCACCTGGGTGATGAGAAACATATAAGTTATATTAAGTAACATATGTCAATATCAACCTGTATAAGGCCACGCCTATTTCTCGAATCGTGTAGATTTAATTACAACTGGTTCCATACACAGTTCACTATTTTCACTTTTGTCCCAGAATATGATACAGGAAAGTCTAATGCCATTCCAACCCCAAATTCCCATGCTAGGTAAATATTCGGTTTTTTACCTTCCACATACAAATTGCTTTGCTCGCTTTGACAAATCCTTGACAATGACACCAGTAGACCAACGATGGGTTTAAAATATACTTACTATGTTTATATTATTCGGCTTCTTCTTTAAGCAGTGGAACACGATCTCAGCCAGTATGAGTTGGTCGCGTGCACTCAACGAATCCGCTATCCCTTTAGCTGCCAGTATTTCCTTCAGGATGCCATCTACATACAGCTGAGCAGCTGTCGGCTTTCCTCGAACAACGCTGTGCGACATTTCTGAAACAAAAAAAAAACATAAATACGAATACACCCAGCATTCACGTACATGTAGAATGTGAAATCTGCAAACCCGCACTAGGACAGCGTAGTGGAAAATGTCTTAAGCCCTCCCAACCAAGATGCAGGTCTTGTGTAGGGGGTATCAGATACTAGGAGACATATTACGGTCTCACAAACGTCCAGATCCGATACAAATACTTGTGGGCTTCACTTACATTTCTCTCGGTGCGGGGATCGAGCCCGCGGCTTCTTGTTTCACAGCCGACGTCTACGCAGCTGCGCGATAGAGACTTTAAAAATTCATACATGATATCACGATATACCAGCAATTTGCGTGTCATTTTTTTGTAATATAACGTGCCAAAGTAATTGACCTGACGGCAACGTACGTGCTATCCAAATTGAGTATCCCACGATGGAAGATCGTTATCACTTGCACGTCAACTCAATGTCAGGGTCGAAATCGGACTGACACAGGTGAAGTAAATTGGCGCGTCGTTGTTTATATCTAAGAATTGTGTAGATACAATAATTGTTAGATAAAATATATGAAATCCACAGTACGCGACAGGTCGGTAGGGCAATTTTTTAGTGATGTAGTATCACGTTCCAAGTATATTAGATCGATATTTTGTTTGCAACGCAATGACATAAGTGTAAAAATAATTAAGTCAAGTTTATTATATGCAATATTATAAAATATTATATCCACAATTTAAAAATTTTCTATTGTGTCTACAATTTGCACTGATCGATGTCAGCACATGAGAATGTCCACGGGCCTAACTCTTCTCAATCGTAAAGGACCTGCATGCTCAATGTCGGGTGCAAATATTATGTATACATTCCGGTAACATATATATATATACATAAACACACGCCTTTTTCCCAGAAGGGGTAGGCAGAGGTGGTACCAGAAGGGGTACCAGAACACCCACGTTTCGCCTTGTATATTCCGTCCCACGATGTGATAGGGGGCGAGCCTATCGCTATATCGGGCACAAATTCCTGACTCCGGGCTGATAATGAATAGAGAAATCCAATATCACTTTGCCCAACCCGGGATTCGAATCCGAGACCTCAGCTTTGCAATCATACCGTAGTACCAAGACGCCATCGAGGCAGTCTTCGGCAGGCAGTCGGTAACATATACAAAACAAGGCATATCTAGTTACATGTATTTTATGTCTGATAAGAAGAAACATATGATTATTTCATTAATCTCCGGTGTGCTATGAATGATAAGATATTATGTAGTAATGTTATGCCATATGTTTGAACTTTATGTGATAACAACGGGCTTATCAGTATTACAAACAGTTGTTGAAAATATTTTTTTAATAGTCACAATGACTAGGCTATAATGTGCCATAAATAACAACATATATCTTATATACATATCTATTCATATAATACGTAAATGAAATATGTTAGAGAAAACCTATAAAGGAGGGATTGTATGAACGTAATGGAACCCAAAACAATGATGTTAGAATGTTTATCTGTTTGTCTGCGCGGTTGTGCACGATGATTTCAGAAACGGCCGGTTACTCATGATCCGAAACGAAACTCGACACTTCGGACGTCGCACGTAACACCGTACGAATGTGCCTAGGTTCTCCACAAAATATCCGAATCCTCTATCGTACGTCCTAACAATAGATTTAGTTTGGAGTGAATTATAAGTATCATAAAGAATAGTGTTGATTTTTATAAGTGGAAAATTGCTTATTGCAGACGTCGTACGTGCGAACTTTTGAGTTTAGTTTCGGATCATTGAGTAACCCCCCTAGTGCGGGTTGGAAGTTTTCACATATCATAGAAATACGTAAAACCTTTGTGGTAATCGAATATCCTCACAATGTTTTCTTAATCTTAAAAGCGCCTAGTAAATAAGTAAATGACTAATAATAAACATAATATGACTCCCAAAAGTATCCTGGAATTCGAACCCACAACCACCGTCTCGGTAGTCGCGTCTGGCCCGTTGTTAACAGACTACAAGCCACTTGAACTTAATATTGTTGATGGTTAAGTTTCTTAATCCCCCTCTTGTCACTGGCTGCAATGGCCTTCAAACCAGTATAGAACTCGAGTCTTGTGTCGTGGGTGACAGAAACTACGAGAGACTATTCGGTCTCACAAGCACCCAGATCCGACACAAATAACTGTGGATTAGACAAATATTTGTTTCAGTGCGGGATCTAACCCGCGGCCTCTCGTTTCACATCCGGCGTTTAACCACCTGCACCAACGAGGCTGCGCAATACAACTGCGCCCACAACGTTGCCTGACGATACAAATTATAAGTAGATATAGTAGCGGCACCCATAGAGAGAAGTCCCCGTGCATGAGTTAGACTGGCTAGTAAGTGTTGTTACAAAAATAAAAGTAAAAGAAGTTGAAAGTAAACTATTTTTTAAGGATTTTATCGGGGATGTTTTTTTTTATTGCATAGGTCCGGCAAACGAGCAAACAAGTATTGGGCATCCGGCAATCTCACTCGCCGAACAAAACGCGACGGTAAATCGGTCAGTTTTCACTTCACGTCGATTTCCTGTGAGACAGTGGTAACCGCCCCAGATGAGCTTGCCCATTCATGCTGAGTCATGACTGACAACAGCGTGGCTTTATCACTTCCAATGATTTCATGTGATATAATTTTTATATTTTTTTACTTCTCAACGCGACGTTTCGATTACTTCATCTTTCGTGGCAACGGAGCGCACTGACTCCGTAAAATAGTTTTATTTCAATGCGTGTAAATTTAAAAATCATGAGGAAATAAGTTTTTAATTTGGTAGAGTCACTCCGTAGTCTGTGCTTCTGTGGCCTATCTTATCAACAGTATTACTATGGGCCTTTACACAATTGGTAATTCTTTATATTATCCACGCAAGTTTGTTACTTTCGAGACCTTTTTCTTACATCCAGTTTGGAATGCGTGGAGACCTCTTAGTAACGGACCGGACGCGGTTGCCAACGTGTTTATGATAGTTGCGGGTCCAAACCCCAGGGCACACCTTTGACCTTTCAATGTGTGTTGATAGGCAATTAACACTCATTATGAAGGCGAAGGAAATCATTGTGAGGAAATCTGCATGCCATGGCGATTTATAAGAATTTCTATGGTATGTAAAGTCCGCCAAGCGGCACTAGGAAAGCGTGGGGGACTTGATGGCCTAACACCTCTTAATCGTAGGGAAGTCGCTTTCCGATCGACACTATACGTATTACACTTATTGTAAAGTGCCACGCGTACATAAAATTAAAAAAAAAAAATGGAACACAAAAGTATCTCGTATTTCCAGATATCTAGGGCACAAGACTCGACCTTAGTCAGGTCAGGACAGTCTAATGTAATTGTTAGGTATAATTATTATTTTGTTTGTTTATTAAACATTAGTAGACCGTTTTGATCTATACTACTCTCACAGTAAGCTTCAGAGCATAAGTGAATGAATTGTAATAAAGCTGCTTATCTTTGCCCGCTGGCCTCTTGATATCTCAAGTATTCAAAGATCTGTACGCGGCACGGTACTCATGAATTTCCGGGCATTAAATGTAGGACATCCTACTTCCTATCTTATCCTACTTCCTACTACTATTATAAAGACGAAAGCTTGTGTGTTTGTTACTTCTTCACGCTGAAACTGCTGTACAAATTTTGATTAAATTTGGTGATGAAGGTAGCCGATACCCTGGATTAACAAATAGGCTTTACCTCCAAAATGTCGTGTCCCCGTGGGATTAGCAAGCAGTTGGAATATGTACAATTTAAAGCTATTTCAAACTTAAAGGGATGGTTTTGGACAGGATATAGGGCGGTTGAAATGGCATATGACAGGACAATATTGCATGCCATGAATCGTAAACAGATTTAGTAGGAACATTATGGGATATAACGGGATATAAGAGGAGAAGAACAGTATAAAGGATGTCAGCCACGTTGAGTTTATTAAATATGAAACGCGAAATAATATGTGTCTGTAGTGGACTGGACTCAAAAAATATCTGCACCCGGGCGATGCCAGGTCGGACCGCTAGTTGACAATATATTTGATAAACCAGTTATTCAATTATCGTAAATAAATAGCACAAACAAGTGACCTCAGTGAATTTAAGTCTTTATTGTTTTGGTTTCGTGATATACAAACATAAAAAGTAAATAAAACTAATTGTTTAATGATGTTTGTTGATTTTATTTATTCATTTATTTTACTTTACTTCACATTTTATTAATTATTGCACTTGTTTATTTTAATATATTTTTAATAATTATTAAATAATAGACAATCAATATATATTGTAATTAAAGATAATTATAATGGCAAAACGTTTATGTGCAATAACATGAATATATTGCTATGTCAATAACCTCATTATCTGTTCGATAAAGCTTATTAATAAATAAAGAAAAACATGGAAATATTTATGTAAGTACTTTGATGTAACTATCTCTAACACAATATGTTGACAAACACGTGTCACGAGTGTATCATAGACCTTATTTATCTCTGTAATACTACCCCATAGTCAGAAGTTTAAACATTTAACATACTATCTTAATTATGAAAAATGGCAAAATATTCCACACATATTAATTACTTTTATTAAATTTGTTACTTGCCTACTCCTTTTTCTCTTTAGTTTATAAAATGAATTGCAAATTTGTACTATAGTGTACCAGCCCATATACGCCGCTCTGCAGAGCACGGGCTTCCTCTACAATCGAGAGTACGATTAAGAGGGGTTAGGCCATAATATAGACCCCCATGCTGGCCTATTGCAGGTTGGCTTTGCAACTTTAATATTTTTAAATCAAAACAAAAAAAAATATGTAATCAAATTTAATTCCCGAAATTAATCATAAGATTATTTCATTCAAAAAATGAAATCAATTATTCACTTCCTAAATAATTTATTAATTTAATCACCTGTTCCGTGCCCTTCTGTCGATCCAACCCGTCAGCGCACGATTCAACGTTCGTCTCACGACTGCCATCGAACTCGCTTCGCGGGTATATCTAACTCTGAGATAATCTTTATCATTGTTTGCAATTTGCATTCACTAATTCCTTAGACCCTATATAAAACAATGCATAAATTACACATTTATCAGATTTTATTGACAATTTTGTGTCATTAAGGCTAAAAATGTACATGTTTAAAATTGACTGTCAGTTCATATTATTAAGCTGTCGCTTCACAACAAATTAAAAAAAATTGAGGTCTAGGGTTCAGTTTTGAGAATAAACAATTGATAAATATTTAATATTCGTGTAGGAAGCGGCCTGCATCCAGCGGCTTTCTGCAACCTTAAGGTCCACCTCGTATGCGGGCGTCCGACACTACGCTTTACACACTTTTTGCTTCCAACACGTCGATGTGGAGATCCTTGGGAGAGGCCTATGTGCAGCAGTGGACTTCCTGTGAAGAGAGAATATTAATGTCGTGTGAGCTATTCCTAAGACAAGTAATTGGAGCGAATGGGAGATCTTGACGAAACAGATATTACAAGCGTGGACAGTGTAGTCATCAGCGGGGGACGGAACACCACCGCGCCCCCGGCCCCTCGTCGTGCGATTTGTGCGTCGAACGTCGAAAGATTCGATGCTGCTGGAAGAGTTCGAAGAGGAATCAATACGAAAGGCATTGAATTACCTGGACCCATTAATGCTTTGTACGCAAATGAGAGCTTAACAAATCATAACCGTGTGCTATTTCAAAAGGCACGAGAGCTAGCACGCGACCTTAACTAAAATAATATGTCTGAACTCGCGAGGGAAGGATTTTTGTAAGCCAAGAACATGGAACAAAACGCCATCAATTGCGGATGGAATCAGATTTAATGAAAGTTTTTGGCAAAAACTGCGTTTGATCCTACGACTTGTGTACTCTTTATTCTTAATAACATGTCATTTAGCTATAGTATTATGATGTATTGTATTTAAATAAGGTTTTCGAGAAAAATAATGTTCCTACAAAACACACAACGAATATATACACATTCCCAACATACTATTACACTCACACACACATATTCAACCACATTAGATAATTCAATACGATTAGGATAATGAAAAATAAAAAAATAACCATTTGAGACAAGGGTTATTGAATGCCAGATCATTCAACACAAGGGGAGATGAATTCATTATATCGCTCCAAAAGTATCGACCTGACATATTAGTGCTTAACGAAACTTGGATAAAGACCGGAGAAGTCGCTTGCACCGGCGGTTCAAAATTATAATTTTCTACATAGAGCACGTCAATGTAAAAGGAGGCGACGTTGGTTTTAATGTTAGACAAGGTATCAAGTATAGCGTACGCCGACGTCCACTACACCTTTTAGAACAACTTTGGCTAGAAATAAGATTACCTAAATCTTCCTCAGCTCTCGGAACAGAAAGACTCGGAAAGACTCATAAGTGTAGGCATTTCTGATGCATTAGACATGCATATGGGCAGACCCGTCCAGGGCGGTACCACTGTCTCACAGGAAATCGATGTGAAGCGACAGGTCAGGTGTCGCGTTTCGTTCGGTGAGTGAGATTGCCGGATGCCCAATACCCCTTTCCTCTTCCCATCCTTTTTCCTTCCCGCTCATCTTCCTAATTGGGCCGGCAACACACCCATGATCGGTCGTTGTACATATTCATGGGCGGCAGAGATCACTTACCATCAGGTGACCTGTTTGCTCGTTTGCTGTACCTATGCAATAATAAAAAGGTCCAAGAGTTGTTGAAAATCAGCGTTATTCAGACTACTGTATCGATGGCACGTGCTGAGCCACGTCCTTTTGTCATAATGCATTGATTTTTTGTGTCATAATTATCTGTTTTGTAATTAGTATTAAGCAATAAACTGCTTTTTATTATTTTATTTTATTTTTTAAGTGTTTCGGGATGAAAGTGTGAACATGAAAGTAGGGCACATGTGGTACTTACCTGTGCTTTGCCATTTAAAGATGTGGTCGTCACTTTATGTATGTATGTGTGTTTTTATATATGTGCATTATTAAGTTCCAACTTATGATTAGCTCCGTCGTAGCAAAAGCAGTTGCAAAATAATTTCAGCAAGCCGACTTAATAAGGAGGACTTAATAAGGACTTAATGGACATTTTATGACGCAAGTCTAAAGTCTATTTGGTCGAAATTGCACCTTACTAAAAATAAAAATGCAGTCACTTTTCCCCACCTGCTTATGGCTATAAAATGATAAAAGAAACCTAAAATGAAACTGGGTTTTTTCACTTGTTATCTTCCTAGAGAACAATATAATAAAACGTTTATTATTGAAATGATAAGACTGAAATGATAACTACAAGCAGAGAATATCTGCAACAGATTAAGTACATCGGCTTATCTATTATACAACCTTGTAAAAAAAGTAAATGAAAATACATTGCTAACAGCTTATCATGGTTTAGTAGCTTCAATATTAAGGTATGGGGTTATATTCTGGGGTAACTGCACAGACAGGGACAATTTTTTCAAAGCTCAAAAACGATGTATAAGATCCATGTTTGGTCTCAAAAGTAGCGATAGCTGTCAATCAATGTTTAAGTATAAAAAAGTACTTACTTTTCCATGTTTGTATATATTAGAAGTCGCAATATTTGTTAGATGTCATTTAAATCTATTTACGTCAATGGCTACTATGAGTGCATGTCCAGAACATCTGAGATCACAATACAAAAATTTATTACATACCGGTAATTACAAAACAACATTACTAAGAAAAAGTATTTTGACAGTGGGACCAGTAATATATAATAAAATATCACATCACCTAAAATAATTGCCCATAAATTATAATTATAAGAACAAACTGACAAATTTGTTATTAGATAAGTGTTATTATTCCATATTAGATTTTTTAAATGATGATTATGTTAGATAATATGTTACTTTGTTTTAATGTTTTTTTTTCTTTTTGTAATTATTATTAGAGTTGATTATTTTAGTTAAATAGTTCATAATAATTGTGTAGTTTTTATTTCCTGTTTACTTTATATTAAATTCTACTTCGATGCTATATGGCAATATTAGTATAAGACGCGTATGTTATTATTTTTTAAGTTCTCTAAATACTAACTTTTGCACGCGACATGGCAAAATGTACTGGAACTACTTATGTATTATTTCAGACATCATGATTGTACCTACATTTTGTGCAAATAAATGAATTCTGATTCTGATTCTAAGACGGAGCAAAACTAACAAAACGCTTGTCATGCATTAACATTTTTATTTTGTTAAAAAAAATGTCATTGAATAAAAACCGGTTTGTATTAATAAATTCACAACGAACCCAGTTTAGTCTCCTTCTGACGTTATCTTGTATGGCTGTGGGGTCAGAGCAGTCCAATTACCTTTTTTGATACTGATGTAATTATATGACGATGTGAAGATCCTTGGAGGAGGCTTATGTGCAGAAGTCGACTTCCTGTGCCTGAAGAGAAAGAGGGAGAAAGAGAGAGAGAAGGGGAAGATGACTCTCTTTCCTGACGGTAAAAGCAGTGCAATACATTTAGAGTGTTTATGGGCGATGAATCTCTCTGTCTTAAACTTGCAATAAAATAAATCAGATATAATTATAAATAATTTCCAACCTTACCCGTAGTACTTTAAAGATTTTTTTTTGTATTGTATCAGCCCATATACGACCCACTGCAGGGCACGGGCCTCCTCTACAATCGAGAGTACGATTGAGAGTGGTTAGGCCATATAGTCCACCACGCTGGCCTAGTGCGGGTTGGCGGACTTACATACCGTAGAAATTCTTTTAAAATCGCTACGGCATGCAGGTTTCCTCACGATGTTTTCCTTCACCGTTAAAGATAACTCTAAAGATCTCTAAGATCACTTTAAAGATTCATTTGAAACAATTATTTCAGTGGGTATTTACCCAATAGCATTTGGAATTAATGTCATTGTCAATTGAGATTTTGGGCTATTATGAACATTATAACTATGGCACGTCATT
Organism: Theretra japonica; assembly: GCA_033459515.1. NCBI lineage: Eukaryota > Metazoa > Arthropoda > Insecta > Lepidoptera > Sphingidae > Theretra > Theretra japonica. The sequence goes on from CM065942.1 coordinate 12,409,762, forward strand.
TTCAATTTTGCAAATACGTGATATAGGAAAACAGTTCATCTTATCATTAAATTGTATGGAGTAATAATTTTTAAAATTATTCTGTTATAAAGATCGTTTCCGCTTAAAGAACTTTATTGCGGTAACAAATTGCTTATTACCTAATGATTACATGTTCCAGCATCTACATACCTACTTCATACACGATAACATATTTCAGATAAAATGTTAACAAAGCTATACAATAAAACTTTTGCCTATTAAAAATTAAGAAAAGTGACGTAATCGTAACAAAAGAAAGCCATCTCAACATTTTCACTGAGTTGTTACTAAAGAATGAACAAAGCGCTGGTTTTCAGAGGCAATTGGAAATACTATGACGCAATTTCTTGATGCAATCTCTTAGACCCGAAGCATTTGTAAACATACTCTACAGTTATTATCTTACACATTTTTATAAGAAATTAACATTTCTTAATTCTAAACCAGTATACAACAATTGCCCAAATCCCAATATACCAGTAGCGCCCTCTATACTAGCGAACTGTGCGGTATGAAATTAAAACGCATGCCTCAACAAAATTTCATATTTTAGGATATTTTTTAGAGACTTACAATGCCCTATTTTATAAGGGCATGCCAAAAATATCTACTGGTAACTCGTGTTGTGTTCAGCGGACTCTTCCGACGATTCCCAGTGAGGCTTTATATAGGGCAAACGTGAACGAAACCATACCGCGATTCAAAACAGCGGTGGCGCCACCTCTTGAGGGGTTTTGTGAACTTTCCCTGTGAACTCAAGCGTTGGAAAGTAGTAACAGTTCAACATGTTATAGACTGAATTTAAGTAATAAATACTCGTAATAATATCTTGACAGGCATTAAGAGATTTTTCAGGATTATTTAGCCCACAAATAGGGGAAAAAGTTATAGAAAATTATTTGTAATTTTCGTATAAATTACAACTGTAATAAAAAAGTTGAAAATCACTGAAACAAAAAGGGATTCTATTACTTACGAAAATGTTAATTTAGTTTTTTTTTATTATTCGTTTAGTTTTAGAATTTTCGGTTTGAAAAATTCCAAACGAGTTGGCTAGGACTAGATTTGTGCCAGGCCTTCATACTTTTTTTCTATTGTGACACGAGCAAAATTGTTAAGCTCCCTTAACAAATGCTATATCTACAAAATACGTCTTCCCTCTCCCTCTCTTCAGCCACAGGAAGTCCACTGCTTATAGGCAATATAGGCCTCCCCCATGGATCGCCACATAACTGCACATGAACACGTGTTATAAAAAATGAATACACTCGTATACTAACGATATTAAGATTATTTTCGTGTTTTAATTTTTTTTATTGCCATGAATGGCGAGACGAGCATGCCATTCGCCTGATGGTGAGCGACACGACCGCTCATGGACAGTACAAAAACCAAACAGCACTAGGATTTAAAAAACAATGCTTGGCATTCCACTGTGCTCACCATCCTGAAACATAAGATGTAAAGTCTCAATTATGTCCAGTAGTTACTATGGCTACAGTGTCCTACAAATTGGAACAAAACAGTGCATTTACACTGTTGTTTGGCGGGTGAAATAGACATTGCGGTGGTACCTACCCAGGCGGCCTCTTACATATGAGAGACCTACCACCAAGAGAATATATGTACATTACCGATTAATGTATTTTTAATTAACATCGATGAGTTGAACAATGTCTGAAGATTATGTCACACGTCACTCACTGAACACTCATACAAATCCGAAACTCTAGAATTGATAAGAAATAATCTTCCCCTGATAGTAGTGGACTATAAACTTCTCATATTTATCTGTCACGTCAAATACTTTGTATGCAGATAACTGTTAAGCGCTATTTACACGCGGAGAGTTTCTTGCCGCGAGAATTGTATGCGATAATTTTTGTATTGTATCAGCCCATATACGACCCCCTGCAGGGCACGGGCCTCCTCTACAATCGAGAGTACGATAGAGAGTGGTTAGGCCATATAGCCCACCACGCTGGCCTAGTGCGGGTTTGCGGACTTTTACATACCATAGAAATTTATACAAATCGATATGTTATGCAGGTTTCCTCACGATGTTTTTCTTCACCGTTATAGTGCGTGGTGATTGACTATCAATACACACATGACTCCGAAAAGTCAGAGGTGTGCCCTGGGATTTGAACCATTATTAGTTGTAATATTATAGTACAGTTCTACAAAAATCGTCCCTCTTGGGTGTACACAATTATTTTACATAGATGCTACAATATTTATTTGGCTGTACTTGGCCGGCTCTCACGAATTTTTCGTTCATAATATCACTAGCAATATAAACAGCACACCTAAAAAAAAATCAAGTACAATATAAACCAGCTGGACCGCATCACAGTAAATAAAGCGCATTTAGCGAGTTGTAGCAGTTTTACAGCGGCGGTGGCGCTTCCAAAACCCGCTGCCTCTCTGGCAAATGAGAATCTTGCATCAACCATCTCCCCCACTGCCTTAAAGGAGACCAAAATGAAATGGATAAGCTCCTGGTCTATATTTAATCTTTCAAAAAGGCAGTCCACTGCTGAACATAGGCCTCTCGCAAGGATCTCCACATCGACCTGTTAGAAGTGGCCAGCATCCAGCGACTTCGTATAACTTTGACTAGGTCGTCCGTCAACCTTGTAGGCAGGCGTCCGTCACTTTATTTGGGTGTACGTGGCCGACTCTCGCGCTTTTTTCATACATATTACTTGTACTAGGTATATAAAGCAGAACTCAAAAAGCTAATATTTCATGCAAGTACAAAACAAACCAGCTGGACCGCATCACAGTAAATAAAGCGCATTCAGCGAGTCGCAACAGTTTTACAGACGCTGCAGCGCTTCCGAAACCCACTGCCTCCCACTCCGGCAAATGAGAAACTTGCACCAACTACACTCATTAAGCTTGCAACTTGATTCCCGCTGAAATGTGCTCTTATTTTCAACATATTACGGTGAAATTGTCGCTCGAGTTGCGACAGATATATGAGTTAAAGTTGTATTAAGGTTTGCAAAGCTAATGTTAGCGTGCTTTCATTCCACTGGCCATATGCTTTAAATGCAATTTCATAATGATTTATTTATCTTTCCAAGTGATAGAGCCATGCTGTTGACAGTGATGACTAAGCATTAATGGGCTGGCTCATCTGAGGTGGTACGACTGTCACACAGGAGATCGACGTGAAGCGATAATTTCGTTATTGCGTTTAGTTATCGCGTTTCGTTCGGTGAGTGAGATTTCCGGATGTCAAATCCCCCTTTCCTCTTCCCATCCTTTTTCCTTCACGCTCCCCTCCCGAATTCCCGGGCTAACAACACCTCTATGATCCAAGCGCTGTGGATGTTAATGGCCGACAGTGATGCCTTAACTTAAACTTCCCTAAATGGGTGAAATAATTATAAAACATGTTATAATAATGCCTGCGAAGACAAAAACTAATTAAGGACCGTAACTTGTATATTTTTTGTTAAATAATTGGCTCACATTTTTTGTGCACCGTACGAAGTCTCCTTGTATTTTTATATTTTTTGATGAAAAATATCTGCTGTAACAAAACCTGCTAGGAGCAAAAACGAAAAAGGAACGAAACTGTATTTTATCCACAAAAATATTTCACACAAGCGAGCTGGCTTAGTAAAGAACACTCTGGTGTATGAGCAAGGAGGATTCTGGTTCTGTAATAATGAAACATTGTTTAAGGACCGCCATTTTAATGCCATTCAAACTTATTTATACAATTATGTATCCAACCAATGTAAATTCCTACACGCGTCCATACGTAATTTTATCTTATCGCTACTTCCCACACGTATGAATGCGTCATTTTATCTTATTATTAATTCCTAATTGCGCTCTTACGTGATTCTGTCTTATTGCTAAATAAGCATTACATTACAGTTCAACCCGGACACATTCCTCTCAGTTTTTTAAAGTTTTAACTGTATTTGTTAATTTATTAATTTGTTAATTTCAATACATGGTCGCATACCCAAAAGATCGTGGAATGATATTTGTATCAGCCCAGATAGCAACCATTGTACTCGATGATATGGAAAACCCATCATTTTAAGACATACAGGTGAGTCGCGTTTCGAACTAACCAACGTCATTTACGTCATTATCTTTCGACTAGTGAGAGATAACCATCTCCCACCTATAGTTCTAAGTTCACCACGCTGGCCTAGAGCGGTTTGATAGACTTTACAAACCATAGACATTCTTATATATCGCTACGGTATGCAAGTTTCCTCACGATGTTATTCTTCACCCTTATGGTGACACTCCGAAAAGGACAAACTGTGTCTGGGATTTGTAACCGCGACCACAGTGAACATGTTGGCAGCCGCGTCTGATCCATTGCGAACTGGCCACCAGGCACTTTTTGTACATGCCTCAGCTACATTGTTATCACTTTTTTACCAGCTTATATTATTCTTATCATCATCATCATCATCCATCAGCCAAAGGAAGTCCACTGCTGAACATAGGCCTCTCCCAATGATTTCCACAGTGACCTGTTGGAGGCAGCCTAAAATTATTCTTATAACATGAATAAAAAAATAAATTTTCGATATTTTCCAACCAGTATAATCTAAAATCTATGTTCAAGGTGTTCGCGGGTATGTTCAAGGTGTTCGCGGGTTCAAATCCCAGGGACTACCTCTGACTTTTCGGAGTCATGTGTGTATTGATAGTCAATCACCACGCACTATAACGGTGAAGGAAAACATCGTGAGGAAACCTGCATACCATAGCGATTTGTATAAATTTGTATGGTATGGAAAAGTCCGCCAACCCGCATTAGGCCAGCGTGGTGGACTATATGGCCTAACCACTCTCAATCGTACTCTCGATTGTAGAGGAGGCCCGTGCCCTGCAGTGGGTCGTATATGGGCTGATAAAATACAATAATCTAAAACGTACAGCACTCCTCATTAGACAGGTCGCGATAAGTCATAAGGCCGTTACTTATGGGTTAGTGAGAGTGGCAGGGTGGCAGGTTTCCCATATGTGCTAGGCCGTCTAGTTAGGTACTGCCACAGTATCTATTTCTTACGCCAAACAGCAGTGGAAATGCACCGTTGTGTTCTAGTTTGAAGGGCATTGTAGCCAGAGTAATGAAATGAAATGAAATTCGTTTATTGGTCACGTAGGCAATTAAATAGCTCTTGTGACAAGTCAATACCCATAGAACTCATTATCTATTTACAAAATATTTGTTTATATGATTTATATTATTATTTATTGTTTATATTAAATTTATTATTTTTCGGTAGTCATAAGTATAATATTTATTAGTATTTTATAGTAATATATTTGTTCTTTTTTTTCAGGAAATACATTATTTACGTTAATCAGAGTCTGAGTGGACCATGAGTATTATTAATAACGGTGTGTAGGTAGCGGTTTGCTGTTACCACAGGATCTAATGCGGTCCTGCCTGATATGACCCGGCGAAACAAACTCAGTGGGCTTTCATTACCACTGGAAACTACGCTACGCGACCCAATTCTGAGTATATCCAGCGAATAGTACTCAGGGAGCTTGTTTTGGTCCAATTATTAAATAAAGACCATGAGTATTTCCAGTTACTACTGGACATAATGAGACTAAACATCTCAGAATGGACGCAGTGGAATGCCAAACATTGCCTTGTAGTTCATAGTGTTGTTTGGTTTTGCTACCGTCCATGAGCGGTCGTATCGTATCATGCTCGTCAAAATATATTGCCCAGGCTAACTTCGTAATGCGTCGGAACTTGCAACCGCATTTGTCGCTGCAGATATTCGCAGTTTGCTATTTTAAACCCGCAGGCGTTTTGTATTATAAGGTAGGTAATGTAATAGTGATAGGTAGAGGCAATGTACAAATGGCTAGTGAAATATTCACATATCGACGAGTTTATTTTTGTTACACCCGTCGTAGCGATGCTTGCAAGTTCATTTTTATAATATAGAGGGTACACGTGCATACGGAACACCAGTAGGGTAATTCACGTATTTTTTTGACGCGCCTGTCAAGTTGCGGTGCAGTTGCAAGTAAGTTTACGTCGTAGTGCAAAATGGTATTCTTGTAATTGTTTAGCTGCGTGTGAACTGCACCTAAGCTATGCGTAAACTGCGCGGGTGCTGCGCGTCAACTGTACGTCAGTCGTATGCAAGAAGCTTACACGTGAATACCGATCATGTTGCGATCCGAATCACGCACATAAAACACGCAGCAGTAGAATACGCTAAGCCGCTCGCGTGACGCGGACTTGACGCTCGCGTATCTGACAGCGGTTGTCAAAATTACGAGAATACGAAAAGGTCTGTTTTGATCGAAACTTAACTGCAACTGCACTGCAACTGAACTTATTTAATTACGTGAATTACCCTACTGATGATAGGGGATCACCTCTCGTGTCAGCCCATATACGTCCCACTGCTGGGCACGGGCCTACTCAACAATCGAGATAATCAATTGAGAGTGGGTAGGCCATATAGCCCACCACGCTGGCCTAGTGCGGGTTGGCGGACTTACATACCGTAGAAATTCTTTAAAATCGCTACGGTTTGTAGGTTTCCTCACGATGTTTCCCTTCACCGTTAAAGTGCGTGGTTATTGACCATCAATACACACATAACTCCGAAAAGTCAGAGGTGTACCCTGGGATTTGAACCCGCAACCACCGTGAACATGTAGGCAGCCGCGTTTGTTCCGTTACCAACAGGCCACCACGCACTTATAGGAGATCACCGCCGCCCATAAACACCATAAGGCCACCATAGGGATGCGTTGCCGGTCTTTGAGGTGGGAATCCATTCTTTTTTTAAGTTCAGTGCTTATTTGGTACGTTCAGTCAGTGTTTATTTGGTTTCGAGCACGGAGCAGGGCAAAATCCTTGAATTGGCTTGACGTTACCTTCCCCGACGGGAATTACTTGGGATTGCATTACACTTACCATCAGGTGTATGGCGGTATCTTTGTCCGGTCACCACAAATAGCGCGTTTCATGAAACTCTTTAATTGAGACATTCCCGGAAACTCGCTGAGCTTCAATACTCGGTGTCCTTAAATTCATGGTACTGTTGATCCTCATTTATACGAATTGCAGTGACGGGGGTGAGGGCGGGACAATCATTGATAGTATAAATAAAAAACAAAACAACCCAGAACTAGAAACCCCACAAATATAATAATATAATACAAACATAAACATCACGCCTTTTTCCTAGGAGGGGTAGGCATATGGAACCAGTACGCTCACGTCTTGCCTTATGTGTTCCGTCCCATGATGTGATAGGGGAGAGTCTATCGCCATATCGGGCACACATTCCTGACTCAGGGCTAATAATGAACAGAAAAATCCAAAATCACTTTGCCGGAACCGGGATTCGAATCAGAGACCTCAGTTTTGTACTGATACCGTAGTACAACTACGCCACGGAAAGACCCATAATATAATATACAAATGTAAAGCTAAATCCAGTACGCAGAAGTCATACCAATGTACCTCCCAAGCTATACATAAATAAATACACCCAACAGTCACATACATAGTCCTGACCCCATACTAAGATCAAATCTTGTTTCGTGGGTATCAGAAAGTACGAGAGACTATTCGTTCTCACACACACCCAGACCCCAGACAAATACTTGTGGTTCACACAAACATTTGTCTCGGTGTGGGGATCGAACCGGCGGCCTCTCGTTTCACAGCCGGCGTTTAACGACCTGCGCCACGAAGGCTGTCGAACAACAAGCTGCAAAACATAACGTGAATATGCATTTATATAAGGGCTCAATCACCACCTCGACCCGACTCATATTACGGAGCCAATACGAGCTGTCATCCACACCTGCTGTCACCAGCACTACGCACTACGTAGGGATGCGCCTGCTAAAATATTATGGCTATTATTTTTACACTGACACGATGAACTGTTTATATCTAAAGCTAGGTGCAGTCTGTCTTTAAAGTTGTCGATACTATTATACCAACTCGAAACTATAAACAGCCAACAGTCACATACATAGTCCTGACCCAACACTAAGATAAGACTTGTGTCTTGAGTATCAAGAGCTACGACGGACTTGTCGGTCTCACAAACACTCAGACCCAAGACGAATACTTGTGGTTCACACAAACATTTGTTGAGGCTGCCGCATATATAAGCTGAACATGGAATGTACAAACAAGCGTGTTGTTATTATGAAAGTTTTGTACTATTGAATATTATGGTCGCTATCCGGAGAGATAAATATTTTACACCAGCAAAATAACAAGGTTTTAGGAGTTGTTGCGATTGACTAGAAAAAATACCCTTTATCAGGTAATATATTGGATGAATTTAGTAGTTCATCATCAAGTCCACTTCTGGTATTCTATTAGTTCTAGTAAAAAATATACATACTTTGAATAACACTAGTGCCCTACAAATCAAAACCGATCTAAATTTAACGTCAACAAGATTAAAAATTCATCAATTTTATTTATTTTGAGTCGCGGGAGGGTTGGCCATATATAAAATTCGCAGCTCAGCGAGACATGAAAATTCTAAATTTGAATTTGATCGCAAATCACGCACGCACACGACACAAATCGATGAAATCTCAGAAAAAAAAATAGAATTTCATTTCTCGCCGTACGAGTTTTTATGATGTCACAGAGATTAGATAAACACTTTGATTGAAGCCAATTTAGTAGTCGTTTGAGCCCACCCGAGAGTAAAATATTAGTTCTTTATCGAGCTGAGTCTGAGAATACTAGGTCTTAAAGGAAATGGCGATTTAGACAATCGTCGTCCTTAACGGTAAGGAGGTGTGTAATGCCACATCGAGAGATCTTTAGTATTTTCTTGTAAAAAACTATCGGTCCGGCCTAGCTTCGCACTGTAGTAAAAAGCAGGCTTTGTCGTTTATCCATTTTTTCACTTTTCGTATGCTACTTATAAGGCAGTTTTTATCATTATAGGTTCAAAGATTTGGTCTTGAAAAAGTAAAATAAATAATGATTTATACTTATTCGTATTTATAGTGTATATATGGATTGCTGTTTTAGATATCAGCATATGAGAGTAAAAAATAAACTGATTAAATGAAACTAATATTCATTTGTCAATAGTATTTATAGCGAGTTGCATTGTGAATAAGATAGTCTCTAGTCAAATAAAAAGGGCCTACGCTTTTCGTGAGGGTGGGCAACGCACCGACGATACCTCTGGTGTTGTGGGCGGTCATTAGTGACAGTTACCACTCACTAGTGTGTAATTTCTTATAGTAGTAGAGCCATGTACTCATTTGACGATGGCATGAATGGGTCGGCTAGTCTGGGCCGGCACTACTGACTCACAGGAGACCGGCGTCAAATAACAGCTTGCTGTTATTTCGTTCGGTGAGTGACATAGCATTATTTCTTCCTACTTCTCTCCTTCGGTAGACAGCGGCTTGCCCGAGCCCATCTGCCTACAAAGCTATAAAAAAAATATCTGAAAGATTTTATATTTTGTTATTAAAGTTTCCAGAAATGTTTCGGACAAAATGGGAAATTAATGGAAAATTCAATTAGTGGACTTTATTGGAGCTTGTAAATTTGATTGTATTTTTGTATATACTTGATAAAATTGCTAAGAAAGTAAATATCCTAAATAGTATTTGTAATAATTTCAAGTTGAAATGAACGATAGAGAACAAAATATGTAATGCCATTTGCAAAAAGGATTTATAAAAAATAATTGATTCACAAGATAATACGACGAGTTAATTTCTATTTCCTTCTGAGTTTCGATCTATCCCCTTTTCCAGTAAGCTACTTTTCGTTATCAGATAATTATTCAAAAAATGCCCAGTTTTTCCGAAAAAAATTCATTAGTACTATTCACCATCAGGAGACCCATTTGCTCGTTTCTCCCCTATTCCATAAATTTTTTTGTATTGTATTGTATCAGCCCATATACGACCCACTGCAGGGCACGGGCCTCCTCTACAATCGAGAGTACGATTGAGAGTGGTTAGGCCATATAGTCCACCACGCTGGCCTAGTGCGGGTTGGCGGACTTACATACCGTAGAAATTCTTTAAAACCGCTACGGTATGCAGGTTTCCTCACGATGTTTTCCTTCACCGTTAAAGTGCGTGGTGATTGATTATCAATACACACATAACTCCGAAAAGTCAGAGGTGTGCCCTGGGATTTGAACCCGCGACCACCGTGAACATGTAGGCAGCCGAGTCTGGTCCGATACCACGAGGCCACCACGCACTTATTCCATCCATAAAAATTCCATTTCATATTCCATCCATTCCATAAAAAAGTAACAAAATTATTGAAAAGCACTTCCAAACAATTGAAGAACACTCTTTCCTAACTTTCATCTTCTGCGTTTCTTTGAAACTACCAAACATCAAAACATCACTTTAAAAGACTTTTATAATAATCCTTCCAAGTCCGGATGCAATTTAAAAACATCTTAATTCCACGACTTCTCAACGACCTCCCTCTGCATCGTTATGACGGTTTGTTTACTGTTTGAGCTCAAGCCGGAACAGTTTTCTTTCCAATTGTTCCAATGGAATTACTTTAATAACTGATAGCTCTAATGGTATTTTTGCTCCGATATCTTCAGTTCCAATGTTGCAATTTTGCTCTCGTTTCTGTGTTGTATCGGTTATATTACTAAATGGAAGATAATGGAGGACAACAAAGTTATTTTAATAAAGTTGGTAGAAAAATACCGAGTAAAGTAAATATTAAGTAAATTGCTAGAGTTCTGCTTTACGGGTAAAACTTTGCTATAGATCGTTATATAACTACTTATATTATACGAGTGTGTAAGTATTTAACTGTATTTTTAATAAATATTTTTTTTATTCTTGTAGTACGCTATCGTTACAAAGCTGATGTCTCGAGTTCGATTCGGTAAAGTGACATTGGATTTTTATATTCATTATCAGCCCGGAGTGAGGAATTTGTGCCTGATATGGCGATAGGCTTATCACATTATGGGACGGAATATACAAGGCGAAACGTGGGTGTCCTGGGAGCATCTCTGCCTACCCCATCAGGGGAAAAAGGCGTGAGTTTATGTATGTAGATCGTTATAATACCGATGAGCAATTTTGCCAGGGAGGGTTGGTTGAAATCCGTTACATGTCCAATTGAAAGTAATGTTAATTACCATAGTACATTTAAGGCGTACTACACCTTTCCTCGTGTTGTCCTTGTTGCCATCTCCTCCCATTTTAAAAGGTAAGCAAGGCACCTGCGATACAATTCTTGGTAATTTGAATGGAGGGCAGAAATCACTCATCATTTGGTTAACATTTGTTAGTTGGCCGGAATAATTAATAAAAAAAGTGTTTTAAACAAACAAATACAAACCATGTGTTTTATCTTCCATTTCTATTATAGATAAACACATTCTGATATTTATGTTTCGTAACTCTACAAACATTTGTACATTTGTACATAACATTTGTACTACATACATATGTAGTGGAGATAACGTTATTACAGTTTGGAATGAAAATATTTTATCTCTTTACTGGAGTAGTTTTTATTCATATATCATGTTTTATTTATCCGTACTCCGGGCGTGGTCAGATAGACGCAATACGTTTACAATTATGATTATACATTAAATTACGAGTATAAAATGAAACAACGAAAACGTATCATGATGCGAGATTATATGCGATGTAACACTACGAAAATACATACATACATAAACACACGCCTTTTCCCCAAAAGGGGTAGGCAGAGGTGCTACCAGAACACCCACGTTTCGCCTTGTATATTCCGTCCCACGATGCGATAGGGGGCGAGCCTATCGCCATATCGGGCACAAATTCCTGACTCCGGGCTGATGATGAATAGAAAAATCCAATATCACTTTGCCCGACCCGGGATTCGAACCCGAGACCTCAGCTTTGCAATCATACCGTAGTATCACTACGCCACTGAAGCAGTCAACACTACGAAAATGTAATAAATAATTATAAAACTACTAGCGGCCCGGCCCAGCTTCGCCTGGGTGCTAAGATGTTTAGACTCCACTCCACACCAGAAATATCTTATTCCCGTTCAAACTTTTGTACTCCTGAACTCAACCTAAGTACCTACTATCCCTTTTCCTATCGTATCCCATCCCATCTCATCTGGCTCCTTTTCTTTCTGTTACATCCCGTCCCATTATTTCCCATCGAATGCAATCCGGATCCGACCGGTTTCATCGCGTTCGTCCCACTTTATCCCATTTCATCCCTTAATGCCTAAATAGGCAAGTTGTAAATTTTTTTTAATTGCTTTTATTTTGTAGATAGGCCTTATATAAACACGAAAATACGACGAATATCATTTAAAAAATACGCAAACACAAATACTTTGCAAAATTCCTGCTAAAACTTTCCGCTCAGCCAACATTCTGACTACGAAATTTATTTTTTAAAGTATAATGAACTACTTATTTTAAATTTAATTAATTTTATAGCGTCAACAACACGTGGTAATTATACTGTTAAAATGTAGCGTATATGACACTTCGTAGATTTACCATAGCAGCGCCATCTATTGATTACTTACTCAACCCAGTCGAAAGGTATCGACATCTGTTAGAATCATTTGGAGTTAACAGATGATTGTGACTGTCAAATAATAACAGACAAATAATTAGCAATAAATTAAAATTGCGACTATAATTTGAGATTTAAACTATCCTATCTCTCAAGTTGGATCGAACTGCACATGGTGTGCAAATTTTATTATAATCGGTTAAGTAGTTTAGGAGTCCATTGAGGACAAACATTGTGGCACGAGATTTATATATATTAAGATAGAATTAAAACATGTTTAAAGTGGTAGACATCATAATAAAATAATATCTGTGCTAAAGTAATAAACTTACTCTTTCTCTTTACAGATCCTATATTCTTTCTAAACACCTATGAATGTAATGACTACTTTCCACCAAGTTAAAAAAAAATACTTTCCCAGGTATACGCTTGCCCTCTGTAATGTCTTCGAGCAGAAATAAGCTCTAATAATAATACGTGGTTCTAGTGGCACTTAAATACAAAAGTCCGATCTGAATAACTTTTGATTAAGATCAACTAAGAACCATTACCTATTAATCCTCCAAATAAAACGCATTAAAACTGTTTTACAAACAAAACCTTCAAACGCCTTACGCCCCTTATTCATCTTGACTTAATATAAGGAATGAAACACAATATCAAAGAGATATCTAGCATTACAATACTTTGCGAACATTAGTCGACGCCAATCGCTCGCCGACGGTAATCTGGCAAATGTCGTGAAATTAAAGAGATTATCTTTGAAGGCAGTTGACGGTAATCTCGTAACGAGGGCTCTTTGTTTTTGACGTAATTAAAGCTAAATGTATCTTAAAGGTACGATAAGAAGGATAGGCAGATTGTTAACAGCGTATCTATATTTAGGTGCGGTGATGTGATATTGTGGTGATTTAAGGTGCGGTGTTTTCGAATTTTCGGATAGGATTTAGGATATGATGCAATTAATGCAGTAGATAAATGTGTGCATATGCAAGTGACCTAAGGTCTGAATGTTTATCTATCACCATCTGTATAATATGAAAATATATTAATTAGAAGACTTGGTTTTATTTGAGGTCCTCCATGTTATATGTGAAATAAGAAAAGCAGTAGACAGAACAAATTAAAAATAATTATTTTCCTGAGCTCCCAAGCTCAAACATTCACAGCTGAGAAACTCGAAGCAATAATCTTTAAAACACACGGTGTGTTCAATCCTCACATCGCAATTGTTCCTTAGCTCGTTGCCGCGTCACAATCATGTTTGTATTTGTTATAATAGCTATTTACCGTAGTATCTATATATAACTGAGCGACGCGTTGTTATAATCGCTGTTCAAGTGTTCACTGTAGTATCAGCTCAGGAGTGTGCGACGCGTGACGTCACCACAATATGCCTGACTGAGATTTTGTTTATTACGTATGCGACATCTTTGTAAACTTTAAACGTGGGTAAAAGAAACGATTACACGAATAAAACGAATTAAAATGCGTTTAAGTGATAGCACAACCTAATGACTAAAATGTATCGGGTAGTAAGTTCAGGGTAATTCAAATGGTGTGTAAGCCGAATACAAGTTATCTTTTGCTAATTAACAAGTTATGTTGTTACACGAGCGCAGCTTTAAAAGCAACAAACTGTGTGTGTTACTATGACATAGTTTCAATAATACTATCAAGTATGATGGTCACTAGCTGCGTGGGTAAGTTTATCCTACCATCAATCTATCGATTTATGTAAATCCACCGGAGGAAACGCAATCAAACCGATTGCTTCATACGTCGAGTCTTTTTTGTGAGACGATGATACAACCTTCATCGGATTTAACTGTGGAAGCAAAAAATGCATGTGGATGCTGAAAAATACCCTCAAAAATGTAGGGCGTCTTGCTAAAAATTCCCAGTTTTCCAATACCTTTCATAATTAAATTAATCTGTACAATCTCCAGTAGAGGTATCACTAACCTTTCAAGCTTCACCGACCTTATTTCTGTCCCTAAATAGGACCGATCGTATAGCCTTTCGCCATGCCGTACTCAAAATAAAGTCCACAAATTCAATGCCCCGATAATATTTTGTGATCTTAATCCTAAAATATTAAACCCGCACAAAAACGTCAATAGACTTGCCTAAATTAATAAATACCCGCGGGCCATTAACCAACATTCTATAACAAAAATATTTAAAAAATCCGATACTAACATCATTAAAGCACAATACACAAGATCAAAGATCGCCGCCGAGTAATAAATAATGTATTGTAATATTTCTTTGAGAAACCAATCTATTGATAGTTGACCAAAGAAATTCTCTGGGGATGTTATTATAACGAAATAATATTACTCAATAAGAGAAAATCGTAAAGCCGGGTCTATACTAGATTTGTAATTATTGTTTAAGTTTATAAAGACTTTCCCGCTCACACTGCAACTCCTGTCAGTCAGGCTCAACAGTGGCACCAAGCTGCGGAACTCGGCGAGTCTGTTATGGACACTAACTTGTCTTTAACCAGCTTATAAATTAATCAGAAAAAAAACAAATAGGAAGAGTTGGTAACAAATTTATTTGTCCACTTATTTGTTTAGTTTACTAACTACTTGCAATTATTTTTAAAATTATTTTAATTTACTCAATAATAATATATCTGCCCGTATATGCCCATTGCTGATCAAGCGACTGCTTCAGAATCACCAGTGAGACAGGAATTAAGTCGCGACAGGGTACACATAAGTTGATAGGTACTATAGAAATTCTTATAAAGGTTATGATTCGTAGGACTATTACCACATTTATCTTCTCCGCTTAAAGTGCGTCGTCATGAACTTGGTTAATAAATGTTACGTTTTGTGTTGAATTATTTACTCGAATCTATTTGGTTTACAATTTCGTTTCTATTTGAAATCCAAGTTCAGCAGTCTACTCCGATGGCTGTAGAAGTAGATCAGTATTATTTGTGAAGTTTTGATCAAGCCATATTAGACACTTATGGATTATGTATTCATAATATAATAATATGTGCCCACAGCCTAAAACTCGCTTGGCGCGGTGGCTGAGAAAATATTTTGTAATCAATTGAACGTGCTTGATTCGTTTCAGCTTTCATTCCATAAGGTTTTTATAGAATCAAATCTTGTGGTAATGCTTTCATGGGTTATTTGTTCCGTGACCCTCGTTAAGTGCTTTTTAGCATATTGTTCCTACCTCCCTGTTCGTGTAATAAATGCGATATGTTTTGATTTCTTTTTATATCTTCACAATAACGATTAAATAAAAATAAATAAACCCTACAGCTACATACGTGGCTCTGAGTCAATTTGTGTCGTAGGTATCAGAAACTATGAGATAATTTTCTGTCTCAAACATACGCGGATACTTGTGCATCTCACAAATATTTGTCTTCATGCGGGGATCAAACCCGCAACCTATGGTTTCATAGTCAGTGTTTAACCAACTGTGCTACAGTGCTGAGTTTCGGTTAGTGCAACATGACTTTTAAATAATATTGCCGAATCCTTTGGCTTATGATATTACCTCCGGTCGCCCGCCTTACAACAATCCCATCAGGAGTAGACCTTTAAATTTAGTGCACCGCAAAAATAAAAGCATTAAAATAGATTAGAGTAACTACGCCATCCACTAAGCCGTCCTATTTTAAAATCTTACAAATTGCTTCAATTCAGCTCAGCCCAAATACGGAAAATACCTCGCGAACCCCTCTCCAACGTACAAAGAAATAAATTCATAACATGTCGCATTATTTGCAAGAACAGACAGTACGAACGAGATTATGTTTACTCTAAACTGGTTGTAGACGGCGCGGGGTGAGACACGGGTAAAGGGGAAGGCTGGAGGGAGGAAGATGAGGACAAACGGCCTCTTATGGATATTGCATCTGAAATATGCACCGAGACTAGTTTAACTTGAGACGAGATTAAATTCGCTCGCTGCGAAATTGAACCTGTGTTCTGTAGTGTATTAAAATCTATTGATATAAGTTAGTAATATCGCTTTGTAACGGGTTTGATGCAACGTTATGGAAAATTGTAGTTCAGATTTCAATACAGGGTATATACCCTATAATAAAGACTGCGACCGCAAACGAAGATTCTCGCGATTTCTTTCAAGTAGTACTTTATTAATGCCACATTACAAATGCTAACGCATGTAGCACATAAGGGACAGTGAAAGTTTTAACTAGTACCATAGTGCACCGAACATTATTCCCTACTAGGTTGGGAGAGGGAGCTAACTTTTGACTACACTCGGCGCAACAGTCTTAGTCAGTTATATTTCAACATTAAAAAATCTCACACGAAAAGGAAACTGTCCAAATTGCAATCGACCCCGCACACTGCCGATACACTTCCCCATATTCTTGTACTAATAAAAACTTACACAAGAGGCGATAAAATATTTCCAAACTGCTTCTATCTCCCACATAACACCTATAAAATAAATTAGCCAAGTTGTTTTGAGAACGGAGCGGCCGAACTTTCATAATCGCACCTCCTTTGAAAAATTGTGTTCTATGTTTCAAATTTAAAAGTTGGATGCTCGGGAACTTTGTAGTGCGAAACTAAGACCTCACATTCATGTTACGTGCTGCTCATTTGAATTATTCATGTGTATCAGCCCACAATTCTGAGTATGGGACTTCGCTACAACCGGGAGTTCGACTGAGGGCTAGGCCATAGTCTATCACGCTTGCCCAGTTCAGGTTTGTTTATTTTGAATGTTATTAGCCTAAGTTAAGACTGCCTCGGTGGCGTAGTGGTACTACGGTATGATTGCAAAGCTGAGGTCTCGGGTTCGAATCCCGGGTCGGGCAAAGTGATATTGGATTTTTCTATTCATTATCAGCCCGGAGTCAGGAATTTGTGCCCGATATGGCGATAGGCTCGCCCCCTATCACATCGTGGGACGGAATATACAAGGCGAAACGTGGGTGTTCTGGTAGCACCTCTGCCTACCCCTTCCGGGAAAAAGGCGTGTGTTTATGTATTAGCCTAAGTTTATTTTTGATACTGGCGTACTTGACCTCACTCATATCTGACAATATTTGTAATTAGGTCCATGTAGAGTAATTATTTAGATTGCCGGCAGAGGACAGCCTGTTCTCATCCTTTTTCCACTCGCTCCCCTCCAGATTTGATGGGCAACACATATATTATCCACGGTTGATCACTTACCCACAGGTGACCTGTTTGCTCGTTTGCCAGAACTATGAAATAAAAAAAGACTGGCAAGAAAAGTATACGACTATTTTTCACCAGTTCACACAGTTCTGTTGGCTTGGCCGTGATCAGATTTACACAGGCCGATCCAAATACGGACATACTAGCGTGAGTCACTAAAGATTTATCCGACACTGTGTATTGTATGAGCCGCGCGAATACAATTTCCAAAATACGGGAATAAACGTAAATGAAATATTAAACCATTTTGTCCCGCGGGAATAATTTCACGTTCTATTCGACTAATATTACAACTGCTCCCGCTCTGAAACCGGAGATAATATTAATTATAATTAATATCGCTTCAGATATACTAATATTGCGGAACGCTTGTGCATTTTGTCGCTCATTTTCCAACAGTATTTTGTACATGATATTAGTGCGGTTAATGCCCTGGGTGTAGTGGGTGGATATTGAGAAGGTAGTGGGTATTGTTGTAGTGCTGAGCACACGATTCCTCTCCAACCAAGAGTTCGTTTACAGTCAGGCCAATTGCCATAGTCCTTTACGCTGGTACAGTGCAACTTGGCGGACTTCACAATTCACATACAATAAATACACCCAACAGTCATATACATAATCCTGATTTTTTTTACCCTGGCACGGCATAATGACTGCACTACACCTGATGGTAAGCGCAAGTACCGTCCAGACAGAGTATTGAATGCCATCAGACGACGGTCCCTTTCCATCGGATACACTACGGCGGAAGTACCCAGGATTAGAGGAAGGAGGGAACACGTGTGACGGCAAACAATCTCCCAGCTTGACGGTGCGGCACAAAAAGAATTTGCGAACCTTTAGTTTCGCGCCGAGATGGTATGGACCATCAAGCTATGGCTCAACAGAGATTTCTGAGTTACAAACACCCAGATCGGAGCAATTGATTTGCCTTGATATGGGGATCGAACCCACTGCTTAAAGTTTCACATCTGACTTCTAACCAGCTGCGTTATGAAGCTGTCCCTATAAAAAATATAACTAAGATATTTTTCCAAAAATCACCAAAAGTCCAATAAATATCAATACTTGCAGTGCAGTGGCAGGATGATTAACGCGCGCTCTCATTACAGCCGCGGCTGATTTATCGCCCGCAACGTCCGGCGACCCTTGACGTCGCAGCTGCGCCGCCTAATTACAATTCGTGGGTAAACACTGCCTAATAATTCTGGTTTTTGTGATGGATGTAGAAGGGAAGTCGGTTTGCTTGTGGTATTAGGTTTAATAATATCTAATAAACATAGTTACACACATAGTCCAGACTTCAGAAAATGATAATAGTCTCATGTTGTGAGAATCGGAAGATTGTTTTCCGCGTCATTACAGCCGGATCTAAATCAAATATTTTTGGGCCGCACAAGTCTCTCGCTGCGGAGGTAGAAACTGTGGCGTCTTGTTTCATAGCGGGGTCTCAACCACAGTGTTTTACAAAGGCTTGTAAATAATATACTTCACTATGGCGTTTTGTCGAATCATAGTGTCTCGATAATGTGCCTAGTGTGCCTTCCATATCTTACGCTTTCACTCGCCATTTTCAATAACTGCAACTAAAAGGTGTAGATGAATAAGATAGGATAGGCCTAAAGCTCACTAGTTGCATATTATATTTTATTGCATTGCATTTTATATCACTTGGGAATTACAGATGTTTTATTATAGGGGTATATACCACTACCTCCTTCCCGCGTTTGTGGGGAGAAGGCTCAGGAACATTCGTGCTATTTCAAATCAACGTATTTACACAATCAAAGATTACCTAGATCTCATTACTTTCGCATCAATCAATGACCCTCAACCAGTTTATAAAATACCAATAAATCAGGCAGTTAGTCTGTATGCTGTCAAATAAATCGCTGATTAGCCGGTTTTATTGCCTCTGCGGGCGCGGGGTTAGTGGCGGCGTAATGGGCCAACTTCCACCCATTGTATCCGCTAGTTTGCTAATTATAACTTCATTTACTCGGATTTATGGTGAGTTAATGCAAGGCAGTAGAAAATTCTTTTTGGAATGTCAAGGAATTTTCGTATTTGCTGTTTTTTTAACCGACTCCAAAAAAAGGAGGAGGTTCTTAATTCGACTGTATGTTCTTTTTTTACGTTAGTACATGCATACATAATATTACAGATCTCCAAACAGAAAGCCAAAGATGGTATTAGTGCCATCCACGGATCGTTGTAATAAAACGAATAACTTATGTAAAACGCGCATAACTTTTAGAATTCGTACTCAAGCAGCAGCATTTTCTTCTGATATTTTCCTAAACCATTGAAGAAAGCGAAAACTAAGCATACAACATAATTTCATAAAGTAACTGACGTCAAAGTTTTACCTCGAATCGGTGTGTTTACTCGTAATTCTGCTACCAATTAAATTAACGATCACCGTTATAAGATGAATAATAAATAAAACTTAAATTATTATGCCTACTACTAGTCAATAGCCTAGTTGCCTTGCAATCAATTGCATCGTCATGCAATCAGTAAACTCCAATAGAATATCAAAATCTCGACTAGGACAAATGGCTGAACAAAAAAGCGTGAGGCTCAATTAATAGTCGCGCGTGTTGCGAGCGACGCGACGGTGCGCGGATGTGTGCTAGTAATAATTGATGTAGTCAGTTGTTTTTTGCTTTGGTTCCATGTAACATTTACAAAGTTGGTCACCCATAAGGTAGTTAATAATTTGCAGAGAGGCGTTTGATGAATGTTAGAGGTAGGTTGTCATAGAGGTCAAGGTTTGCAAGGTCGTTATAGATTTTATTTGAAGAGCCTATGCTCAGGAGTAGACTTCTTGCAGCTGAAGATGATGATGAAGTTTGTTATTTACAAGGTGTACAATTAAAGGCGTTTGATTATTTGTCATGGTATATTATCAACCATAAGATGAACCACGTCATAATAAGCGTCGCATTAAGACTTTGGAATCAGGTTCCTGTGAAAATCGTTCCTTTAGGGAATCGCATGCGTGGCAGTAGACTTCTTGTTCTTTCTTCTTGACATAATTTTGGTACTGATGAATTTTATTACATGCGATATGTATCTGTATTTGTATCAATCCATAAAATATACGTCCCACTACAGGAAACGGGCCTCCTCTACTGTAATGGGTACGATTGATATGGGTTAGGCCATCAGATGAGAGTTTATAGCTAAATAGTAAAAAGTGTCTGGTTGAACAAAAAGCATGAGGCTGGACTAATATTCGCATGTGGCAGCGACAGTGAGCGGATGTGAGCTGCTGTTTGTCGCCAGTGAGTTATTCATGTCGCGACGCCGCACTGCCGTGTTGATACAACAGTAGCGCAATGTCGCTTTAATAGGATTTTTTAAGGTCTGTAAATGTCATGGCCATACTAAGCAATAAAATATTCTTAGTAGGAATTACTATGGAACACTGTCCATGAGACCGTTGTCACACGGTGTTCAAAGGATATCCGTAACTGCCAGCGGCGTGCACAGGATTATGACACTGGGTATGCGGCGGAGTACTCAGTCACAAAAACTTTTTCTTTTATAGATGTTTAGCATAGCCACAGCCACGCGACAGATCTCTTAAGTCGGAAACCATTCCAACAGAACAAGTCTTAGATGTACTACTATTCATCATTACATACATTCTACGGCAACGCAGACAAAACAGCGATCGATCGTCGCGGCAGAAGAAATTCTAATAAGTAAAATTACTAGAAATTACACTGTACTAGAATTACTAAACAATATCCAAGGAAAACAATATATTATAATCGTATGTACACAACCATACAGCCAGTTATACGTTTCATAACTTTTAACATGAAACTTTCGAGTTACATTCCCTTATTGCTGGTTTCATCGTCAGACTGAAAAACCTCTCTTAGTTCCTGATACCCACGACACAAAGCTCGATCTTAGTGTGGGGTCAGAGCTATGTATTTGACTGTTGGGTGACTCTGGTGTTTGACTGTTGATTTATCATTTGTAAACAACAATTATTGTTTCTTCGTATTTGTGACACTTTGTCATTTCAACATTCATTGCGTGCTGGATAGATAGCAGCCACCCTATGCGATGGTGAAAACCATATCACAGTAAGCCTTTTGAGTGTGTCGCTCAACGTGATTAGCTTGTGTACTGTGAACAGGCCCATATGATTGTTACGACCGGCGATAGAGACACATACAGACATTTCTGTACCACTGCAATCCACTGCTCTGTGTCCCCACCGCGGGCACTCGTTCACATCGGCCCCGATTTGTCGCCGCGACACTCCCCTCCCCGCCCGCGATCTAACTGGCGCACTGGGCCGCCTGCACTTACCTACATTCACTAAAAGGAGATCACTGGCGTGACATACTGACTCGCCTCGAGTTCCCATTTCTCGTCCCTTTTCAGTGGTTTGTATGCCCGAGAAGAGGATATAATAAAAAGGGTATTTATAGACGTTCATTCACCTCAGACTTTTCGGAGTCATGTGTGTTGATGCCCAATTACCACGCACATTAAGGATGAAAGGAAACCGTAAATAAACTTGCGCATTATAAAGAACTTTAGAAGAATTTCTATGGTATATCAGCTCCGCCAATTTCTAAAATATCTGTGAGTTGCGTCGTAGCCTAAGCCATCTCAGTGGAACTCCTCAATGTAAAGTGACATATACTCAGTCGTAAACGATTACGGGTTGATAAAGCTATAAATTTTTATTGCAATTAAACTGCAAATATTCTTGGGATAGCAAATATTATTTGTTTTACAATGTTTATTTTTATAATAAATTGTAATTTTGTAAAAAACTGTACGGCATTCGTAATGCGCTTTCAAAAGTGAAGACGACAACAGCATCCCAGCATTAAATCAAAATATTATAGGAGGTGATAAAAATAGTAAACGAGCGATAGCTCCGTTGAGATCACCATCGAATACCATACTCATGTGACAAGATTATTAAGATAATTTTTTTTATATGCAACAAAAATAAAAAAAATGGTCCGACAATTTTACAGCTAGTGTCTTGTACCAGTTCTTCCTAGACATTATATTAGGAAAATGTCGCTTTAAAAATCTATAAACAAGCAAGAAAATGGGAATTATCTTACACGCTGCTATATTAGTAACCAAATTATCACTAAATAAATATATACACACAAGATTCACATACATAGTCCTGACCCCAAACTATGATCGAATCTTGTGTCGTTTATATCAGAAATTACGAAACCAGTGGATCACTCAAATATTGATTTGTCTCGATTCGGGATCGAACCCGCGGCCTTTCGTTTCACAGCCGGCGTCTAACCAACTGCGCTACAGTCACACATAGTCCTGAATACACACTAAGAAAAGTCTTGTATCGAGGGTGTCCGATACTATGAGAGACTTCAGTCTTACAACACCGATCTAATCAAGCAATAATGGAACACTCTATATTTGTCGTAATGCACGAACGAGCCGCCAGCCTCTTGTTCCACAACCATCATGATATCCGACTGGTCCTACTGAGTAATGTAATGAACCTCCAACGAAATGTGTCAGATGAAAATAAATCGCTAACTAATTAATCGTCAATACAAACAACGAAGTCTATTACCGGACATTATAGTTCCATTCGCAGATAATCTGATACGTAGCACATTGAATTAGCCCGCGTTACATTATTCATCCGGCCCCGTCGTGGCCTCGCTTGGCCCCGTTTGGCCTCGGCCGCAACCGGCGCGCTTGTCTGATGCATTAGTAATGATGGATCGGGTTCGTGCTAAATCATTGCAAGACGGATACATCTTTCCCGAGTCTATAGCCTATTGACGACTCAGTTCCATAATGTGATAACTGCTAATGATGATGAACAAATATGGACCTAAAGTTTGAAGGCATACGACATCGGGACAATGAAACACTAATTGATCTTAGCCTGTATTGACACCGAAGTTTCATAAGGTAATAACTCGCAATGATGATACCAAACAAAAATGAAACCAAACTCTGGAGTGATAAGACCTTAGAATGATAAAATTCCTAACTGACCTTACCCCAAATACCTATTTGGATGTATAATGTAACAACTAACAAAGATATTGATGAAAAATATGTCCAGTCTGAAGTAATGCCACGTTATTCGAACAATTAGAGTAGGTTATTAATTGATCATTCATATTGAAGTCTTATAATTATTGCTACTGGTCGATTGATGGTTTTGTTACCCAGAACCAATAATAGAATATTATACGTAGAAGATATTTTTCCAACAAGATATTTATTAAAAGAATAAACTGAAAATTTGAATAAAAAAATCTTGAAGACTGAATCATACCTCCTCGTTCTTTAGATATTTATCATTCTATTCCGACTTTCCTTTATCGTTGAGAGCCGGCAAGGTCCTTGTTGCACAGGATTTTTCATAAAAAACAGTAAGTTCGAGTTGTACTCGCACACACAGGGTTCCGTACCACACAATAACGTTCTATATCAAATCCCTGCTAGTTCAGGTTTGTAACCGCCAAAAAATCATTGCAGTCTCAACAGATTTTTGGATTTAGTCTGTACTTTCTTTTTTAGCCAGGGAACGGCGTCCTTGTGCTAGCCCGTGGGAGGTTGGAATAGATTCATCGGGGTCTTCGGCCTACTTATACTATGAGCCCTTTGTTATTAATAAACAATATGATTCTAGACCAACTAAAAGAACCCTATAGGATTTTAACATACATAGACACCTGACGATTTCCAATATTTTTATGGAACATTTATAACAGTCTGTGACATTGTATTGTATTGTATTGTATCAGCCCATATACGACCCACTGCAGGGCACGGGCCTCCTCTACAATCGAGAGTACGATTGAGAGTGGTTAGGCCATATAGTCCACCACGCTGGCCTAGTGCGGGTTGGCGGACTTTCACATACCATAGAAATTTATACAAATCGCTATGGTATGCAGGTTTCCTCACGATGTTTTCCTTCACCGTTATAGTGCGTGGTGATTGACTATTAATACACACATGACTCCGAAAAGTCAGAGGTGTGCCCTGGGATTTGAACCCGCGACCACCGTAATCATGTAGGCAGCCGCGTCTGGTCCGTTACCAACAGGCCACCACGCACTTATACGTCTGTGACATAGAATAATAAAAAAACTGCAAGGCCAAAATAAAGTTTCCGAATAAAATCCAAGTAGTTATCTAAGCTGATATTTTGCGGGTAACCGGAAGTTCCTGGAGTGTTTCCGCCCCATTTAACGCAAATCTTGAAATGCGGCGCCCGCCATTCAAGTGTTCCAATACCATTATTCAGTCTGCAGGTGTTATTAAAAGGGAATCCGTACAACTTCACTGCGACTATTTCATATACTTGTGAGTATAGAATTGGTAAAGATGAACTATGAAGTTAAAAAGGAGCTTTTGTAATTTCCATCCATTATTAGACCATTTCTCACAAGAAGTAATCTTTAACAACCTCATTGCATTAGAAGTTATTTCTAATAATATGAATAACATCACTATCTACACTAAAATGATATATATATATAAAGTATCACATTTACTGGCGTATTTGTTTGTCAATGCTTCATAGATCTAGCCGTGTTCTTCCTTAACATTATTTTTATTCATGGGCCAGGAACATCCACAATACTCATAGTCAAAAGCATGACTATAGATGTTTGTTAATACGAGTAATAGGCCACTATAAAAAATATTGCACAAAGCCCGATCACCAAACTTCTACTCGACATCATTTTCGACGAGACCCATTAAAATTTGTCCTAATTGACGCACTAACACTAAAGTCTCATATATCACAACAACCTGACCTCTATATCTGAAATTGCGGTACAAAATCGAAGGAAGATTACTACCCAAAAAACTCCATATGATAAGCGATCAATCTTCCGCGTCAAACGTGGCATTGTCTCACGGAGTAAATTGTGAAACATTCATTAAACGGAGGTCGTCAGCCGTCACACACGCACGCGTGACTTATACGCGCCACTACGAGTAATATGATTAATGGCTCTGTCTTTGTAACTTTGTCATTTAAAATTATCACGAATATTGTGTAGGATTGTAAAAAGAATTTAAAAGATATTAGGTTGTTCTAACTATCTCGTAACTATGTATTTAATCAGCGGCCTAATTCACGTAATTTCTTGACGCGCCGATCAAGTTGCGGTGCAGTTGCAATGAAGTTTAGGTTTTGGTGCAAAATGGTATTCTTGTAATTGTTTAGCTGCGCGTGAACTGCACCTAAGCTATGCGTAAACTGCGCGGGTACTGCGCGTCAACTATACGTCAGTCGTATGCAAGAAGCTTACACGTGAATACCGATCAAGTTGCGATCTGAATCACGCACATAAAACACGCAACAGTAGAATACGCTAAACCGCTCGCATGACGCGAACTAGACGCGAGCGTCTCTGACAGCGGTTGTCAACATTACGAGAATACGAAAAAGGTTGTTTTGATCGAAACTTAACTGCAACTGCACTGCAACTGAACTTATTAAATTACGTGAATTAGCCTACAGGTCTCCTATGCAGAAACAGACAAAAAGAATTTTGCAGGGTTATCATTTGTCCTTCATGTAATAAAACCTTTATTATGACATGGACATATAAAAAGCCAGTCTTTATTTGGGAGATATCATCGCCTTTCATAAATTAAAAATGTATTAACAGCTTTGGTATTGCGTTTATTTCTATCAGGGAAGCTAGCGACTCAACAACTCTTGACAGTCTCCGTGGCGTATTTGGTTAGACGCCGGCTGTGAAACGAGAAGCCGCGGGTTCGATCCCCGCACCAACACAAATGTTTGTGTGGTCCACAAATATTTATTTAATTCTTACTGTGATCAACATTTATAAACGTCACTGCCACTACCTACATTTAAACCATTTATTTCTTCCACACACATAATACAACTAAATTACAATATAAGATAAAAAAGGCTAGATTAATATTTGCCGTAATATTCACGTAGAAAAGATACCGGCTCAGTATACGCTGTTTTACAACACCACTGACTTTCAGCTGGCTCCACATCCATCATGGTTCAACAATTATTCTACTTATTCACCTGATATTATTTCTAGTAATTCTCTTTTCACATCAGTCCCAAAAGCGAGCATCTTTCACAATAGTAGAAGACCTGTCTAAATGATCAACGTAAGTAAGCCGTCTTTCGGGTTCCGCCTATGTATATGCGGTTTTGGGCAGGCAACCATTCATTTACTTGTCGTATAATATTACCTGTCATTTTCTCTTGTCTTAATTTTGTTATTTTTTATAATTTGGTCTATCTTTTGTGAATAATTTTAATGAGAATATTGATTTAGTTTGATTCTAACTTTAAAAGAGCTACTTAATAATGTTCACGCATGATGTGATTCCCTTTAATTGAACGAACACGTAGAAGTTTATTTTGTGTTGTATTTTCGTAGTATTTTTTGTATATTCCTCGTTGGACATCCTTTAATAAAATAATAAGTAATAACCTGTACTACCTTGTACTTGCCATCAGCATTATTATTACTTTCTAATCACATAAAACAGTCATATAATAATGTAGTACGGTTACACCCATCAAATAAAATATTTAAGCAAAACGTCATTCAAATCAGCGCAGCAAAGTTGTTAAAGTGCCACAAGTCTGGATTCGTATTTATTTACGACATTACTAGTGGGAATGTTCAGCGGAGCGGACTTATACTTTGATGCGCTGCTGACGAAGTTAAATCTGTTGAGAGCTTTACTTAACGTCGAAAAGAACATTTTACTTACAAGGTTCATTTTTATTGAAAAATATTAGAATGTGTGGACGTATTTATTTAACTTAATTGAGATGCCTAGTGTAAAAGAGCATTTATGATGTCAATAGTATTGTTTTGCATACACTCATAATCATGGACTGGTCGAAACAATAATTGCAAACGACGTAAAAGGTTGCAGGACTTTTTTGTTTGCAGACCGTTTCCAATTCTCAGTAGCTTGGTATAAATTATTGAGGGACGCTTATGTTCACCAGTGGTCTTCCCGTAGCTATGAATGATGATGGCAAAACTTCATCTTCTTTTTCCAAGCAATCGTCCATCTGGAAGGAACTTAACTAACCTCAACAGGTCGTATAGTCAGCTTATGATTATATTTATATTGTATTATTATAAAAAAACGTGATAAACGACTTGAATAAGTGATAATGAGTTCACTTCAAGTCATTGTGACATTTTTGCCACCTTACTAATTCTGTCTATAATTATTTCTATTGTATCCTAATCTTTAAGTTTTATTTTTATATGTTTGTATTACCTAGCTTAAGGCTATGATAGGGCTGGCATGCCTAATCATGGCATAAGTCCCTAATATTTAAGCTGTTGGTTTTGAAATGAATGAATAATAAAAAAATAACATTCGCACTGTCGATGTATTTGAGAATGGAATCAAAGAGTACGTCCCGCGAGGCCCGACTCCACCGACGCATTTGAACCGGAGTGAAGGCGTCGCTAAACCTTCAACTCGATTTAAGTTGACGGCGCTGCTAAGGCGACAGAAGAACTGTGGACGCTGTATACACCGACGACTAACATGAAGAAATAATTTAATTCAATTGAAACATTCCCTCAAAGGGTAGTTGATCTGCAAGTTGCTAGTAGGTAATTAATAAATAGCTTGTAAATAATTCTGTTTAGTACATCGTTAAATATTTAGTCTATATTAAGTCAATACGACAGTGTTGGCATTTACAGGAACAGAATTGGGATTTCCTTCATAATCAGGACAGTACTATGTTTGCCTTTGATCGGCTGATGCCAAGATTCGCCTTCCAGCTCAATCTTTGCATATACCCTGGTCATGATCTTTCTCGATGCTGGGTGTCTTTACAAAAAAAATATGTATTAGTTAACAATTGTAATAAGATACACATTTAAGACATTGTGTTGTTAGGTTTCAGAGTAGGGTTCTAAATTAATTTGTTATCAAATCATACATTACTTACTTATGGTTATTATGAAAGCGGCATTTGGCATGGTTGTCGCAATCAAATCAAATAAAATGTTTGTCATGGTTTACTTTTTGTAACAGCATAATTTGCATAGATTATTTTGTAATAGAAAATAGCCTCATGCGAACAGGATATTGCTCACACTTCGATCATACATTGCGGTGTGAGCTGAGGCGCGCTTTATCTTACAGTCTAGTATCATTAGTAGAGTTAAGAGAAAATGAAGAGAGCTGTCTCCGCTCGCCTCTCGTCACACGCCGAAGCAGGATTAACAGATGACACCTTACCCCTCCCCTTGCCCTCCATTCCCCCACTTCCAGTGTCTTTAACCCTCCCCCCTCGGCACACAGTACTAGCTTTTAAAGAGACTGGAGTCAAGACTTGAACTTTTACTTACGAACAGGTATTTGTTTTATTGTTAGTTATGCCCGGATAGCGTTCCTCGCAGACTGGAGAGTAAAGTCTTTAGTTGCGTTTAAGTTCAGCCTATATTTAAAGCATGCCGGCAAAATTGTATTCACTGGATGAGTTAATAATCTCAAGGCATTATCAGCACTGCACTTATCACGAGAGTATTGTAGTCACTTTGTGTTTGGGTTGCATTTCGGGTGCAATTTGTGTTTTGGATAATAAATGTGTAGCCGGCCCAACAAATCGGGAGGGGAGCGGGAAGGAAAGAGGATGGGAAGAGGAAAAGTGTATTGGGCTGAAAACTTGTCCCATACCTCTCCCTTGCAGACCTCACTGGTGGGTAGCGGGGCTCGATCTTTAGGGGTAGTTTTAAAAATATTATTTATTTTTTCAAAAATATGTTAGAGGCAATATGTAATTTTTATACGCTGTAGTTTAATGAGAATATAATAAAGGTTTTTTCACAATAAAAACTATTATGAATCTCCTTTATTATGAGAAACAAATAATAAAAATAAAATAAAATAGGTAGTAAATACCCAGCAGTCACTTACATATTCCTGATTCCATACTACGATCGAGTCTTGTTTCGGGGGTACCAGAAGCTACGAGAGAATTTCCAGTTTTACCAAACCCAGATCCGAAACAAATACCTGTGAAGCACACTAATATTTGTTTCAGTGCCGGGATCGAACCCGCGGCCTCACGTTTCACAGCCAGAGTCTAACTAACTGTGTCACAATACAGCTAAAGATATTATTTTTTCATAAAATCTAAACCGTTTTATAAAAGAATATATTTCCAATAATGCCAGCGGAGGGAGGATGTCGGCCGCGCGTTTCTCGTGTCGTGTCCGTGTCGGCACATCGTAAGCGTTACGTCTCCTATTGGGAACACATAACAGTATTTAGAGCTTTTCGTACAGGGCTGTATTTTGTGAGAATTTTGATCGGGAAAATAAATATATTTTGCTCTATCGGGACCATTTATGGTTTGTAAGGAAAAGTAAGGCGATATCTCTTGTGCCCCATAATTATGATATACACCTTCTTATCTTCCCATTTCTGGAGGTATAATAATTCCCGTGGT
This sequence comes from Theretra japonica, assembly GCA_033459515.1. Taxonomy (NCBI): domain Eukaryota; kingdom Metazoa; phylum Arthropoda; class Insecta; order Lepidoptera; family Sphingidae; genus Theretra; species Theretra japonica. The sequence goes on from CM065942.1 coordinate 12,440,032, forward strand.
TCCTGGAAGAGCACATAATACTCAACATTATTAAGGCGTGGCTACCGCCGAGCTCTAAGAGTCAAATAAGCCACCAGGCTGCGTTTCATAATAATATTGTTTAGTAAAAAACCTCCTCTTATAAAAGATAAGCCTTTATAGAGATCTTAGAGATAATAATGCGGGAGGGTCTTGGGCTGCTAACGTTGGTCACCTTTCTGTCACCGGTTGATGAGGAGCCAATATCATTCATACCAATATCACCTGAGCAGAGACTCTTAAATATTTTTGTCACAAATTTACAAGCTTTTTTTATTGCATAGTTCCGGCAAACGAGCAAACAGGTCACCTGAATGTGAATGGTCACTGCCGCCCATGAATATCCACATCGCTTGGTTTTTCGATGTGTTGCCGGCCCTTAAAATCAGGATGGGAGCGGAACGGAAAAAGGATGGGAAGAGGTAAGGAGCATTGGGCATCAGGCAATCTCACTCATCGAACGAAACGCAACAGCAAAGCTGTCGCTTCACGTTGATTTCCTGTAAGACAGCGTGTACTACCCCGGACGAGCCAGCGCATTTATGCTGAGTCATGACTGACAACAGTGTTAAGCTAGTAGGAAATATATTTTTCTAGCTAAAATCTACCTATAAACTTGTATTCAATCTTTCTATTACATCCCTGCTATCATAAATTGAAGTGAGTGTGCTCAAACGCGCCGCCATTGGTAAAACACACGAGGAGAGATAACAATATGCTGTCAAATTGAATGCCTGCCCAAGGGTAAATAAGAAGTACCGCGCAACAGAAAATAACAAGAAAAAATCCGACCGAACCAACGGGAATGTTAAGTGGCACGCGCTCCGTTTATACGGCCATACAAATACCCACTCCTTTATCAAAAATGTATCGGGAATGTTGCCGAATCCCCGCCAGGGTATACGACGGTAATCGAGTTTCGGTACCGCTGGGTGTTTTAAAGATTGCTTAGTTTATCGTATTTCGATTTATGGGTATGGCTGTGTTAGGCTGTGTTGTGTAAATATTAATATGTTGAATCTCGAAGAAAATTAAACAGCGGTTGTAAGTCTAAGATGGCTGATGAATATCTTTTGATAAAAAAACTTATCTTGAGAATAGCACCAGTTATTAAAAGAAAACTCATATAATATTATACTTACATATATCATGAACAATTTTACACTGGACTAACATTTTGTCAAATATATTTTCTTATAGCATAACATCAAATTACTTTGTAAAATGTTTCGCAAAAAAAATACTTTTTTAGTTTGTCAAAACACATAATTTCCCTAAGCTGTATACATCAACACGGTAACAATTTTTCTCAACAATTTCCTCGCAGACAGTTTACCGACCCGACGCCTGCGTCGAACATAACATTATTGGAAATTGCTATTTCGCTCAACTTCGGATTACTTTGCGGTGTTCTCTTTCACTATGGCTTGTTACGTTCCCAATAAACTTTCGATGAATGTGGTATTTTCAATATGCTCAGCCAGATCTCGCTGTTTATTGCAAACTTGGTTTAATTAATGTGGGTGTGTTTAAAATTATTTGGTGCGAAAGTCAGCACATTGTATTTTGATATAATTATTATAGTTCTGTTAGTTTGTTTTATCACTCTCTAGATGTGTCTTATTTATTAGTTTCAGTAGGAATATCGAAAATAACTATTTAAACTCCTGATATTCTTGATAAAAAATAGTACAAAAAGAATTGGTATCGAGCATTAAAGCTCAGAGGGACTCTGCAAGTCTAGCGTCTTTATATACAAACGAAAATGATTGGAATGAAAACAGATACTACTTAGAATCTAATACAAATTATGGCAAAGGCAATTAAAACCAAATCTACGAAATGATTAAAGCAGATTCAAAATTCATTGAACAACTACAAAGCAGCGTTTAAGCTCTACCAGAAATATTATGCTCAATATATAAATCCCGGCGCAGCGCTATCCGATCCTTCCGGGAATCGAACATAATCCTTCAGCGCGGAAATGTAAAACGTACGAGCTAAAACATTTCTATAAATTCGAGTATCACCAGTAATGACGTCATAAATCCCCGTCGCTATTAATAATCCAAATCCTAAATCCGCTTTTGTGAACCAATTAGCTTATAATACTATGGCAATGGTGACCGTTTATGAGAGTTTAATGGCATTTATACTAAGCGCTGTATATCTGATAGAGCCGGTGGTAGAGTGGCAGAGGCTGGTAGAGACGGCAGTAATGGCTCCAGACCACAATTTGTCGTAATCCACTCGCCACTGACTTCGCTAATGGCGATTAAGAATACTTTATTGTTCAAACGCGGGATTTTTTACTGTCAGAGGCTTTGGATTTTAAAAATATTGCGTTTGGTTGAGAATAATCTGCTTTTTAAAAGCGGTTTGAACGTTTCGTGTAATCATCATAAAGCTTGTATCAACGAAGGAAAACGGGAAGAAAGGTTAATGTATTGATGGCCTTTTGTAAATTCAAATGGCAACTTAATGATAGATTTTCTACAACCTTGTACGATAATCGCTATTCGTGCGGATACTAACAACTATTAGCATACTGTTGTTTATGGAGATGAAAAACTAGAAATATTTTTAGAAAATATCAAACTGGAACTCCAAACCTCACTAAGAATAACAACTCGTCCGCATTAACAAACAGAAGACGTACACAAAATATATATTTAAAGCAATTTACTAAATGGCCGGATATCGCATTTTTAGCTGCAGCTGTTGTTCATGGTGGGAGGGGGAGAGGAAACGGGGTAGGGAGGAGCCGTGGGCAAACCGGCCTGTTCATTTTTATGACGTAATGAGATTTTAATCTTCAACAAAAGATATCGTTTTGTTTTGATGAAATCAGATTAGGTATTCTGAGAACGTGGTGTATTTACGAATTTTTGGTTTGTTAGAAGATTCTAATTGAATGTTGATTATAATGAGTCTGTGTGGGGTTAATATAATTAATTTCATGTCAATACATGCATTAGTCACAGACGAAGTCTCGCTCCCACAGCAAAACCCCAAGTCTGGCGTAGTAGTTATCACAAAGTACAAGAGTCTTTTCGTTTCAGAAAACCCCGATCAAACAAAAATAATTTGTTCCGATGCGGGTACTTATGTTGCATGGCTTCTTAACCGACTACACAACAGAGGCTGTCAGATATAAATTATTATTTTACTGAAACTATTTTCGGAGGAATAAAACAAAATAGTGAAAATTCACTGATACTTAAAATTAATATTATCCATTTCACAGAATACCTTTACAAAGTGTACATATAGTTTCACTCATCATTGTTTCATTTAAGCAGTCTTGATACTTTACACTAGCGGAGGGTTTTAGTTTACCTTCTATACAAAGTCTATTCACAGCGACCGTTGTTCAACTGGAAACAGCTCGCCTAATAGCCCGCTCTGATTTACGCCGATACAAATTTGACATAAATATCCTTTCACCGAGTCCCTTATTCTCAAAACTTTGTTAATTTCCTACAACATCGATACAGTCTGTCTCTTTCGCTCTTACAACATTATAGTTAAGTGAGACAAGGTTAGGAGAAAATGAGAGATGTAAAATATGTCCAGAGGTTCAGAATAAGGCTGTAGTTAACCCGTCCCAGATCTAATTAATCACTGGTACTAATCCCGCTTTATCTTCGCGTTCGCTAAGAATACGGGTCGAATGGACCGATATCTATCTACGCTAACTAGCAATCAATTTATCCAGCGGAACAAGCCTTGTATTGCAGCAGAAATGAAATAAGTTCAGAAATGTTCAACATTTTTATTGAACAGAGTGCTTTCAGCGATTGCGAACAAGAAATACCACGAGTTGGGAAGTTATGTGTGTGTATTTGTGCTCGCTATTCGAAATGCTATTATGATTAGTCTTCGCAAATTGATATTGGTTTTCAGTCGTGGGCGGCATAAATAATATTACAAAATTGAACAGCATGGTCGGCGGGTTGTAAATAAATTATCGTACTGCTGGTTTATGGATAATTCGGTATATGGACATTGATTATTCTTTATTACCGAGAATATCTATGTATTTTGGTGAATCATTTCATACCCGGATTTGAAACTAAATGGAACAGGAAATATTTCAAATTTGTAGAGAACAACTAACATGTGTGTATTCATTCATACATATTGATGGTTACAATTTAGTTTAAATTTGTCAGAGAGATGGTAACACAACAATTTTTAACTGTTCTCTGCACTCAATCTCTATATCTTTTCGACTCATTTTTTTAAGAAAGCCACCCGGATATTGTACTGTACTTCGGCTTCAAAAAGTATGATGGGTATAGCCTTAGGACTTGCCCTGTATACAAAACTATATCCTCGTATTCCATAGAAATCCATAACAGATTAATCCTGGTTTTACGGTGCATATACTGCTCACTATCGTGAGAGTATTAATATTACGCTACCAGTAAATTGATTCATAATGTAGAGTTAACTACATGTGCTTTACTCACACGATAAGCTAACGTTTATATACGTAAGTTCGTACCAGTATTTACATTGGAGTAAGCAGAAGTCTTACTAGTGCTATTTCTAGTTTTTTTATTGCCATGAATGGCGAGACGGGTATGCCATTCACCTGATGGCAAACAATACGACCTCATGGTAGCACAACCAAACAACATTAGAAATTACAAGGCAATGTTTGGCATTCCTCTGAGCTCGCCATCCTGAGACATAAGATGTTAAGTCCCAATATATCCAGATGTTACTTTGGCTGCAATGTCCTTCAAACCGGAACACAACAATGCATTTACATTGCGGTTTGGCAGGAAAAATAGACATTGCAGTATTATCTACGAAGGCGGCCTCTTCTTATAAGAGACCAGTGAAAGACATAATCAGGCCAAGCTAATCGCTTTGTCTAGTTCTGGGCAATTCATGTAGGTTTTTTTATACCGAAACTCATACAAAAAATTGTCTTAGCAAGAACCTAAACCCATTACCTTACGAAAGTGTGTGTCGGCATAATTGTGTAGAATGGCACGAGATGACCGTTTGATGCTATTCAATGCACTGTCTGGACGGCATCGCGATTACCTCCAGATGCAGTGCAGTAACTTTCTCAGAATAAAAAAATAAATAAAAAACAATGCTCGGTACATTCTTGCCTCTGCACTAATGATACCAACACTCATAATCCAGGTTGTACACATACTGAATAATTAATTACCTCCAGCAAATTGTAGAACAACGAAGCATTAATTACAAGTGCTTAGCTCTTATGAAATAATATTTAGTTGAACGTAGCGGCGTGTGCTCGCGCCGTGTATGCAACCGATATGCGTTCAGGAACAGATGCGCGAATTAATTGGATTAGCTGGGTTACTGTAAACCGACGTGTAAGGTCTTGCGGGTTTACGTTATTGTATCAAGAAGGGTAATCGATTTATAATTTTATTTAAATCTAAAAATATATTCTTGTTTAAACAATAGTACTTTTGAATGAATGAATAACTTTCCGATATTTCTTTTAAAAAATGTACTTTGCTGATGAGCTTTTTGTGACTTAAATAAATAAAAAAAATAACGGCACATCTTGATGAGGAAGGACCTGACATCACCCAAAGGGCGGATTTTCATATCAAATAATCAATAGCAAAATCGTAAATACTTCCAAACAGATACCGACTAGCCACAGTTGTCAAATATTCCTGTATGATTATCTCAAGCCTACTATTTTAAAAATCTAACGTAACAGAACGGGTGACATGGTAATCAAGGTCAAGAGAGCCCCGAATTGACGAAAACTAATGTAAACAATGTTGACGTCATATCAAGATCGTACAAAGTAGACTAGATAGTCTTTGCCTACCATAACATATATAATATTGTGTATATTTGACTTATTTAAAGTATTTTTTTGTTGGTAAGCTATCTCTAAGCTTAAAAAGGAAAGCAGAGGTTTCACTAGCGCAACCTACAACAACAACTCATAGCCGAGTTTATTTCCGTCGCAAAATGTAATAAGAAGCAATATTGCAATGCCGGACATAAATTCCTGCCCTGAGAAAGTTACATTGTATTTTCTACACCTTGAAATAAAACTATATTTTTAAAATTATATTTTTTCAAACATTTTTACTAAAAATGTCATACTGATTGGACTGCTCGACCATGCAATCGAACTCAAGACCTTACGATTCGCAGAGCAAAACGCCGCCACTACGTCGATAAAATGACATATGACTCAATACAGTACAATAACATTCCATATATTTCAACGTCCCGACTCCCGAACAAGATTTCATTTCATCTATCCGAAATAAATCCACTCAGAAATAGTCTTATCATATCTGATTCTTGTTATAAAATTGAAATGAGGCTAAGTATACAACCTAACTCTATTGATTCTACGTAATTCTATTTCAACGTTTCACGAAATACGCTGACTGAAATCTCTTTAGTTATTTTTATTAGCATCCTTACGTTTTGAGACACGACGTCTTAGTGTCTCTCCGCTTAGAACTCGAGATCTAGTCGTCCTATATTAAGGCTATTGTTGGTAGTTAATATGATTGATAGATATATAGCTAAATTTTAGTATGGTTTTCTCGGTGTACCACTGATGTTAAAATAACAATATTTAAAGCTTTCTGTCAATCGTTTTACTCTAGTGGCTGGTGGGTGTCATATACGCGCCATGCTTGCAACGTTCTGCACATGCAATACAACAACGCTTTCAGGGTGCTGTTGGGACTACCAAAGTACTGCAGTTCCTCAATTATGTTTACGGAACGTCGCACAGACGGCTTTTCGGTTTTTTCGAATTCAAAAATATCGGCCTCAACTTTGCATCGTTTGAGAGCGAATATAAACGAAAGATAACCTAGAGTATTTGCAATAAAACATTCATTGTTAAGAAATGTCTTTCAATATATTGTAAATTTCTATGCTTTCTTTGAAAGTATCAAATCCTCCGAAAATATAATTTAACGCCAGTAAGAAAAATATAAACTAGTTATTAGTATCACTATTATATGAGGTGGTACTGAGAATAAACAATACAAAAATCTACATAACAAGAATTGTATCCAAATGCCCCTTTCTCCTGGGAAATATCGGGCGCTTTGACCTCCCTCCTCTTTTAAGAGACACAAAATGTTATTATCTTGCTATCAATTTATATTGAGACATACAGTTTTTATCCAATATTCGTCGAATACACGCCGATCGATCACTGGAACGGCGCTAGCTTGAAATTATCTCCTCCGAAATATATTTTCTTTTAATCTGTGTCGAAGTGTTGATGTATGGATAGGGCAACTGCCGGGTATAGTTTCACAATTTTTTCGTTTTTTATCTTATTTATTTCCAAGAGTGACTTTCTGGCCCGCTGTAACCGTAAAGTATAAAGATTTCTCCTATATATTGACATAATATTTATTATAGGGGCTGTGAACAGTGAGGTCTTTTATTAAAATCCTACGTCGGTGATCTTTGTGGGAGTTTCCACTCAGAAATAATTCTTATATGAGTTGCCCGAGACTGAAATTGGTGGCTGACATGGTAATAGGTTCACTCATCCTATTTGGAATAGAAAATAAGCTTAGCAGACTGTTCAACATAGGCTCGTGTCATCTTTATTTATTATTTGCGATATTATTTTACCGCAGTCGACATATTTGACTGATATTATAATAGATAATAAAATTAGTTTATATAACTAAAATTGTGTTGTGCCTATCACATGGAGAGGCAGGTTAAACATTATTTTAATACGAAAACTGTTTGAAGTATTTCTGAGAATTTTCTGTTTTTATTTCTTGACTTGAAATAATGTTATTTCTTTCTTTCTTTGCTCGTACGAAGCAGCTGCAAATCTATGATACGTTCGCATTGGTGTAACACACATCCAACGAACGTCGACCAAACATCCCACCATTCGGCAGTTCATACAATATCTTATTATCATAAAGAGATACACGTGCTAGGGGCATGATATCCGAGGTGGTGCGGGGGAGGGGTGCAGAGGGCGGGAGAAGGGGGGGTGTTATATAATATGCAATAAACTAGCGCTACACGGGTTAATGATCGGCGTGATTATGTTTCGAATAGATTAGGGTTTAATTGGTGTTTTGGTCTTTCATCGATAGATCCGGTGTAGGAAAGTGATACAATTTTGCGTGTAAACTGTGCAATGTTTGCTAATTATGTTGAAATATTTTGTCACTGAAGAATTGTTCTAATCGTTTTCGAAGCGAATTGAATTATAAGTTTTACTTTCGCATTTTGTTCATTTAATAAAATTATCAGAGATGTAATTTCTACGCGTATTTAATCACCTGTTTCTCTTCTTATCCTGTGCTTTTAAAGAACCAAACTACCCCAGAATTTACTTAGATATAATTCTTACTTTTTCCATTTTCTAAGGTCGTTATTACGTACATTATTATGGTGCTCATAAACAGCGGCGATCGCATACCAGCCCTTACAGTCAAGGTTAAACCTTAAAATAACCATGCTTTAAAATGATTTACAAAGCAAGACATTATTCCTAATCACGACCCACAGCCTGCAAACAAAACAAATTAAATCAAAGCACACAGACGGACCGGCGCATTCAAATTAATATTCATTGTTCCACTCGGAGTTGATATTTCAATTTCGGCTCATAATTGCGACGCGCGAACATAACCTCAAAACATTTAATAATTCTGAATTGTGTTTGTCACATTGCTGTTGACTCGCGACAAAGCGGACGATGACACTGGAACAACAGACTGCGGGCGAATATTTGTCAATCCCTCGTGTTAACAATGACATTTGTTTAGTTTTAAACAAATGTCATTGTTACACTGCCTCGGTGGCGTAGTGGTACTACGGTATGATAGCAAAGCTGAGGTCTCGGGTTCGGATCCCGGGTCGGGCAAAGTGATATTGGATTTTTCTATTCATTATTAGCCCGGAGTCAGGAATTTGTGCCCGATATGGCGATAGGCTCGCCCCCTATCACGTCGTGGGACGGAATATACAAGGCGAAACGTGGGTGTTCTGGTAGCACCTCTGCCTACCCCTTCTGGGAAAAAGGCGTGTGTGTATGTATGTATGTATGTAGTTTTAAACAAGTCGAATGTTTTGATTGTAGACGGCTTTTATTTTGGTGTGAATCTTGTGGGTGTGTGTATCCTAAAATAAGAATTTGTTTGATACTTTAGTTAAGGAAATTCAGAATATTTTACTCACATCAAAGCAAAACTTTCATGTGCGAATTCATCTGTAATTAATATCTAAAAGTTATATTGAAGCACAATCTTATGACGGTTAAGTTAATTCTCAATTATATTTTTGCCAACATGACAATATGTTTGTTTTGTTTTATACCACACTTTAAGCCACAAAGATAAAAAAGCTCTACTCGTTGAAAAATGAAAGCCTGAGTTTTTATACATCCAATTACTTTTTTGCAATAAAGACTGATCAACTAGAGCAGGACATACTTACAGATACACCTATAAGTACTTCTATATTGTAGTAAAGGTATAAAATATTCAGAGGGCGTCCCGCGCCTTTTCCTAGAAATGACAAAGTTTGATTAGGTGAGAGCTGAACTCGGAACTTTTACGTGATGCCGTAAGATTCATATTTGTTCAGGTCAAAATGTCAATACCCTGTTTATAGGGTTTTTTGTCGAATCTCCGTATTTAATTCTACTTTTACAATCGTATTTAGTCCAATCTCTAACTTATTAATTAAAGGAACAAAGCTAATCTTACTGTGATGTTTAAGTAATAATTATGAAATTCTATGATTACAGTATTTCAATTCTAAATGTTTCTGCTCTAAAGCTTTTTAAAAAAGCTTCAACTAATAATAATACTCTTTTGTTAGAATTTTCATTATTATAGAAAATATTGTAACAACCACAATCTATCAGCATTTCATAGAGTATGACCTACTTCCCGCTTTAACTAATAAATTCTTTCACAGCCCCTCAATATTGTGATAAATTACCTTTTGCAAAGCTGAAAAATAAAGAAAAAGAAATCCCTTATTTCCCGAAGATAGCACGTCGCATTTTCCCGAAGGCATGCCACCTCGTCAGTGCTGGCACGTAGCATCGTAGCACTACACGTAGCGATGCAGCTACGCCGTAGCACGAGTTCGATCTCTGAAGAATTGGTTTTCGTTGTAGGATTTTGTGAGACATTGTCTAAATTTCACGCTTGAAATTTCTTGAGAATTTTCATGTAAACTCCCATATGTGACCCGTGTAGGAAATTTGTTTAAAATAGGGACTTTTTCTAATATAATTGTGAAATAACAGTGAATATTGTCAAAATTTACTCTTGTTATTGAGGATAATATTGAGATATGTTAATTAATTTACCCACATGTTTCTCATCACCCCAGGTGACATTGTACAAAATTTGAAAAAATCCGAAATAATTTTATATAAAAAATCATGATTTTAGTTTTCACGATTTTTGGCCACCCTATAGATAAGAGTGTTTTTATCGTTTAACTGGTCTTTAGTTCGGTTCGAGAACTTACCTGAGCGATAAAAAAAATCGTATCTATACGGGTTGATCAAAGGACTCGGGAAGTAAAATCGCGAACTTTGAAAGAACTACCAGGAGGTTTTTTTCAAACATTGTACCAAGAATGTTACTTGGGGTGGCTAGGAGCATGTGGTGTAAATTAAATACCATATACGAGTATAAATATCACCCTGTATGAACAAATTATGATTACGATATACTCGTAACACGATGAATCGTCACAGCAATGAAACATTATCAATTAGTTGTCTATAAGGAAATATCCTAATTGACCCAAAAAAAATTGTCCGATTTTAAAGGATATGAAATTGGAAAACTCCACCTAATTACTAATACATCCGGTTCAAGGACCTTAATACAAAGATAGAAATATTTTTATTTACCCTCTAATATACGCCGTGTCACTTGGAAAATAACTTATCACAATTCACCAACAAAGGTCACCTGATGTTATGTAATCACTACCTACGGAGCATTGGGCATCCGGCAATCTCACTCATCGAACGAAACGCGATTTCCTGTGAGACAGTGGTACTACCTCAGACGAGTCGGCCCGTTCATGCTGCGTCATAGCTGACAACAGCCTTTCTCTACCACTTTCAAATGCGAAACTTATCCTAATGATACAATGAATCACGCTGTATATGGGTGATGTAAAGAAGATAATGAGTGCTTTATATCTTTAACTCACTTTTGTCCTCAAGCAAAACCGTTAAGCCTATTAGTTTATATGCGAAAACAAAATGTATTCTCAACCATTTTTTTATAAACCACTCTGAGTTGCACCTGAACCACCTCTATTGCACCCTGAGTACTAGTCGGCAAATTAGAATATTTATCCCATAATAATAAATTTGCGTTTGATCCCACAATTGGGCACAGACCAGTCTAGTTTTGCTTCACTTATAACTGCAATCGACGATTAGTATAATTTACAACTTCAAATAATATGACTCAGCTAATTAAAAAAATATATGGTTAAATAGAAAAAATGCTTACTTATTTTGTTTTAGAAATCCTTTTTATTATTATTAAGCACTTGTAAATCTTGAATTAATTAAATAAGATTATTCAATACTTATCAGTCTATTGAAAATAAATCTAAATTTTCTCTATCTCCATTCAAAAAATTAATACTTGAAAAGAATTGGTGTTTTAATTGCATCATTTTGGTGTCAATCGTAATTTTGCAAAACAAGAGTAAGTCCAGGGCTCGTCCGGGATTTGAACCCGGGACCTCTCGCACCCGAAGCGAGAATCATACCTCTAGACCAACGAGCCGTGTGCGGTGGCTGTGTATTTTGCAGATTGCGTTCGTCCTTCAAACATGAATCTACATAGATGATGCTGGTACTATACGGTTCACGTGTCCAAAGGAATCTTGTTTTACTTTAATGATGTTTTATTTTGTCGCATTGTGTTTTGTTAACATTTTTTATTTTAAATTATTTCATTTATTTTAGATAAAATAGGTCACAATTGTGTAGGTTTTACAATGGTTACAAATAAGGTGTTTAGTTAACTTAACTATAACCTAAAATTTGTGTTTCAGGAAGAATAATCAACACGAAGGGAATATTGAACTAATAAGTATTTAATAATTACATTTTTAGGTTTTTAAAAAAGATGTCAAGCGATTTCATGAAGAGAATTATTTCACCACATAACCATTGTTGTGTGACCACAGTAGATAGCAAAAACTGACGCGCTTAGTTGTCATACATTTAAAGGGTTTTATGTCATCTATTTAGATTCATGTATATGGTTTGTCCAGTTATGCTGAGGGGTTGTTATAACTGTAATCCTTTAATGATCTTGTTCAGTGTTATTATGTTTCCCTATTTATATACGGTTTATCATAATAAACAGTTATATTAAGTATTTATTTGTAATACACCTTCTTTAGTTTTAAAATCGAATCTCAAATAAGAAGTGCTTTTTACGTTTCGACTCCAATATTGTTTTATCAGATCCAGGTGTTATGTCCTCGGGCAAACTGTTGAGAGTGTACGGGATACGTGTTTTTAGAGTAACAACTTTTTCATTATTGATGACAGATATTAATATTTTTTGTCACAGGCCTAAATAATAGACACTAGGATTTAAAATTATTTTTGCATTGGATTATTATTCTTTATTTTAATTTCATGAAATAACTTTAAACTTTATATTATTTTCTAAGCTCACCTTGCGAATACGCTATACTAATCCTCGACAATCTGCTTCTACATAGCTCTACACAAATAGTTTAATCTCTCAAAACTCGCTCTACCAGTTGCAATGGCTCTACATTGCAGTGTAAATATAGCGTCCAATTTGTCGCCGGCCGAGGCCCGGACAAACTTCCGGCCGATGTGCATCTAACGCGTTACATTGTATCATCGCTGTTGTAAATTGTAATAGAACTTTGTAACGAGACAGCGCGGATGAAATGTTAGGTTTTCATCATTTTTTTTTGGGTTACGTTATTTTGTTAGAGATTTTTAATTGAATAAAGTTGTTGCCCGATCGTCAAATCTTAATTCAAAGCTTTTCTTATCAAAATCTTTTTTTCTCACGTAAGTGTGAATAGATTATATTAGCACTTATGTTAACTTTTATTAAAACATGCTAATCACCTAAGCTCAGTTTCTCTTAACTTACCAAACTATTTGTAACTTTACTTTATATAGTCTGTCGTTTATTTTGTTAAAAAGCAATGTTATCCTAAAACAGTATTAATTGGTAACAGATCTATCTTCTGTCATCCGATCCAATTATTCCACTTTCACTATGGAGTTCGCCAACATCCGCGGACTCCATACGAACCTCAATGCCGTCCACCACCATCTCGAGACGGCCCGGCCTGCTTTGCTCTTCTTGACGGAGACGCAGATTCGTTGTCCGGCTGACAATTCCTACTTGCTGTACCCCGGTTATTCGCTTGAAGAAAACTTCAAGCCTAAAGCCGGGGTATGCTTGTATGTTCGGTCGGACGTCTGCTGTCGCCGTTTGCGCTGCATGGAGGACCCTTCCTTCTCCGCTCTGTGGGTGCACGTGGATCTTGGTTCCCTGAGCCGCATCTACGTGTGCCTCTACAGGTCGCACAATGGGGATGATGAGACGACTCGGCTGTTCAGGTACCTTAGCCGGGCGACAGATGACGCGCAGGTGCAGTTCCCGTCAGCCGAAATGGTGGTCTTGGGGGATTTCAACGCACATCACGAGTTGTGGTTGGGCTCCTCTAAGACTGATCATGCTGGCAGGGCTGCCCATGCATTCGCTCTGACTCATGACTTGACACAACTGGTAAACCAGCCCACCAGGATCCCGGATGTGGCGAGTCATGCGCCTTCACTGCTGGACCTTCTGCTGGCGAGTCACCCGGCCGGGTATCGTGTGACAGTTAGTGCGCCTTTGGGCACCTCCGATCACTGCCTGGTCGGGTCGTCAGTACCGTTCGCTTCACCTCCACGTCCCGTGCAGGTTAAGCGAAGGGTCTGGCACTACTCGTCGGCGGATTGGGATGGTATGCGGGAATATTTCGCATCCATCCCTTGGCGGCAGCGCTGCTTTGAGGGCAAAGATCCTTCAGCGAGTGCCAACGCTATTGCTGGCGAGATCAGTCTAGGTATGGAATACTACATTCCTTCCTCTGAGATCGCCAGTAAGGGCCGTGGACGCTCCTGGTTCAATCGTGCATGCGCCGTTGCTGTCGGCGACAAGCAAGCGGCGTATCGCGCTTGGATCAGGGGTCGCGCCAAGAAGGATCCCAATATCAGCTCCCTCAAGGAAGCTTATAACCGAGCCACCAAGGCCTGCAGGAAGGCCTACGTTAGAGCGGATGCCCAGCGCGTTTGTAGCATTGGGCGTGCATTGGCCAATCACCCAACTAGCAGTCGTGCTTACTGGAGTTTGGCCAGGGCCGTCCAGTCTAACTTCTGCCGTCCTACATTGCCACCACTGAAGTACCCGGAAGGATCACTGGCTCATAAGCCGCAAGAGAAAGCCACCTTACTGGCAAATCTTTTTGCGGCTAATTCCCGCCTCGAGGACCGTGGTTCCCAGACGCCGCCCACGCTGCCTGATTGCGGTTTCTCAATGGCTGATATTCGCATCAGGCAGTGTGATGTGCGGCGTGAGCTACGATCCCTCGATGTCCGGAAAGCCAGTGGTCCGGATGGAATACCGGCGGTGGTTTTAAGGGCTTGTGCAGCGGAGCTGTCTCCTGCACTGACACGCCTCTACCGAGCGTCTTACCGCACAGGTGTTGTGCCGGAATCTTGGAGGGAGGCCAATGTGCAACCGATCCCCAAAAAGGGTGATCGGTCAGACCCTACCAATTATCGCCCTATCGCTATCACCTCAGTGATGTGCAAAGTCATGGAGCGGATCATAAACGCTCAATTGGTCCGCTACCTGGAGGATCACTCGTTGATCAGTGACAGACAATACGGTTTCCGTCACAACCGATCAACGGGTGATCTTCTAGCGTTTGTCCTGCATCGCTGGGGTGAAGCGATTGACCGGCGTGGCGAGGCTCTTGCTGTGAGCCTCGACATAGCCAAGGCGTTTGATAGGGTCTGGCACCGTGGTCTTCTCTCCAAGCTTCCGGCATACGGTCTGCCCGGCAACTTGTGTTCGTGGATTTCTGGCTTTCTGCATGGGCGTAGAATGCGTGTTGTCGTTGACGGACACGCTTCGGCGCTCATGTCGGTAAATGCCGGAGTTCCACAGGGCTCGGTACTGTCGCCCACCCTGTTTATTCTGCATATCAATGATATGTTGTCGCTCGGCAACATTCATTGCTATGCAGATGACAGCACGGTTCATGGGCG
Organism: Theretra japonica; assembly: GCA_033459515.1. NCBI lineage: Eukaryota > Metazoa > Arthropoda > Insecta > Lepidoptera > Sphingidae > Theretra > Theretra japonica. The sequence goes on from CM065942.1 coordinate 12,455,390, forward strand.
ATACTGCTATGGGCCCCCAGGTTGCCGTGACGGCACTGTGAGCGGGCGCGAAGATCTTGTCATTGAGCTCAACCGGTCCTTGGATCTCATTTCTACATGGGGTTCCAGGAATATGGTTGAGTTCAATGCCAGGAAAACCCAGGTGTGTGCGTTCACGTGCAAAAAATCCCCGTTCTCTCCCCTCCCCAATCTTCAGGGTATTCCCCTCTCAATGCGGAATGACCTGAGTATCCTTGGTGTGGATATCCGCTGTGATCTTAATCCAAGGAATCACATCGAGGGCGTAATATCTGCCACATCGCGCAGGGTCGGAATCCTGAACAAGGTGCGTCGGTTTTTCACGCCCGGTCAACTATACCGCTTGTATAAAGCGCAGGTTCGGCCGGGTATGGAATACTGTTCGCACCTCTGGGATGGATCCGCCCAGTATTTACTCGATGCCTTGGATGGCTTGCAGCGGCGGGCCATCCGCATTGTAAATGATGCAGACGTTACGAGCAACTTAGAGTCGCTACAGTTGCGGAGGGATGTTGCCTCTCTAAGCGTGTTCTACCGTCTGTATCACGGTGAATGCTCTGAGGAATTGTTTAGTTTGATCCCCTCCTCTCCTTTCCTTAACAGAACCACGCGTGCTGGCTTGCGAAGCCACAGCTTGACGGTTCAAACCATCTCGGCGCGAACAAAAAAGTTCGCAAATTCTTTTTTGTGCCGCACTGTGAAGCTGTGGAATTGTTTGCCGTCACACGTGTTCCCTCCTTCCTATAATCCTGGGTCCTTCCGCCGTAGTGTGAAGAAGCATCTCAGCAGGCCGGCATAATTGTGTCGAATGGCATGGGACCGCCGTCTGATGCCATTCGATACTCTGTCTGGACGGCATTTGCGCTTAACATCAGGTGCAGTGCAGTCATCATGCCGTGCCAGAATAAAAAAAAAAAAAAAAAAAAAAACTTAACTGCTCCACGCTGAGTGAGGAGGATAATTATCCACAACCAAGCTATATATCATCAAGTCATACCAAGATCCTACACCACGTCCAACCCCTCAGCGCAGTTTTACACGTCAGCGCTGCAGCACGTCGCTGATGTAAATTCCCGCCCTAATGGAAACACGCCGCGCGCTTCCGGGTAGAGCACAGGTTGAGTATATTCAGTGCTGCAAGTGCATAAGAACTGCAAAATAATACCACTCTACCTGACTCTATCTTAATTTGCCAGATTCTATCGATGAAAATTAAGTCGCTCTACCTCACAATGCTGATATAATTACCGAACAATTAATGCGTCATCAATAAATCTGAAAATCTCAAATGTCACACGTCCTCTCAGCGTGTGACCACTCAGCGCTTGCAATTTAGCTAACTGCATGATGTATAGTTTACTAAAATTCCTGTAATTTTTGAACTAGTATGCGCAATTGATTGCTATGGAGATCATATATACATACAAATACACAACCTCACGTCTGAATCCAGAGGGAGTAGGTAGATATGTATCACTATTGCTACCCACATTTTGACGAGCTTAGCTTTAACTTATTTTAATCTAATTAAAACGAAAGGTACAATTAGGCAGAGTCTCGCTAGAATTATATTTACTGTGGACATTGCAAGAAATCCTTAATGCTTTTGAGTTACAGTACTTACTTACATATCGTACGTATTCGTATAATATATAAAAGGATTTGGTTAACCCATACGAAAAAGCCTTCTGTAAATATCGCATGACAGACACCGGCTCGTTGGTCTAGAGGTATGATTCTCGCTTCGGGTGCGAGAGGTCCCGGGTTCAAATCCCGGACGAGCCCTCTTTTAATCAAGCAACATAGATTTGTTACTTTATATTTAGAGTTGCGTTCAAAAGCAAGAAAAACAGCATTTATATTACTTCCCTGCCTTTTGTTATTACTTTGCAAATTCAAAAACTTTTGTGCTATGTTTAGTATAATTTTAGCGGTCAAATATTTTGCTTGAAAACTATTTATTACCGAAATCATTCACGTATCATTCATTTTTGGGTAATATAGTCTTTTACATTTATGCTCATCTTCAGATACAGTTAGCCCGAGCTTGCCTATTGATAAACATATAAGCTTATCTTAAGTATTTTCAACTAACCGAGCATGTCTCTATTCTACGGGTATAATGCGTAATCAATAAGTAATAAATATTTTTTATCACTGTCTTACTGTCTCCCCTCCCACTGAGCCCTGCACATGTTAACATAAACACAAGTATAAATACTCGACGCTTGCATCGCACGCTTAAAAAATATTAAATAGAGCGCGCCATTATGAATTTAAACAGCATTCAGATTCAGCCGCTCTGAGAATATTACGAGACCTGAGTTAATGCGGCGAAAACATGTTTGTTATTGCCAATGTCAGGTAATTCGGTTTCCATTCCTTTTTATTTGAATTTCAGGAATTAACTTATATTGTAGATTTCCGATTTTTAATTTTTATAATACATTTTGGGTATTTCAAAGTGGTAGAGCCATGCTGTTGTCAGCCATAATTCCGCATGAATGGGTAGGCTCGTCTGGAGTTGTACCATTGTCTCACAGGAGATCGACGTGAAACGACAATATTGCTGTCAGATTTGCTTCGTGAGTGAGATTGCCGGAAGCCCAATACCCCTTTATCCTTTTTCCTTCCCGATCCCCACTCGATCTGATGGGCAACACATCCATGATCCAAGCGTTGTGGATTGTCGTGGGCTGTCGTGGACTATCAGGTGACCTGGTTGATTGTTTGCCAGACCTATTCAATAAAAAAAGCAACTTTGGTCCTCTAGATTTGCATTCTTATTCATAATCACACGATTCTACCAGTTCGAAAAACTATCAAACTCATGCATCTATTAATTCCTCGTATCTCGACGCGATAATCTGCGGCTCGTCTGAAATGCAGAGTGATGTGATCTCGCGGCTTCGATTGATAACAGCGGGCGAATTTCACGAGTTACTGTCCCATTAGTGTGCTGTGACTAATGGCTTGGCTGAATAGATTTTGGATATTTTTGAGCGGAAATGTTGTTTCGTGCTAATGATGTAACCAGGTATCGTAGTGTCGAGCGGGAGCCCTGTGTGGAGATTTTATATAAAGTTAAATGGGATAAATGGACGGACAACCTATAGAAGGTTGCATAAAGTCGCTGTGTAAATCCTTAGAGGAGGTGTTAATTTAGCAGTGGACGTCTTGTGGGTTAGGATTATGATTATGATCATGGGTGGCTATGAAGATATGTATTTTTTAGAATATTTTATAACACCAAAATAACAAAAGAGCAAGCGTTTTCCCCGATCTTATGAAAGAAATCTTGTCTCAACACAATGCCTGGAGAGTCAAAGGGACGATGCTTGCGTTTGATGATGGAAAAGGTGATACTAAATTAAGAAGTAGCGTGAGGTTTATACGTTTTAGAAATTCTGATTATAGAAAACTGTCAACAGAAATTGCCAGCCCTCTCGAGAAGGTCACGTTCATAAATTAATCAAACCAAAAGCGTAGACCTAACTAACACTAATTTTAAAAAGATTCATTCATCAATTTCACTACACAACATCATAATCCTTTTATACGCACCAACATTCAAAATTTGCGTCACAATAAATCAAAAACGCGCCAATACTTCAACCCTAATATTTTAATCCACGATATAAAACAGCAATTTAAATCAGGTCTTTAGAGGGCGACACTGGCGCTTATAGAAGACCCCTGTCAATCAGTGCGGACCTTCATCAAGCGATAGTAATTAATGAACGTTATTGCTCGATTTGTATGGTGCCTACATTTAGGGGTATGCGTGACTGAACAAGGAATGGGTTGATATCGTCAGTGAAGGTGTAATTATCTTTTAAAGACGACATACATAAGTTGACATAGAGGAGAATTACGGTAAATATAAAAGTTTTTCAATGGTTGGAGTATTCCAACCATGCCGTGCCTTTTTATCGATACAGCAATACTGTGTAATAGGCACGTTGGAATTTTAGATGCATCGCAACAACGGTGATAAAATTACTGGACTCTCTCTATCTTTCTGTCTCTCTCTCTCTCTAGACATAGACATCTTCCCTAAGGATCTCATAGGCTTTACTAGAAAACTACGGTGTTAAAATAGGTGATGATTATAGCAGGACACTAAGTCCTTCATAGCGCCTAAATTATTTACTACATTTTGAAAAAGAACATTCTACCAGCTTTATCCGCACTAAGAGTATATTTTCCAATATAAGAATATTCTTTACTATTTTGATATTTGTATTTATGAGTTAATTTCACACGTCCCAAAAATACATACCACTATGTTTTTCCCATTCATACTCAAACGTAAATTTAAAATTAAACATGAATTATATTTACTCATCGCATTATAATGACTCGTGGCGGTAATACAGAGTGAAACCGCTACAAATGGCGCCGCAAATTCGTGTATTTATGAGGAATCGCCTTGAAACATCCCGCGGCCTGGACCGTAAACATTTAACCCCCATTGTGGCGGACAGTGAGGTTCACCCCAATTCAATTAAAAGTTATGTGCCGCTATAGAAATATCTGCGGATAATGAACGGCTCGCCAAGCCTTTGACAAAGATGAAAATGGAATGCTGATAGTATTGGTGTTGGATTGGTTGAATACCTTCTTAAGTGTTTGTTTTAATGAAAAGGTTTGGTAAAATAACGTTTGAGTGTATGTTGTTACTTATAAAAAATGAATCGACGCTGTAGATTTGAGATCTTTGTTATGGTTTAATAGTTAATTAAAAAACTCGAAAATGCATAATTCATCTTAAGAACGGAGCAATTTATACAATACCTATTTAGACATCACGTAAAGACGTATATGGTATAACGCTCAAATTCCAGAAGGGTTTTTGATGTATTTTTCTCGATGATAAAATTAAACTAATATCCTATGAAATATAAAGTAAATACAATCAATAAATAAAATCAAGAAGTACGCCACAATTAAAAATAAAAGATAGTCTACTGTAGAACAAAAGCTTCTTGCAAACATTTTTAGCAAACTTTTGGAAGCCTCTAAATTGACTGGGTTATAAAATATAACATCTTATTCCATCCACATTTTCTGCCTCTGAAGGTTCCAGTGGAATGGTTATTTCATTATAAAGGTGTTCAGTGTTTAAAGGTCAGGTCAGAACATGGCAGAAACTCTAATTGGAAGGCAAATTGTGTTTGCATGCGTTGTTCACTTGTCCCTCCCGATCCCAATTATGAATTCAGCTCTTTTATACAATTTCGCTGGTTTTTTATGTTGATTTGCTTTTTTAAGTCTAGGATTTGTTGTTTGTTGGCTATGGGAGCGTATAGCGACAATAACTTTGAAATAAAGTAATTACTGCTTTATTTGTAACATTGTTGTCGTGTGACCGTAAAGTATTTTGTTACTTAGCCAAGTGAGTCGCTACACTTTGTGTGGAATTCTATTCTTACATACATACATAACCACACGCCTTTTTCCCAGAAGGGGTAGGCAGAGGTGCTACTAGAACACCCACGTTTCGCCTTGTATATTCCGTCCCACGATGTGATAGGAGGCGAGCCCATCGCCATATCGGGCACAAATTCCTGACTCCGGGCTAATAATGAATAGAAAAATCCAATATCACTTTGCCCGACCCGGGATTCGAACCCGAGACCTCAGCTTTGCAATCATACCGTAGTACCACTACGCCACCGAGGCAGTCTATTCTATTCTTGATCTAGAATTTGTGGTCAGCATGACATAAGGTTCTTCCCCTATCATATCTTGGGACTAAAATGAAACCAGTTAAATGTGAGTGATACTAGTGGCACCTCTACCTACCTATTCGAGAATACAAATGAGAACGTCTTTTTTTATTGCGATGAACGTAAAAAATATATAGAATCAAAATTAAACACGATATTTAACAATTGAACTAAAATACTCCAAAATGGAAAGAAGGTTTATTAAAATCAAGACGAGACAGAGGCGAAATTGATAAAATACATTCAACAGGAACACAAAGACACCGCGACGAAGTAATAACAGCTGCGAAACTAAAAACTTTAATGTTCCACCGAATGTACAAAGGAGCGGGTGTTGCGGACTGGCCGGCGCTCCGGGCCGGCCGGCGCCACCGGACCGACCGGCGTCGGAACGGACGGTTGCCGGTAGAAGCCGCACAATACCGACTTTTCGGACCCAAGTTTTGTTTGACACTGATTCGATAGCAGATGGGACACGTTTTCATTATAAATTAGTTTGTGTTCGAAAATAGAATGCGTGTACAATATAATATTTTTGATAACTTTATTATTAGATAGCTTGGTACAGTTGCGTACATATAAAATGGTATTTTAAGGAAAACGTTTATCAGATCGACAACTAAAACCGGTACTAATACGGATGCTCTTTATATCTGGGCGCGTAAAAAAATTCAATTAAAAATATTTGGTACTGAAAGTTAAGGTCTACGATAGATAGCAGCCAATAAGAATACTTTGTCTCTAAACAAAGGCATCCATTTAATAAAATTTATAGCAATATAAAAGTTATTATGGATGTACTATTATATCGCCTTTATGTTATCCATGTTTGGCCAAATGACTTCACTACCAATGCCAATTAAAATTGAAATCAGATTATTATAACTGAAACACTATAGCTAGTGACACGATATAGAAACACAATGTACACTGCACACCTTACACAATAGTGAACGCTGTCATAACACATCAGGCAAATATGTCGTATCCCTAATTCAGTCTATGTATATCCAGTTTCACACAGCTCATCACGTCCAATAAAGTCACTTAAACTACTAAAAAAACTAATAAATGTCAGATCTACAAGCCTTCCTCTGTGAGCGCATTATTCAAGGAGCGGCAGTCGCAGGGTGCTCCAAATTAAATAAGTTTGTTCATAAATATTTATCAGTTGTAAACAGCGAGCGACCGCGGACCGCCCAGCTTCCATTGTCGGTACAAACTTACTGCAGTTTTTGCTTTGCTTAAACTTCTTGTTTTAAATTGTCTACCAATTTTGCAAGTTGTCGCAGGGTGCAGGGTTTTTGTTAGTGACGGCTATACGGCCAAACCTGTCCTGGGCTACTAGTAGTGGTCGTTCTCATTTGTTTAAGATTAGAATAAAAAAATAGTAATTTAGATACCAATAAACGCGACAGTAGCGCACAACTATAATTATTGATCGTGGTGGTATTCGTTAGCGGAATTAAATGGAATCGAGTAAAAAGTGCGCCTCTTCCACTAATTAGTGGTGTTAATCATTAATTTGCCATCAGGTAAACCGCTTGTACGTTTGTCGCCTTTGTCACAAAAAATATTTATCTAATGCGTCAGTTAAGATTCTAATTTGATATCTTCCCTGCAATACCAATTGACAAAGATGAAAATATGCATTATATTCATTGGATGCATAAAACAGCAGACTGGGCTCTGTGCCTTACCTTGGGAGAGGCCTATGACCAGCACTGGACAGGGGCTGATGATGATGATGAATCATATTCGACATAGACTCCAAAAAGAATGCAACTATTAATTTTTTTGTGCCAGCCGTTGCAATTACTTAATAAACATCGAATGAATGCTGAAGTTAATCACAATTGAATTACTCTTCATATTTAAAGACATGCCGATTTAATTTGGAGTGTTTCGGTCGTATTTACTGAAATAGTCGAGGCATTGTGAAAGTAAATGAACTAATTGCCTTCAGTTTTATGACAGTGGAAGCGTTTAAAGCGCTGTTCATTTTTCCACCGCCGCTGTAAAGCCTATTTGGCGCGCATCTCCTGTCAATTTGTGCAATTTATTAAATAAAAAGTTCTTTTACTTTTGTTCGTTGGTTTTTTGTTATTTTAACAAATTTTGATGCTTTTTATTTGTGCTTTAGGGTCGCTTATTATTGTATTTTCAGTATGATGATTTATTTTTACGGTGATATGGAAAAGTGGCCACAATATATTAATTAATTAATAAATACATCCAACAGTCACATATCTATAGTCCTGCCCCCGCATTTTACTAGTCTTGTGTCGTGGGCATCAGAACCGCTGAGAGAATTTTCGTTACCACAAACACACAGACCCGAAACGAAATACGTTTGTGGAAGACACAAATATTTGTCTTAGTATGGAAACAAACCAGCGTCCTTTACTTTCGCAGACAGCTTTAAAACAACTGCGTTACGCAGTCTGTCTCATCCGATGGCAAGTATCAATAGGGCATCCTAAAATTATAATGTCACTGTTGGATGTATTTATTGTATTATTGGGTAATATATATCGAGGCAGACGCTTCCTGTACAATACATCATGCCGTATTTACATGGATGCGACCGCGTCACGAACAGTGGCTACTAACGCCGGGTGCAAAGTGTACAAAGCGGCGAGATGAGCGCTACAACTTGCTCTGTAATCAATGTAAGCGGCGCAGCGCGGTCGCCAGGCACGTACCGATCACTGCTGTACAACCGTTTACAAACCACTGTTGTCACAAACTTGGTTATAAACTAATATTTATTGAAGTGTACTGCTAATTGTGGTGGGTAATTTAAGGTTATTTTTATTACACATAAACTTACGCCTTTTTCCCACAAGGGGTAGGCAGAGGCGCCACCACGACACCAACATTTTGCCTTGTATATACCGTCCCCTGATGTGATTGAGGACGAATCTATCGCTATACCGGGCACAAATTCCTCCAACTCCAGGCTTTCTTTTCTTTAAATCCATTATCACTGCCCGACCCGGGATTCCAACCCGAGAATTCAGCTTTTCAGTCGTATCGTAGTACAATCACGCCACCCAGGTAGTCATATTTTTATTATAAAAATTGGTTAAAGTATGTAATTTATAATTAAACATTAATATGGCAAAATAAGAAAGGACTCCTATATGCGGTTAAAAGGTCATGTGGACCTTTTAACCGCATTCTTCCAACATTTGAAAATGGAGCGAGAAAAGAGAAGTGTAGTCAATCTCACTAACCATACAAAATGCTACTACAAGGCGGTTATTTTATATTCTTTTTTTGTGACAACAATACTGCCGCGGTCGACGCAGACCATTGGTAGCTTTTTATTACTTAGTTCCGGCAAACGAACGATCCCTCTGATCGTATTTGATGGACACTCCTCATGAATATCTGCGACACTTAGATTTTAGATGCATTGCCATCTTCTCCATATGGGATGAAGCAGGGAAGGAAAGGCACGGGAGATGGAAAAGAAATTGGGCGTCCAAAAATCCTGTGCACTGAACGAAATACGTCGACAAAGCCATTGCGTCATGACGGTTTTTTGTAAAACTATACCACTCCAGTCAAGTTGGCCCTATCCTTTAATATAAGGCAACTTAAGTATTGCTCGACTGCTTATTATTCCAAACAAGATACGGAAATCATATGTACAAACGCTCCACATTAGTTTCTATATAACAAAAGCTTCAATACATTCAATCCTAACTCAACCGTTCAGCGCGGCAGATAAAACAAATGTAATGACGTCACAGTACACGCAATAAACCCACCCGGCCAGTTTATTGTAGTGTAGTACATACACTACAGACTACAATACGGTTATTACTATCGTTGTTTAGATGCTAGCCTGTCTCGTCGCTGGTGATAAATTCGCAGCTAATAGGCCGTACACACGCCTGAACGTTTACGGTATAGATGGGTATGTTATTGCGCGACACTCCTGAGGAAGAGGGGAGGGGAGGTGATATATAACAGCATATGATTATTATAAATGACGTATAATTTCATACGCTTACCTTTTTACCATGTCAAAGTAACGATAATCCACATGAAAAGTGCAGTGTAGACCAATTATGTAATAGGTAGACAAAATTATGGAGGTTCGCTCGCAATGTTAATTAACAGCCTTATTCATAGACAGTTTTAAAACTTACTTTAGCTATGAAATATTTTGTCCCTTTCTATTTAATTTTAAATTCAGTTTGAGCTAAGAAGACAAAACGTTACTAAAATAGGTTTTAAAACTATCTTTGAATAAGGCTGTTAGAATTTTCTATGATAATTACTGTCAGTGTAAATATGAATATCGTATCAGTGAGACGATATCACGTATCACGTCCTAGTTGTTAGAACCTGCTAATATGTATAATACGATCCACTTTCTCCCCCGTACTTTCTTCTTCGGCAGGAGTGTCGTGGACGAACTTGCCAGTCTGTACCACAGTTCTTACGTGTAAATAAATCCTTGTACTAGATTCGTCTGTCTTGGAAATGTGCCTATTTTTTGACGTGACGTGATATTACGCACGGTCTGTTGTGACGATTTATTACGTCATAACGTACAATGTATGTGTAATGGAGGCGCATTAATAATATTGTGTTTAGCTTGTGCTAAAGTAAATAAGTAAGGGTCTTAAATGAGCTGAAATTTTAAAAGTAATTGTTGTTTTTCTTTGCTTCAGGATGGAGCACGGCGAAAGGCGATTTTTTAAGGTAGGAATGTTATATAACTTTAATTCTTCCATTCTAATTAATCTCTATAAACGTGTTTTTTTGAAGGTTGAACGAGATAGTTCAGACTCATATATTAAATTAACAGACATTTAAATCAATCCCAAATCTAGAAATTATCTAGGATGCATTTTTACCAAACACATTTTAGATGATTTATAAATCGAATCGTTCACACACACATTTAACGTTCAACCATCAGCAACATAAAAAATCCAACATAGAATTTGGGTCATCGATTACACCAAAACCTCCGAATCATTAATTCACCCCAGAAATATAAAACTAAATTAAATAAATAGGAGCACTCCATTACCGTAGACAAGAGCCCGGCCCACTGAGCTATCGGGCCACCTAAACAATTTTGTGCCGACAAAAAAATCCGCTACAACCGCAGCTGAGATTAAACCAGTAATTTTCCGTAGAGTCACACACGCTTTGCCGAGTCATGCAAAAATTTTAATTTCCTCCCAGCACTCTTATTACGACGCTCCGATACATACAGTCTTATTAATGCCGATGTCACTTTCAATAGACCCTTTTGGGATCTTTAAGAATGCTACGTCATGGTATGGGGGTTTTGTAATTTTGATGTGTAGAGTAGGCTGTATATTTTTGTGATGGTGTCGATAGCAACAGTATGCTGCTTGAATTATTAAAAGTAGAAAAAGTATAATTTTAAATATTTTTGGATATGATAAAAGTACTAAAATTTATGGGTATTAAAACCGTGTAGGCATTTATGTCTTGGAACGTTGAATATATTCCTGTTAAAACTTTTCGGATGAAATATGGCCTTGATTAAAAATACTACCGATCATCCAATGTAAGAAAACATAACTTACAAGTTGAAATATTTAAAGCCATTGCAGTGAATCTACGGGTTGAACCTAGTATGTAATACGGCTAAAAACATAATCCTTCTTCCGGATTGCAGTAGTCGGATATATAGAGCGCCAAGACTTGACTAATGCCGTCTAGACCATATTTTTCTTCACAGCACTTCAGCTCTATCCAGCATATTGGGGAGAACACAAAGCTACGATTTCTTTTTCCTCGGATTACTATGGATAAATGCTGAATTCCAAATAATTTAAAATTGCACTTTCGAAAACCATATTAGATGTTAATTAAATAATATCAAGTTGGTTACGCACAACCCTTCTTTGAAAACAATTTCAGAAAGACTGACACAATTTAACGCGAAAAGTTGTGTGATGTGAAAGGCAAAATAATAATAATAAAATATCAAGTTACAAAAAACATAAAATATCACATTCACACTGCAATAGGTGGCCATCACATTACATAGGTGGCCATGCATAAAGCTGCGTTGTGACATAGCTACACCACAGCTGTGGCTTTGAGTGTTCATTCAAAGTAATGTACGGACGCCAAAACGGCCTATTTTGTTAAATGGATTTGTTTAGAGAGCTAGGACGGAATAAAAAATACCACATATTATTTGAATATCGAAACCTTGACAGCACCTGTTAAACGGTCGCGCCACAATCAAGCTATTATTAAGAGTAAACATTGACAATAAATAAATAAATAATTTGAGACAAACTAAATTATATACAACTGGAATTTCTCATTTATAAAAAAAACAGTTATGTTTTTTCAAATGCCAAGGCACAATAGTCACTTGCTATCGTAATTTATTGGCATTCCAAAAGATACAGTGTAGTCAATTAGGCTAGTATAAATAATAATTATAATTTACTAATAATATTACTTCACAATTTCAATATCCAGAATGCGCTTAATAGAACGTCAGACGGAGAAAGTTCATACCTTGTAAAGGAGCCCGAACATGAGATAACATCTTGGTTGAAAGAGAGCGCGCATAAATTCATAAAATTACTTAAACTTTTCAAATTAATACAAAGTGATAATTAAATGAAAACGTCCATAAAGGAGCGCATAAAATTGGAGAGCAGTGGCGGGTTATGATTATTATGTGAGCGCGGTGGGCCTGAATGGCCCATTTATTGCCCCTCTGATATAATCTGGAAGGGTTAAGGGCCATTACATGTACCAGAGTGGCTGTAAAAATATTACTGCCATTAATTTAATTTACTGTTTACCAGCCAGATTGCGCTACCGGATTTTGTTGCCTTTGACGAATTGTCCAGACAAAAAACTACAATGCATCTAGGAGGTCAACACAGAAACAAATGTTTGTGTGGGTCACAAATAGTTATATATTTGTTTCGAGACTGGCTGTAGTGAGACTAAAAAGTTTCTTATAGTTTCTAATATTTACGACACAGGAATTTTCGTGTTTTAAGCATCCAAAGACAATTTGAGAAAACTAACTCTCAGTTAAGCTGCTTACTTTGTTGTCGGTTTACGCCTTCTGTATTAGATATTATAGGTACTCCACGACTGGGATGACTTAGATCTTAATGTTCATAAACGCACAAATCTTCAAAACTTTTAGTTCAATTAAATCAAATTTGAAAGCTAATTTTGAATTAGCTTCGTCCAAGCCACTATCTCGATATTCATTCATTCCGTTGTACAGTTTAATTCAAATTGTAATCAAACTTCTCTATGATTGTCTAGCCACAGTACAATGGGAATAGACTGTTCAACTCTACAAACTAATGTTTTAGTATTATTCAATTAATAGGGGAGCCCCAACAGAAGAGATACCTATCTTCTCAGAAGCCTGACATTATGCTATTTTATCTTGAATTTTAAAATGGCCTATAAATGAAACCCTTTATTCTGTATTTCAATTCTACACGAAACTAATATAAAAATGCCATGCCATAATTATTCACCACAAAATATTGTCGATGGAAAATCGGAAATCTTTGAAATCATAAATCAAATCGTTTTCCGACATTGGAGCTCGCTGGAATATTAATTACAAAGCATAACAGCTCAATTAAGTGGACGTGGTTAGAAAACAAATTCGGTTCGTCTAATCGAGGGAAGTTAAAACCAAGAAAATAAACAACCTGAGTATCGCAGTAAGAAATTCTCCATTTTATTTACTCGCCAAATAGGAAGCCTTTTAAATTTTCTTCAAAGTTAATATTCATTATTCATGGCTTTATACATACACGCGGGTCCAATTAACATGCCATTTAATTTATGGGACACAGAATCACGAGTGCGCGATATTTTCTGTGTAAATGCAGAAATCTTTGATTAATAGCGTTGCTTTGGCTTGGCTGCCAAGTGCGTGGGTTTTTTATGTTTTAACATCGGTAAAGCATGATGAATATTCCACTAAGTTGGGATTAGGAAAATATTTACTACCGCGCATACATTTCATTTGATTTCCGTATTTTTTTCTTTTCATGTGTAGGAAAAAAGTTTATAGGCAAATAGCTTTTTATAGTTATATCGTTATTTTGGTGAAAGCTAGCATGAGAATTGGATTTATTCATGAGCTGTGCTTTTTAGGTTACGTTAATTATTTAAATAGAAAATAAGTAATTTACCATGATGATCTGATGAACTGAACAGTTTTCCAAAATGTTTGACGTGAGGCAGAGACAACAGAAAAGAAAACGAGACTGGTCAACGATTACTTACCGTCCTTGACCGATAATCAAATGGGGGTTACTCAATAATCCGAAACGAAACTCGAATGTTCGGACATTCGACGTCTGAAGTAAGATACACGTATTCCACGTCTAAAAATCAACACTATTCTCTATGATACTTATCATTTACTCCGAACTAAGTATATAGTTACGATGTACGATAGAGGATTCGAACATTTTGTGGAGTTACTAGGCACATTCGTGCAGTTTTACGTGCGACGTACGAACATTTGAGTTTCGTATCGGATCATAGAGTAACCCCCCTGGTTCCATTCCGAAGTCAAGACTAACATATCAATATCAAACAAAATTCTATATTCAAATAGTCCTTCACAAGACCTTTAGAATCATTAACCAACACTAGCAGCACTTTGCGATGAGTACTTACAGAATTAATTTGTTTTTTGCAGCCATTAAGTTAACGTTTTACAGTGTCTGCGGTCTGGCGTGCAACATAGTTTCACACTCGTATAAACTTTATCGTCTGTCATTAGACTTTATTGTTTTTAACTATAGACGGTGCTACCACAAACGGTTGTGAGTAATTTGGTGATTTGGCTAGAGAACAGTCATTTAAAGATATTTTATCTATTTCACAGTAGAAGAGGCATGTAAAAGGTGGTTATCTTATGAATTTTTGGGCGCCTTGATAATGAAGCCCGGGGGCTTTATTATTTTTTGTCGATATTGCAGTGCCAAACACATTTATCAGTCGTAACTTTTTCAGCATAATATTATAGCATGCATTTTTTACAAGCAGTGTTAACAATTAACTGGGTAGCTTTAATGGCCACTATCCGTCTTTTAACACTACCTTAATATTATGGTTATAATAATTGCACATTCATACAAATACACATTGCCAACAAAACATACATTAGCACAATTACCGTAGACTGTTTTTCTCGTACAAAAACTTGCCCAATATGTACCAAAATATAATACAATCTATCCTCATCCTAAACATCCACATCCATAAACGAAACACCCAAAAAACCTTCAGATAATCGAATATTAAAGCAATAATAACCCGTCCACATCCCTAGCCCGATAGGCTCGATTGAGTTAACCACTTTATTTTCGCGCGGAACAGACGCGACCGCTCGGCCCGTGGAAACGATATGTATTTTCAACGCCTTATATTCCAAGTGAGAATACTTATACTAGTATTAATAATACGATACTAAATGATATGTATTCTCATAGCCTTGTCTTGTAAATAAGATTATATGGAGTTGCATAAACAAGCCAAACATAGCTTTGAGTATTCCTAAGAAGTATAGATGCTGGACTATTTCATAAAAAAATCTTTAGAGGTGACTTGAGTTCTCGTTATTATCTGAGTAGAAGCTGCTTATAGGGACATTCTATATTCACTCTGTATTCACTCTTAACATTTAAAAATATCTCATTTAAATTTTATATGAGGCATTATACAATTTTTGTATTCAAAAATTATATTTTATCTTTTAATACTTAAAATCACTTTCAATTGAAGTGGAATTAATGAAAAGAACTGTGCATCCAATGTGACCGATTGTGACATCACTGCTATTCAAGATCTGGCGTCAAATGCCGTAGTATGCGATGCTGTCGCCACTTGCGATGTCTACACATAATAATTAAATAACAAACATTTTAAGATGCTGAAGTCAGCTTGATAACATATCAACTAATATTACCCTTGAGAGTGAGCTTGAGTTCGTTGTATTAATACTCGTGGTGTAATCATATGAAATGCGGAACGGAGCGGATGCTACAGCGTGCTATTTCATTTAACGATATAGAGGGGGTTCACATTATGACGGCGCGGCTGATTGTCCAAGATATAGGTCAATTGCAGATTGCTTCGCTTACTTACTGTTTGCAGATAAGTTCGGGCTGTAATATTATATTTTTCATATATTCGTAAGTCTAACTGGTAGACCGTATTTATGAAAATGAAAAGGATATAAGTTTTTTTTACAAAATATATTATCACATACTAAACTTGCCGTGACTCAGAGGCTTCTCTTTATTATGCCACATTGGCCTAATACGAGTAAGTGAACTTCAATTGCCATTGATATTCGTATAAAACTCTAGTGTCTATTAACATTCACAGATTCGAAGAGTTAGAAATGCAACTAATTAATTTTTTTTAAAGTAAAAATAAATTGAATTTCATTACATTCCCCACGTCTGCTTATCTTGACAGCAACGTCACCACACGATACATCTAATGAAATATTCTCATACTGTAATTCGTACATCTCAAGAGCGGGCCCGCTCCATCGGCTCCAGTATTCACATCTCACGTATGTCAGGGTGTAATCACACAGTGCGGTCACGTGCCGCAGCCAATTCTATCAACACGCGCACGTGAGGTCCTTACACATCCCCCTCCGACCCCTACCCTCCCCTGCCGACCCCTCCGCTTGAGACCCCTATTGTCTTGTGCATGGACACGCTCGAGACAATTTGTAACTGAATCACCGGCCGACCGTATGAATGACGTTTTGGATTGCGGGTGATATGCTACGCCGTCTTAGGGCTTTCTCACACTTGTCGATATAAGAAATTTATTTATTTTATTTAAATACTTTATTGTACACCAACAATAAAATAACAAAACAAATAGAAATAAATTAACACTAAAGACATGGTTACAACGGCGGCCTTATCGCTACCTGCGATCTCTTCCAGGCAACCTTTGGATGGATTAGATTAATTGAATATAGAATTAATTGGGTAGTGCAAAGAATGGGAAAAAAATAATAATAATAGAGGTACGTATTAGGTATTTATTTTAAATTTTTCTCATTATAGGAAAATTTTCTTGACACAGCTGATTGAGAGCCAGCTGTGCAATTAGAGATTGCAGGTTTGTCCTCGCTGCGAGACAAATATTTTTATATAACACAAAATATAGCCTCACAACCTTTCGCATTTATGATACACAAATAACCTATATAAAAAGTATCCTATGTATAGACTCAGTACATCTATCTGTTTTTTTTTAACTGTCACGGTATAGTGATTGCATTGCACCTGGTGGAAAGCGCAAATGCAATGTGTGCCAAAATTCAACCTATTTCATGTCAAGGTATCTTCAATGACAAAAATAATTCAAACACCTCCACAAACTTTCGCATTTATATTAATAGTAGAAAGTAGAATAAGCGACGCGTACCTTTCTACTACGAGTCATGTGCGAAACCCCTTATTCGTGTAGGGATTGAAAATGATTGCTCGAAAAGGTTAAAGCGGCGAGGTGGGATGTCAGATTTGAAGCGTGGGCGCGCGTTGTATGTGTAAAGAGACAGTTTATGTTCTCACGTGTGTACATACTACTTAAGTTTCCATTGAGAGGTTGTACTGATTTTATTTAATAACGAATGTATTGAGTTACTTTTTTGGATGAAATAGGTAATCATATTTTGTACTCACAGCCAAATTGAAGACAATCTTTTGAAATATAGAGAATACAGAATGGCTTATTTATGTCTCGCTCAGTTCTAAAAAAATGGAAGTTACACAATTCTCAATGTTATTAGATTTGCTAAAATGACATAATTGAGTAAAAAGCATCTTATAATAAGCGAGTAGAATGGACATATCTTAACATTCGTACCGATGTATTTTAAAGAATTATTTTTTAGTTCCAGTACGAAAAATAATCTACTAATAACATTTTAATCAAATTCAATTCCTTAACGAAGTAATATGTGGTTGGAATACATACGGTAGATTTTAATTAAACGGTCAATTGCTCCGGATTTAGAGCAGGTACAGCTCAAACATAATCTACGAGAGTTAGTTTCGAGTTTCGATGAATGTTCTAATATAATTCCGGTTAAATTTTGTTGGGAAGCGGACTCGTTCTAAAATAAAATATCAATTTCGCCAATCCCCAGCGGAGTCGCCACTCCCAGAATCCATCTGCGTTAACGCAGATTGATGGCTTTAAGCCATAATGCCTTTTCAAATAAATGTAGTTTTAAAGGTGATTTCCTAAACTAATATCGATACGTGCTTATATTCACCTTGTGTAATTTCGTAGAATTTGCTACAAACTCAAATAAAAACTTATGACTTCCAAGTTTATCATTTCCATGATCCCCAATTAAACAAACTCATAACTATCCATTATAAGAGACCCAATTAACAAAATGTTTTCGGCACAACCCTATTAAATTAACACCTATCGCACACAATTTTTACGTATCAACAAAATTGATATATACGGGGCCGAAGTAGGGTTGTCCCAGGGGCGTCATACCTCATGCGCCGACGGAACAGTTAATTCGATGTTTCGGGGTTCGGTGCTTGACAAAAACTCCTCGCGCGGGATCGTTTTAATGGCAGAACGTGGCTCGTGGGAGCGACGGCTTGGCTCAGATTTACGGTCGAGTCTTTCCTGTCAGAAGGATTTACGTATTTTACGGATCCCGTTGGAAGGATCAGGTATACCTTTATTGTAAAGTATAATTTGATATATCATATTAATTATATTTTTATAATTTTTTTATATCGTTTGTTATACAATCAGATTGTGTATAGTATTTTCTGTTATATTTCATACGATAGTAATCGAAGAGGTATGGCTTTGTTTAATGTCTTTAAATAGTTATACCGCCCTTCTCTGCCAAAATAATTGTTTTAATAATTTGAATTTTCTTTAGCAAAAAATGTTTAATTAAACAAGCGTAACTTTCCTTTAATCATACTCGTATAGCAAATCAGTACCAAGACGTATATTAGCTATGATTAGTGTTCTCTGTCCCATTCCATATTTCTCACACACGACAGTAGCCTGGCAACAATACCACAAATGAGAAGCGATTTGTATTGAAATCGTCATTAATGGCTTTCAGTTATTACGCGCGGTGTATCATCTGAACCGTGCCGCATCAGGAAATAGCTTTGTCAAACGACAGATTGATGGCAATATGTATCGGAGCTTGGCGCGGAGAGTAATCGCCAATCGAAATTATGGCAATTCTGGCCCTATTTATGAACGTTTGTAGCGTTGTTGCGGGAATCCATTCATTATGACTGGATTGTTGGAGGAGTGAAGTGAAGGACTTTTGGTAAGGTGGTGAGTTTTTAAAACCATGATGGTGATATCAAATAGTGACATAGCTTACACCTTAATATAAATATTAAAAATAAAGATACAGATCGTGTTAAAAATATATGTTTTAACCGTCGATTCTCTACACCATTGTCTTTATAACACATACGTCAGATTGCTGTTTATAAACAATCAGTTTAATATGGGAGAGGATATTAAAGTATTTCCTAGCGTCCTTTATTAAGCGCCATTTACACGTGGAGAGCGTCTCGCGGCGAGAATCGTATGCAATTATCGCATGACATCACCGCCATAGATTATCGTGTTCTGAGAAATGTTTACACGATGTAACTTTTTTATATCCTTACGATAGTCGTATCTTTGAGGTGAGAAACTCGCCCCGTGTAATTGGGGCTTTAGATGGAGAGACGATATTACAATAATAAATTAGTAAAAAAATGCTACCGGTCATCGACTGGTCGTTGTAGATATATTTAGTGATGACCTGTGCTCAGAAGCATCCGCTGTGTCCATGTCCTGTGGTAGTTGATGCTTCTGGTGATTTAATACGACTAACAAGACTTGCAGTTTATATTTGACTCGAGCTTATTCCAAAATCGTAATATCGATTCTCTCATTAATAAGCGCCGTCTCACACTTGACCTCTTTTCTATTATTGCGATGAAAATCTAATTTCATTTCCGATCTCGATAAGCTTGTAATTTATTTCTGCCCTTTGTTTTACAATAAACGTGTTATTTTCGTAAACTTAGCCCCGAAATAATCAACTTGTATTGGAACAATTTGATTTGGTCGTAATCAGATATTTATGATTTGTGATTTTCGCTTTAATGGTTTTTTGCTTCATTGCATCGCAGATTTTTAAAAAAAATGTTTCTATTTTGGTTACATCGATTACTAAATAAATAAATACAACCAAAAGTCACACGCATAGTTCTGACCCCACGTTAAGATCAATTAAGTCTTGTGTCGTGGGTATCAGGAGCTACGAGAGACATTTCGGTCTCACAGACACCCAGACCCGAACAAATACCTGTGGATCACACAAATATTTGTTTCGGCGCGGGGATCGAACCCGCGCCCTTTAGTTTCACAGCTAGCATTTAACTAACTGCGCCACGGAGGTTGTCGAAATTGAAGATGAATTATCAGAAAATAAGTAATTTTGTAAATTCGCTACGTTTTTTATTTTTGTCGTTGATAACGTATCCTACTAAATTAATTTCATTTCTTTTCATGTAATTCAGCTTTATAATCCAACAAGTAGGGAAAATATCCTACAAATATATTCACAATTACATTAATAACTACTGTAGGATTTTAGTTAGCTACAATATTGTATCAATAGTAGTCCTTTCAGAAAACGGAACACAGCAAAGTTGAAATGCTGGTTTCAAATTTATTTATCACCAAACCTTTCAATACGCAGACAGAAAACAATTTAACACATCGAAAAGTTAACACAAACTGACCATTCCAAAACTAAAATCTCTTGAAATCTTGACCCGCCATTCATCTTGAAGTACAAACAGCGTCTGTAAAATTGACAGTGATGACAAAGCGCCGTCAAAATGTCTTGAAAACAGCGTCTAATATGTTCAGGTCGGGAAATGTCACGGTAGGTGTGCCCGGTGGGGTAACGACGTCTCTAACTAATGCTAGCTGAGGATATAATACGTGTATGGGGAAGAGATAGTGGGGAGGGTAATGTTGTGTCAGACAGGTATTTTTGTATGAACTGTATATGTTTTATGTCTTGGGTAGTGAGTGTATTGCATTGCATGTGGTGCTAAGTGTTCGAGCAGCAAGATGAACTGTAGATTTGTGATAGACGATTAGCAATTAAGATTTAATTAAATTTTTCCGCTTTGTTTAATTCAATTTTTGAGTCTATTACAGAAGGGCCTCTGAAGGATATTTAGAATAGGTATGGGCTGCGAAGCTGTTTGACAAACAGGTGAGCAGAAATAGAAGATTTAGAAAGTAATTACAAAGAAAGAAAAGAAGAAGAAATTATTGATTAAAAACTCTAATTCAGTTTCATCGTTTTTTAACAAGTATGTTCAGTTGTAATTGTTAAGTGGGAAAGCCACACATCATGTGTCAACATGACCGGAGAGGTACCATTGTTTCACAAAAACTAAGATAAAACGATGAGTTCACTATCTCGTTTTGTTCAGTGTAATTGCCGTAGGCTCAATATCCCTTTCTTCCTACCATCTTTTTTCCTTCGTATTCTTCTGCCATTTTAAGAGACTAATAACGCATCTTCAGTTCAAATGTCATGTTCATAGACAGCGGTAATAATTTAGTAAGTAAGTTGCCATACTATGCCTCTCTACACGGCGTGGTACTCTCTAGGGCAGTAGTATTGGACGTCAGCCAGCGAGTTTCCATATCTCGGTGGCCCGCTGCCAAATTCTCATATATCACGGCTATCGAACACCGACGACGGCCCCCGCCTCCCCTCCATCCCTGTAAACATCAATGGATTCTTATCTTGTTATTAACATTTTACAACTAATTATAATGTCTGAGTACTGTAGAAACTACTTCATTCATAAGATATTCGCTATGTTTGTGCGCTGACGTAATATGAACGCAACAAAATGTTTTACAAAAAATGCGAGATTTCCGAGATTTAAGCCGAGTGTAGCAGTAGGTTCGTCTTCTGTCAAATATTGGAAAGGGTTAATAAGTTTTTCTTAAAGGATACAAACGCAAGCTTAAGTATGAAGTTAAAAAATACCAGTATTGATATCGCGTTGTCTTATATAAAATATCATAATATTATCCATATTCTATTCGTTTCGTAACAATATTACTAAGGCAAGCTATAACTAGTTAAGACGAGGCCTGCGTTCATTTTATGAGGGTTCTCGGGATATTTTTTATGAGAAGAAAATGAAAGAATCGTTTTAGTTGACAAGTCACGAAAAAAGTCGCCATTAACAATATTTTCTAACCTAAATGGTTCTGTCTTTATTTAATGCTCCCGATGTTATTTAAAATTAACATTGATGAAGGGACACATCTGTTTTAACTGTTAAAAATAGGTTTGAATTTTTTATTAACTGACAAAAATATGTAGGCGGAATAATGTAAGTATAATGCGCGGTAAATATTTCTGTAATTAAGTTCTTCTACTTTTGGGTATACCCAATTTTAACGCTCCAAAGGATTTGTACGGCGACTTGTAAATGGAACTGGCTATGTTGGCCGTTGTTAATAATATTTAGGTGATTTATTACAATAAAGAAATCTTTTTTAATTTGACAACGAAGAATTTTTCCTTTGGATCTTTAACATATTGACTCGATAATATATCGCAAATTTTCGCCCATAGTTAATGATGATTCGCCGTACATACGTAGATGTGGCTCGCGTGGCCTTAACGAGGGTGTGTTCCGGCGGACGCCGAGCCGGAACACTAGCACCCTCTCGCGCCGACCAGCGTGACTTCTTTGTAATGTACTATAGGGGAATAGTGCGGATTTGGCTGGACTGTTTTAAGGAGAGCTTCATTTGAAGATTTTGTACAATAGCGTTGTAAAAGATGTTTTTTGGAAAGATTTAAACGTATTAGCCAATAGCGACACAGTCTTGATTTTTGCGTAGAATGGCCAGATGAGCATGCCATTCGCGTGATGGTAAGCGATAAAACAGCTTATGGACAGTAGCATAACCAAACACCATGAATTACAAAACAAAGTTTGGTATTCCACTGCGCTCGCCATCCTGAGACATAATTTGTTAAGTCTCATTATGTCCAGTAGTTACGCTGGCTACAATGTCATTCAAACCGCAACGCAACCGTACATTTACACTGCTGTTTGGCGGAATAAATAGAAATTGCGGTGGTACCTACCCAAGCAGCCTCCCACATATTAGGGACCTATAACCAGTAAAAATCTTACTGCAATTGTTAAAATTACAGTATAAATAAATTGCGGTGGTGCCACTGTCTCGGAAACACGACGTGAAGCCAAACACTTTGTCAATCTATGAGTGAGAATACGTAAAAAATGGTGGAAGACCAGTATACTACAAAATAACCTAAAGCAGGCCGACATAATTATTTAGACTGGCGAACGCAAGTCGAATAGAGATATTCAATTAGGATTGCACTTCACTTAGCGTTAGCTACACTGTAATTATTTTGTTGAGTACAAGACATGATCTATTTTACTGTAGTATAAAATAGAAGCAATACGGCAAACTACAGCCAGCAACTTCAATTAAACTACGAGTAGTATAACATCAAAGCGCTTCGATGATTGGCTACAGGAAACTTATACAACTAGTTTCAAATTATTACAGAAATATATTTGTGTAACAATAAATATAGGATACATCAAAAGGAAGTTTTTCAAATATAAAGGTGACTTTGGACACGTTTTATATTTCATGCGGATATAATTTGTTCTATAACTTTTCGTGTTGCTTTTATTTCTGTATCTAATTTCGGACGATTTAATACAGTTCTTGTTTTTATGCTATTTGTATCCCAACATCAATTGTCCTGTAAGTATATTATTGGTTTTGACAGCCTTCGTGGCGCAGTTGGTTAGACGCCTCAGAGCCGAGATGTGCGAGTTCGATCCCCGCACCGAGACAAATATTTGTGAGGCCTACAAGTATTTGTGTCGGGTCTATGTGTTTGTGAGACCGAAAAGTCTCTTTCAGCTCCTGATACCAACGACATAAGGCTTAATTGATCTTAATGTGGGGTCAGGAATACGTATGTGATTGTTGTGTGAATTTATGTATTGGTTCACAAGTTTTATATTAGTCTGCTTTTCCATTCATGAAGGCGAGTTGGTATGTGTTATAAATCTTGACTCGATAGCTATATTTAATTGAAAACAAAGGATCCAATGCCATATATTCATGTACATACATTCTACTTGTCACTATCTGCGATAAGTCATTGTATGCTGGTTTTCGAGCAGCCCGTATAATTTATCAAACACCGGCAGATAATCGGCACTTGATACTCGATCTAGTTGAAAATGCCTTTTTACAGTTGCATTGTACAAGTCGGTATCTATCATTTATTACCGAGTGGCGTGATTTGGAATTACAAATCAAGTTCAAAATATCTTACGCACTATTTGATATATGTTTTCATAATATAAGCAACAAGCATTTATACTCATTATCTAACAGTATTCACATATCCAATGTTAAAAAATAAGAAAAGAGAAAAACTATTCTTAATATTTTGATTACAACGCTTTTGGCGACAGAAGATCAAACGACCTATAGTCACTTTGACGTGCTGTTTAAATTCATCCTTCAGCTAAATGAAGTCCACTGCTGAACATAGGCCTTTTCCAATGATTTCCACAGTGACCTGTTGGAGGCAGCCTGTATCTAGCGACGTCCCGCGACCTTTACCAGGTCGTCTGACCACCTAGTGGGTGCACGTCCCACGCTGCGCTTTACGCTACGTGGTCTCCATTCGAGAACTTTTTGGCCGGTATAAATAGCGTATTACAGTTATGTAATAAACTTAATATTTACGCGAATATTAGACTAAGTTAAGTTCCGACCTGGTTAAGGTCGCAGGAAGTCGCTGAATGCAGGTCGCTTTCAACTGATCTATGTTCTGATTCTGTTTAGCAGTGGACTTCTTGTGACTGAAGAGAAGAAGAAACAGAATATTAGACGTTAAAATAACTTTAATCTTTAACGAATTTATTCATAGAAATAATTAAAACTTAATTTAGTTATCGAATGATTTGTCCCTTTCGAACGACTTTTGAATTCAGTTTGAGCGAAGAAGACAAAACATTAAATAAGAAAAATAGATTTTAAAACTGTCTATGAATAAGGTCTTAAGGCTTTATTAAAATTTGATTTTCTTTTACTTCTCGACGTTTCATAGACGTAACAGCTAATGGATACTGGCCAGATAAATTCCGTCAAGTCCATTATAAAATCAATAAAAAATGTTATTTGAATATTGATAAAACTTATTAATGTTATACTAAATAACATTATTCAATTTACTCGTACTTAGCGAAGTAAACATAATCATTCTCTATCAAAATTAATGAGATTACCTCTCCTGCTTCACTCGTGAATTGCTGTTACAAGTTATCGCGTTCAGATACCAGTTACCACTTTATATTGAATTATTAAAGTGAGTATACTACAAAGATTATATATAGTTTGTATTGCGTAGTTTTGATCATGAGATGAATTAGTTAAAAATGTATTATTAAACTTTGTTATTAGAATAAATAAATGATGACAACGCGCAGCTAAAACTTTAATAATTACAAAAATAGTTCTAATTCCGTACCTGTAAATAATATTCACGCCAATATTCCATATATAAAAAAATATATTACGGATCTCCACATTGCTTGATACTCCAATGTTATCCTTTTTTTCATGCGAAAATTACTACAATAATATAATAGTTTTATCAATCACCTCTTTGCAAACATACATTCTCCTCATCTTAATAATTCCTTTATTATGAAACGTTTTTGAAATTTATACAAAATCGTTTAATAGCGATTTTGAGTTTGTATGGAAGCTCATAACTTCCGAAGTTTGCGGAAATTGGTGGTTAAGCTTCTGCAGTGTTTACGATAGGAAATCCTACTCAGTACAGTAGTTGTAAGTAAATAAGGAAAATTCAAAGGCTCTATGAATTTATGTTATAAGCTGGATCAAACGGGATAGAACGGAATATCGTGATAAAGTAAATCGTTTGCTGTAGCATTTTGTATTAAGAGAGACTACCGAGGATTTGATATTTTCAAAGAACCCAATGCAACGGCGATCCTTCTAGAATTATGAACGTTGATAGTTGATAGTAAGTATTTACTATTGAGCTCCTCGCTTGTATTTTCTTATTGTAGAGAAGGTGACTAGCCAGTGGTTTATATTATACAAGCTGGTCATTTTAATATGAGAGTTATTGGGCTTTACATACCTTTGAATATCTAGTGACTAACTACCAAGCATGTTGGTTTCTTCACCAAGTTTTTCTTTGTCGCAAGAAATAGTAATATGCAATTCTGGTTTCCGTATAAAAAAAACATTGAGAGTGGTTTTTCTCGCTTGGAAAATGAACGCAGAGCGTCGCAATCTATAACTCAAGCATGATGATGAAAGACGATTGAGCAATATAAAAATCTGCATATAAAAATAAAAAATATATACGCACAAACTAACACAAATCTAAATAGAATACGGAGCATTAAAGCATTCGTCCGTGTTCGGGCGTTTCCGGAAACGTTCGGCAGCCCGCGATAAAACATTGCGGTGCGCCGGGTTTAAATAATGCTCGGATCGGGGCGGAGATAATGCGACTTATCGCTACATGTGCTAACTTGTTTCGCTCTCATTATACAGGATATATGGCGCGGAAGGATTTCAATTGAATCGCTTTTTAAAAATAAATGGGATTTTTAGACATCACATCTGTGCAAGAAAATTTGCAGTAAAATATGTAGCTTACAATCCATCCATCCATCCATCAGCCAAATTAAGTCCACTGCTGAACATAGGCCTCTCCCAATGATTTCCACAGTGACCTGTTGGAGGCAGCCTGCATCCAGCGACGTCCCGCGACCTTTACCAGGTCGTCTGACCACCTAGTGGGTGGACGTCCCACGCTGCGCTTTCCGCTTCGTGGCCTCCATTCAGTTTACAATGCTTTAGTAAAAATTGAGTCGTAGAGTTTTTGAACTCAAATTGTCTGTATTTTTAAGGCATCTGTTCTATTAGCGATTTGTTTCTTCGATTTCTTTACTGACCCTTCGCACTGTGTTCAATGCACAAATTTCAACTAAGTACAGTTATAACCAGACGAATTAATTGTACTAATCTGGTAAATTATATATTATGAATATACATACATACGTTCTTAGCTATCAAGGTAGTAGCCTGTAGGAACGAGTAGGCATTAATATAAACCTAATTAAGTTATTACAGTTTACACAATTGTGGTTTCACGTCTGTAATTGATGAAGATTGGTCTAGGTTTGTATCATGTTTATCCTAATTTTATTACGTACACCCACGCACTATACTGTTTCCATTCGTTTATTTTATTTTTGACAGTTCACGCCTATAAAGTACGACATTACAGTAGAACAATATTTTGAAATAAAAGTAGATACTTTCTTGACGGGTAACGCCCACTTAGAGTTGTGCCATTCGTAACGAATGACCACAGATAACAAAAACGATTTTGAATAGAATCAATCAATCGGAATCATTTGAAATAAAATTACATTAAAATGCTAATGAAAACAGTTAAACGTAATATAGTACCCAATATTAGGATCGAATGTATTTGCTGCAAATTAATTAATATGAATAAAGGTGTACGTATTGAAGTGACTTTTAATAAGAGTTTAATTTAAAATAATTACAATGATTACAACGAAAATAAATGTTTAGTACCTACTTGTAATAAACAGTTAAACCATGTTGGAATTCATAGTACTTTAAGGATTAAATAATTAAAACAACTAAAAGGTAATTTGTTAATATTTTTATTTATAAACAATCGTCTGTTTCGTCGGAATCGGCGTCGTCGTCACTCGTATCCCCAGTAACACTAATTATTAATGAGTGCATGGGTAAGTTGTCAAATGCGACATCGCGATCCCAATCAGACATTATTTCTTTCTTCGTCTTATCTACGACACTCGCCCAGTTATGAGGCGTCACATTTTCACACGCATTTTTAAGCAACTCCAGCATTTTGTTTACGGTGAAAGGAGGAGTTGTATTTATTCTCGCAGCATATCCTTTCACTTGCGCCCATATTAGCTCTATGGCATTATACTGGCAATGATATGGAGGAATTCTAAGGACGGTGTGCCCATGTTCTGCAGCCATTTCATCTATGACGTATCGTTTAGGCTGCTTCCTCATTTTTAATATTTTAAGTAACTCTACTTTTAATAGGGACTCGTCCACCTCCTCGCCATTGTTACGGAGCCAGTTTATTATTTCATTTTTTTTACTGGCTTGCGTTGGCATTTTGTTAATTTGCCGAGAGTGATAGGACGCATTATCTTTAAATATTGTTGATGGCTGTTCGAGTGACAATAACATTTCCCGAAACCATTTTTCATATACTTCGGAATTCATTTCTTCGTGGTAATCCCCTGTTTTCTTTGATTTAAAAGCTAACATAGCATCTTGCACAAATCCTTTTGCGGTTCCTGCATGACAAATTATAATTCTTTCACCTTTTCCCATTGGCACTGCGGTCGAGGAGCTAGCAGTGTTGTCAGTCCAAGTTTTTGATACCGTGTGATTCGCATTGAGCCAAGTTTCATCGGTGAAAACAACATTCGACCAGTCTTCTATTTTTTAGCTTGTCTTAAAAATTCGCATCGATACAAAGCAACATCATTGCGTTCCATCAATATTTTTCTTTTGTCACATTTTTTGTATTGGAATCCAATCCTATTCAATACCTTCGCCAAAGAAGACTTTTGACCACGGAACAAGTCACTAGTTTTCAGAGATTGTACTAGGTTATGTAAAGTAGGAATCTCTTTTCTTTGGTAATAATCGTATATATGACGACGAATAGCATCACCATCAAAACTGTCAATTGCTGTCACTTTAAAGGGCTGACGTTTTTTCTTAGGTGTAGATGGCTTGTTTTGTTCCATGCCACTACTGCCGTAGCCTTCTTTAATTATTTTTGAAACTGTTGGAGCAGTAATACCTAATGCTGCTGAAACACGGTCTCTGATTTGAGTCACTGGTATAAGAGGTCCACCATTACGGCTTTCCCTTTCAAAGTACTCATGAAGTCGCAACACAAACTCCCTTGTTTGTCCTTTAAGCACCTTTCCTTTAGGCATTTTGAAAGCGATGAAGGCAGGTACGATGTTCTCAATTCAACCAAATGTAGGAATTCACGGGTAAAACAATACGGAGGAATATAAATACTCAACTCGACGTATGAAAAATGTGAATTAAAATTCAGCGAACGGAAACACTAGCACGGGCGCGGGCGTCTCGTTGTGAGTGACCACAAAATGGCGGCGCGCGTCACCTGTCTGCCCAGTGTTGCCGTTTCACAATTTGTTTTTAACAACATTACTATTGCCGACGGAAGTGATAAGAATATTAACTTAACATGAGTAAATGGTTTATTTTAATATAATTATTAAATCAAGTAACTTAAATATCCCTGAAGTTTTATAAAACAATGCATGGAGCAAAAAATAAAATATGTATTAAATCGATTAAAACTTGTTCAAAAATAAAATCGTTTGTTATAAAAAATTGATTCGATAACGCATCAGGCCATCACTATTTGATTCAGTACTCGATGTGTCAAAAATAAAATAAACGAATGGAAACAGTATAGTGTCTTCCACAGTAAATTGGGCTTCTTTTTGTCCGAAACTTACACAGGTTCCGCACCATCTACCATATCAGATTTTTCAAACTAAAAAAATAAGCCTAATTTTTTAGTCATTATGAATTTCTTGCCCGTACTTGGACCAAATCGACTGATCTTCTTCAATGAGTATTCATGGATCTGTATTGACAATTTTCAAATTCCGTTGTTTTCGTCGTGTCACACGACTTCCATAACACTCTCGTCATGCATTCACCAGTTTACCCCCCAAGTCAAGCGTGCCTAAAGAAGTTTTACTTCAAAAAACATACATAAACGTCACGCCTACATTCCATAGGTGAAGCCAGAGACTATGGATTACCACATTGCTCGATCCTGACATACCTCTTTTGCGTCGTCCACTTTCATCCATCTCATCATTCATTCTCGTCGGTTCAGAGTACTTCTCCAAACCGGAAAATGCACATAAAACGAAGTACCCGACTTGGGTATCCAAAATAGGACCTCACAGTTCGTTGCTCCTACATATTCACACTAAACCTACGAGGCGACACAACCCCTGATAAATATTTATCTAACAACAAAAAATAAACATAGTCTTGTAAATAGGGTAACAAATTATTGCCATTTATCAGCCCGGGTATTCGTAAAAGGGTAATACATATCTGATCGACATCAGGTGTCCACTCTCAATTTTCTTACACCATAAACAAACTGAGAGATATTGCTCATGATCAATCAGGGAAGGCATATTTTCATGTAATACTCGAGATTTATTTTACGAGGCAGGCTCGGAAGATCCGCTTGATATACGAAGGGCTTTGTACGTTCTCCGCGAATAAATGAAATGCTTAGATTTCAGTTACATGCGTAAAATTGGAGGTAAGTGATTGAATGTAAATCGTAAGGATTTTTATAGATATTTCGTTTTTATAAGGGGAGAGGTCAGTTGTCTATATTTGATTAATTGATACAATTTTGTATTTATTTAATGCTTCATATACTAAAACAGTATATGGGTGGACTTAATGCCAGAGGAATTCTTTACTGTCTATCTTTCAGAAATGCAGAATGGATGCGAAGCAGGTTTTAGTGTTATTGTTGCGTTTTGTTCGATTAATGACTTTGGTGAAAGCATTGCTAGTGGGCAATATAATGGCACAGAGGGACTTCTACCATTATAAGTGTGTTCTTCGTACCAGAGAAGCTGTTCATAAAACGATGATATAATATGATGTAAATATTTATGGGCGGCGCGGCGGTGAACTAACACTGAAAGAGACTCTTGCACACATTATTTTGCATTTCTTGTGTAAATTATCAGTATCCAATAGCGTATATAATTTTAAACGACATTATTGAAATGGATAAACTAAGTCGTAGTATATAGTCACACAGTGCATGATGTTGAAATATTAATTTTAAAATTGAAAATGTAAAATGTAATATTTTTCTATACAAATATACGAGTCATCCCACACTCGTTAAAATTAAATCCCCAAGCTTTTATAAAACACAAAACTTCCCCGCGAAAAACATTTTAATGGTTAACTAATTAGTGAATTCCAAAGCTCACACCTGGACGTTCGCAGGAAAATCAAATTTATATAAAAATTAACAAAAGATAAAAACGTTGCAATAGAGGGTTTAATTAATTTTCCCGACCGACCAACAATTTGTGCGTCCGAGTCGGGCGGCTTTAATTAAGCTTTTATGTTTAATTGGTTATGTTGCTTCTGCGTGGCGCAGATTTATTGCTAAGATGGCGGGGGTCAACGCCCTTTTGTGTGAGACAAAGTGAGACCTGGAAATTAATATTATTTAATTATTTGTCATATACGAAAAGGGCTACACGATATTCAGTAATATTATGTATAAACGAGATTGTTGTCTTTGGATATTTGTTTTATTACGTAAGTAAAGTAAACGAGTAAATAGCTTATCTGACGGTAAACGAATGCGCCGATGAACTCCGTAACTCGGAACTCACAATATTTATTTATTATAAAAAGGACTTATTCTATATTAATTAACACATTTTTGATTTTAAACGAACACCTGGTTATTATCCGATAAAATAGTAAAAATATGGTCGTTTCATATCCACCCGGCCCTGACATTAACATTAACATCATACAAAGAAGTTCTTGAACGGTTACCTTTGGTCTACATTCTGATTTACAAGAGTTGTCCGAGAGCAGCCCTGTGTCGGGGTTCATAGAACGTGAGATGTGACGTCACGTGGCACACGCCCCGGGCGGCTCGCGAACACCTCTCACGCCTCTTAGTGACTGAGGACAGATGTGTAACAGTAGGTCAAGTTGGTCTGGAAATATTTTACCTTATTAGATTCCAGTTATTTTTATCATTTTTTATGAAAAATGATGCATAGATACCGACAAACGAGTAAACAGGTATCTTGATGGTAAGTGATCATGCCGCTCATGAACATCCACAGCGCTTGGATCATAATCATTAGAATTAATATTTGTGTGACTCACGACTCAACACTTTTATCTTACTGTGGAACCAGTACTGTTTTCTCTCCTTAACGCACTGAGAAGCACTCAAGTTAAAATTTAAAGTAAATAATTTCAAAAAACAAACTTTTATAATTTCAATATTAAGGTCCACGACCACTTAATTTTTACTGACCTTTAATATAATATACATATGATCTTCGGATCTTTAAAAGCAACGTCTCAGCAATTACAACACAACATCATATCAAACACATGTGTTGACTTACTGTCACATATTTCTCTATGTAGCAACAATGCGCGGAGGATTTGCCGTTTGTGTGGAATACCGGCGGATCCGGCCGCGACGCCACGCTTCTGTCTCTGAAAGGAATTTGTCTGCAAAACAAATAACTCGCATTTCGCCACTTTGCGTTCTGCCTCAGATTTCTATGGAAGCTCTTTACGCTTTACGGAACATATTACGTCTTGACGTGTGTATTACTTTTGTTATTGGTTTTGAGATAGTTTTATGACGGGAATGGATTGTGTTAACGGTGTTATAAAAGTGGTACGAGCTATTATAGGTAACGGTATTTTGTGCCCGATATGGCGATAGGCTCACCCTCTATCACATCGTGGGACGGAAAACACAAGGCGAAACGTGAGTGGTTGCACCTCTGCCTACCCCTTCTGGGGTAAAGGCGTGAATTTTATGTATGCATGTATTATGTATGGTAGGCTCGAAGTAGTAGTAGTTTCCGTAAAAACTGTCAAGAAGCGAAGGTTTTGCGGTGGTATATCATTCGGTGAGTGAGATTGCCGGCGTCCATTGGGCCAGGGGATATTTATCTCTTTCCTCCCTGAATTAAAAAAGTTGGTAATAATTAATACATCTACAATCGGAAAGTTATATTTAGATGATTATGGTTGGCAGTAATTACTTACTCTTAAATGAGGCGCTTGTCTGTTCATCGGACTAATGTAATAAAAATCCGCACGGCTCCTCAAGATTTTTATTTTGGCGAAGTATCAGGACTGTGTATGTAGCTGTTGGATCTATTTTCTTACCCCGTTCGAAGCCAATATGTAGACTAAAGCACCACATACGTTTAAATAAATAAATCTTGTAAACAGATAAATATATCGGACATAAACAAGTGTTCTTCCTGAACACAATCATTGTAAGTAGCGATGTATCTGTAGGAGATGCAGCGGAGACTGTTTGCACGAATCTGCAACAACAATAGCATCGAGACCTAGGGACGGGTCGCGAGTTGCTTTGTGGAAAGCTATATGTAATTAAATGTAACCCAGTTTTGGGTCGAGATTCTCGGAATACCCTGATTTATGTTAAAAGAGCAGTGCAATTTGAATTTAAGTTACTATGAAGTTGAGCTGGTGCAAGATTTGTATTTCTTAAGTAAGAAATATTTTTTTATAAACATCAATAAAACCATGGTCTTTTTTGTCATAACAATTGATTACAAAATATATGTCTTCTAAGGATTATTTCAGAAAATTAGTAGAATCCGCCTGCTTTCTGTAACATTTATAAGGCTGATATAGTTATTTCATGCTAAATACACACAACGTAAACAAGTGACCTAGTAATTTATATAGGCTGCTCTATGAATATTTCTTTGAAAACAATTGGATAAGCTTCTTCCAGTAGTGGACTCCCTGAACATAATAATATACACATCAAAGTCTATACCTCTACAGTTTTATCCCATTAATATCCCACCAACCAATAAACCGCATCAAAACATTCAAACTAATAACCGGGTTTCTTGACCATCCCTAGCTTTAAGTTACCCAGCAATAAGCGGGCCAGTCAGATCGGTAACCACTCGTGCAATATCGTCGGCGATCTCTCTCAACTGTACGTTATATTCCAACAATCAAAGTTTGTGTTGTGGAGCGATCCTCCTTGAGATGTCAGGGTGATAAAGTTGTTGTGGCTGGTTTCATTACGTTTCCGTATCTTGAAAACTACACAATAGTTGGATATATTTCGGCTAAAATTCTCCCTTTTCTAAGGTATTCTGCCATTGCGGCCAGGTAAATGAATTGTTCTTAAATAAATTCTTTAAGTGAGATAGGCATTTTGGCCTCCTACGCCAAGTCTGCCTCATACAACATCTCTATTGACTTCCTTCTATCGTATTTTCAGTCCATTGCATTTAATTTCTTAAACACGCTGACGATCTATTTTGTGTAATGAGTGTACGTAGGTGATTAGTGACTTCATACTATTAAGTCGCCATATGCGCATTTGCAACTATTACTTTGTATCTTGCCAAATACTACCAACTGAACAAATCTCACACGGCCGCGCCATCTCAGTGCACAATGTCATTTGTGTTTTTCTACCCTGTATAGAACATTAATAAAATCATACAATTGTCGATGATATTATAATGCTCGAAAGAACTCAATGAGTTTATAATTGCAATAATTAATGTAATAAGCTGTATATGTTTTTAACAAATATTTAAATAAAAATAAATGAATTAATTCATCCATCCATCCATCAGCCAAAGGAAGTCCACTGCTGAACATAGGCCTCTCCCAATGATTTCCACAGTGACCTGTTGGAGGCAGCCTGCATCCAGCGACGTCCCGCGACCTTTACCAGGTCGTCTGACCACCTAGTGGGTGGACGTCCCACGCTGCGCTTTCCGCTTCGTGGCCTCCATTCGAGAACTTTTTGGCCCCATCGGCCATCAGTTCTCCGTGCTATGTGCCCCGCCCATTGCCACTTCAACTTGCTAATCCGCTGGGCTATGTCGGTTACTTTAGTTCTCCTACGGATCTCCTCATTTCTGATTCGATCTCGTAGGGAAACCCCGAGCATAGCCCTCTCCATAGCTCGTTGAGTGACTTTGAGCCTCCTAATAAGGCCCATAGTAAGAGGCCACGTCTCGGTGCCGTATGTCATCACTGGTAACACACAACTATCGAAGACTTTCGATTTGAGGCACTGAGGTATTTTGGACGAGAAGACGTCGCGTAGTTTCCCGAACGCTGCCCAACCGAGTTGGATTCGACGATTGACCTCTCTCTCGAAGTTGGACCTGCCTAACCGGACCACTTGTCCTAAATAGACATATTCGTCTACAACTTCGAGAGTCGAGCCCCCAACTCCGATGGGGGTGGGCACAACATGGACATTCGACATGATCTTCGTTTTGTCCATGTTCATTTTAAGACCCACCTGTTGGGAGACTCGATTGTTTTTTTTAATGAATTAATTAAAAAAAACTAATATACAACCAATAATCAAATACATATTCATATACAATTCAATTCCTAAATACTGAAGAACTTAAACATTCAAAATCAAAAGAAAACAACGAGCAAAAAGTTTATATATTTGATATTTTCCTTTCAAAAGGTCTTCAAAGCGGCTTTGTTGAACGCAATAATCTGTAAAAATATAAGTTTTTTACTTTGGAAATGTTCCTGCGAAGTTCTGCTCTCGGTCGAACACTTAGCGAAGACAAAGTATTATTGTTTATTAAAAATAGTTTCTTAATTAAAACGTGAGAGTTTTAGCAAACAGGTAGAGCTGCTCTAGAAGGTTTCCATTAAATATAAATTGCTTTAAGATGTTCCCAAGTTATAATGAGGAGGTTACGAGAGCTAATTAATCTTACGAGCCAGAGTCGTGTTCGGGGAGTTAATTTTAATGTTGCTAGAATTGGGTTTTAGTGGGGATAGTGACCGCTAGTGCGGCTTACGAGTTACTTCAATGGATACTGTATTAAGAAATGTTATAGTGTGTGAAATAATTACATACATTTTAGTCGGTGACCTGGCTGTGCTAGACGCCTGGCATTGCATAAGTCCATGAGTGGTGGTGAACGCTTAACATCAGGTGTTCTGTAAGCTCATCTGCCTGCTAAAGGAAAAAACACCATACATTTACACATACCGGTATTCCTAGGTTTCTTTAAGAGCACCTTTAATTCGGCAGACTCATTTACGCTCTATGATGTGATGGAAAAGGTGTCTATTTCGAAAAAATTATACGATATTTGCCTAACCAAAAATGTCCCAAAACTTGTAATGCCCCATTATGGAACTGAACGGTTCATGGTCTTCATACACCACCATTTGTGCGTCTACTAGACGAATGAGGCTGCAAATTATATTAAGCAATCAGTACTGGTTACACAACGCGGGAATACAACGGCAATACTAGTACTAATTAAACAGGGATATTGTATTGTATAGACAACGGAATAATTAAGGATATGAAGCTAATTGAAGCAACCAATTAAGCAACCTGTGGCGTCAGCAGTATATAGGCTAAAAATAGTCTGTCGTCATGTGGTACTGCATTTCAACAACATTGCACTCATCATGATATGCAATACAGACTTGTGGAATTTGTACAAATAATATGGCAATATATTTGAGAACAGACAGACTATAACCTAATCAAACAGTACTATAAAAGTACTTACGCCCAAAGATTGAGATAAAACGTTAGATAGAGCACTCATATAAAACAGACCTTAGCCGATAAATTCCCACCTACAAAAGACAGTCTCATAAAACACGGGCGACGCGTACATTCCCACAATACGTCATACAGCAGGCGACAAGCGCAGTGAATAGCTCTAATTCCGTAGATCATTCATCCCAACGCTCGGGGTTTGGTTCCCGCGCTATAGATTTATGGTCGACCATAACTCTGTCGGGACGGACGCGGCACCTACGTGGAAAATTGGAAATTAAGGGTTTAGGGGTGAGTGTGCAATGTACATGTAGGGTAATAGGGTTAAACGTGGTTTAAATTTGACGAAGGTAGAGAAAATTGGAGGGCGACGGCTTAGCTACGAACGGACCCTACTGCTAAACTGGAAATCGCGGGCTCAATATCGAGACACACGCTTTATTTTTCGACATTATGTGTACTCGCTATACACATATTACTAGTAATTAGCCCCAATTTAATGGTGAAAGCCTACTTAAGAAAACTTGCATACCAGAGAAATCTCCACGAGTAATTCAAAGGTATTTGAAGTACACTAAATGGCAATAGACCAGTTAGAAAGACTACAGAAACACTCACTATAATTTATAGTAGAGATCTGTATCCAACAGTGCTTTATAAACGAAGTTATTTAGATTAGAATAAGGAATGACTGCCTCGGTGGCGTACTTGTACTACGGTACGACTGCAAAGCGGAGGTCTCGAGAATCCCGGGTCGGGCAGTGATATCGGATTTTTCTATTCATTATCAACCCGAAGTCAGGAATTGTGCTCGATATGGCGATATGCTCATCCCCTACCACATCGTGCGACGAAACACCTAAGGCGAAACGTGGGCTTCCTTGTTGCACCTCTGCCTACGCCTTCTGCGATAAAGGCGTGTTATTTATGTATGTATATAAAATAAGGAACATTGAGTTAAATAAAATATGTAGAGCAAGAAAATGTCAAGATTTTATCAGCTCTACTTTTGTGTTAAGCTGCAACTTAATTTATTATAGGGATTAAGCGAAGAATGAACGTTGGTGCTTAAAATGAATTCTCAGTAAAATATGTCTTCTTTATTCAGCTTATAATAAATATAACGTTTTATTAAACGAGATTACGCAAAATCGACTGATAAATCTGTAGGGTTTATAAAATATTTTGATAGTACATTCATTTTTACTAGATTGCAATAATTTTGAATAAAACCCATGAGATATTCATGAGTTTACAATAATCTGCGTGTATGCACTAAATAATCTTTAAGAATCGTACAAAAAGTATGCAGCAATAAAATAGCTAATATTTTACCAAAACATAAAAAAATACTTTTATGACTATTTTAGATCAATTTAGTCTAACTGAACGTAAAAATATTTTTCATAAACCACATATTTTCTAAGAGTATGTGTATTCTTCAAACCCAATCATGACGCTCCAGAGTCGAGCACAGTCATGGCACACATAGAACTAATTTCTTCAAGACCCACGGCCAAATTCAAATTGAAACCACTTTGACTACTGCACAAGTTCATTTCCATCCAATTTAGCCCCAGCCCTCACCATTGTGATAACTTGAACATACGTGAAATTACGAGCCATAACTCCGCAATTTTGGACCCATGCGCTCAGGTCACCTGGCGTGCAAAATTGGAAATTAAGGACCCATCCCACTGTGATACATGTTCCAGACTTTGCCACGTAATTTATTGGCATCGAAATATTGCGTAGACAGTTAATGGCTTCTCGCGGCTTTGTCTACTAAAACTGAGTAATTACGTTCGGTAATATAATTTGCGACGCCGAGCTTCAAGTGAAGATGGTTCAGGCAAATGGTAATTACATTTCTATACGTTGAAATCTCGATATTCGATTATAGAATATACTATATACATATATGATATGTGGTCCATTGCTACATAACTACATTATATTGTTCGCGGTTACGATAAAAGTAAATTAGACTTTAGTCCGTCGTGATGGCTAGTGTGGGTTTAAATTCTTGTAGAATATTCACAGGTATAAGTCTCAGGGGACCTTTTTCTTCACGTACGTGTGGAAACCTGTTAAGTTCCCTTTCAGGTACGATAGGCCGATTTTGTCAAGCGTCCCTGGCTTCCCTCAGCAGCACGTTTGTTGACGTTGTGACTGGGCTGGAAATGGGCACTGGAGATCTACTATCACAATTATATCTTTCTACGTTTAAATGCGTCATAATGAAAAAAAATACTAAACACGTACATTCGTAGTAGCCCAGCCCGTTCTAAGCTATTGTTTCTCAGAAATACGATAGAGTAAATATTAGAGACACTATTTGTTCGTGTGTGTGCGATCGAGCGGAAGGGCTTGGCGCAATGTGGTGCATTCGTTACCCCGCGCCCCCGCGGGACGCAGACGCTTGCATTGTTCTACATTTATTTGTTTTGGTTTCTTTACATAATACTCTTTGAATGTTTGTTACTCTTTCAAAATAATCGGTACGGATGTAGACTCAGCGAAAGGATGATACTAATGTTTCAGCAACAATAAATATGCATCCAAATTAATTTATATTTTATTATTTTCAATTAACATTACCACACAAACAGCACCATCACCTAACAATAAAACTTCAAACAAAATTAACAGTGAACAATAAATATCCAAAGATAACATCGCGTGTGCAATATCTAATTGCACAATTTATCCGCGACATGCTCACATAAATTCACATGCGAAACTCCAAACAGATAATTCATTAATACTGTGTTAAAAAGTTTTTACGAGGCGAGGGAGGGGGTGAGCGGGTGTAAAGGGAAAGGGGTTAACCCTGTTGTATGATAAATAAGTTTAACCACTTTCCACGCAGATCACTCCGAAACAGTAACATGATAATAAATGTCACTTTCTTTTACCACCGTGTATGCGGTGCGGCTTTTCTATATAAAAAATCCGTATATGAATTCAATTTTCTTTGTATATATTCCCTTTTTTTTACTTTAATAATGCAATGTAAATATATTTTACCATTTTTCGCAAAAGTTTCCTAGAAAGCGTTACGTTTTTAAAAATGGTAGAGTTTTACAGAGCAGTAATGGACAGGCTTGAGTTGGTAAAAAACTACCATATGAATGCTTGTCTTTAAAGTTTTCCTTTAAGTAAATTATTAACACTTATATGTGTAGTTAATTTTCCTTATCAACTTTATAGAATCACCGATACACAGTAAGAGAGCAGAGCAGATACACAATAAACAATAACCCAATGAAATTAAAATCAAACTTCTAAACTCATACAAAAAACTAACACATTACAATGAAATCATAACAAAATTAATTAGCGAGCAATATTCCGGCGAATCCCAAAGCATTCAGAATGAGCATGGTTCTATTCAAACGCCGTCAAACTCTCTTACAATGCACACGAGAAGTTGCTAATTTACAATTTTCAAAATTGCATTCGTCCGGCCTCCTCCCCTCCCGTTTCACTCCACACCCCTGTCTCGCCTGCATCGTAGCTAACAGTTTCAAATTCAACTTGAGTTTTAACTAGTTTTAACTGGCACTATCTGGTATCATATAATGCGCTCTCACCTCGGTGGAGAATGCGAGTATTAAATTAATGTGGAGTTTTATTTTTAAGAGAGTTGTGAAAATGTGGTAATTTAAGTGAAGCTTGAAAAATCGCAGTGAGCATAGTAATATTTCTGGCCGGTACTGGATTTGCCAGAGAGTCCCTGTTCAGTGCTTGAAGAAAAAAAAGTATAAGACAACGTAGATCATCAACATTTCAAGTCCTACACTCTAGGATTATCCTGAGAAAATTCGGTAGCATGCTAATTTCCATCCACACGTTAAACAAGCAAATGGACCATCCAAGTAATAGAGAAGATTAACTTTTTCCTGGTCGGCACAATTCTGGGAGCCAGAGGACCAAAACTTTTGTTTTAGTACAAAGTCTTTTGAAGCATATACAAACATTCTACCACCAGCTAAATCTAATTATCACTAATTGCAAGTGAAATAAATTCTCCATAAGTTGAATCCCTGCCCTCAAAATCCCTTCAGCGTGGCGTCATTAAGTCGGCCGTTACTCCTTGGCGACTACTAGCCATTAGGGCGCTGCACAGCACTGTAAGCCGCTGAATTATTCCGCGCCTACAAAAAACCGTCCGCTCCAAGTCTGGATTTCTGGTAATGGATTCGCGTATATCATGCTGAATTTGTACTGGAGCCCGTATTAATCTCGTTTAAAATATTTTTATCGATATTAAGCTAGGTTGAGCCGCTTGTTTTTATATTTTTGTATAAAAAAATAAAGTGAGAGATAATAAGTGAGCAATGAATTATTTGCAGCAACGCATTGATGACTTCCGTGACCGTAAGGTCGATTTTAGGGCACGTCATCTTTGAAAATGTTGATAATGAATATAACCTAAAAAGAAAGTATATTCTCAGATGTTAGAAAATTTAGTGTGTTTTTATATTCATTTAAAACACAGGCTTTTAACTAAATTATATTTACGATCACTATATTATTTCGTATAAAGCACATTGTAAAATCCATCACAGTCATGTACTTTTAATCATCATAAGTGCGTAAACAATATTTTGTTTTATAAACGCCAAATATAAATATAATTTTTTGATTAAACTCAGTTGGGAAATTATGATTAAATTTGTATTGGAAACGAGAGCTCATATCATGCATTACATTTGCATCGAAATCTGTTTAACATATTTATACAAAGAGACAATGTATTTGATTGTATCATTGGCGTGATTGTATTGTTGTGCATTGATTGTGGGAGACACAACAATATTCATCTCTCTTTTAAACTTTATCAATTATTATTAAGTATGTCATGTACTAATGCCGCTCTCAACAAATTGATATGGAGAACCTTGAGGAAGGCCTATTAATGTCTAGCAGTAGACTTCCCACGGCTGAAGAGAAAGATTTACTTACTATACTCTTTGCCGTTTGATAAATACAGCACAGTTAGATTGTCTCAACTGGGATGCAAATAAAAAAAAAACTGCGTGTCTTTAAAAAAAACTAAAGTAAAGTGGGTAACAGATTTACTGTTGCGTTTTGTTTGGTGGGTAAGATAAATTCCTATACTAAGGCTGGTTGGTACTTGGTGGACATTCTTATCTGCTGGAATAGCTACCACCAAGCCCACCATACACACCGACAAATAAGTGACCCACGGAAGTCACACTTAATGACAATGCGGGGGTTTTTATGACAACATATATTGCACACCCCATAGGGCATTATAGTCTAAATTTTCGTGCTAATATCAAAAGAGAACCTGCACTGAATTTCTGTCATATATTAAACTACCAAGCATCAAGCCGATTGAATTAGAATGTGTGTCACAGAGGCACACAAGTCAGAGACATGTTCAAACAACGCAGTGAGCACCGCTCCCGACGAGAATTTCAATACGATCACACATGACCCCCGAACCCCCGGACCCCCCATTCCCCTGACCCCCCGCCCCCCGGTCCACTTTGTTATATCGCCACGTACATTGCGCGTTTTATGGGTTTTTGTAGTTTACTGCCGCGGGAAATTGAAGGGAATCTCGTAAACTGGAGATACTAATAATGTTAAACATTCCTTTTTTCCCCTCTGTGATTAAAACGGCTGACTTATGTGCGAGGTTCGACGCGAATGTTGGGCATACTGCATTTATGTTTTTTTTTATATTGCATTGAACGACAAGACGAGCATGCCATTCGCCAGATAGTAAGCGATACAATCGCTCATTGACAGTAGCAAAACCAAACAACACCATGAATCACAAAGCAATGCCTGGCATTCCACTGCTCTCGCCATCCTGAAACATAACATGTTAAGTCTCCTTATGTCTAGTGGTTACTCTGGCTACAATGTCCTTTAAAGCGGAACATAACAGTGCATTTACACTGATGTTTGTCTGATGGAGAAATAGACATTGCGGAGATACA
Organism: Theretra japonica; assembly: GCA_033459515.1. Classification (NCBI taxonomy): domain Eukaryota; kingdom Metazoa; phylum Arthropoda; class Insecta; order Lepidoptera; family Sphingidae; genus Theretra; species Theretra japonica. The sequence continues at coordinate 12,497,791 of CM065942.1, forward strand.
TATGTAGCTATCCAGGGCACCTCTCACATGTTTATAGTATAAATGGTATACCTTGTTGAAGCATGATTGTTTTATACGGTATAATATAAAGTCCGTAATAGAAGATCGAACATGGTGCGGCCGTGCCACTGTACAGTGCGGTGCGCTGTTGCAACAGACAAGAGGACAATCAGAAATTAATTATAACATGGTTTGGATCGGAGCAGACGCACAGAATATAATATTAATAATGTGCGACGGACTGCCCTCCACACGATCAAATATGGTCCGGAGCGCACCAAGATCGCGATTCGTTCCGTTCCATGTTCGGTCGTCTGTTACGGGCTGTAGAGCCACATTGTTACGACCTTGCATTGTAGTATCAACCCACCATAGTGACCGTAATCGAATACTATCAAGTTGGCAAGATAGTGTCGAACGACGTTACTATCAAATGTATTATATTCAAATTGTCGTGCCAGTATAAGAAAAAATAAAACCGATTATTTAAACACTACTGAAAGAAATTTACTGTCATACTAGTTATGCGATTTTATACCTAAACAACACCGAGCATCATAGAATCTAGCTCTAAAATCCCGTACGACATCACCAGTGTCCTGGCAGTCGATATTGCATAGTGATATCTGACGACGCTTGACAGCAAAGTAAGAGACACTCAACTCTCGCGACACCTCGAACGATCCGGTTCATCGCCGTTTGACAACACGATAGCACTGACCTGCGTTTCACTTGTATTTTTCAACTCAAATTAGATGTTTTCGACTTTCTGTTATAGCTCTAGTTTCAGGTTGTGTATACAGGTTGTGAATTTTGAAGTCTTGGGTCGCTAGCTACACATCACAGCTTAGAACAGGAATAATATTGGCAAATTATTTTTTTCAAATTATTGTTGGTAAATATTCGGACAAGTATGATTTTAAAGACTTTCAAAAACCGAGCGTTAGGTGACCCGCATGCTCGTTTGCTCCCTATAAAATATAAAAAAAAGTTGTGATTGGCACTACAGACACCTCGGCCTATAGCCCGAGGTGTCTTCAGAAAACCCCACAGACGTGTATACCCTTCTATGGGGTTTTCTGAAGGACTAATCTTAATATCATAATATTGATCATAAAACATTCATTTGACAGATTGATCATGAATGCCAATGAATTTCAAACACCTACAATATTGAACAATTTACTTAAATAATATAGTTAATTCAACATCCCCATCACTTTTAACCTTGTACAATAAATATTGATTGAGAAATTACGAAATAATCAGTCTTTATCTTCAAAACTGCAGCCACTTATTGTATCAGCCCATATACGACCCACTGCAGGGCACGGGCCTCCTCTACAATCGAGAGTACGATTGAGAGTGGTTAGGCCATATAGTCCACCACGCTGGCCTAGTGCGGGTTGGCGGACTTACACACCGTAGAATTTTTTTTAAATCGCTACGGTATGCAGGTTTCCTCACGATGTTTTCCTTCACCGTTAAAGTGCGTGGTGATTGACTATCAATACACACATAACTCCGAAAAGTCAGAGGTGTGCCCTGGGATTTGAACCCGCGACCATCGTGAACATGTAGGCAGCCGAGTCTGGTCCGATACCACGAGGCCACCACGCACTTCCAAACTCAAACGCAGCCACTTACCAAACCATAAATCAAATTTACCCACACCTGTTCTCATAAACATCAAGGGGGGTAAAGGAGGGGGGAGGTAGGGGTGTTAGTCAGCGTGAACTGAGAGCACTAACACAGATCCGTGTCCGGTCAGGGCGCTAGGGAGAAGCATGTCAAACTAATTTGCTAGTGTCTATAGATAGAGGTTGTTTGGTCAAGGAATGGTGGATTAGTTTTGGGCGGTATTTTCAGTTATTAGTTATTAACTTACGTTTTAAATAAAGACGTTGGTTAAGGTGTTTGATTAGAAATGCTACGTATTGAAAATGCGAAGCGGTCATTTCCGAAAATGTGGACTGGAATACGACTTAATACAGACGTGATTTAAAAAGTCACGAATAATAATATTATAAACAATAAATAAATACACCCAACATTCATATACATAGTCCTGACCCCATATTAAGATTAATGAAATCTTGTGGCCTGGGCATCAGGAACCATGAGGGACTTTTCGGTCTCACAAACACCCAGTCTCGAGACAAATACTTGTGGGCCTCACAAACATTTTTGTCGGTGCGGGATCGAACACGCGGCCTTTTCGTTTCACAGCCGACGTCTAACTGCGACACGACGGTTGTCAAAGCAAACAAGATATATTTTATATTTCCCTCGCACATTAATATTTAGATAGATAAATGCTTATATCAGCTTGTTCAAAGCCGGTTATACACGCACTGAACAAGTAACCCGAGATCATTCCGTACGTCTTGGTAACGAGTGTTCTAACATCGAGTACAATAGTACGTACTCGGGCGGATACGAATATATTATCTACAAGACAAGAAATTACTAAAATGGTGAGTTGAAACTAACTTAATAACAAGAATATTATTACCGTTTTGACTAGACACGCTTTAGTGTAATATTACAGATTTTTTTTTTCATAACTGATACCAATATCTTATCTCTAGCATCTTCAAGTAAAACCACGCGGTAATATTTTGTTATTACATCGAATTCTGTTACGCATTCTGCGATACAAAGTGGATTATCGAGGGCCGTGGCACCTACTTCGGTATTTGGGAGCGGTTACCTCGGAATGCCTATATCGAAACTATTTGCAACGGCTTTACACAGATTGGCGTACGATGTCGAGGAGAAATAAGATTGAGGACCGGATCAGCTCTGTATTTTTTGTAAGACTTTTTATTGTAAGAGGATTCTTCCTGTACTTTTTATATTGGCCCGACAATGTTATTACAATTCAGCTGATGGTAATTAAAATGCAATCGACATAGAATATACGACGAGATTTTCGTCTCTCAGTCATCACCTTTATGTCTTGACTTAAGAACAGTCTATCGTAATATAGTCTCGGGGACAAATACGGACACTATTATTTTTATAAACTAGCGGTCCATCCCTACTTCGTCTGGGTGCAGAAGTTTTTTTATTCCACTCCACACCAGATACATGTTATTTTTCGTACGAGTACAAACGGGGCATCCCGTATATGCATTATACATACAAATCTTCTTCTTGAATCACTCTATCTATTAACGAAAACCGCATCAAAATCCGATGCGTAGTTTTAAAGATCTAAGCGTACATAAGGACAGACAGACAGCGGACTTTGTTTTATACTATGTAGTAATGAATTATTAACTACTTTATGTCAACGAAGTAAGTAAACACATACATAAACACACGCCTTTTTCCCAGAAGGGGTAGGCAGAGGTGCTACCAGAACACCCACGTTTCGCCTTGTATATTATTGTCAACGAAGTAAGAATATAATAAATATTTATATTGTACCTACATATACTAGACTTACATACATTTTGTTTGTTGAAATAATACTCCACTATTGTTGGAGTCTCATTATTTTAAAACTACCTCGACCATTATAAAATATCGTGTCTCTCAGAAATTTTATTATATGGAACGGGTCCCTAAAGCAGGAGTGCGCTTCACAACAGCCTGCGGACTCACAATTGAATGAACCACTGTCTCGCACTGACTAGCATTCAGTGGTTTGTTTTGGGCGATATATAATTCATTTTGTGTGTCAAATAGTGAACATTATTCGCAATTGCATGACCAGATATTAAAACACAGAAATTATGAAACAATTTAGAAAATATTTCTACCTTCTTAAATTCTGTTATTTATACGGTAACTCTAAAACGTCATTGTTGCTATGTAAAACAATTTATAATAATCATTCGTCCATACTGATTTTTTTACGTAACCCATTTAGCGCAGAAAGCCTGATTTCACCTCTCGACTGATTAGTCTTCAACATTATACGTCAATTCTGTTGGTGGCAGTAAAACCTACTAAGGAATAATTGTACTAAAGACATAGCATACACTTGCTTAGGGGTCTGTCCACTGGTATATTTCCCTAAATCCGCACCTATCCTAGTCTATCGCTCGATTACGTCCACATAAAGCCAACGGACAGGACAAAAAACGTGAGTGCCGTAGTTTCCTGATAGCGATGCGCTTTGAGGACACGTCGCTTGCCACTGGCGGAGCAAATATTACGAGTATAGGTAGCTTGAAACTAGATATCCGGTTTGTGTCTCAAATGAAAATACTATTATGCCATGTGTTTTAAACCCTCTCAGAATAAAATGTGCCTAGGTCTACAAGGCTGATCTAATGCAGATTGCTAGAATTTACAAAGGTGAACAGGTTGCTCGTTTGCCGGACCTACTGAATAAAAAAAAACTTCTAAATATTTGTGGAGGAAAATCCGATATGTAAGTATTTTTACAATATTGTCCTTTTGTAACAATACTGTGTAATAAATGAATTAAATTTATTGTAGGTGCATTATTACCTTCTCCTAGTGGTATGTAGCTTTCTGCTAAATCTTCGCCATTTTGGCAAGTCTTCGGCAACCTCGGTCATATACCTCATCACTTGAATCTCTTAATATTTTACTTGATGACATAACAAACTGTCAGTTAAAACATAGCCTATTGAAAAGTTACATTTGGGATTGCATTTTCCAGAGGATGCAACTTTTTTTTTATGTGTATGGGGGTTAGTATAATCGTAAGTTCATGTTTTTGGGGTCGCTACCCTCCCACCGGCCGCCTAAAAAGGGGTGCTTTTTGGGAACCACACATACCTCCACAGTCTACCTTACATCTGCAGAAAAGTAATTTCACAAGTTCGGGGGGTGCACCCTTTGCACTCCTATTTTCAAAATAGCGGCCGGTGGGCAAAGAAAGCGACCCCACAAACTTGAACTTAAGATTATACTACCCCCCCCCCCAATCCCCAACATCAAAAAAATTAAAACTGCGTCTTCTGAAAAACGCACTAAGGCCAAAATAATGTAACATTTCAATGAACTACCATATATCTTAACAAAATGAGTAGTAGTACGTGTTTTGGCATCGCGAATAATAATTCTAACCCTGTTTTCCTAATAGAACATAAGTTAATTACAAATACTAAAGTAAACAGTTTCAATGTTTACTCGTACAAATTTCCATTTAGCTTGTAAGGCAAACCGCTGCGCAGTTCTGACAATATGGATTCTATATTGTTGTGTTTTATTTAATTATATTGTTCTTCAGCTAAATGGCAATGGCAGCTATTACGAGTAGATTATCATCAAAAATAATTATTTTAAATAACTTTATAGAATACCTTTTTAAAGCTTCTATTGGGTGGACCTAAAACATCAGAAGATTTATATCCAGTTTTGACCAAGTTGGCATAATAGACGTAATCACCTCCGCTCGCAGATGATTTTGTTTATTACCCACACTCACCGTTTTTGTCCTGTTCGATGACTTTATATTATACGGATTTCACTTTACTGTACCAAGACCCCCCTCCCCTCTTAAACATTATCTAGTCCTTTAGTGGGAAATACCATATTACTCTACTTTTCTTGACAAACAAAACATACGCAAAAAGTGATTCTATAAAGTTACGTTTTCCTTCTTCTATAAGAAACCCAGAAAAATGATGCTATCAGGTAATTTTATATAGATTGTGTTTATAAGTGTGAGAAAGTTTCCGTCATTTTGTAAGAGCTGAAGTTCCTTTATGACTCCCGCAACAGTTGTTGCTCGGCGGAGTCCCGTGGGAGCTTTAACATTACGGTTATCAGCTACATAGTTCACAAAATGTTCCGCATATTGGAGAAGTTTGTGCAAAAATATTGTCTGATAGTTCATGTGAGTGTTGTACGAGTATTGTAACTTCCAGGTGATTTTTCTAACTGCCATACTCTTGGAAAAAATATAACATCTGTACTTGAATAAATAAATAAATTCGGGAATGCTTTGTTCGTTTGTTATTTATTTGTCATACTTGCATATAAAACGGGAAACCGGTTAAATTAAAACATACGCACAGAAACTGACGCCTTTATCCCAGAAGGGGTAGGCAGAGGTGCTCCTAGGATACTTTCATTTCGCCTTGTGTGTTTCGTCTCACGATGTGATAAAAAGGGAGCCTATCACCATGTAGAGCACCAATTTTTGACTCCGGACTAATTATGCATAGAAAATCCAATAACACCTTGCCCGACCCAGGATTCGAACCCGAGACCTCAGCTTTGTAATCTTACCGTAGTATAATTACGCCACCGAGGAAGTCGCAATTAATACACTCGCACATTTTTTTGGCATACGATAATACACAATAAAGTGCGTGGTGGCCTGTTGGTAAACGGACCAGACGCGGCTGCCTACATGTTCACGGTGGTCGCGGGTTCAAATCCCAGAGCACACCTCGACTTTTCGGAGTCATGTGTGTATTGATAGTCAATTATCACGCACTATAACGGTGAAGGAAAACATCGTGAGGAAACCTGTATACCCTAGCGATTTGTATTAATTTCTATGGTATGTAAAAAAAGTCCGCCAACCCGCATTAGGCCAGCGTGGTGGACTATATGGCCTAACTACTCTCAATTGTGCTCTCGATTGTAGAGGAGGCCCGTGCCCTGCAGTGGGTCGTATATGGACTGATACAATACAAAACATAATACGACAGGCGGCATTCAACGCAAACTTACTCAGAAAGCACTTTTATTTCAATACGTACCGTAATAATATCAATGATATGCTTATCATTAGATTTGAATCAATAAATTCGACGAACGTTGATAAGTTTCCGTAGTGTAGCGGTTATCACGTGTGCTTCACACGCACAAGGTCCCCGGTTCGATCCCGGGCGGAAACATTTGGGCTCCGACATGATTTTATTTTTAACAATACTATTTTATACCAGCGGCCCAGCCTTGCTTTGCCCGGGTGCAGATAGTATTTGAGTCCACAGTGCATTCTTGTATTCTTCAAATATTGAGGCGCCTTCAGACTTGCCGCGCGGAGGCCGTGCTGCTTTGTAAATCCATATAAATAACCTGCTGTACCCGCGCCGCGTCCGCGCTATAGTTATTTATTCTTTTATATAGATTTACAAAGTAGCGCGGCCGCAGCGCTGCAAACGCGCTGCCTCTGCGCGGCAAGTCTAAAGTCGCCCTAAATTTATTGTGACTATCGTTCTCTATGCTGCTTTTCCCATCCTGTTCTGTTTCATCCCACCTTGGTCAGCCTCATTTTGCTCCATGACTCATCCAGCATGTAATCCTGTCGTCTCCTGTCTATCCCTTTGAGTTTGAAAAATTAACAAATATATAGGTATTTAATTTATTGCTCATCCCACGAAAACATTACTTTTTCGAGATAAAAAGTAGCTTATATTGTGTAAATTAATGGTGTCAACTACCTCCATGCCAAATTTTATCAATATCCGTTAAGCTGTTTCTAATAATATTAGCTCGTTCAAGCGCACAGACTGACAAAAATTCAAACAATCATTGTTCTGGGTTCTATTTCGTTTATACATACATAACCACACGCCTTTTTCCCTGAAGGGATAGGCAGAGATGCTACTAGAACACCCACGTTTCGCCATGTATATTCCGTCCCACGATGTGATAGGGGGCGAGCCTATCGCCATATCGGGCACAAATTCCTGACTCCGGGCTGATAATGAATAGAAAAATCCAATATCATACCGTAGTACCACTACGCCACCGAGGCAGTCAGTATTTCGTTTATACAGTTCCCGCATAATAGTTTTTCTCATATACATATCTTCCATGTACTTACATCAATGAGTTACAAATTTATTATAATATTATGTATAGATAACCCGATAAAATGACTGCAATGGACTTCATAGTAGTTGCAGTGGGAAAACAAATATCTTCTAAATAAAACTAAGTCGTGTTTGTTCGACCACTTATACCTAGAGAGCGGCTGAACGGATTTTCATGGTTTTTGACGTGTTGTATTTGTCTCCATCCAGAATATTAAAATAACTAATAAAAAAAGGAAAAGGCGCGAAGAAAATACTAAAAACGCATTTTTTTTAATTGTCAAGCATGAGCTTTCCCTCCAATATAGGAAGGATGATCTCCGTTTTGGTCGACAAGAGCCGTTAAAGATGTTCAAGCTTGAAAGACTAACCAACGTAAAATGATCTGTCTCTCGATTATTTTTTATTGACGGATGACTAAATAGAACAAAATTGAAAAAAATTATACATAGATTAGATAATATCTAGATACGGCGTCTTTTGCTTGATTTTGTTAAATGTCAAATAAAACGACATCCATGTCTATAAAAATTGCCCATGGTTTTTTGAGATGTTAGCAACACTCCTAGCTAAGTAAACTATCAAAGATTTTTGCTGGAGTACACCAAAATATATTTAATTATAATTTTCCCTTTTATTATAGTGCACTGTTTATTGTTTCAAATTAAACGTTTTAGGTGCGCTGGGGGACAATTTTAAATAGCATGAGTTTATTTTCAGCAATAAAAATTTAAAGAAAAAATTGCATCGATGATGCCTTTTCTAGACATCATAATGAGATGATTTGTAGTTTTATAATTTTAGATATTGTTCTATTACCAAAGTCACCTGTCAATTAAAATATAGATTATGGCAGCATGAAGGTTTTATTTGTTTGTTAGTTTGTATACAGATACATTTCATACACATATACTAATAAATAAAGCTGAAGAGTTTGTTTAAACGCGCTAATTTCAGGAACTACTGGTTCGATAACTAATAGGACCGAAGAATCGATATAAAATCATGCAAAAATGGGGAAAATTTAAGCCTTTCGAGAGCTTCCATTGCATAGGGAAATCGTATATTCGGGCTACTTTACAAGTGATGGAAAGCATGACAGTGATATTGAAAGACAAAAAAATGCAGGAAATCGAGTGAATGGTGCGCTCCTTTAAGGGGAATCGGAAGGTCTCTAAAAAGGTTCGAACTAGCTGTCCACGGAAGACCGTTAGCGCCAACGCTTATGTATGGTAGTGAAAGTTGGGTGTGGCAGGAGAGGCATGGAAGTAAAATTAGGGCAGTGAAAATGAGATCACTACGTGTGGCGTAAGCTTGCGTGACAGAGTGGGGAACAGCGTGGTGATGAAAACTTGTGGAGTGAAAGAGGATGTAGTGACGAGAATTGACAAATTAATGGTACGATGTATGGTCATGTAGAGGATGGATGAAAGCAGACTAACTAAGCAAATATACAAGGCGAGGGTGGATGGTTATGATATTTATTTTAACCCACATGTTTCTCATCACCCCGATGAAATTTGAAATAAATCCGGGTTTTTTTTTTTAAATCGTTATTTTAGTTACACAATTTTTGGTCAGCCGATATAAATACGAGTATTTTTACCGTTAAGCTGAACTTCAGTGCGGTTCGAGAACTTACCTGAGCCGTTAAAATACTATACGGATTGATTAAAAGCCTTGAAAACTTAAATCTTCCTTCAGGCAGGTTTTTTTTCAAACTTGGTATTATATTACCTGGGGTTGTTAGGAACATGTGTTTTAAATTAAATACCATATGACAATATCACCCTGTATATCTTTGTCAGTCAAAACGCCGTGAACCCGAAACGTGACACATCTGTGCAGGTCAATGTAACGGTATCCTAACATAGACCCTGGTCGCTAATCAGACGACAACGAATACCGTGCCTTCAGCATATTAAACCATACAAACATTTATCGCTGTTATACTACGTATGATTATAAAGTTGATTGAGGTCTTGGGTTCGAATCTCAGGTCGGGCAAAGTGATATTGGATTTTTCTATTACTTATCAGCCCGGAGTCGGAAATTTGTACCCGATATGGCGACAGGCTTGCCCTTAAGGTAAAACGTGAGGGTCTTGGTTGCACCTCTGCTAACCCATTTTGGTAAAAAGGCGCGATGTTTATATATAGAAACCGACCTCCATGCATTACCAATCGATCAATTAGCAATTGCCAAGTCAAACAATGTGGAGCATACGAGGAGAGGAAAGGCGATGGCTCATGCACAATAGTTCCTCTAAACTAAGTTTCCTTTAGAACGGAGCACGTCATGTCGCCTTTCAATTATAGATTAGCTGAGATGCAGCGGAGCGTCGAATATTTGAACTGCGCCTCACACCCGAGCAGCTCTCTTGTCGAACTGGGTGACGTGTTAGCTTTATCTATTTAAATAATTACTAGCGGCCTAACCCGGCTTCCCCCGAGTGTAGGAGCCAACTTATAAAGATTATTATGCTGTCCCGGACATTTTTAACAACTTTTAATAGGAACTTTTTTGTCATGTATCGTTCGGGAAGTAAGATTGGCGAATGCCAAGTACTCTTATCCTCTTCCCAACCTTTTTTCTTCCCGCTCTCCGCCCAATTTGATGGGCTGGCAACACATCCATGATCCAGCGTTGTTGATGTTCATGGGCGGTAGTGATCATTTACCATCAGGTGACCTGTTTGCTATGTAATGAAAAAAAGGAACAATTCCATCACATAATATGATTGTTGCGTAGCTCTAACCGTTTTCACAGCGCACGCAACGAAAGCTCTCAAAACGAATATTTTTTTCCCGTTTATGCAACATTTTAATTGCTGCTCCGCTTCGTTGGTTATAGCGTGATGTTATATAGCCTATAGCCTTCTTTAATAATTGCATCCCACGTCAAAATATTTTTTCAAATCTAACCAATAGTTCCTGAAATTAGCAAGATGAAACAAACAAACTCTTCAACTTGATATATTGGTACAGATATGTCATATATGTACGTATGTGGCTGAGCGCTGTTGGCGAGGTGCTAAACTTATTAGTGTTTTGGATTCTGTCTGATACTCGATAGCGTCCTGAATTATGATTTCGTGTATTTTGCAATTGTGCTGGATGTTAGCAATGTAAATGTGTATAGGACAGCCAGTATTTGTGTCAACGCAGCGTACGTTGTGCAACAGTTAAACACGACTGTCAAATAAATTGGTCGTAACAAAGCCGATGCGATAAATATATTGATTAATGTATAAAGCATGATTTTCTCCCACCAAGCAGCAGTGTAAATGTGGGTTTGAAGGACATTGTAGCCAAAGTAACAACTGGACATAATGAGAGTTAACATGTCATGTTTTTTTTTTTATCAGCCCATATACGTTCCACTGCTGGGCACGGGCCTACTTTACAATCGAGAGAATCAATTGAGAGTGGTTATGCCATATAGTCCACCACGCTGGTCTAGTGTGGGTTGGCGGACTTACATACCGTAGAAATTCTTCAAAATCGCTACGGTATGCAGGTTTCCTCACGATGTTTTCCTTCACCGTTAAAGTGCGTGGTGATTGACTATCAATACACACATAACTCCGAAAAGTCAGAGGTGTGCCCTGGGATTCGAACCCTCGACCACCGCGAACATGTAGGCAGCCGATTCTGGTCCGTTACCAACATGCCACCACGCACGTCATGTCGCAACATGTCATGTATTGCTTTGTAATTTATGGTGATGTTTAGTTTTGCTACTGTCATTGAGCGGACGTATCGTTTACCATCAGGCTAATGGCATGCCCGTAAAATGATACAAAATGCAAAAATGATACATTCATTACAGACTGATTAGACAGGACGAATGCAGAATGAGCCGGTTCAATATCAGTTCAGCTTTTCTCTAGCAATTCCCGTGATAAAAGTGGTTAATGGTGGGTTGATAAATCCGTCGTTGTTAGCCATTCCAAACAGCTGGTGATGCATACATACAATCCCTGAGTACTAGGGTATATTGGCAATCCTTCATTATCAGGTAGCCCGCTTGTCTATCACATTGGAATAGGCAATAAGACTACCACCAATTCTCATAAAATAAAATTAAAATCCACCCACAAGCGACATACATAGCCCTGACTTCCTGCTGGCTAATTCACGTAATTTTTTGACGCGCCGATCAAGTTGCGGTGCAGTTGCAATGAAGTTTACGTCTTAGTGCAAAATGGTATTCTTGTAATTGTTTAGCTGCGCGTGAACTGCACCTAAGCTATGCGTAAACTGCGCGTGTGCTGCGCGTCAACTGTACGTCAGTCGTATGCAAGAAGCTTATACGTGAATACCGATCAAGTTGCGATCTGAATCACGCACATAAAACACGCAGCAGTAGAATACACTAAACCGCTCGCGTGACGCGAACTTGACGCGAGCGTATCTGACAGCGGTTGTCAAAATTACGAGAATACAAAAAGGTCTGTTTTGATCGAAACTTAACTGCAACTGCACTGCAACTAAACTTATTTAATTACGTGAATTACCCTACTGGTCTTGTGTCGTGACATGAGGCTGTCAAAACAATCAATCTCAATTTACGCTACAAATTAGCTACATAAAATACGAACAGGCTAAAAGCAGGCAACTTGTGTTTAGTGCGGCGGCGGTTCAATGGTAAATAAATGGTTGCTCCGGGTTTTTGCATCAGTCTCAGTACAAATGGTATTAACTCACAAAATGGACATTTTCAAACTGCACATCTCGCTGAATTTACCGCTAGTAGTGATGTGGCTTACGTCGATATTTTTATATCGATAAATGTTTACATTTTTCGCCGTTTTTCTCCATTATATTTTCCCGAACTGTATCTGTATCAGCCTATATACGTCCACTGTAGAACACAAGACGCTTCTACAATCGAAAGTACGATTGAGAGAAGTTACTCTAACACTCTGGCCTAGTACGGTTTGGCAGAATTTACATACCATAGAAATTCTTACATATCGCGGTATGCAGGTTTCCTCAATGGGTTTTCCTTTCCGTCCTACCCACACATAGCTCCAATATCCAATCCATATAATTCCATCGTTTAAATCCAACATTTAAAAGCAATGAAACGCTTATACGCCCAAGTACGAGCTCTTACAAGTTCCAAAATGGGATTTGAATGTGGGCCAACTCGGATTGTCAGATTCTCGCGAGCGTGGTCACGCGCCACACATTACTCGTGTGTAAGTGGCCAATGATTGCCGGTTATTAAATATATTCGTTTCCTTATGAGATGAGAGCTGCGATTTTAAGATATTCGTTTTAATATTAGTGGATTTTGGAGTTTTGTTTTTCGATGTTTGAGTTTCATTGCAAAGTTAGATTTTATGTGTGTTATAACATTATATAGGTAGGTACTTTTAAAGAAAATTATTTACGCCTGGCAAAACACATTTACAGGCATTAAAAAAAATATAGACAATTTTTCTGACCTGAGAATGGAGTTGAAAACATATACGATGCCATAATGTCATATTCAACATAACGAAATACTACGTTAATAAAGAATACCTTTGTTTCAAATAAATCTATTGTTCTGATCTGCCAATTATATTGTTATGAACACAATAGACACGTGAACGTGGATAGATATGTATTTATTTTCACGAATCTTGAATATGGTAGAGACGAATGAACCAATTATAAGTTATTTATGAAGAAGTTGTTTGTATTGCAATTAATATGGACTATATGAGATTCAAAATAATTTCATTTTCGTCAATTATTACCATGAGGGATAACATGTTCAAAATATAATTTATATTGAAATAAAACTGTTTTCTCTATTCAGTCGTAGGACGTCCACTGCTGGACATAGGCCCCAAGGATATCTCTCCATATAGACCTGTTGGAAGCGGCCTGCATATATAGCGACTTCCTGCAACCTTAACCTGCCATACGAATTTTATCACGCATTATTTACGCCTTTTTGCTCTTTTTTTTTAATTTCCCTACCTTTTGAAGACTGCGGACCAAAATAATATAACCTAATATTTTAATTATTAATTTAATTTACCTTTAACGTTAATCATCGATAATACATGTATGGACAAAGTCCGTCCCTAGATGACCGCGGGCACCTTTTCCTGTTGCCGGCACTAAGCCGCTTTTTGCCGCGGCCTGCGCGAGACAAAGCGACAATAAAGCTGAGCACACACGGCAAGACCGCGGGCCGAGACCGCTGTGGAGACCGTGGGACCGTGAGCACACGGTACCACCGGTTCCCGCGGCGGTCCACACGACGTAATCGCTTCCTTTATAAAGTGCTTGTGTAAGGAGATTACGAGTACATTGACAGTCTTTGGCGCGAAGTGGACGACAAAATGTCTTTATGCGGATTATATTGGATGATTAAGGATATTTGAATTTAGTGTTTGTGTTTGAGTTACAAGGGTTCGTTGCATCGCGATATTTTGGGTTTAGCCCGCGTACAACCAGTTCGTAGAAGTCGGTATCATTGTGCGGCCTGGTGATCTAGTATCTGGTTTTAGTTATATATTTTTATTGCAATGCACTAACCACAAGCTTTATTGTAGCCAGTTTTTCGTCAGTAAAAAAAAAGTATAACCTAACTCTCTCATTTCGCTGATCCAAATAATTTGATCACTCCAAATGTCAGAAAGTGCGGTACGGACAGAAATCCTCAACGAGCAAACATTACCAGTGTCCCAAAAAGCGAAAATCTTTGACACAAAGGTAGAGCGGAATACTGTCGCCCAGGGCGTGACGACCGGATGTGACGTCACGTTACCGGATACACACGCGCCGGCGAACCAAATTGCACCCCACCTAATTTGTCAATGCGAAATCAGCGGTTTTTTTCGCGGAAATTCTACAGACGAGTACGGAATGCTGATTTTCAATGGCTTTGATGTGCGCAGTGCGGGTCCTAATGCTGCGTCCTTAAACGAAATACTAGAGAGGTTTTGTTTTAGAAAAACCCATACCGTAAAGCTTTATGGGCAGTTGAGTTTTATAAAAGACTGAATTAAGCAATTAGTGCTTCGAGCACGAACCTTTAATGATAATTTCGTCATTAGTTTTTCAATTAATTGTATGAAAACTATTCGTTCTACGCACTTCTGGTAGGTATGTGCACTGTTTTACCAATAGGTTTCAAGCGAAAAGATAACATTTTGCCGAGCATACATTTTGCCAGGATATTAAAGGGGCGACCCTAAAATTAATTCTAGTTTCAAGTGATTCTGAGAGCCTCCGTGGCGCACTTGGTTAGATGCCGGCCGTGATACGAGAGGCCGCAGGTTCGATCCCCGCATCGAAATAAATATTTGTGTGAACCACAAGTATTATTTTGTGTTGAGTCTGGGTGTTTGTGAGACCGAAAAGTGTCTCGTAGTTCCTGATACTCATGACACAAGACTCGATGTTAGTGTGGGGTCAGGACTATGTATGTGACTGTTAGGTGTATTTATTTATTTATTTAGATACTTAATTGGTAATTATTAATTACAAATTAATAGGATACAGACAGATACAATTTCGTATGCCCTAAATAAGGGTCAGATCAAGAGTTTCTTGTTTTGACGAGAATGTATGTATGAAGATATTGACGAATATGTTTAAAACAAAACGTATACCGAGACTACGACTTACAATGAAAAATTTCGTAAAAAAACTACTTCTTTTTTGTAATATATTAAACTTCAGGAAAAACTATTTATTTACCTCCCCTCGTCGCATTTTTTCGTTAAATTTGTGGTTTCTTTTTGTAATATGTCTACTGACTGTAGTCACTAAACTACCAACTGTCTTCGTTTTCGGTCGCAGTCTGAATACACCCAGTATGCACACATCAGGAAGGTAATTTCCGTAGGACCAACACCCGTTTCTTCCTCTCACTCTTTTTACTTCCCTCTTTATTTTGACAATTCAGCAATGCACTTACGGTCTAATCGTGTTAGATGCTTATAGACGATGGTAAACAATTACCATCATTGAAACTGAAAAAAATAATACGCACTAAATATAATCTTGCCTGGGCAAGTCGCAAAACTAATATAAGGGAAGTTAATAATGTTTATCTGGAGGAAGTGGGTCAGGCAGACTGAATGCCGCGTCAATGGAGCCGCGTCACAGAAGCATGTCCTACATACGGACAGACACTACCACGCTCGCGTTTATGGAATGTGAAATTACTTTTTTTATTTAAACTTTTAATTCTTACCTTTCAATCTTTAGCACAGTGTGGATAACACGCAAACTTGTAGCGGTACACCAATCTATCTATATTAGTGTCTGTGTGTCTAGCTCTAATTGGACAGTTATAAATGTTTACACGTGAAGGACAGATCTTAGATATCCCGAACACCGAACTTACAGATTTAGGTATTAAAATCTATGTATGTAGGTACTAGGGCATCCAACAATGAAATTAAATGACCTTACTTTTATATGTAGACTTCGAACAATTAGATGATGAGTTTGAGTTTAAATAGGGTATCCACTTGATCTAATATTTTCGATTTCGGTGATCTTACATGACGTATCCGATGGTAAAATTTGTGCCCCATTTCGCAACAGGTGTGCTTTATATCACATTTGTGGTGAAAATAAACTCGGCGTAATGTGGGTGCTATTACTCGTAGCCTATTTTTTTAGAAATATATGCGTGATTTTTTATACATATGTACGAGTTGTCAGCTATACAGATATTCTTGGAGATAAATTTTACATAAATACACATCAAAAATACAAAACTACAAAAGGTATAGGTAGGATATTTCGTGCCATTAAAAAATAATTGTATTTTTCGCGGCAACCCTATTGAGTTACACGCGAGCAAAATATTCCAGAACAATAAGTTCCATTTACGAGCGATATTAATTTGCGAAGCCTTTTAATAGAGTTTCTCGGAACGAGTACAGTCAACATATCCAGTTCCCTTTTAAGATTGGAAATAAGATTTTGTATGGCTTACCTTCTTAGTTTAAATGTTTATAGTATAACAGCCTCCATGGCGCAGTTAGCTAGACACCGATTGTGAAACGAGAAGCCGCGGGTTTGATTCGAGCGAGCATCCAGGCAAATGTTTGTGTGAACCACAATTGTTTGTTTCGGGTCTGAGTGTTTGTGAGACTGAAAAGTCTCTCGTAGTTTCTGATACCCACGTCACAAGATTCGATCTTTGTGTGGGGTCAGAACTATATATTATGTGACTTTTGGGTGTATTTATTTGTTTATATAGCTATTGCCCGCGATTTAGTCATCGTAAATATGTAACCCGCATTATTCTGTACCAGCCTATATACGTCCCACTGCAGGGCACGGGCCTCCTCTACAATCGAGAGTGGTTAGGCCATATAGTCCACCAAGCTGGCATAGTGCGGGTAGGCGGACTTTTACATACCATAGAAATTTATACAAATCGCTATGGTATGCAGGTTTCCTCACGATGTTTTCTTTCACCGTCATAGTACGTGGTGATTGATGATCAATAGACACATGACTCCGAAAAGTCAGAGGTGTGTCCTGGGATTTGAACCCGCGATCACCATGAACATGTAGGCAGCCGCGTCTGGTCCGTTACCGACAGGCCACCACGCACACCCGCATTATTACTAAAACCGTTTTACTTTATTCGTATTGTTTTAGAAGTGACCCATTTATAAATGCTCTATGTATAGATGACTCGGTCTTCAGGCGGGCCACGCGACGTATCAAAGTTAAATAAGCCTGGTACTTATTTTAAGTTTAACCTACACCAATAAAAAATGAAAAACTGCAATAAATGCGGCAGTTTATGCGTTATAGATTCGCACGGACGATAAAGGAACAAATATTTCCCACTAACTGTATTTAATTAGTTTTATTATTGAGTGGTCATAATATCTGCCACGTACAAATATTAGATAACTACAATTCCATGAAAGATTTTTTTATTTTCCTAACATTTCAAAAATAATAACACAGCGTTTATTTACAGTACAGGTAGATGTTAGGTAAATCCTTCAGGAACTTTCCTGAGAAGCAATGACAAGCGAGCTAAATTAAATACACGTCTGGTGTTGCCAACCCCGCTCTCATCCCGTCAGAATATTACTACTAAAATTCTCGTTTATTCAGCAAGGTATTCAAAAGATTCTTATATCTACTATTTATTATGAAGAAAATCTATTATATCCATTATCAGCCCGGAGTCAGGAATTTGTGGCCAATATGGCTATAGGTCGTCTGACCACCTACTGGGTGGACGTCCCACGCTGCGCTTTCCGCTTCGTGGCCTCCATTCGAGAACTTTTTGGCCCCATCGGCCATCTGTTCTCCGTGCTATGTGCCCCGCCCATTGCCACTTCAACTCGGTCGCGGGACGTCGCTGGATGCAGGCTGCCTCCAACAGGTCACTGTGGAAATCATTGGGAGAGGCCTATGTTCAGCAGTGGACTTCCTTTGGCTGATGGATGGATGATGATGGATGATGGCTATAGGCTTGTGGGACGGAACACACGAGGCGAAACGTGGGAGTCCTGGTTACACCTCTTCCTATCCCTTCTGGGTTAAAGGCGTGATTTTTTTGTACGAATATATTATGATTGTATGAAAAACTATTCTCTTCACGTTGATTGACTTGACAATCTTAAATTAATGTTCTCATGTTTAAGATTTTATGATTCGATTGGCTAGGTCAGTGGGCATCCAATATGTCAGCTTGTTGCTTTTATTGACTATCAAAACTACATAATATTAAATATCTTGATCATTGTTACTATAGTTTATTTCTTGGCTGTGATTAAATTCTTCTAAAATTTTCTTAAAAATATTTTATTTATTTAGAAAACATAGAGAATGACTTTATTCTTCATCTTTACTATTTTTATAATACTGAGTGTTTTTAGTTCCATAAGAGGATCTTAAAAAAGGCCACATTTCCATGTCGTAGGCGTCTAACAAAGAATATACGTTAACTAAAGGTCATTTCACCCGCCTGAATAAATTACAGGGCCATCAAAACAATAATCGTGTCGTTTATCTCCACGTGATCCCGAAGGATGAAAGTGTCCGAACAAAAGGCCCTATATGTTAATATTGGATTTGAATTTCTCTCCAACCTCGTAGCATAGGGTCAGATCCCGCCCGATCTCTCATTTATAATGTTAGTTTCGCTGACAGATTTTTAAGGCTCTCTGAATATGTATTGAATATTTTACGATGGGACCGATATATACAAAAAGTGAGATTGTTCCGTTTTTTGTAAATCTATAAATAAATAATAAATCCAATTGTGAAAAATATTTAAATGCGAATCTTGTGTCGTGGCTATCAGAAATTACGAGAGACAATCAGTCTCTACACCCAGACCAGAGACAACTACTTACGGATCACGCCAATACTTGTTGTACGGTGCTCGGAAATTACCTACTATTTCTCTTTTCACAGCTGGTGTCTAAACTAATTGCGCACTTAAGTTTACTATTGTATTTATTGAAGTGTAGATCATTATCTTTCTCTAATCGACACAATTTTGCCGGCCTGAATTCGGTGAAAGCAGTGAGGTAGGAAGCTGAAAGGAGGGGAGATTAGCCTCCGGCTATTTATAAAGCTGAATGAATTATTTATATTAAATATCAATTTTGTTATAATTGTATGGATGCGAAACGATTCTGTCTTTTATACAATTTCTGATGCAGATAAAATTTTCTGAATTTTGTAATTAATATTGAATATTAAAGTTCAATAAAATTTTCGGCCACAAAACGCATGGATATGATTTATTAATATTTGATTTAAAACATTCATATGGTGTTGTTTATTTCATAGAAGTATTTTTTATTTTAAATATACAGGGAGCGCAGGAAAATTGCTCAGTTGGATACAAGGGCATAATATTAATATGATAATAAAGAAATAATATTCGGAAAATACTTATCCGTTTTGGAGTTATGACCTTATAAAGTTTTAAGAATTACCACCACCTTTTCGAATAAAATCGGTTATCGGAACAGATACGAAGCGACGGTTTTGTTGTCATGTTTTGGTCAGTGAGTAAGATTTTCTGCAGCGCAGTATCCCTTGTCTTCCGCTCATTTTCTTTCCATTTCTCTTGCAATAATATCTAGATAACGCACATGCGATCCAAATCAAGATGGCTATGAACTATAATCACTTGCCATCGGTATCCTCGGCTATTTTCAAGTCCATACCATAAAGAAAGATAAATATCAAGTAAACCCGCATGAAGTATACGTTCACGGCGAGCTAAAACGAATCGTGGAAGATTATCATTTTATGTGGGTCGTAACATTGAGAGCGAAGTGACGTTTTATTCGCGACGATGTCTGCTCGTAAATAAGCTCCGTTCAGATCGCAATCTGCTGTTGAGTTGATGCTGCGTACGCTTTTTATCTGGAATCGTCGCGTTTGTATTGACTATTGTTCTACTGATTAGAAATTAAAAAATAATTACATCCATCAGTCACATACGCAGTCCTGACCTCATGCTCCGATTGAATCTTGTGTTGTGGGCATCAGGAAGTACGAGAGACTTTCGGTCTCACAGAGAAATACCTAATGTTTAAACATTGGTCTCGGTGCGGGAATTGAACCCGCGGTCACACGTTATACAGCCGGCGTATAACCAACTATGACGCGGAGGCTGTCGATTTTTTTTCATTTCTTTCTTTATTCACACTGGTCAATAGGCAATGCAGAATGGGTATTGGCTTGTGGTTTGACGATGTCTTGTGTTCGATTCCTGGGGTGGGCCCTACAATTTGTGATTATAACACAACTCTCGTATTACTTGAGTCAGTGCCCGGCATAGCGCTTGTCTCGCCCCCTATCATAATTATTGGGACGGAATTATTTAAGCTTTTACCCCTTCAGAAAAAGAGGCTCGATCTTATATAATATGTAATTTATAATATGAGGCTTCAAAGGCGAGATAGCATGATAATTAAAATGTCAGACATGAAGAAGCCAACACGCTCTTTACACGCATTAAAATGATACGATAATCTTAATCCAACTTAAAATAAGGAAAATACTGATTGAGAGCGAAGTGAAAATATTCTTCGGAATATTCCATCAAAAGCGAATGTTGGAAATAATTAATGTATTATTTCATTATTTTACTTAAATGAAAACAGTACGAGCACTGAAACATTCCATTTATTGTTGATAATAATATTGTATTTTCGAGCTTCTTTGTTTTTGATACACGTTGTGTTTCTGGATAATTAATATTTAATGTTATTCTGTTTTGGAACATGGAAAATACGTTATAAAGTATATTATTGTTTGGAAATACTTATAATACATACATCCATTATTTTTAATGTCTTCTATTATGAAAAACTACATGAATGAGGTATTTTTTTAATAACGTCATTGTGTCTCTCTACTGAGTAAATGTATACATACATACCTTCTCATAAGCTCACGCCTGCGTCCTACAAGGGTAGTAGGCATCTCCGAAACTAGGTATATAAATATACTAACTACTAGGTATACTAATTCCAACGTGACATATGTACTAGGTTAACTAGGACAGATTCGCCACCCTTGGATGGATAGCTATCCAAATGGATACAATCCCACCACCAGACATTGTATTGCATATTTATTTATTTTGAACATGTATATATGTACATGTTGTACAAAGGCGGACTTGCCTTAAGCATTCGCTAACAGTCAATCTTTGGATGATGCAGAGTTCGTATAAAGTAGGTGTTTATAGTATCTATCTGTATCAGCCCAGATACGATTGAGAATAGTTAGGCCATATAGTTCACCACGCTGGCCTAGTGCGGGTTGGCGGACTTTTACATACCATAGAAATTCTTGCATATCGCTATGGTATTCAGGTTTTCTCACGATTTTTTCCTTCACCGTTATAGTGCGTGGTGATTGACTATCAATACACACATAACTCCGAAAAGTCAAACGTGTACCCTGGGATTTGAACCCCTGACCGCCGTGAACAGCCGCGTCTGGTCCGTTTACCAACAGGCCACCACACACTTCATAGTTCATAGTTTATAGTGTAGGGAAGAGCAATAAAACTTTTTATATAACTGTTTATAGATGATGTACCAGCCGATAGTCGCTCACTGCTGAGTACGGAACTCCTCTATAGCCGAGAGTTTGATACAAAAGGCTTAGGTATTTAATAATCAGACATGAAGCGGGTAAAGTATTGGCAAATAGTAGTCAGCGGGAGATTGTTGGCAAACTAACAGGTGTGTCGGCCGCGGCGTGGGCTCGATCATCTGTTTGTGATACGATACTTAGCGTACACCGGCCGCTCACACAGTGGATGTGGGGCCTATTGTTAAAAAAAAAAAAATTTCCCATGGTTAAAAAATGCCCAGTAATCACTGGCTATATTCAAACGGAAAATGAAAGAAAAGGAAGACGGAGTTTATTTATTACAAAAACAACAGTACTTACAAACTATTGTTTGGCGGTAAAAATGGATGGTATCACCGGATAGGTATCCAAGATGATCTCCGATGGGTCCATATAACCCGATTCCTACCGGATCCCCTACTGTAAGTGGATCATCATATTATATTCATTTACCTCATATTTTCATTTGGGTCTTTGGCTCTTCATTTAAAAAAAATCCCCTTGGGCAAAATCGGACCACCTATTGATATGCGTTCATTTTATTTCTAAATAAAATACAACTTTTTGCTTCATCTTTGCACACCTATATTGTTAAAAATGGGGAACAATAAATAAAAAGTTTAAGGCAAGTAACTATATAAATAGGTTAGAGGACCCGCTGCCTTGCCCACTAAGCCCGCAGTCGTATGGGCCGGCGAACACAGATGAACGGCGCCCGCCGTCCGCCGACTAATTGCAATGGCTTTTTAATGATGCAACCCCGACGCCGCCGACTTCCACACTACCCGTGTGCGCCAGACTTACACGCTAATCACTACGGAATGTGTGGGGATTATGACTCGTATTGTTATGTTCTGTTCTTATAATAAATTGGAGATGTTCTTTTTTATTAGCTACAGGAAGTTTCCTGCTGGATATAAGCTTGTCTTAAAAAATCTACAGGGACTTGTTGTTGTTACAATTATGTTATTATACCATTTTCAATAAAAAATTATACCAAATTCAATAAAAACAATTTAACACGCTTTAGTTAAAATCATAACACGGTATTTCGTGTAATTGTAATCGTTTTGAAAATACAAAATTTCTGGTAATAATATTTAAAAAAATGCTTTACGTCGACTTAGTAGAGGCAAAATCTACTCTAAAGGAATCAAGTTAGGCTCCCTAAGGCTATTCTGGCATCTATTATTTTTTTGTCAGCCTATAAAAAACTCGAATGCCGAAATAAAATTAAAATATTTGAGCTCCAGCACAGTATGTATACATGCATAAAAACATTTGAGCTCTAAACTAAAAGCACATAGAGCCACCTTAACGGTATGTTACAAGTCAAACACGCGAAGTTAACAAAACGCTCGCAACTCGGATAAGCTTGGAAATGTGAAAAACACGATCCCGATACGGGCGGACTCGGCCAAATCCTTTGCTAAGTATCTTTTAACTTGTGTTGCGACTTGTTTCCACGTTACGTATTCTCACAGAGGTTCTCAAAGACACTCCTTTGCGACTAGAAGTCTTCTTGGAAGTACGACTTTCTGTGTGGGTATAACTCCAGAACACATATATACATACGTATGTACGTACTAGTAGAGAGTACCTGCAGTGTAGGCACTACAGGAACTATTTCACAAAGTTTACAGCCTCCGAGGCGCAGTTGATAAGACGCCGGCTGTGAAACAGGTATACGCGGGTTCGATGGCCGCACCGAGACAAATGTAACTTCGTGTGAACCACAGGCATTTGTGTCGGTTCTAGGTGTTTGTGAGACTCTCATAGTTCCTGATATACACGACACAAAACTCAATCTTTGTGTGTAGGGTCAGGATTATGTGACGGTAGGCGTAGTTATTTATTTATGTATTTTAATGAGCCTTACGTTTTATCAAGCGCTTATTCCCGTGCCGGACAATTTTTATGATATTTCTCAAAGCGAAAAAGTTACACGAAGTGGAATGCGTCAGTACATGGAGTAAGGGTTTTAAAATTTGCGTAAAACAGGTCGGTCATCTATATATCTGACAATACCACAGCAATACAATTAATGACAAATCTTGTAGCTAGTTCAGTCCAGCACAATTGAATTATGGGAACGCCAAATTTTAGCGTGAAAATAACGCTCCTATTGATAGATTTCCACTCACAAAGTGTTTCTGGTTTATTAGGTATATTTGTTTTTGGTTTGTTTATTTAAATCTATCGAATATTGTTTAAATATGTAAGTCATTGAATAAAAAAATATAAGCCTTTTCTAGTCGTAGTGGCGACTTTTAATAAATACGTAATTTTAATTTGTCTAAATTTTGGGAACTTGTGTGCTATGCTGTAAAAGTTTTGGTTTTAGAATACAAAATAAACCCCTTGTTGATTAAACTTCGCTCCAACAAATAGAAGCTCTAAACTTTGACCATGGCGTGAGGAAGTAGATATTATGATATACATATTATTTTGAACTTAAGCAGCTTAAACACTCTACAACGTGTCAAAAAATGAAAATATATTTAATTATATTGTATCCTTGATCCATTTTCTTAATTGGGCTGTATTTTTATTTCTCTATAAAGCCATATATATATATACACACCTTTAACTGCGTTTGCGCCAACGCGGGTTTATACCAGTCTCGAATCGAAAATAAGAACGATGTTTGCACAGTTACTTGCCCACACACGATCCAGTATACTGGTGCAAACTCCGACTTTCACGGTTATATTGTCACGTGCGTGGCGGCCATTATGCATTCGAAGATTCTATAATCATAGCAGATTGATTAGTATTCCTATGTGCTGAAGCGTTGCCGAAGATAGTGATACAACAACAGTGAACATAGTAGATTATGTGTGCCAACTCAAGCGACCAAAGTATCAGCATGCAGTAGAAGTTTCACCCGTGGAATAATAGTTTTGGATTTCCAATAAGGTTGTCCTTTTCTCTTATTTTAATTGCATGAGTACTAAGCCCGAATTGCTTCTCCCATCCTCAAAATTGTGGATATTCATCAGTTACAATCAGATGAGCCTTACTCATTTGTAGTACAGTCACCGCCAAAAGTAGCTCAACATATTCAAAACGCCAAAAGTCATACACACATAAAGCATCAGAAGTAGGTGACCAGTGTCGGCCACAAAAATTCATGAACACACTAAGGTTACAAAAGTTGGTGAACAGCAAAAGCAACAAAATTGATGAACACGTCAATTGTACATAAGTCACTGATCATTTATAAAAAGTAAGATTGCCGTAGATGTGTTCACCTACTTTTGTTGCTTTGTTGAGTATTCGTTGTTAATTTTTTTTTCACAGTTTATATTTTTAGTTTCTTTTCCGTATTAATGTATTGTCTTTTACGTTTTTGTGAAATACCTAACTAATATTTGTTTTCGTAGAGTTTAAATGTCGTGTTAGTCTGATAGCGTGTGTGCTTGTATTAAACAATAAATTGTTATTTTTATAGGTACCTAATTTTATTTATATCGTGCTGTTGGTGTTCCAAATATAATAAATACATGAAATAAGAAAATAAAATATATCTCTGTGGTCTTGTTCCGATTTAATAAATGATAATGTTTGACAATATTGGCAACAATTTGTGTAAGTATGTGCTTTATTTCAATTTTGTATATGTACTGTACCTACATAGTGTGTACGGTTTTGGTGACAATTAAAATAAGTAAATACAACGAAAATATTTAAATTTATTAAACGAAAAACAAATTCAACAATAAAAATAAAAATATAAAATTGTTTAAAATCTTGTGTGGCCTCCATTTGCATCGATGACGGCCTGTAGTCGGCGTCGCTTAGAAGATAACATATTAGCACATACATCTCCCCCTCTGAATATGTCCCACACGCGTTCCACGTGGCTTACAGTGCCTTCCTATGTGCGTGGCGTGTCGGGCTCCCAGGCCTGGATAATGAGACCCCATAGATTTTCTATAGGGTTCAATTCTGGACTCTTCGGTGGGAACGGCATCTCGATAATCGCATTTTCATTATTGCGGAACCACGCTTGACATCTTCTAGCTTTATGCACGGGGCTGTTCTCGTGGACGAGGTATATTGGCTCCGATACGTGCTTTCTGGCCGTAGGAAGTAATGTGTTTTCCAACAAATCTAAATAGCCTTCGCTATTCAAGCGGTCAGATATTTCCGTCAGCTCACCGAGGCCCGATGCACTCATCCATCCCCAAAAGCCAACGTTAATACGGCCCCCCCGATCGATTATTCCTAATATTTTACGGGTTATATCTCTGACCAGTTAACCGCCAAAGAGTGCATCGTCCATCTTCCGTTGATTGAAAAGTTTTTTCATCGGCGAAAACGACTTGCGACAAATCGAAATGTAAGAACCTTTCGGGAAATTGCAGGCGTTTCAGTTTGTGCCGTGGTGTTAAAATAAATTTTCTTGCTGGAACTCGATTGTAGAAGCCGTGTTCTTTCAGCCGCTGGCAAATTGTATGTCCCGATATGTCCATGTCTGTTGCGACCGTCGATACTCGCGTGAAGCCACTGCTTTGGAACCGCCGAAAAATATCAAAATCTTGATCCCTTCTAGTTTTCCTCGGTCTACCAGTACGTTTAGACGTTCGAATTAAACCTTCGGTTTCCCACCGTCTCGTCCAAAGGTATACGGTATTTCGCAGCAAAAAAATAATCATTAAAATATTATTGACTTCGGTCTACAGACATTAGTAAATATACCTTTAGACGAGACGTGGACATGGACATATCGGGACATATAATTTGCCAGCGGCTGAAAGAACACGGCTTCTACAATCGAGTTCCAGCAAGAAAATTTATTTTAACACCACGGCATAAACTGAAACGCCTGCAATTTCCCGAAAG
The DNA here is from genome assembly GCA_033459515.1 of Theretra japonica. Lineage (NCBI taxonomy): Eukaryota > Metazoa > Arthropoda > Insecta > Lepidoptera > Sphingidae > Theretra > Theretra japonica. Next base: position 12,524,504 of record CM065942.1, read on the forward strand.
GTTCTTGCATTTCGATTTGTCGCAAGTCGTTTTCGCCGATGAAAAAACTTTTCAATCAACGGAAGATGGACGATGCACTCTTTGGCGGTTAAAACTGGTCAGAGATATAACCCGGAAAATATAAGGAATAATCGATCGGGGGGGCCGTATTAACGTTGGCTTTTGGGGATGGATGAGTGTATCGGGCCTCGGTGAGCTGACGGAAATATCTGACCGCTTGAATAGCGAAGGCTATATAGATTTGTTGGAAAACACATTACTTCCTACGGCCAGAAAGCACGTATCGGAGCCAATATACCTCTTCCACGAGAACAGCCCCGTGCATAAAGCTAGAAGATGTCAAGCGTGGTTCCGCAATAATGAAAATGCGATTATCGAGATGCCGTTCCCACCGAAGAGTCCAGAATTGAACCCTATAGAAAATCTATGGGGTCTCATTATCCAGGCCTGGGAGCCCGACACGCCACGCACATAAGAAGGCACTATAAGCCACGTGGAACGCGTCTGGGACATATTCAGAGGGGGAGATGTATGTGCTAATATGTTATCTTCTATGCGACGCCGACTACAGGCCGTCATCGATGCAAATGGAGGCCACACAAGATTTTAAACAATTTTATATTTCTATTTTTATTGTTGAATTTGTTTTTTGTTTAATAAATTTAAATATTTTCTTTGTATTTACTTATTTTAATTGTCACCAAAACCGTACACACTATGTAGGTACAGTACATATACAAAATTGAAATAAAGCACATACTTACACAAATTGTTGCCAATATTGTCAAACATTATCATTTATTAAAACGGAACAAGACCACAGAGATATATTTTATTTTCTTATTTTATGTATTTATTATATTTGGAACACCAACAGCACGATATAAATAAAATTAGGTACCTATAAGAATAACAATTTATTGTTTAATACAAGCACACACGCCAACAGACTAACACGACATTTAAACTCTACGAAATCAAATATTAGTTAGGTATTTCACAAAAACGTAAAAGACAATACATTAATGCAGAAAAGAAACTAAAAATATAAACTGTGAAAAAAAATTAACAACGAATACTCAACAAAGCAACAAAAGTAGGTGAACACATCTACGGCAATCTTACTTTTTATAAATGTTCAGTGACTTATGTACAATTGACGTGTTCATCAATTTTGTTGCTTTTGCTGTTCACCAACTTTTGTAACCTTAGTGTGTTCATGAATTTTTGTGGCCGACACTGGTCACCTACTTCTGATGCTTTATGTGTGTATGACTTTTGGCGTTTTGAATATGTTGAGCTACTTTTGGCGGTGACTGTACCTATCAACATGAAGTTTTATTAAAGTTCCTGGGAATTAATTAATTAAAACACACAGCCAATATACCAGTGTATCAATATTAATCTTAATTAATATATGAATAACGTCACATGCCATTGAGTCGAACATAAATGAATTTTATGCAAGAGAATTATCAACACAAAAGGTAAACACACAAACAATGAACACTGATATTGCGGGTAAAAAGGAATCCTTTGTGCGATTGACTGGGACTATATAAATTAAATGGTAGAAGTTGCTTGTTCCCGCACCATGATAAATCTAATGGATAGAATTTTATTTTGCTTCGATTGACACTTACTTAATGAAAAACTATTTTTATTCAATATAAGGACGAAAGATGAGGCCCCGGATTGGACGCCAACCCGAGACAAATGTTTGTGGGATCAAAAAGTCTAGTAGTTTCACGTGATTTCTGTTTATAACGTGTATCAGAAAGTGTGTGACTATTGTAATATTCAGTAATTTATTTGCGAGACCCATTGTGCTCTCTTGACCTCAAGAAGGTGTAATTATGATATAATATATTATAGGCTATTATAACAAAGTACACAGACAGCGACGCGAGTACCAGCTAGATCCCGCGCAGTCTCATTTAAACACCAATTACAAGAAACTTGAATAATGTATGAAAACAAAGGATTATGTTGGTTAAGGTCTACATCAATTAATTTCACGTTAACAATAATGGACACCTCTGTTATAACATTGTTCTACACCGCTGGGTCTATTGTATGCAGTAAGCATACAAAAGTCCTGCTTAATGTTAATTAAACTTTATTAATGCATTCACCAAACAAAATCAAAATAATATATTGCTCACTCACCGTTGTGATTGAATTACTGTTATGAATATCGCTCTGAAAAATGAGATTAGTTGTGAAGACAATGCTTCTTATTTATCTTTGTGTTCATTTTTCTAGGAGATTTTTCCTTTGTTTTTTACTCACGGCTCTAACTTAAAAGACTTCTAAAATGATATCAACCTGGTTGGGAAAACGTAATATTAAATGCTAGTATTTTAAACAGCAACATAATCTATAATTACAGTGTGGCGATTCCCGACATGCAAATCATTAAGGTACATTACAAAACCACATGTTATTGACACAGCTTCTTATAAAATTTAATTATTAACACTCTTAATAATTTCTATCTAAAACTATTACTTAAAAACACTTTAGAAAATATACTGCAGAGTTCCCGCCCTAATTGCTTAAGACAGAAACTGGAAAAAGTGCTCGTCAACATTTTTTCCTTGAAGCAACAAAATCAAATTATCTGTAAGTCGGTGCAGTGTACAGGTAGAGCCGAGCGGTCCAATCAGATCCCTCGCTTTGTCACCCCGAGTTGCTCCACTATTGCGTTTATTTCTTGTTTGCAGGGGTTCGCAACTTTTCACTTGTTCCTCTGATTAAACTCTTAGCGGATATCGAGGAGCCTGTGTCAAACGCATTGCGGCGACTGGTCGGAAATTTAAACGTGCTCATGAGAAAATTGCTTTTCATGATACTGGCTAGAAGTAGAAATTGTGTTCTTTTTTGTAAAAATAGAAACACAAAACAATTCATATTTTTTTCAGACTATACAAACTTTCTTTTAGTTTTGACATTGTATAAACCATAAAATATTTGCTATGATTTTTTTTTGCATCTGGATAATCTGGCATCGAAAATTCCGTTGTAGGCTGTCCTATTCACAAATATGATTACCTACACGACAAAATAAAATACCAAAAATAATTTAAGAAATTAAAATGAAAAAGTGTTTCCTCCACAAACCCATTTCATTCATAACACCCAAACAAACAGTTAGCGAACTAACGAGCTATTGTAACAGAATTCGGAATAAACCGGCCCGCGTGTTATCCCGTACAAATTTAGTTAGCCCCGGAGTTAAACGATAACAAAGAAACAAGTTCGGGATTTAAGGACTATCTTTTCTCGTCCCTTGAGTTTGTAAACTTGTAGATAACCGACTTGTTCATATTGTTATGAATGTTTGTGATTCTCTTGCGTTGCAATGGAGAGATAAATTTATACTGGATTTTTGCATAGAGGTTGTTGAAAGACTAAAAAACTTCGTAGACAGTTTTTTTTTAATCCGCAGCTACTAAAGAATAGGTAAAGATAAATTAACGGGTAAATATAGTTAGAATTTATTTTATTCGATTCGCGAATATTGGATTACCGTCACCCATGAACAACTATGCAACTGAAAAAAATATTTGGTGCAATTTCGGCTTTTAGGTACAGTGTACTATTTCTTTGAAAGTCCCTCGATGAGTTTCATAGAACAGAAATGCAAATCACCAACTACTACCACTACGTTTCTCCCGACATTTTCTTCCACGTACTACAAACTGTAGAACCAATTGCCAGCGGCGGCATTTCTTAACAAATACGAACTAGCGGCCTTAAAAACGAGAGTATTCCCACCTTAACGGCCGGCAACACATCTCCATGGCCTATGGTGTTGCATGTTCATGGGCGGCGGTGAGCATTTATCACCAGGCGAAACGTATGTCCCTACAATAAAAAAAAAAGAAATGTTATTTTATTATTTCTAACAACCATCCACAAAATCCAAAACAGAATCACAATCAATAAGCAGCATTTATCCGCACTCGCTCCTGATCTGTAACTCAACTGTAGCAATATCCAAAGCCACTAACCTTTACATATTGTTACACGCCCTCGATACAATCTCACCGCAAGCGCCGCACAAACGAATCCAATCAACATTAGGCGCGGTACCGCCACCTTCTGAATAAACACAATGTGCGACCGATATCTCAGATAAGCTCAAATTACTACTGGGGGAGATATGAGGTTTGTAGTAGAATCTGTGTATTGGAAAGGAATTGAAAAGTGATAGAGCTACACTGCTAAGGTTGCTGGAACTTGATGAAGGACGTTTTTAATAGTACTCTATTGAAATTCTTGAGGACTCCTGTATTAAGTAATTGTATTCCTGTGGCTGAGAGGAAAGAGCTAAAGGTCATTTACCGTGGAATAGGGTAAAAATGGGCTGGCTCGACTGACGTGAAATCACAAAAGACCGACGTTGAGAGTTTTGGTGTCATGTTTCCTTTAATGAATGAAATTGCCGGAGGCGCAATTGCCCTACTGCCTCTAGCCTAGTATTGTTTCCCTTTTTCTGTCCAAGTGGAGTGGCCGGCAACGTATCTATGATCAAAATATTGTAAATGATCATGCTCGTGTACCAGACTTGGGCGATAAAAACTATTGTTATCCAAATAGTTCTACTATTCACGTCCAACTTAATTAACTAAAGTCTTATTATTATCCTATGAAAAATAATATATTTGAAATAAAAAATGTGTAAAAAATACAAAAGCTTTATCGAACAAAGAGCAAATTTTAACAAAAATAGAAAAATTGAACCCACAAAAATATAGGGGAAAACCCCGAAGACAAAAATACATTTTGTACTTTAGCCAACTTTAGGGAAGTCAAATGCAGAAATTCATTATTTACCTTCATCATAAACTTGGATGTTAGCCAGTGTAATATGGTTATTTTGTAGCAAATAAATTAACTTACAATATTTTATTATAATAACATCTATGTGGATGCTTAATATTAATATATGTCCTTTCGATGGCATAACATCATTCATAGCTCATATAACAAAATTGATGATAAAAATCACCGTTGTCGTTATGTTTATAAATTATTAACCTTTTATATTGATTAGATGTATTGTGACATATTATTATTTTTATCTATTGAAACGCCAAATATCGGAAAAACAAAATAATGGAAACGCCTTCCAAATCGAATCAGTAATTTTGAGAATATCACCGACATCATATTATATTCATGGTTAGACGCCGACTGCGAAACGAGAGGTCGCGGGCTCGGTTCCCGCACCGAAATAAATGTTTGTATGATCCACAGGTATTTGTTTCGCGTCTGGGTTTGTGAGACCGAATTGTCTCTCGTATTTTCTGATACCCACGTCACAAGATTCGATCTTAGTGTGGGGTCAAGACTATGTATGTGACTATTGGGTATATTTATTTATTTTTTCTTTATTCACACAAAACGAAATCAGAACCGCTTTTTTTGTAAAGTCGGTTCTAACAAAACGAATATGTTTTAAAAAATGCTTCATACACATTGTTTCAACTATAAAATCGATGAACAAAACACGAACAAAGCACGCTCCATGCTCGAAGGAGCAAAGAATTTATTATTCAACGGCAGCGAGTATTTGCGCAACAAAGCAGCGCATGTTCGATTTTAATGAATCACTTCGCTCCAGACAGTTACACTCACCTCAGGAATACGTTCATAAAAAAGCTATTATAATAGTGTTATTTTAACCGACTTCAAACGTGTTTATATGTTCGTGATTATCTCAATGACATCTAATCCCATTTTCTTGTTTATAAACGAATTAAAAATATGTTCTAATGGTGATTATTCTTTATTTTATATTTATCAAAATATTACATTAAAATTATTTGTGTCACTCGTCGACGAATTCGCAAATACACGCTAGTGTGTGTGAGTCAATGAATATTATTATTGGTTATTACGAATGACTGCGCGCATAATGCACAAACTGAGTATAAGCTAAACATTGTGATATTTTGAAAATGAAATAATTAACTTATTAATACGGTTTATTCGTCACAGTGCAATTAATATTTATCACGTGGATAACTATCACAGTACATAATGTTTAAAAACACCACATAAATCGCGACCGGATATATCCGGATACAGTCAAACCCATAGAATTATAACAACCTTCATCTAACATCCCACGTAAGTAGATACATCAATGTCTCAAATCCTCATCAGTAAATACGGTATCTACACTGCACTTCCCATTGTAGTCGGTCGTGCCAGTAAAAAAAGAGCTACATTCAGAGTATCGGTATCGCCGCTGTGATTACACGAGGTCGAGGGCGCAGGTACGGCTATGTTAATTAAAATTTCGATCGGCCTCACAGCGTATGAACGTTTGACACAGATACAAGTTCCTCAGTGATTGCTTTTTGCCACGAAGATGTATTCATTGCGAGTGTGAATCGTTTTGAAGCGAATAGTGGGCGCTGACGCGGAATGCGGGCTTCGAGTAATCGTGCGGAATGATCAGTTTGGAAATTGTGATTTAAACGTCTTGCTGGTTTAATGACTTTGACGGATTGATATTAGGGGTAGTGGTTTTAGCGTATATCTAGAATGAAGTTTTAGGAAGGAATGTTTGTTGTTACAAGTTAAAAAGGGAATGATGTGCTCTACCGTTAGTAACATGCAAATATTTTAATAAAAATTAGAATTAATCAAATATTTATAAAATTATAAAATATTTAAAGATTTTAAAATGAAAAAAAATTAAGTGTCGGCACTACAGTGAAATAAACATAAGTCGCATAATGATAAAAAACAGATTTCTCTAATATTATTGCTCTAAGAAAGTCAATCCACCCATGAAAGCGAGTTACGTACAATTATAGATGTCAAACGTTTTCGTCAACACGTTTTCCTTGCCATTGTAGCAAGTGTTAATTAACTATGACTACACACGTAACATCCAAATACATAGCCGATTCTCTTGGGAACAAGACCTTTATTTCACCAATTCCGCTGCCAAGCTATCTCTCTGTTCAGTTTCACAACACTTCATCTTAATTTCCATATTTTGTTGGCCAAGGGACATGTGCTCTACATATCTTAAAAGCTTGTAAGTAGGTTACACATTTTCACTGACGTAAAAATGTCATAGGAATTTCCATATGCTCTTGATAGAGTTTTAGAGATGTAGAATCGTTTACGCACAGTGGTAGAGACATACCTGAATCCTAAACCTGTCGTAAACCTGAATTCCTGGGTTCAAATCCTAGGCCTGGCAATGAGAATCCTATATGGTATGGGTGGCAGAGAGAGTATCCGTACGCCACTGCGTGTTATGAATAGGTGTAGAGAGTGCGTAGTGTTGTTGGCGGGAATCGAGCGCGGCTCCCGAGGGACCGCGCGCTTTTATTCCATGTTTTTTATTAAAGCAAAAAATGATATTGGTTGTATGTTACCGTGGCGTTGGAGGAATACTGCTCTACATAAATCTAATTTATATACCAATTTTCCTTTGTCAGTGGTGAATGAATAAATGCATTTGTTAGTCATACATACTCGTATATGTAGTCATATATCTATCGCCTGGTTGTCTGTAAGAAGTTCTTCTTACTTTATATTTCTGTGTATTGTTATACCTTCTTTGTGCAATAAAGATTAAAATATATAAGTATAGCCGCGAGCTTAGTTTAGTTAAAATATATAAGTAAAAACACCCAATATACCGTATTATGTGTGATATCAGAAACCACTAGAGACTTTTCGATCGTACACAAACTTGTATCGCTGACTTACGCACGGCTACCAAAGTGATTCAATTTTACATCGCTGTATTTAAGTGACATTGAAGTAGCAGTGGGTAGGACATACATAGATACGAGTATGGTCGCGAGCTCAGTTTAAAATATCATTTCATGTATCGTAACAGAAACTACGGAAGACTTTTCTATCGCAACTAACTTTATCGCTGCGATACCGACGGCTGCCAAAATAATTCAATATCATAGCTTTAACTCAAATTGAAGCGACAGTGGGCAGGACACAACGTGGAGAACTGATAGCCATTGGCGACGAAACATTCTCAAGAATGACCACGTACTGGCAAGCTCAGAGAAACCATCTCTTACCAGTGGATAGTGTAGTATTTTTTGGTTATTTTTGTGTTTAGAGGATAGCTGTCAAGCTCCCCTTTCGGTACCACGGAGGAGGCTGAAAGGGGTGTACCACTGTCTCCCAGGAGATACAAACTCCCCTCCGGATCTGATGGGCCGACAACGCATCTATAATCCAGGCGTTGTGGATGTTCATTGGTGATAGTGATCACTTACCATCAGCTGACTTACTCATTACCGGTTTTTAATTAAAAAAGTCTAAAAGTTTGTACGGTGCATTCCACTTGCCATCAGGGACATTATAGTACTTTCCCAGTAGAAAAACTATTAAAATTTCGTAGTTGTTTCTGTCGTGGCTTAATTCGCTGAATATTTGGTGCAGGTAGAACCGCATTCCAAGCAAACTCGCGCATTATGAACAATGTGGGTTGGTAAAATTCCCCGTTTTTATGTCACCTCGTGGTAATTTATAGCGGTGCCGGGCGCGCCATTTGTCAACCTGCGCTCGCATAGTTTTTGATAAATGCATGTTTATTCCAACATTTACATTATAATACTTAGTGTCACACATTTGTGGGCTATTTGTGGTTTGAAATTCAGGATGCTTTGCACTGTTTTCTTATTTGAACTAAAAATTTCACGTGGAAATGTAGAAAATTGTACGTGATTTTCATCATTTGCTTTATTAAGATGATGGTTACACAACTATCATCTTAATAAAGCATCTACCTTATACACATAAGGTATATTAACAGTACAATTAAGATTTTAATCAAAGTAAATATCCTTTTCCAAGTAAACTCAATTATTATTATTTTTTTCACTTTTTGCAGCTCACATTTTCACATGAAAAAATACCGTCTCTCATTAAAATATTTTAATAAGTCTTGTCGATAATGTATGACAGTTTATATAGAGAATCAGACAGCTTATTTTGTGTAATCTTAATATTTTTATTAATAGAATATAGTTCCATACTCGCTTAAAAAGAATAATATCAAAAGTATCTCAACGTGGGTCTGAATCTTTTTTAAAGAGAGGCAACGCACGAACATTTCTTCTTGTAATTACGATTAAACCCATAGTTTGCTTGTAATCTATATACAAAACCCTGGGTTTATTACGCTATTTCCCACTTAAAATAAAAATGCTTAAACAGATGAGGGGTCTTCCTCGTGACGTCATAAGTCATGGAGAAAAAACAGTAATATTACTCAAAACACCTCGACATGTATCATGGAATAAATTTGGTCCGCCGTAAATTTTTATGCACTTACATATTCTTATCTTGGGAATAAGGAATGTTTGCGTTTGTTAACATAATTTTATGTCTTTCTTCGGTTGAGGCTCTTAATTTGAATGGAAAGATAAATACTCCCTCGAGACGATGTGTAGAGCCCAAAGTCTGAAATTACGGATCTTTTATCGTATAGATCCAGCAAATGAGCAAATAGTTCTTTTACTAGTAAGAAATGGATCTACTGATGAGTATCTTTAACATTGGGATGGTAGGAGTGTAGCCAGACTCTCAGTGTGGGGTAAGAGGAGGAAAAATAATCAAGATGAGGAAAGCGGTATTGAGCCTTTGATGATCTCACTCCCTGGAGTGAACCGCCGGACCGCGGAAAAGCCGCCGCTAAAAATATAAGTTGCCGGAACTGATATTTTTCCTATCGCTGTGATAGGTTACCTCCCTATCACGTATATTATGAAAATATACTCAGAGAACTGATTTAAGTAGCAACTGGGCCTATCCCTTTATTTAGACGAGATTTAGATGTGAGCTCATACAATAAGTATCTCGTTGTCATGCAATTACAAACTATATTTCTTTTACTGCCTCGGTGGCGTAGTGGTACTACGGTGCGATTGCAAAGCTTAGGTCTCGGGTTCGAATCGCGGGTCGGGTAAAGTGATATTGGATTTTTCTATTCATTATCAGCCTGGAGTCAGGAATTTGTGCCCGATATGGCGATAGGCTCGCCCCCTATCACATCGTGGGACGGAATATACGAGGCGAAACGTGGGTGTTCTGGAAGCACCTCTGCCTACCCCTTCAGGGAAAAAGGCATGTGTTTATGTATGTATTTCTTTTGTGAAGTTATTTAAGTATGTAGACGAAATAACAAGATAAAAGAAGCAAAAGAAACAAGTGGACTCACAAAAGACGCAAACTATTTAAAACAAAAGCTGCAGACACTTCGCAGTAAAAAATGGAAATTTTATTCGTGTATTCATTTTAAAATCGTGGTGAATACCACGCTACCAATTTTTAATAGTCTTTAGGGGTTTCGAAATGTCGCATTTCTTTATAAAGCTCAGTATCTCTTGGAGTATGTTCTCTATTAATTATAATAACCAAGGTTAAATGTCTTGAAATCCATGCTGATTTTGCCAAATAGGGAACATTATTGCTAGTCTTGAAACTATGATAGAAATTGTGTCAGTAAATTAAAAATTGGAATTATCCACTAGTTGTGTGTCAAAGTTTAAATCTTCTCTCATTATGTCATAGAAGATCTATGCTACTAATAAAATATTTATTGGCTAATAAAGACATATAAATATTAAACTACGTATCGAGAAACTACGGTCCTTTATATTAAATTCTGACTGCTCGACAAAACCTAATTTGTAAAGGAGAAGCGAAATTTAAATACACCAGAACTACGTGTTAAATTGTTATTAAAATTGGAGTGTAATCCTCAGTTCATTTGCATAATGTGCTAGTTAAGCAGGCATGTGAGGCGGTGAGGCCCGCCGGCGGTCAGCGCGGGGGAGGGGAGGGGGCGGTATAATTGCTACTTACAATTGTTGGACAAGTTTTAATTGAGTTGTGCAAACAACACCGGATCCGGGGAATTAGAATGCAATTCCATCTTAACTCGCCTTATAAGTGGTTAAATGTGTGTTCATTAGAATGCTACATTAAAATATTAAATCGTTTATGTTATAAGGTTGAGCGATGCAGTTATTTAATTTATATGTAATGAGATTTGGAGTTTAATCCTCGCATTGATATAAAGACTGGTGTCATCTTCAAGCATTTATTTTGAGAGTGGGTTTAGTGAGACCGAGTAGTGTTTCAAAGTTTTAGATATCTACGAGTGAAAAGATCCCGATAAGAAATAGAAATGTTAGATTTATTTATCTTTAGAGCTTTGCTAAAGCTCGTCTTCACTCTGTCTCTCTCTCTCTCTATTCAGCCACAGGAAGTCCACTGCTGAACATAGACCACCCCCAAGGATCTCCACATCCTGTCTTCACTATTTAATTGAAGTACTTGTATTTTGATTACCGTTGCACAATATTTTTCATTTAATTTATATGAAACAAAAAACATATTATTTTTAATAATTTCATGCAGCTCACCTACAAACTGGCATAATAATCTGACCGTTCCTTAGCTATCTCCATCTCAATCCCCTTACAAATTAGTAACAAAATCCTTGTTGAAGTTGTAGCTAATCGTCCGGCGCTGCCCCGAGCGACAACACTCGCCAATTTGTTTCTTAAATAAACTGAAACTAAACACTCACTCGTTACTACTGTTTAATGGGGTTGGGATTGTGTTTCGTGTTGTACTAATTGGCGATCTGTTTGTGGACTTTGTCCTTTTATAATTACCTTATACCTTCGATTTGGATTGGAATTTCCATCTATAACGCCTTTCATAACATGTTTGTAATACTTTAATAAATGTTTTTTAGAGACTTTTCCGCCCACAAACCCACCACTGCAACTCATGTCAGCCAGAATCAACAGAGGCACGCAAAGAATGGGCACAAAGCTCCAGAGCTCGGTGAGTCTCGTAGGGATACTAGCTTGTCTTTAACCCGCATTGAAATTAATCAGAAAGAAAAAACAAATAAAAGAAGTGGAAATAAGTCCTAATTATTCCGAACATAATGTTCATCTATCCCAATCACACAACCTAAACATCAAATAATAATAAATAATTAAAGCTACCGAATTTATTTCGCAGCGATAATGTGTATTTTATATACAATCCTTCAGGGGCCTATGAATAAAACATGACACTACAATTGCTACCGAATTGATACAATTCCCTCGCGCAAATAACTTTCAATTCCTATTGATATCTTTATTCGCAAAAAGCATATTCGACACACTGATTTGAATAATAAAACAAATAATTTCACAGAAGTACGCTTAAATATTCCCTGTGTGTTCTATCTGGCCGTATTGTAAATATTGTATTTGGACGTGTAGCGTTTAGTCGCGAAATATGAAATTCTATTAAACGACTAAATTGATTTTTGGAACGGTTTTTATGCTGTCATCTGTTGAGTGACAGCAGTTTAAAATGAAATTGAATCAATAAAAGGTATTTTAGGTGGAAAATTATGGTCTTTCGTCATCATAACACCATATTATTTTAGATATTGCATAATTTGATACTATAATTTGATTATTATGAAGTTATATTTAGCCCCAACTCCATAGGAGGACTTGTTACATACATACATACATAAACTGACGCTTTTTACCCAGAAGGGATAGGCAGAGGTTCTGCTGGTTACTACCAGGATCACCCACGTTTCGCCTTATGTTCCGTATGTTCACGTATGTTCCGTCCCAGAATGTGATAGGGGCGAGCTTATCGCCATATCGGGCACAAATTCCAGACTCCGGGCTGATAATGAATAGCAAAATCCAATATCACTTTGCTGGAATAAGGATTCGAACCCGAGACCTCAGCTTTGTAGTCGCACCGTAGTACAACTACGCCACCGAGGCAGTTCTTTATACATTATATTAATATACGTCCTTCAGAGACAGTCTCTTTTGATCTGACTTGACTCCGCTTGCTCCAACATTATCTGTGTACACACTATATTTGACTATATTTGAGTTCTGTTTATTTTTTCTCTTTACTTGAAGTTTCCTTGGTTCGTTGTAGAGTATTTCAGTGATTTGTGTAAAATATGTTGTTACTTCGTTTTGATTTAAGAAATTACAAATAAGATGTTTCTTGATAAAAATATGTACAAATTTTAAATTCAAAATAAGATTTAAAAGTATGACGTCCACCATAATTGTTTTGTTTTTGGGTATAGCACAGCGATTTACAGCACATTATAAAATAAGAAAATAATTTTAGATTAGCCGAGACTTACACGAGGCTCTACCACTTTAATCCATCATTACGGATTGTCTCTACCATTGTTAGTTACTAATACGAAACTGTACTAGAAGTCTTTACTTTTTGTGGTAGAGTTAGACAAAAGAGTCTCTACCGTGAAATAAAAAATGGTCCATTTGACTTTACAACGAATGATAAAGTTATGTAAATAAACAATTTCAACAACTTGTTTATCCTTTGTAATAAATATATTTACAATCATTTGAACATCGCATGGGTACACCGCCGTCGGCGTCGCAAACTATCATAAATTTACAATCGCGTGTCAATAAGAGGAGTAAAAAACTCGGCCCTCACAAACAGAATAGTTTATGAGCCGCTCTAAGGAACGCGCCGCGGGACCTTCACAATACCCTTTGTAGCTCTATTGAAGCAATCCTTCCAATAGCATGATAGCCTGGTAACAAATCAGACGATGCTGTCATGGCTGTGGTCCCGGGTTCAAATATAGAGATATTTTTTGCCTTTTATTCGTAGTCAAACCATAGAAATGTATAAGGTACCCTATGGTTGTGGGGTTCACCAACCCGCACAAGCTCAGCGAGATGGACTATGGTTCAAGCCTTCTCATTCGAACTCTAGATTATAGAGAAGTCCTGCATTCAGTCGTAGGTATTATAATGATGGGCTAATACAGCAAGCAAGCAGAGCCCTTATTGTGATTGCGGGAACCTTTCTCAGATCGCATTATTAGCTGGACGCGCGTGGAGGGGGTGTCAATGTTATTAGCTCTGTAAATATTGGAATGCGTGGGAACTCCTTGCTAGGGAATATAGCAGGGGAGGAATTTCACTGTCGGTTAAGGAAAATGAGGAAAATACTAATCATCATTGGTTTGTTTATTATGATGTTCGTATTAAACTTGTTATTCTGTGTTGTTTTTGACGCCTAATCATGTCTCTTATAATTTTATAGCAAATATTTCAGGGAAATTCCCAAATCTGGGTAAATTATATTTGTTTTTGTATCAGGCCATATACGTCCCAGTGCAGGGCATGGGCCTCCTCTATAATCGAGAGTTAGATTGAAAAGGGTTTGGCCATATAGTCCACCACGGTGGCCTAGTGCAGGTTAGCGGCGGGTAAATTATAATAATCATAAAATAAAATAATGATACCCGATTTTAACAAAAATAAACTTTACTGCTTGTTAATATAAAAAACATGAACTTTAAAATTTTATCAAACATTTTGTTTTTTACTCTGCCAAAAAAACGACAAGTAAATATTACATGCAACAAAGAGCGAAAAATATAAAATATATCTTCACATCAAAAAACAGCACTTTGCATGAAAGTTTTAAAGTGGTTAAATATTTTATATGTAACAAAAAACTGGATCCATTATAGTTGTTACGAATGAAAAATGAGCGCTGAAGAGATTTCTTTGTCTCTGTAAATAACATTAACACGTAAAAGAGTTGATTTATGCGAAAGGGTTCATGAACATTGTCAAAACTTGATTGATAAATGTGTTGTGCGAGCTTTCTTTTAAAAATAGCACCACCCGAAATAAGCTGGTTCCAACCGCAATGTATTCTTTGCTAGCAAACTATTAATTTATTGTTACATTTATTTATCTCTCTCTTCAGCCACAAGAAGTCTACTGCTGAACATAGGCCTCCCCCAAGGATCTCCAAAATCTATTTGTTTAAGGAAAACGTACGCACATCAAAAGAAATATTAGAGTTTTACATTTACTACTAAACTATTTTAATGCTTTGCTTGTTGAGAGTATTGATTCTAATCTACATCATAGTAACTCAGATCTGGATTCAATTCGCAGATTTATAAAACCTCATTGGTTTTGGATTCTAAAATTATAATTTGTTCAGGTAATACATATAAATCCTTAGTACATCATCTTTATTAAATTATAATTTATCATTAACTTACCACAATGCTAGTTGACGATTCTATTGAACTAGATTTAAACTAGTCCTTTTACTTACTAAAATCCTTGTAATTACGTATTTATGATAGCGATAAAACTAAAATTATATATTATCATACATTTTACGAAACCTCTTAACATAAAGAACCGAACTGTAACAAAACTCCGCCGCTTAAGATAGCATATCTCACGTTTCGGTCGACACGGACCTAGTTCCGCTCCCATCACTATTCCGGCTGGGACCCGCCATTTGCAATAACTTATTGCCTTTTATTCGCTCATCCCCCGCGCGGCCCGCGACAACCCCGCTCTACCCGCACCCTCTCGTGATCATGTAGCATCATTTAGGATAATGTGAGATATATTTAACTTTTTAGAGTCTTATCTATATACGAGTAGAATATCTAGTCGCATAAAGTTAGTTTTCACCGTTTTAATTAAGTGCAATATTTAAAAAAGATTATAGGCGAGGCTTATATTCAGAAAAAAAAAAAATTTTTTTATATTTTGTTTATGGATGAAATAAAACACATCTTGTCAGAATGGAAAGCGTTAGTCTCAATATCTTGTACGCTAGTTAGATGGATGTATGAGTGAGGGTGTAATGTTTATTCAATACGCAAGATGTTTACGAGGCGCGCTGTTTGCCGCGTGTCTCTACTACACGTTAATTTCGCGTGAAATGGGTCTGAGTATTGAATTATATTACTGTTATGTGGCTGATGGGACGCCGGAGGGTTAGTTGTTTTAGTTAATCTGTTATGTTATTGATTATAAAGGGCGTGATAGTAGTAAAGCGACTTTAAAATGTTTAAAAGTCAAGTGATACTCATAAACAAGTATTATAGAAATTTCAAAATCTAGCTCGCTAAATGCTAGATGATTGCAACAGTGTACTCTTGAGTTATTAATTAATTAATTTTATTTTACATTGGAGACATATCGAGAAACAAAGAGAATAATCGAGAGCCAAACGAGAAAACCGTTCACCTAACAGTACGCAACTATCATGGCGTACGAACTAAAAATAATTTAGCAATTGTATAATATTATGTATTTATCTTTGATGATGAAGCACGTGGATTGGTATTGGGAGCCTAAAGTATTATTAGACTTTCCACAATACTGTCCGAACAAAATGCTATTTCAAACGTCATGTCGGTTTTTGTGTGACAATAGAGCACTATAATAGGCAGGTAGCAACCCGAGATGGCCTATTCATAGATATTCGAGGCTATTGTTAGCAAAAAGGTTTTAGGTATAAATCTCTCAATGTCAACTACATTAATGTTTCTGTGACTTTGTGTTGTTGTGGATTTATTTATAGTTTATTAATATGTAGTCGTATGATACATCTTATTACGTTGACAGTTATTCTTGCGATCTACAATACAAAACGTTTCTGCTCAGTAGTAATATTAAATAAATAAACACACAACAGTCACGTACATAGTCCAGTAGGGTAATTTACGTAATTAAATAAGTTCAGTTGCAGTTAAGTTTCGATCAAAACAGACCTTTTCGTATTCTCGTAATTTTGACAACCGCTGTCAAATACGCTCGCGTCAAGTCCGCGTCACGCGAACGGCTTAGCGTATTCTACTGCTGCGTGTTTTATGTGCGTGATTCAGATCGCAACTTGATCGGTATCACGTGTAAGCTTCTTGCATACGACTGACGTATAGTTGACGCGCAGCACCCGCGCAGTTTACGCATAGCTTAGGTGCAGTTCACGCGCAGCTAAACAATTACAAGAATACCATTTTGCACTGAGACGTAAACTTAATTGCAACTGCACCGCAACTTGATCGGCGCGTTAAAAAATTACGTGAATTACCCTACTGACCGCACACTAAGATCGAGTCTTGCGTGGGCATGAGGAATTATAAGAGACTTCGGTCTCACAAACACCTAGACCCAAAACAAATACTTGTCATTCACACAAACGTTAGTCTCGGTGCGGAGGTTGAACCTGAAGCTCCTTGTTTCACAGCCAGCGTCGAACCATGTGCGCCACGGAGGCTGTTAATGTTCCTTGAACACAGTATTTCTTGTTTTATTGCATAGGTCCGGTCAACGAGCAAACAGTCACCAGATGGTAAGAGATCACTGCCGCCCATGAACATCCACAACGCTGGTTCATGAATGTGTTTCCAGCCCAATCGGGAGGGGAACGGGAAGAAAAAAGGATCGGAAGAGGAAAGGGGTATTGGGCATCCAGCAATCTCACTCACCGAACGAAACGTGACAGCTGAGCTGTCACTTCACGTCGATTCTTTGTGAGATAGTGGTACCTTCCCGGATGAGCCTGCCCATTAATACTGAGTCGTGACTGACAACAGCGTGGCTCTACCACATCCGAAAAGACATATTATAATTGGATCTGGAAATGTAAAGCACATGATGGTTAATCAAGTGCAATCTAGATTATAATCCTTAACGACGAGAGCTATCTTTTAATTAATTGTATTGTATAATATATAGCACTTATGATATAATTATAGCCTATAAGACTTTCATAATTTATAAAAAACAATCCAATTTATATGTGGAAATTGATGGGCATTGAATTATTCTTAATTAAAGATATTAATTAAGAATACACATTTTGTGGTTAATTACATTATGAAGTACGTGCTTAACAATGCATTACGGAAAATTATTTTACCAACTGTTATAATAAAATTAATGATACTTCATTAGATAAGTTTATATTTTTTAAATTAGGAAGTATGTGTTTTTTTTTTGCTAAAGACAAGAAACTCACCTGTAACTGTGAAGTAATGTTAGTTATTGTGCATACACAAAAAAAAATCGACGCTCTTTTTCCAAAAAAAATGTTGCATTGTGTCTAACGTCACTAAAACTACCACCTGGCTTCGTTTTCGGCAGCGATCTTGATGTAGCCTGTATAATTATTATAATGTCCCTGCGCTGAAGTTAAGCGATTAAAAACTAGGTCAGAAAATAAATGTAAAAAGTTACAAAAAGTTTATTTACAGTATTATTAGCGGTAACGCATATAACATTTTAGATTTAAATATGAGTGGGACTTGAACTCACATCTATCGAACGAATGTGTTGTATAATTTTGCCAGGTCTATGGACCGGGAGCGTGGCGCCTCCTGTAATCCGGCGTCTCGGAGGTCGGGCTCGGAGGATGCTTTGAGGTCGGGACTCACTGGTGCTGAGCGGCCATGTTGACTGGACGTCCGCACTAAGCCTGGTATTAATATGGATCCCCCGGAGGAGTCTGGGGGATGCAGGTTCACTAAGGAGAGGCGAACCGGGCCAGGGGGGAAACCCAGCAGCCAACAGTCTCCGTATCGGGCAGTAGTGGGATAGCGGCCGGGAGTGGGCTCTCAGTGGCAGCCCGGCCGACATGAGCAAACCCGATCCTTTTGCCGTTCGAACAAAAAGCTGATTTTTATTTATATACTGCAATAGTTTCACATTTTTTCTTGTATTCTTTAATTTAATATTTTTCAAGTTATTTATGTTACATAATTATCTAATAGTTGATTTGGTTTACATTGTTAAATGGCAGTCTGGTGACTTATGCCCGCACCGATCTAAATATTTCTATGACTAACAAACATTTCTTTTAGTTATGGGTATTGTTACATCGAAAAGTCTCGAAGTTTCCCTTAACTATAATTTCACAAGACATGTTTACTGTGGGATCTCAATTATAATATTAAGTGTAAAAGATGGTTGTATTTATTTATTCACTATAGCTACATTTATGTAATTTTTAAGTTTTTAATCCTATGTGCCCAATACACACTCTATATAAATATTGAAATGAATTTACCATCAGTTGCAGTTTTTCTGAACCAGTATAAAAATGCAACAGTATTTCCATAAATAAATACATGTATTGTTTGCTTGGAGCTGAGCTGGAGTTTAAACGCAAATATTTTCTATTTAAATAGTTTTCCGCAACAAAGCGTGGAGGGTTGTATTGTTGGCGGTGACGTCATCAGCACGCACTCCTGCACACACCACCTACATTAAACTCACATATAGCATTATATTTTAATAATTAATTGAATAATTATTGCAATATTTGTTCAAGTAATTGTAAACTGATTTTGTAAAGAGCAACACTAGAGTTTTTTTCCCACTCGTCTCTACTGAAAACCGCTTTCCGAACCAGGTTTCCAGTGGTAATGGAAGCCTACTGAGTTTGTTTCACCGGACCTTCTCAGGTAGGGCCGCGTTGCATCCGGTGGTAACATTAAATCACTACGCACCGTTTTAATAATACTCATGGTCCACTTACACACTGATTAAAGTAAAAAATGGATTGACTTGAAAAAAAAACTCAAAATACTATAAATATTATATTGTACGACTACGGTAAAATAAGTAAAAATATAAATCATATAATAAATATTTTGTAAATAGAGATAAAGTTCTAAGTGTATTAACTTGCATAAGAGCTATTTAATTGCCTACATCAGGGGTTCCAACCTTATTTGTACCCCGACGCACTTAGAACAGCCTTCCACGCTAGACACGCCAAAAAAAAAATCAAAATGTTTTGTTGAACCCATTAAATGTCATATATTATTTAGATTAAGTCACTTTTTTCCACTACCACTCGGTTTATAATGCTGTTTTCGCCATAGAAGAACGGACAAGAAACTCTAGCGTTGCTCTTTTTATTTTGTACGGCTGAGTTAAGTAGTCACCCGGTATACACTGTTCCGCCAAAGCAATGAATATTAATAAAAGTTACAGAGTAATTAAAGTTATCATTATAAGCAAATCGACCCGACCAGTCCACACAAGCAGCACCCGTTCTCGTGCATGTGCCGTGCCTCGGTCTCCTCAACCACGTTACAGGGAAGTGACCGACCCGGCACACGACGCCGCCGCAAGCCCAGACGTTTTAGCAAGCATGACGTACTCAAATTGCTTTCAACTACGATGAATTAAATTGAACTAATTATTGAAGAGAGTACACAAAACACATCCGCTTAGGGGACTTATATTAGGTTTTATTCCCAAGCCTTATTATCCTCTAGATATTCTGAACTTTTATGGTGAGCTTTTATTACGCATCTCTCGCTTAACAGTGGATTTTAATTTGTTTATACTTAATGCTCTAGCACCTCTGCCTACCCCTTCTGGGAAAAAGGCGTGTGTTTATGTATGTATGTATACTTAAGGCATTTATGTGAATGGGAACTTTATTATAGAAGTGTATACAGTAATCCTCAAAATTGTTTATTAGTATTAAAGTAAGTTTGTAGTGACGCTCACGTGTAAAAATACATGACTTCCATAAAGTTGAATGTTCTCTGCCCGTTAAAAATAGCCCTAAGAACAAAATACTTGTGAGTTGTTGACTTTTATAGAACGGCAAGTTCCTGGATAAATAAACTAACGACTTTGTGAAAGTTGGCGAACTCTAATAGGAGAGACAAACTGGAGTTCGGACGTCGGTTCTCGTTGAAAAATATTTATTTGCAGTAGATAGTTAATATATTGAATTTAATAGTGTAGCGTCAGTTTTATATATATTTTTAAAATTTTGAAGATGTAATTTTGTCAAAGAAATTGCATGGTTTGATAACTTAGGCCGAACATATAAAATTAATTGTTTGTTCCAAAAATTACACCATTTTTTTGCATAACCTTATTAGGGAATTAAATGCATAATTTGCTTCGGATACAGAGTTTACACGCCAAAATATAGAAGAATATTGTTAAGTCTATTTTTTGGAAAGGACCAATTACGTTTAACAATCGTGTATATAAAATGGGAGATTCAAGGCTAAAAATGTTATCTTCAGACACGTTAGTCCAATGCTGAACAAAGGCCAACCCCAAGATGCCCGCAATTAGTTAAAAACGGCCTGTATTCAGATTCCACGATTGTACAACGATATTAAAAAATGCAAAATATTACAGGTACCATTAGGCCATTCACGTGCATTCTCGTATAAAACGTTAGCTTTATAATAAAACTAAAAAATATCCATCGGTACAGTGATTCGCTAACGAAGCAGCGTCCAATCTTTATTTAACAAACGTTGGCCTGTGTGTCTGCGTGTTTGTATATTTGTGTGCGTATGTACGTGTGTTCGTTTGTGTGTGACTGTCGCGTCAAGCTCTAATTAACGTGTTGTGTACCTCTGAGAACACTCCGTTATAGAGACGGGGTATTTATCGACGCACATAAATATTTTTTTGGAAATGATAGTAATGGACTGTCTAAGTGGTAGTTACACGTTTAAACTGACTGTTTATAATACTGAATTTTTAACCTACATAATATGTTTTTAGGATTAATTATAGTTTTTTTAACGGCAAAGGTAAGGTTCGTTACAAGAGTTTCCGAGGTATGTAATTTTTAATCGGCTATTTAGTTTAACATGGTTGTTTCATAAACCTATTCTCGTATGGATTCAAATCAAGCAGGCGATCTGTTATATAATTTGAAATCACATTATACTGAAGCATCGATATAAGTTATGTTGTCATGACATTTAAGTGTGTGTTTAGAATGATAGACAGCCTCCGTAGCCCAGTTCGTTAGACGCCAGCTGTGTAACGAGAAGCCGGGGGTTCGATCCCCGCCCCTAAACAAATATGTGTGTGAACCGCAGGTATTTATTTCAGGACTTGGGTATTTGTAAGACCGAAAAGTCGCTCGTAGTTTCTGACAACCACGCCACAAGACTCGATCTTAGCGTGGAGTCAGGAGTATACATATGTGACTGTTGCGTGTATCTATTTATTTGCAAGATAATCATAATATCTCGCTGGATGCTCTAAATTACAACAAATTCAGCATCAAGTACAAATCATTGTAGTCTTTATCGTGTCAGCAAAAAATACTAAAAAGTTACCGAGGCGTGAATGAGGACGGAAGGCAGCAAAGTACAGTGATTTAAAATAAAACGAATAAAAATAGTTCCAGCGATAACAAGACAAGACCGCGGCGTGATGGACCGAACAATGCGTTCTCTAGTAGTTTTATAGTTGGTGGAACTCCGATAATGTCATGCTGTTATGATGTTCATTTGTTTTATTTTTAATATTGTTTTGTAATAATTAACAAAATAAATAAAGCCAATAGTTAAGTAATTAGTACTGACGTCACTGTAAAATATTGAGGTCACTTTGTGGATATCAAAAAACTACAAATTACTTTAGACAGACAGAAATGGAAAGGTAAAATAAAAACATTTTCCCAGTCTTGAATTAGTTATTGGTTAGAAATTATATGAACTATGCAGGTTAAAGTCATATTATAATTTCTACAATAAATTTTAAGAATAATACGGAACGTAACTTTGTAATTCTACCGAATCACCGAAAACTCAGAAACATTCTTAAGAAAATGCTGAGTTGAAAATCCATTTAAATCAGATGGGCGTGGCTCTACAAACATTTCGCGTTTTCAGAGTTCGCCACTTTGACGTGCACTTCCCGCCGACTCAGCGTTCCAATAACTCAAGTCTGGATATCTTTAGCTCTCTTGTATATTTAAATGTGATTTAATGCCTGTAAGAAACCGAATTTTATTTGTCAACTTTTTTGGTTGACGCAATGTTTGAGCCACTTGTTTTGAGTCAAGATACACTTGGTCATCTGATTGCTTGGGAAAGACTATGTCTGTGATTTTTGGATGTATTTATTTTCGACTATTTTCTAACCCGTTCATACTACCATGTTACTTATGTTATCCATTATCAATAGCTCTACAACACGTAAAATTAGCTCTGGTTAGATTCGCAATGAAACTAATTACAAAAATAAAACAATAAATGGGTCGGGAATGAACCATTTTCGATCTTCATAAAATTCATACGCATTATGATTTATTTATAAAGAACACACAACTATTAATCTTATATGTAATATCACAAATAAGTCGAAAATACCAATCACAATAGATTCCCTAACATAGAGATTAGACGCCGGATATAAAAGATTATTGTACAGTTTCACTGGACCTTATAAATCACTGTTCAATTTCGCTACATCCCCTGATTTTATCTATAAATAACGACTCGTGTATTTCAGGCAATACAAGAGCTCTGTAAATTCTAAGCACTTTATATCAAAATAAATCTTGAATTGTAATTCAAATTTGCGTTAATTATAATATTTACATTCTTTTTGAATGTTAAATCCAATATCACTTTGCCCGACCCGGGATTGGAACCCAAGAACTCAGCTTTGCAGTCATACCATAATACAACTGCGCCACCGAGGCTGTCATAATGCTGAGTCACTATATAAGTAACTAAATACCTACTACAATATAAGTATATTGCATTGTTTAGTTACTAGTAGTTACTAATAGTCTCTTTTCCTTTTTTTATATCTATCCAAAGGTGGTCCATAAGATATCGCCTAGAGCGATAAGACCGCCATCTGTACTCTTTATTTTTAACTGTACTGTCTCTTATGTTTATTATTATTGCGTGTGCAATAAAGAATAAATAAGTAAATTAGTAATAGTGAAATAGTTTTAAAAGGTGTACAATTAAGTAATTGCATATTATATTATATAAAAAATATCAACGATTCTATAAAAAAAAGCTAACATTATGTAATGGTTGTCAAATTCATGTCATTTTTCGTGCGACAATTTATATTCTACAATCGCATCGATATCTTAACGAGGTGTAAGCGACATCCCTAGAGGGTAATGTCGTCAAGTCACGTTGATTGATTAGGAGCGGCGCGGTCGACGTGACGTCACAGCTCTCTGAGCACCGCACTACCACTGAAGGAAGGTGGATGCAAGGTAACTGAACAAATACGGAACTGTCTTAATGTGCAATGTTCGGGAGGATTATTGGAGTTGTTAGGTATTTGTCGAAAATTGTTATTCTGTGGCAGAAGAGAGTGATGATGTTTGGTATACCTGTGTAATTGACGTCTTTTTCTATTTGTCGTTATCCCGGCCGATGCCAGGGTCCGCCTTCCGGCTAATTCTCCTCCATTACGCCCGATCTTCAACATCCTCCATAGTAAAGCCATCGATCCTCATATCTTCCGTAATGACATCCAGCCAGCGCTTCTTTGGTTTACCCCTTGGCCATTATATTACATTTTAAAGTCATCAAACACTCTTCTATCTTTTCCCATCATCACTCTATCCACAAAGAAGTCTTTCTTATTAACTATAATAAGATTTCCTGTGAGTGCAGAGAGAGAGAGAGAGAGAGAGAGAGAGAGAGAAAAATGCTAATTGTACGAATATCTAGATAACAATAAAGGAAAAAAAACAATGATGATAATTTTGTGCGCTTAACATTTTTTTGTTGCATTTCAATTAAGTATCACCGTGTTCAATCTTTCCCTTTCCACTTTTTTTTTTTTTCAAGAGGAAAAGCTATTAAGCTCCCCTTTCGTTGCCCTGGGGGAGGTGGAAAGGGGTATGTCAGTGTCTCTGGCCTTCCAGCCTGGCACAATGCGGATTTGTGGCCAAGCTGGGTCCCTACCAAGCCTACGCCAGCATACTGACTAAAAACCTCTTGAAAACCGTCACACGCATTGTGGGCGGTACCGGACATCCCAGGGTGAAAGGCACCCCGATTTACGTCCGCGTAACCGCCCCGCGCATAACCATTTCTGGTCCTTCTTTGATGTGGGGCCCGGATGAACCCCACTTTCGACTATTTTGGACGCCCTTTTAGGTCTTATGGGCGTCCATGACAGAGACGAGGCACTGTCGTTCGTTCTGTTCCTCTGATGGCCCCTTTAGGTCGCCTCTTACGACGGGCAGGGGATACCGTGGCAGAATTCTTACACCCCCGGACCACAGGGCGATTCCCACTGAAAGAAGTTTATCATCATCATACTCATCATCCATTGCTGGGTATAGGCCTTTCCTATATTATACCACTATTCTATATCTTTTGTCAGTCGCAACCAGGTTCGGTCGGTGACTTCAACAGTGTCGTCGATCCATTTTGCCGTCGCACGGCCGACGCTGCGCTTATCCAGTTTTCGCCACTACACTGTTAGAGCCTTACTTCACCTGCCATCATTACGTCTAGCCACGTGCCCACTGCTCGGCCCAACTCCATTTGAGTCCCATTACAAACCGTTCAACATCTTTATAATTTGTGCCCAACAAGCCGCATTACGGAAACCCTCGTCACCAAGTGTGAGGGAATTAAAGTAATATTTTGAAATATGTACTTCATTATTTGCAGCACGTTAATTAGCTCGGTAATAAAAAGCAGCCGTCGCTATTTAAACCGCGAGCGTTCAACATTGTAACAAGCTTGGCCTTTAGTCACACGAAAACGACGAAATATGATGCAAAAACTTACATTCGCAACCATAAATTGCGTGAAAATAAAATAATTTCTGTTTCATTTGTACTGAGCGCGTTTATGAGTGTCGTTACGTGCGAGCGCTCCCCGCTTACCGCAAGCGAAACGAGCACAATGAGCGAAACGAGCGACACAAGCGAACAAGCGCAAAAAGCAAAATGTTGAATACACTCGGCAAGTGAATAAAACCGCAATTGCGGCCGCAACTTACTATATCTGAAGTTAAATTGAGTTAATTATTGGCAACGCTGATCAACCCGGGAATGTAAACACTCCACTAATAACAATTTGCTATGATTTAAACAGCTCTTGGATTGATTGAACATTTTAACTTTATAACTTATTAGCTCAATACATTAATAACTATTTGTTATTAATTATATCGGTGAATGGATACATTAAAATTACCCCTGGATTAATAGAGCTCAATGATAAATATAACCTCAATGATAAATAATACACATAAATAGTTTTATTTAATTATAGCATTTATTATAGCCGGCCGACACCAACTATGTATTCAAGTCTAGTGTGATTAGAATGTTTATATTGTTCAGACCGATATTTTTAACCATCCTTTGATGATCGAGACGCGGCTATAAATATCGATTTATATAATTCGTTATAAAACCAAATAAAAATAATTAACGGCGCGGCGCAACGTACTTTCGAATGCGATTAAAAGTAATAACATTAGTCTTAAATTTCAAAATCATTTGACAAACCATCAGCCAAAATTGTATTCATCCATTTGAACCCATGTACCACGACGGAATTATATGTTATTAACACGTTCGCGCGCGGCCCGACGTTGTAACTTGCTACGAACTCGGCCCGTTTCCATTAGTACACTTCTAACTTTGATGCTACATCGTAGCCAAATGCTACGCCGTAGACATTTGCTACGAAATACATTTGAAATTTTAATTTTTAGGTTCTGCGTTGAAAATAAAATTCAATTTGATAGTTATAAAAAATGTTAGTAATTTTAAATGATAGCAAAGTATATTATCGATTCCTGATAAAAATGGAAATAATTATTGTTAATTCCTATTTTTTTAAAGTATTGTTCCAACAAACGAACAAGCAGGTCACCTGATAAATGATCACTGCTGCCCATGAACATCCACAACGCTTGGATAATGGGTATTTTGCTGACCTATCAGATCGGGAAGAAAAACTATAGTGGGAGGAAAGGAGTATTGGGCATCCGGCAGTCTCTCTCACGGAACGAAACGCGACAGCAAAGCTGTCGCTTCACGTCGATCTCCTGTGAGACAGTGGTACCAGCCCGGACGAGTCTGTGGAAAATGTTGTAGTTAAATTGTTATTTTTTATTCATATCCAGTATACAGTTTATTATCAACGTTTTAAAAGCACCGCAGTTTAGAAATAAAATATTTACCAAACCATCCAATAGTTCAGATATTTTTGTCCCAAAAAGAAGATTGGCAATATAAAAATGCGACGTCAAAATGTAAACGTAAATTACACAAAAACAATACTACGGTGTAAAAACTAAAAACCAAATCGAATATTTTAGAAAGCGCTCCGCCCCAATTAATTATTCGCAAAGTAACCACACGCATTTGAATCTTCCAATTAGCACAAAATAAACGCTCGGCGCGATCCATAATTTCCTCGCGGAAACATAAAAGTTTGATTTAAAAACTCGCGTATTGGTTCGTATCGCAAGTTAGATTAACTCCGCGATAGAAATACTGCGCTATGTACTAATGGGATTATTTATTCATAAGTTAGAAGTTCGGGATTTCGTCTTTCGGTTTTGGGAATTTGTTTACCGAAATTTGAGCAGGAAACGGTTGTAAGCCACACGGGTAAATTAAATTAGTTTTTAAAATTGTACTAAGGATTTTGTCGAAGATAAAGCTACGTTTAATAGTTTCAATGTCTGTCCCGTATAATGTAGCATATCAGACCAAGCCATGAGAATTAACTATTTCAGCTAAATTTTATTCCATGTGTGAATTGGAACTTTTCCTGGTCCTTTCCGTGGTAATTCATACTTTTTTGATATACGTGATGTGTTACTCTAAATAAAAGAAATTGTAGGACGCAGTGACCCTTACCATTGCTTAAACTTAACACTGCATACTTTGCAGGTATGCGATATGCGACCCCTATAAATCATAAATTGTTTCACCAATTTGAGAGTCATAGTTGAGGCGAAGATATTATCGTGTCTCGTACAATCAGCCTCCGAGACATTCAGCTCAATTGCGCTGACGTCACGCCTTCTAGCCCCTAATGGATATCGGTCTGACACTTAAATGAATTTTCTATGTAGCTTCGTGGACTATCTCTTAAAGTGTTATGCCCTAATTGTGTTAAAATTGTAGGTCGAACGATCACAAAAAATGATCGTAAGACTTCATAATTGCTAAGAATATTAATGTACTAAATAGTTCATAAATTATACTTGTATAACCTTCAGCTTTACTAGCGCAGTTATTGAAAATGTAGAAATATTTGTCTGATCAAAAATACTAATTATTTATGGTCTAACTATTGCAAGAACACAAAGTGCCACTGTTTCTGATACACATCATTTTTATTATTTATGAATTTCAATTTCAAATATAAAAGATAAAATGTTCTCATCCCCCAGCCTCTTTTCTATATACATAAAACATTTCATTTATTTTTTTAGACCACGCTGTGACGTCGTGTGCTAAATTACCTCCCCCTCCTCCCTCCGGTGGCAGGGCGCTGCCCACTATGTTTTCCCGTTGGATTCACTCACAAAGTGTGTTGCAGAACGAATTAGCACCTCAAAAGGCGTCGAGGCGAGTTTAACTAGCCCGTATTGTAAACTGAATGGCGCCGGTAAAGTGATCAAATCATTATTTATGGATAACTACCGTGTTGCTGCGCATTTATTTTGTATGGATTCGTTACATTTTGATGTTATTGGGGGAATGTATGGGAGTATTTTTAGAGTTGAATGGTTGTAGTTACTTATCCTCCTCCCTCCTTGAGTGGATTCTCCAATGCTGGGGGTCGTGTGTTATCAGGGAAGCAATCCTTCCCGCACGGTGCTGTGCCATATAGACCGGTTTTTGGCGACATCAATCGCTTCAGACACATTCATGTTGAGTGTGGTGCGGATCTCATCAAGGAAAATGGAGAAGACTAGAGGATTTACTAACGCTACTTTTGTCTTCTTGCTAATACTCCGATCTTTCCATATGCTGTTAAGTTGAGAAATTGCAGTCTTAGCCATTCCAATTCTCCTTTGGACTTCAGTCTCACAAGATCCATCGTTGGTTATACTAAATTGAACCTAAGTAAATGAAGTGGTCAACGGATTCCAAATTGAGTGTACTATTTTGCTCTATCTTAGAAGCATGATCCACTGTCATGATCCTTGTTTTTGAGCGATTTATGGCAAATCCCATATCCAAGCTATGTTGCTTCATTTTATTTTTGTAGTTAGTTACTCATAGAAGAATTAATTAGATTATAGAAGTTAAAATCGTCTGGAGAAGATTATCTTTGGTAAATCTTGCCTCAGAGATCATTAGGGTCATTATTCGTGTCAAAAAAAAACATCTTTTACCATGACTCGTGATTTACAAACCTTATTTATACGTTCACAAAACATGCAATAAAGAAAAGTAATATCACTTTTTATTGTTTCGAGAACACGTAACAAATTGGCCCATACTGTCCTGAATATAAAACTCATATACTAATTAAGTTGAATTTATACGAGGAGCATGTCGTTAAATTAACATTTTCTAATCTTACACGTACTTTGTGTACCGAGTCGGAGATTAATTGCGCTTCTCGTCATGTCTAGGTGAAATAAAGACGGCAACCAGGTGACCTAAATCTACCCTCACCTGAGCCCACTTGTGTAAAAACGAAAGGGCCTATG
This sequence comes from Theretra japonica, assembly GCA_033459515.1. Classification (NCBI taxonomy): domain Eukaryota; kingdom Metazoa; phylum Arthropoda; class Insecta; order Lepidoptera; family Sphingidae; genus Theretra; species Theretra japonica. The sequence goes on from CM065942.1 coordinate 12,553,840, forward strand.
TACACATTACAATGTTTACATGACTTTTCTTGGAAAAATAGTCTTTAAGTTCAGGTGTTAGGGTACTTGGATCTAAATTGTAATGTTTGGACATCCTGTTTTTTTTAGGGTATTTACTTGCTGCAGAATGCTGTGGCTTGTAGATTTAGAACTTGATGTTTTTCTAACATACTAACAGTAGGTCAGCGTGGCGGACTGAAGACCTAAATGTATTCAATTGTACTTATGAATGTAAAGAAGCTACATATTCAACAGGGGATAGATACAGACTAGTACTTTCAGTTCCTCTAATGTCAAACTTACAGAGATATTATCCAGTGGTAAGAATATCACAATATGAAACTCTAAATAATCATACAAAGTGAAATCCTGACCAGGCAATTAAATTCAAATCCTTATGGTACACAGAAAAAAATACAAAATAATATTTTACAATTACCTCACCGGTTGAGCAATAGCCTTTTTTGATAATATAATACAGAAATATTATATTTAATAGTATTAGACGCATTGCCACAGCCCACAATAAGTTTTACTTTACCAGTTAAATATTTTTTAACAACATTATTCTGTGTTTTATATAAAAACTACATACATGCGTTAGGTTCGCCGCATTACTCCTAAATTTGGTATGTTATATTAACCTCCAGAGACATTTACTTTGTAACTGACATGACATGACATGTAACTGACATGTACTTTGTTTATTTTGTAAGGAAGAACCCTTATCGCTATACCAAACATTTTAGACCCAGATAACTAAATTGAGTTACTAGAAAAATAACACAAAGTTCTTTTAACGAAACTGAAAGTCCGACCGAAGTCGATCATTTTAGAAATATTGTTTTTTAGAAGATTTAACTTTATATTTTTTTAAATTAAGAATAATACATATGTAGTTATCTCAATAGGTAAGCATGTATCGAGGGATCTCAGCCTAGTTTCAGCACATATGTACATACAAAAATATTACATCTTAACCCCAGAAGGGGTAGGCAGTGGTCCAAACCACGTGCCGCCTTATATGTTCCGTCCCACGATGTAATAGGAATCGAACCTATGGCCATATCGGGCACAAATTCCTGACTCCGGGCTGATAATGAATAGAAAAATCTAAAATCACTTTGCCCGATCCTAGACCTCTCAATTATATTAGCGTGTACGATTTGTCACGCCTGGCAGTTGGGTTGGTTAGCGTAGCAAGTAGCTCCGATGGTCATTCCGTTGCCTATCGGTCGCCAAAATAATATCAAATTTAAATAGTTTTTAGATATTTATTGACGATTTTTATGTTTATTGAGTAAACACGACATCTGATGTAATACGACGACCGCCAAAAATATAAAAATTATGTCAGTGATCTTTGAGCATGATAGAAGAGCTGATGAGGAAAAAATATAGGCATTATAGTCGTAGAGCCCTCGGCTATCTTATCGAACAAATGAAACACGACAGCAAAGCTAATTAGACATCTGATAGAATCTGCTCATTCCCGTGCAATTTCTCACTAAAATAATAATATTTATCATACATTGGAGTACCTAAATATAAGTAACAGCTCGTCTTTATATACCAGAAGCCAAAGGTTAAGAGACCAAGGATCTTATTATTCACATTTCATAAAACATATTTCCATTCCAAAATATAATTCTAATATATATAAATCTCGTGTCACAATGTTTGTCCTCAATGGACTCCTAAACTACTCAACCGATTATAATAAAATTTGCACACCATGTGCAGTTCGATCCAACTTGAGAGATAGGATAGTTTAAATCTCAAATTATAGTCGCAATTTTAATTTATTGCTAATTATTTGTCTGTTATTATTTGACAGTCACAATCATCTGTTAACTCCAAATGATTCTACAGTTCGATCCAACTTGAGAGATAGGATAGTTTAAATCTCAAATTATAGTCGCAATTTTAATTTATTGCTAATTATTTGTCTGTTATTATTTGACAGTCACAATCATCTGTTAACTCCAAATGATTCTAACAGATGTCGATACCTTTCGACTAGGTTGAGTAAGTAATCAATAGATGGCGCTGCTATGGTAAATCTACGAACGTGTCATATAAGCAACATTTTAACAGTATAATTACCACGTGTTGTTGACGCTATAAAATTAATTAAATTTATTTTGTAGTGAACGAAATACCGTATAATTCAATTATTTCCAATTTTTAAATTTTTGGTGTTAGCATAGCCGGCCACGTGTTACTTAGACTGATGTAAGTATTATCAAATAATTATAAAATTTAATTAAAATGTCAATGCAAAAATGATACACAATTTCCTACACTTTTTCAATAGTTGTACAAATAGTTTTTTTTTATATTTCATTAATATTGTTACCAATCTATCTATATATATAAAAGAAAGTCGTGTTTGTTACACTATTTATAACTCAAGAACGGCTTTACCGATATGGCTGAAAATTGGAGAGGAGGTAGCTTAGAGCCAGGAGACGGACATAGGCTACTTTTTTTTGTGAAGAAAAGGCTTGAAGGGGTTGAAATAAAGGATGAAAGTATGTATGGAAAAATCTAAACCGTTAAAGTTAAGATGTTAAACTTGGCACTTTAGTTACTCATTTAAAAATAAAAATATATAAATTAACCGTAAAGGGGTTAAAATAAGGGTTGGAATTTTATATGCAAAATCGAAACAGCTGAAGCTATTTCTATAAAAATATATATTTCAGCTCCTTATTACAAACAAAAAATAATGGCTTACAATAATTTTGGAAAAACGTCATTACGGGGGTAAAATAAGGGTAGAAATATTGTACGGAAAATCTAAACCGCTAAAGCTATTGATATAAAATCTTATAATTTGACACCAGTAACGAAAAATACATACATACATACATAACCACACGCCTTTTTCCCAGAAGGGGTAGGCAGAGGTGCTACTAGAACACCCACGTTTCGCCTTGTATATTCCGTCCCACGATGTGATAGGGGGCGAGCCTATCGCCATATCGGGCACAAATTCCTGACTCCGGGCTAATAATGAATAGAAAAATCCAATATCACTTTGCCCGACCCGGGATTCGAACCCGAGACCTCAGCTTTGCAATCATACCGTAGTACCACTACGCCACCGAGGCAGTCAATAGGTAATGCATAGTCTTCTTTATTAGCCTAAAGCGACGAAAAGGGGTTTGTTTTGACAAACATTCTTAGTGCTGTTTGTTATCTACAAAATAAAAGCAATTCCAAAAAAAATTCAACAAGCCTATTTAGGCATTAAGGGATGAAATGGGATAAAGTGGGACGAATGCGATGAGACCGGTCGGATCCGGATTGCATTCGATGCGAAATAATGGGACGGGATGTAACAGAAAGAAAAGGAGCCAGATGAGATGGGATGGGATACGATAGAAAAAGGGATAGTAGCTACTTAGATTAAATTCAGGAGTACAAAAGTTTGAACGGGAATAAGATATTTCTGGTGTGGAGTGGAGTCTAAACATCTAAGCACCCAGGCGAAGCTGGGCCGGGCCGCTAGTATATATATAAAAGAAAGTCGTGTTTGTTACACTATTTATAACTCAAGAACGGCTTTACTGATATGGCTGAAAATTGGTGAGGAGATAGCTTAGAGCCAGGAGACGGACATAGGCTACTTTGTTTTGTGAAGAAAAGGCTTGAAGGGGTTGAAATAAGGGATGAACGTTTGTATGGAAAAATCTAAACCGTTAAAGTTAAGATGTTAAACTTTGCACTTTAGTTACTCATTTAAAAATAAAAATATATAAATTAACCCTAAAAGGGTTAAAATAAGGGTTGGAATTTTATATGCAAAATCGAAACCGCTGAAGCTATTTCTATAAAAATATATATTACAGCTCCTTATTACAAACAAAAAATAATGGCTAAATGGCTTTCTCCCAGAAGGGGTAGGCAGAGGTGCTACCAGAACACCCACGTTTCGCCATATATTTCCGTCCCACGATGTGATAGGTGGCGAGCCTATCGCCATATCGGGCACAAATTCCTGACTCCGGGCTGATAATGAATAGAAAAATCCAATATCACTTTGCCCGACCCGGGATTCGAACCCGAGACCCCAGCTTTGCAATCGTACCGTAGTACCACTACGCCACCGAGGCAGTCAAAAGGTTATGCATAGTCTTCTTTATTAGCCTAAAGCGACGAAAAGGGGTTTGTTTTGACGAACATTCTTAGCACTGTTTCAGGTAGGAATTAAACAACAGAAATCACCAAGAAGGGAAAAACGTTATGACTATTGCATTGTTTACATTTGAGAAATAAGTAGTTTACTATACTTCAAAAAATCAATTTCGTAGTCAGAATTTTGGCTGAGCGGAAAGTTTTAGCAGGAATTTAGCAAAGTATTACTGTTTGCGTATTTTTTTTCATTATATTCGACTGGGTTGAGTAAGTAATCAATAGATGGCGCTGCTATGGTAAATCTACGAACGTGTCATATAAGCTACATTTTAACAGTATAATTACCACGTGTTGTTGACGCTATAAAATTAATTAAATTTATTTTAAAGTTTTAGCAGGAATTTTGCAAAGTATTTGTGTTTGCGTATTTTTTTAATGATATTCGTCGTAGTTTCGTGTTTATATAAGGCCTATCTACAAAATAAAAGCAATTCCAAAAAATTGTCAACATGCCTATTTAGGCATTAAGGGATGAAATGGGATAAAGTGGGACGAACGCGATGAGACCGGTAGATGGGAAATAATGGGACGGGATGTAACAGAAAGAAAAGGAGCCAGATGAGATGGGATGGGATACGATAGGAAAAGGGATAGTAGGTACTTAGGTTGAGTTCAGGAGTACAAAAGTTTGAACGGGAATAAGATATTTCTGGTGTGGAGTGGAGTCTAAACATCTAAGCACCCAGGCGAAGCTGGGCCGGGCCGCTAGTATCTTAATATATATAAATCTCGTGTCACAATGTTTGTCCTCAATGGACTCCTAAACTACTTAACCGATTATAATAAAATTTGCACACCATATGCAGTTCGATCCAACTTGAGAGATAGGATAGTTTAAATCTCAAATTATAGTCGCAATTTTAATTTATTGCTAATTATTTGTCTGTTATTATTTGACAGTCACAATCATCTGTTAACTCCAAATGATTCTAACAGATGTCGATACCTTTCGACTGGGTTGAGTAAGTAATCAATAGATGGCGCTGCTATGGTAAATCTACGAACGTGTCATATAAGCTACATTTTAACAGTATAATTACCACGTGTTGTTGACGCTATAAAATTAATTAAATTCAAAATAAGTAGTTCATTATACTTTAAAAAATCAATTTCGTAGTCAGAATTTTGGCTGAGCGGAAAGTTTTAGCAGGAATTTTGCAAAGTATTTGTGTTTGCGTATTTTTTAAATGATATTCGTCGTACTTTCGTGTTTATATAAGGCCTATCTACAAAATAAAAGCAATTACAAAAAATTTACAACTTGCCTATTTAGGCATTAAGGGATGAAATGGGATAAAGTGGGACGAACGCGATGAGACCGGTCGGATCCGGATTGCATTCGATGGGAAATAATGGGACGGGATGTAACAGAAAGAAAAGGAGCCAGATGAGATGGGATGGGATACGATAGGAAAAGGGATAGTAGGTACTTAGGTTGAGTTCAGGAGTACTAAAGTTTGAACGGGAATAAGATATTTCTGGTGTGGAGTGGAGTCTAAACATCTTAGCACCCAGGCGAAGCTGGGCCGGGCCGCTATCTTATATATATAAATCTCGTGTCACAATGTTTGTCCTCAATGGACTCCTAAACTACTTAACCGATTATAATAAAATTTGCACACCATGTGCAGTTCGATCCAACTTGAGAGATAGGATAGTTTAAATCTCAAATTATAGTCGCAATTTTAATTTATTGCTAATTATTTGTCTGTTATTATTTGACAGTCACAATCATCTGTTAACTCCAAATGATTCTAACAGATGTCGATACCTTTCGACTGGGTTGAGTAAGTAATCAATAGATGGCGCTGCTATGGTAAATCTACGAACGTGTCATATAAGCTACATTTTAACAGTATAATTACCACGTGTTGTTGACGCTATAAAATTAATTAAATTTATTTTAAAGTTTTAGCAGGAATTTTGCAAAGTATTTGTGTTTGCGTATTTTTTTAATGATATTCGTCGTAGTTTCGTGTTTATATAAGGCCTATCTACAAAATAAAAGCAATTCCAAAAAATTGTCAACATGCCTATTTAGGCATTAAGGGATGAAATGGGATAAAGTGGGACGAACGCGATGAGACCGGTAGATGGGAAATAATGGGACGGGATGTAACAGAAAGAAAAGGAGCCAGATGAGATGGGATGGGATACGATAGGAAAAGGGATAGTAGGTACTTAGGTTGAGTTCAGGAGTACAAAAGTTTGAACGGGAATAAGATATTTCTGGTGTGGAGTGGAGTCTAAACATCTAAGCACCCAGGCGAAGCTGGGCCGGGCCGCTAGTATCTTAATATATATAAATCTCGTGTCACAATGTTTGTCCTCAATGGACTCCTAAACTACTTAACCGATTATAATAAAATTTGCACACCATATGCAGTTCGATCCAACTTGAGAGATAGGATAGTTTAAATCTCAAATTATAGTCGCAATTTTAATTTATTGCTAATTATTTGTCTGTTATTATTTGACAGTCACAATCATCTGTTAACTCCAAATGATTCTAACAGATGTCGATACCTTTCGACTGGGTTGAGTAAGTAATCAATAGATGGCGCTGCTATGGTAAATCTACGAACGTGTCATATAAGCTACATTTTAACAGTATAATTACCACGTGTTGTTGACGCTATAAAATTAATTAAATTCAAAATAAGTAGTTCATTATACTTTAAAAAATCAATTTCGTAGTCAGAATTTTGGCTGAGCGGAAAGTTTTAGCAGGAATTTTGCAAAGTATTTGTGTTTGCGTATTTTTTAAATGATATTCGTCGTACTTTCGTGTTTATATAAGGCCTATCTACAAAATAAAAGCAATTACAAAAAAATTACAACTTGCCTATTTAGGCATTAAGGGATGAAATGGGATAAAGTGGGACGAACGCGATGAGACCGGTCGGATCCGGATTGCATTCGATGGGAAATAATGGGACGGGATGTAACAGAAAGAAAAGGAGCCAGATGAGATGGGATGGGATACGATAGGAAAAGGGATAGTAGGTACTTAGGTTGAGTTCAGGAGTACTAAAGTTTGAACGGGAATAAGATATTTCTGGTGTGGAGTGGAGTCTAAACATCTTAGCACCCAGGCGAAGCTGGGCCGGGCCGCTATCTTATATATATAAATCTCGTGTCACAATGTTTGTCCTCAATGGACTCCTAAACTACTTAACCGATTATAATAAAATTTGCACACCATGTGCAGTTCGATCCAACTTGAGAGATAGGATAGTTTAAATCTCAAATTATAGTCGCAATTTTAATTTATTGCTAATTATTTGTCTGTTATTATTTGACAGTCACAATCATCTGTTAACTCCAAATGATTCTAACAGATGTCGATACCTTTCGACTGGGTTGAGTAAGTAATCAATAGATGGCGCTGCTATGGTAAATCTACGAACGTGTCATATAAGCTACATTTTAACAGTATAATTACCACGTGTTGTTGACGCTATAAAATTAATTAAATTTATTTTAAAGTTTTAGCAGGAATTTTGCAAAGTATTTGTGTTTGCGTATTTTTTTAATGATATTCGTCGTAGTTTCGTGTTTATATAAGGCCTATCTACAAAATAAAAGCAATTCCAAAAAATTGTCAACATGCCTATTTAGGCATTAAGGGATGAAATGGGATAAAGTGGGACGAACGCGATGAGACCGGTAGATGGGAAATAATGGGACGGGATGTAACAGAAAGAAAAGGAGCCAGATGAGATGGGATGGGATACGATAGGAAAAGGGATAGTAGGTACTTAGGTTGAGTTCAGGAGTACAAAAGTTTGAACGGGAATAAGATATTTCTGGTGTGGAGTGGAGTCTAAACATCTAAGCACCCAGGCGAAGCTGGGCCGGGCCGCTAGTAGTATATAAAAACCTGTCATAAACCACCCGGTTATTCGCGTTTAGGGTTCATCTTGTGTATATCCGATATTCAGGCCTGGTTTATCATGCATAGTTTCAAGTGCTTAGTAATTACTATTACTGTCGTGCTAGTATAAAACATCTTATTGCTGTGTTTAAAGTACAGTTCTCGACAACCCGTTTAAGATTTTTCAAAAAAAGTATATGCAAATTTTGTTCTTGGAAATTAAACTAGGACCTTACAGTTTAATAAATAATAAACACACCCAACAGTCACATATACCTATATACAGTCTTGATCCCACACTAAGATCGAGTTGGAAATTATCGGAAAATACGGGATACTTTTCGGTTTCATAAACTCTCAGATTGGAATCAAATCCCTGTGCATTATATAAATGTTTGTCTCGGTACAGGGATAGAACCCGTGGTCTCTCGTTTAACAGCTGGCATCTAACCAACTGTGCCACGAAGGTTCTTATAACATCCAGATGCTACCCCTACTAAAGCGACTTCATTATAACCTAATAATGCAAAAACTAGTTTTTCACTAATAAACTGCATACAAATCAATTAAAGAAGAAAATTAAATTAACTCTCCTCTACGCATTTGTGTTGCCAATGATTATGTTAAAAATCTTTATTATATTTCTCAATTACACCGCCCGTTATACGTCAGAGGCACGTACATTTTGTTGGGTCTTCTTTTTTAATCTGTGAATAGAAAGTGGTGCAAAGGAGGATTAAAAAAATAAACTATATTCTTTCTGAAGCGCTACTCTCGAACAATAATAATGCAGGGTATAAAAAGCGGGAGTTTCCGCGATACGCCCGCGTAATGCCGTGTGAGTTTGGAGCGGCTTTGCTCACTAAACGGGACGGATTTGGGATTACTTATGGGAGACTAGTTCCACTAACACCTATACCGGATTTTAGCAATATTCATTTTTATATTTTGATTATTTTGTTCCGTGTACTCGCAAAAAACCTATGTGAAAGATGTTAGTAAGTTTCGAGGCAGATAATGTATACTTTCACTTTTAAAAATAGAAAATCGTTTACCATTTGCCCAGTTTAAATTCAGCCTCCGAGTTTGCAAATAAAATATGTTTTCATTTCAGAACGTGTCCCAATCTTTATCTTTACTGTGACTATACAATAATTATTGTCTATTTAACACAACGTGTTTCGACGATCTGATAAGTTTTTCGGAGGCCGTTGCATGTAGATTAGGTATTTTAGGATGTGGCGTATGCTAAGCATCAGATAAATTACACTCAATTATATTATATAATCTAAAGCTCACGCTTGTACCCCGTAAAGGTTAGTCGTACAAGTCACTTATTCGCCAAGCTTTTCTTCGTCCCTATATGTAATTGGACATGTTTGTTTACACCAAGGAAGTAAAACACACCAAAAACACAAACTGACACCAAATCTTAAGATTTATGACCCCTTTAAGTGTCCATCATGCGCCCCTGCAGCCTGGGCTTTTAAAGTGTAAATTCTGACATGCACCGCACCGAAACTGCACACAGACAAAATGAAAGAAGTGTAACGCTTCGCGGCCTCGGCTAAATCTTTTCGCATGCAGTGTGCAAAGGGAGGGAGAGGGGAGACGTGCGGCGGGGGGGATGCTCCATTTTACTTTTGTGAGCCTCTGACGGATATTATCAAAGAGATCTGAAGAACAGGTAGCGAACCATGCCCGTTGTGTTGTGTTTCCAAATTATTTTATGGGCTGTTATGAATATTTTATAATTGAAATTTTGATCCAAAATGAGCTTGTGATTTTTACGTAATATTTACTTATTCCCACGTAGCCAACGAAGTATTTTTAATATTATGCAAAATGAATTAGCCTGGGTATGTGCATACGACCCGCCACCGGTCAAGACATTATTTGTATCTGAATTTGACGCAAATTCAGATAATTTAATTGTTTAAAATCAAAGAGATAACACGCCATAATTTTGAATTTCCGCATGACTGCCCGCAATGCATCACATTGGGCTTTTTAAAAAATACGACTTATTTGTCAACTTAACTCGTCGAATCCAACTCGGTTGGGCAGCGTTCGGGAAACTACGCGACGTCTTCTCGTCCAAAATACCTCAGTGCCTCAAATCGAAAGTCTTCGATAGTTGTGTGTTACCAGTGATGACATACGGCACTGAGACGTGGCCTCTTACTATGGGCCTTATTAGGAGGCTCAAAGTCACTCAACGAGCTATGGAGAGGGCTATGCTCGGGGTTTCCCTACGAGATCGAATCAGAAATGAGGAGATCCGTAGGAGAACTAAAGTAACCGACATAGCCCAGCGGATTAGCAAGTTGAAGTGGCAATGGGCGGGGCACATAGCACGGAGAACTGATGGCCGATGGGGCCAAAAAGTTCTCGAATGGAGGCCACGAAGCGGAAAGCGCAGCGTGGGACGTCCACCCACTAGGTGGTCAGACGACCTGGTAAAGGTCGCGGGACGTCGCTGGATGCGGGCTGCCTCTAACAGGTCACTGTGGAAATCATTGGGAGAGGCCTATGTTCAGCAGTGGACTTCCTTTGGCTGATGGATGGATGGATGATGGATGTCAACTTAAACCAACTTTCGTCCAAGAAAAATTTTCCGATCCAATTTGGAAATTGCCCCCATTTCAGGCGAACGGCCCCGCACCGTTGATCTTCGAAATAAAGGATTAAACTGGGTTAGTAGAGACAGACCGACTCTAGAGCTGTCTCTACCTGACTCTATGCTACAGGTACTTGTTTGTGTGCCAATAACTCGACCAACTTTCTACTTAACTGCCGATTGATCAAAGTTCACTTTTCGGCTCTGTTGAGCTTCCAAGTTTTTTTGGTAGAACCGGTATTTTGTTTTGCAGACGCTAAGTAACTTTTTTCTTTCATGTTCGATGCGTCATTATTTAGAGTTTAAATGAATTTACTTTGTTTAATTTTGCATGTTATAAATAATAATACATAGAAAACGTGAAGATAGCACAACATGATATTTGTATATATTTTCTTTTATTTTTTTTAAATTGCGAATAATATGTACACAAAAAAATACTCCAAGCAACTAAGCGTTATTTAATTACAAAGAATTTCACTTTAAATTTGTTGATAAATATAATTTAATAAATACATGCCACTGCATTCCAAATATTCTCAATTTATGTAAATTAACGAAGATTACACCAATAAATACTTTTTCATTTCAAATAAATCAATTACTCTATTACCGTATTTGCAGAATATTCCAACCCCGTTCAATAGGGTATGATACCTCGGTCCGGTATCAATAAAACCGCAAACCACCTCCATCCGTGCAAAGGAAATGGCGATGTTTAATCAAAACACTAACTGCAGCCAGTCAGGTGATCCGAACTGATTGCCTGGCCTCGTCACTTCGTACCTCAGACAGATTACTGTTGCTATAGAAGGGCTAATCTCTACAACATGAGATTATTATAGATGTCGTTATAACATACACGCAATAAAACTATTTCATAATCCTGATCACAGTAAAATAAATAAATACACCCAACTGTAACACACATAGTCCTGACCCTACACTAAGATCAAATGTTGCGTCGTGGGTATCAGAAACTACAAGACACGTCTTGCTCTCACAAATACCTGTGGATCAAACAAATATTTATCCTTATGCGGAGATCGAACCCGCGACCTCATTTTTCACAGTCGGCGTCTAACCAACTGCGCCATGGAGGCTGTCGGATAAAACATTCTATTGTTATCGGTATAAGAAAGCACGACAGATTTTTTGCTCTCACGCCTCTCAGACCCATAATGTTTCAAAGGAACACTGACTTTTATCTCGGCATGGGGATCGTTCCTGCAACCTTAATCTACTGACACTTCTCGAACAACTACAATATAAAAGTACCGCTATCCTATGCAAATAATTGAATAATCATTTAAACCTCAAAATAATTTCACTAAACTCTAAATAACCAGAAACTCCTCAATAAGAATATTAATAACGCGATGTTAACACAATTAATTACAGCAATCTTCTTGAGCCCTAACAATAAGGATCATTATATAATGTATTCAACGGTTAATAATTCAGGCATGTATGAACAAAGGTGGCTTATTTAAATAATCGGCCCGTGTACGAGCCACTGATCTCGCTCTTCGAGTGAGGTTTAAGATATTTGACACTGATTTTATGCGGGTTGATTACATTACCCCTCACAATTGTAGAGCCTTGTGGGGCGTATTGGACTGAAATATTAATTTACGAATCTTAATCTGATTTTGTAATCATAATACAATTTTATTAATTGATTGATTACAAAAACAGATCTAAATAATAGAGGCGCTGTTGCTGACGCTCACTACAGCATTGTCTAGGTAGAGCAACGATTAGTGACAGATGTTTAACATCTCCCTCCCGCCGATATATTTATACAAGTCTGCTAAGAGCCTATATTTATCTTGTGTATAGTCGTTGAGATCCGAGTGCATATGAGTACTTTGTTACCCCCAATTGTTTCTGGTGTTTACCTTTTATTAATTAACTCACATATTTTACCTATTAATTTATCAACGTGTTCTACAAAAAAACATAATATCTGCAACTTTGTTCAAAATGTATTCACTTGGGACTAACTCTACTACTAAACTCTAGTAACAACAAATCCTAATTAGGTAAAGCTAAGGCAATTTCCGAAACTACTTACTGCGGAAAGTTAGAGTAAAGAGTCACAAACGGGTCAGTGCAAAAAGTTTATGCGTGGAGGAACTTCACCGTATCGTAAATCTCATTCTTTTTATTTATTTATATGATTCTGTCTCCTCTCTCAGTCGTACTCTCGAATGAAGAAGAGGCCCGCACCCTGCAGTGGGACTTATATGGGCTAATACAGATGCACATACAGATTCTGTTATTTTCAGGATAAAATAAATATATAAAAACTATACATAAAAAAAACAAATGGCGGTCTTATTGCTGTATATAATTTCTTATAGACAACAGCTATAGGATGCGCACTTATAATAATCTATCCAATGATCTGAACTAAACATAAAGAAAATAATTACATCGTACCCTCAAATCAGCTTATTAGTACGTTAAACACTAGTCTCAACTAGTTCCACAAAAGATAAGTCCAGAAAAAGAGAGAATAAAAACAATCTGTCATACTTAGGGGGTTTCTTGCATCCTTTTTTGTTAACAGCTAAAGCAATTTCCGCAGCGACACTAATTAACAATCAAAACATCTTACAATAGAATATTAAAATGTGGATTTTTTCTGGCCAGTTATTTTATCATCTGAATAAAATAAAAAACGAATATGTGTCAATTGTTAGTCTATTTCTTTTTTCTGGCGAGCATTTCACCTTTAAAATAAAAAAATGTGTCAGTTGCCAGTACAGTTTTACAAACCGCCCGCCGTTAGAATTGCATAGAAAAATCTAGTGGAGCGTTTCATTGTGTTTAAAGTTATAAAAAATATTATCATGATGCGCCGCTGAGTGTTGTTGGCAACGTGTGCTGGCACCGATGCGGCGGTGGAAACTTATCGCGCGCTCCAATGTTTAGCTTTTCATACAAACGTTATGACGCATACGATTGTTTTTTTTTTTTTCATTTTTCAGTTCTTTGATAAATCTCTCTCTCTTCAGCCACAGGAAGTCCACTGCTGAACATAGGCCTCCCCTAAGGTATGGGGTATTTGCCGTTACTCACTACGCTTGGCAGAGTTGGCGAGCACAGTACGTAGTAAAATGAGTATGAACAATAATTACATATTGTGGTTAAACTTCAGGAACGATGCTCGAGATGGTTTGATGACGGGTCACGAAAACCACAGCAGTGTATTGTTAAAATAATAAACTACATATAATTAATCTGATATTTACGAATCTCTGTAATTGTTATTCCACCATCACGTGTACTACTAAAATAATATAAAAATTTCCACATGTCTCTTCCAATAAATTATCTTTGTTTTTTACCAACAGGATATGCTCATAACCGGTAAACAACCTCTCATAAACACTTAACCGGAACTCAGTTAAATACTTTATATTCATTAATTTCGGAAAACCGACCAATTACTCATCAGCTGGTGAAAATAATTCGATAAAGAACCTTTTTTAACTCGCCTTTGAGTAATTAACTGCTGCAAACTTTGTAAGAACTCCATTGTGTTTTAATTAACGTAACATTTACAACATGTAGTATATTTTTATAACCCAGCAAAACTTTACTTCTTTTTATTCCTTGCGAATGTTTCTTAGCTAATATTATATTCCGGATTAATAATGTGAATTATATGAATGTTATAATATTATTAGCAAACATTAATGCATGCCTTAATGTAAGCAGGATGAAAGAATGTGTTCCATGAAACATACCATATTGAGCATATTTATCAGTGGAATTTAAATAAAATATCCATTCATCTTGTGTCCCCGTCTACTTCCGTAGAAGATAGCCAATATATCATTATGCTATTATTGTATAATCATAACTAATATTATGTGATATTGTTAGTTTGTTATGTTCTCATGTTAACTGCATAACTAATCTTATAAACTTTATTCATTCGGAACATGATACACTTGCTTAGTTCTATGACCGGTTTTTCACCTCACCGTACGATTATCGCAAAACAACGAATTTCCCACCGCCAGATTTTTTCTGAACCTTAATCCCATCCATCATCCATCCATCAGCCAAAGGAAGTCCACTGCTGAACATAGGCCTCTCCCAATGATTTCCACAGTGACCTGTTGGAGGCAGCCTGCATACAGCAACGTCCCGCAAATCCCGACCTTAATCCCACCAGTTATAAATCAGAAGACTAATAGAGTGGCATTTTGTTCGTTGCATTCACTCGCTGGGCTAATATTTCAAATTGGCGATCATTCCGTGCGGGCGGACCTGCTGGTGAACAGGCGGACAGGAAGCAGGCGGGCAGGCGGACAGGCGTTTGTTTGCGAGCTGATCGCCGTATTTCCGCAACGGAGCCAACAAACAGGCTAATTTGGCGCCGGCTATTCGCTTCACGTGTGCGAGCGATGCTTGTCATCCGACATACGTGGACTGAATAACAATGCACATAATGTATAGCGGAGGAAATGTGAAAATACTGGTTCGTTGCTTTAAATACGGAAAGTGGAGGGTTTGATTTAAGTTTTTTATTTGAAGTATAGCCGTATAGATTAATAAAAACTAGGCAAAGAATTCAGATTTTTTTAAATGTAGTTAAATTAAAGGTTCCTTAACCGCTCCTTACTTTTCGATGTCCTTTCGTCTAACCATCTACAAAGCTATGACCCTAAAAATGAATTAAACTCACGCGTATTGATCCTAACATCGAACCCTGAACCTCACAGTAATAATCCATTGAAACTACTAGTAAATGATGAGACAACAAGTCAATCGATGGGTCGAACAAATATCGTCAAACAATTAATGTTTGTTATGATTAATTTTAATTTTCTATAAAAATATCTATGTCACACCTTTTCTATCTTTTTATCTACAAAATACTTAATCGAATGTCTTAATAAATTTCAGTATTAGGAAAATATCTCCTATTAGTTTGATAGTATTTCAGATACGATTAAGTTTTTAATATCCGCTGTGATTTTATTTAATAATTTGGTTTATTTTATCCGTTTTATTTACTAAGGATGTTGTATGTATAAGTACATAATTGCTGTAATACGTTGGTTAATCCGTGGGCTATAGGTAGATCCGTGCTGACAATGAGTGAAGGCCGCGCGGGTCCGGAACAGATATTAAGCGTCGACTCACAGCTGATCTCTGCCCCTAAACACACTCCCCTAATTGCTCTTTTGTTTCTTATCGCCAAGCAATTAGTAGCCAAGCGCTGTTTTTATATGTAGGCTGTGATAATTGTACCAAATGTCTAGAATTGATCGTCGGTTGCCCATAGTCAATCTTTCGGAATAGTGTTACACTTACCAAAAACAGCGTTGCAGTGCAGAATGACGCAACGTAACGTTTTTGGCTTTTATTGTTTTAATACAGGTGTAATATTTGTGGTCGAAATTATAAGTGCGAAAACTATGTCTTATACCTTCCCTACACCAAATAAACTAACGGCTTTGTTTCTCTACAAAATTACAAAGTATTTTTACATTGAATTTGCTTGAAAACTGTTAACCTGATGTTACTAAAAATGTCACATAAACTACAATTTTATTTATATATTTATATTATATATTATACGTAGTTTAAAGTATGTGTATTGGTAGTCATTAACCACGCACTATAAAGTTAAAGGAAAATATCTCGATGAAACCTGCATACCGTAGCGATTTCAAAAAGAATTTCTACGAAATGTAAAAATGTCCTAACCCTTCTCAATGGTACTTTCGATTATGGAGGTGGCCCGTGGTCTGCAATGGGACTTATATGGGCTGATACAAATAAGGTCTACTTAATGATAATACTTAAATGAAGACATATTACTTATTTTGGAATTACTTCGGTAATATTTTGAAAAAATCAAAGGTATTTGTAGTAACCTTGCGTAGAGCAGCGTAGAAAACTAAACCTAATCCTCTCCAATTTTAAAAAGAAATAAATATGTATTTAAGTACCTTTATAAATCGGTTCATTGGAGTCCATGCCTTACTATAATAATTGAGTTTGTCCAATAAATGTTCAAGTAAAAGAATTTGAAATAAATTTCGTATAAAATCTGATTTATAGTCGTTTAAGAATTTATTTATTGCGATCTTTAAGCCAAAATTTTAAGTGTCTTATGACTTTTTATTTCGATTGGTAATAAATGATATTAGTGTGGCATAAAAATATTTCAGCAAAGTTCAAACGTAGGACACAGATTAATGACTTTTCAAAGTTATGATTACGTATGTAAGCATCGGTTGCGTTGACGGCGAAGAAAGAGATGAAGGAAGGAAGAAAACCTGCATACCTGAGAGTTGATCACTTGACAAAACAGGATCAAAAAACAAAGGGTCAGAGATACTACTATTGTAATGCCCGTTGATAGGCTTCGTGGCGCAGTTGGTAAGACATCGACTGTAACGAAAGTGTAAAACGAGAAGCCACGGGTTCGATCCCTGAACCAAGACAAATGTTTGTGAGGCCCACAAGTATTTGTTGTATACGTCCCAATGCAAGGCGCGGGCCTTTTCAACAATTTAGTGTACGATTGAGAGAGGCTAGGCCACATAGGCCATGTAAAACAAGAACTGCTAAAATCATTAGTTACCCTAGCTTTTGGCTTTTTACCGCAGTCAGGTAAAATATTCACTATGAATCCGTAGAATGCGTGGTATACACGTGGTTGGAATAGCGTTGAGTAAAAGCAACGCATGCATTCCGCGTATTATTGTAACCTGCGCAGATTATACCCGTGGACGTGGCACGAGCTGTCAGCGGCCACTCGCCTCGTAATCCATCGCTAAGCCACGCGCACTGCAATATTGCCTCCAGCCAACCAACACGTGCCCTTTACTACACCTTTATTACCGTAATATAGAGATCATAATTGCATGCGTTGATGTCTTTTGTAAGGTTGTCGTGGAACAGTCGGTAGGCCGGCAATAGCAACGGTTGAAACTAAAATGGGAATATAATTAAAGTGCTCGCGTGGGAACTAATCCAACTGATATACATACGCCAGTATTTGGATGTTTGTTGATTGATGACGTGGGAATCATTTGAATACGAAGCCATGGTTTACAATTTAACACTATTTTTTTGCTTTTATGTGGTTGTCGTATGAATTTTGCTTATTTATCAGATAATACGTATATATAAATTTTAATATTACTACAGTAATAATAGTACAGTTGTAATACGATAGCGACTACAACGTTGAAGTCTCGGATTTCAATCTCGGGTCGGGCAAAATGATATTGGATTTTTGTATTCATTATCAGACCGGATTTGTGTCCGATATGGCGATAACCTCGCCCCCTTGCACATCGTAGAACGGAAAATACAAGACGAAACGTGAGTGTCCTATTTGCACCATTACCCACCTCTTCTAGGAAAAAGGCGTGAGTTTATGTATAGATTTATAATAATAATAAATCATTTATTTTCAGACAATACAATCCAGTTTGTTAGTAAATAACTTAACTACTATGTAAGAATCTGACAAAAAATAATGGAGATTTTAATAATTAAGTACAATAATTATATTCTATAAGTGAACAATTCCCAATTTCGCAGCCACCGTTCGCACAATGCCGTTGGAACTATCTCGTATTCGACGCAACATGGATACAGCTCTTTTCCTCATTATGGCTCCATAACTGTCAACATCTATGTATTAATGTATGTATTTATTTATGTAAGCAAAAGGTAAAACAGCGCAGTTACATATTTAACTGAAGATTATATATTATATGGACTCATGTACGCCTCAAAGCTTAACCCAAGTTTTCTCCAAGTTTTGAGATATTCTTCTTAATCTAAATTTTGACCAAAAACTTATTTTACTTACATTGATTGTCAGATCGGTAATTTCTTATAAGATCATCTTTCTATATACATTATAACTGATCGAGAAAGCTTTCCACACAATATATAATTGTTACCCTAATTTGTGGGACAAAAATCAAACTAATTACCTAATACCTCAATCACTTTCCACACGACGTCGCGTGTTTTTAAATTTTATGGATCTTTTTTTTATAATTAGAAAAGGCTTTTAAAATAATTTCAAAGTAATCTCAAAAACATAATTGGCATATTTAAGTATTTTAGATTTATTAAAAGATTACTTTTATCTCTTTGTTACAATTTTGAAGTCGGATTTATTTTATTGTTTTTAATTTCGGGATTCGAGTTTAGAATTTTCACTTTCAGTAACAGACGCGATGTTCGTAATAATGAATATGTCTGTCGGACTAAAGCACTTTAATGAAACATGGAATAATATTACTCACTCTGACTTTACCTGATAAACGATATTAATTTACAATGGATTGAAGCACCATACCCATCAGAAAGACACTTGACAGCACAAAGCCTCCGCTTAATTCTCATTAGGTACAATTCTCAGAAACACTAATTGTATCAAATCACTAGGATTAGATTAATTATTTTCTCCATTGACCTAATACATGAACGTTTTATCTGTAGGGAAGAGTAGCTAGGGCTTAGCGAATCTATTGTTACCGAAGACTACCTATTTGGAAAAGAGTTTTGACCCCATACAAAAGTACTTAACGTCTTTTACTGTCTGTTTGTGTCAGAATTAGCCCTTACTTGGGAAGCTAAGATTTTACGGCGATTACACAGGCCGTCACGTTGAGAATTACTTGTAAAATATTCATATTAGATTATTAAATAAATACACTCAACATTCGCATACATAGTTCTGACCCCACACTAAGATCAATTAAGTCTTAGGTTATTAGTATCTAGAACTACGAGAGACTTTTCGGTCTCATAAACACACAGAACCGAGACAAATACTTCAGAGGCTGCGAGTTAGATTCTCGCACCGAGACAAAATTTTTGAATAGCGATAATCCACGCAAATGCTTCATTTATTAGAATAAAAAATACGTCCAGTTTCAAGCAGGGCGTAATTATGTCGACTGACAAGAAGTAAATACCTCTCCCAAGTCAGCACTCTATCTGAACATTACTCCAGACACCATCAGGTGCAGCGCAGTTATTTTATCATAACAAAAATCTTGTAAAACACGGAAGAGACTCAGCTATGATAAGATATGATTCAACATTGTGTCCGCGGGAAACAGAGCTATTACTCTTCACTTATCTTTGTTTTGCACATCAATCCTCGCATTAAAACGCGAGTACTGAGAGCTCCGATATGATTGTTCACAACAATACAAACGATGACATTTTTAGGGTTCCGTAGTCCGTACAGTGAGAGGAAAAATTGATTATTCGCTGGATCAATTTGTTATTCATTTATTTATCAAGACGTTTCCTAGTGGTATCAAGTGGAAACTAAAAATACGTGAAATACGTATGATCTCTTATTGCAGTGATAAATCTTATTTCAAAGTCCACGACATGATATATATATAGCTATTGAGTCTTAATAACATTATTTTTTATTTCGAATCGTATCCACAAAATGAGTTGATATGTGTCAAAAAAAATCAGGATGACAAAAAAAACGATTAAGTATTATTAACTTTATTACTCTAAGATAAATCCGGTTCTTGACTTTCAGATATTACAATGGTGGTGTATTGGCTGGATAGTCCCGAATACCGTCGGCTATTTTACAACACGGAACCCTCACATCATTTTAAGTCGCACTTGCCCAGTTTTTTTATTTAATCCAGAGTTAATACAATTTTTATAAGAATTTCGCCGGCTTGTGGGCGCACAACACCGGCTAACCGCGCTGTTATCTCGCAAATAGCGCCTTATCGCCAGTTACCGTTTATCTGCGGACGTAGCGCCGGCGATAAAACAAAAATATCCGACCGACCAACACCGCCTTATATTACGTCTTCGCTGAAAACACTGAGACGAGGTGAATGTAGGTTAGAGGCACAGTAAACACAAGTTTAATTTGATAAATTAACGTGTACCGGTATGTGAAGTGCGTCAACCTGCGGTAGGGTCGCGTGGGAGACTATAGTCTAAGACCTTGCCCAATTCTAGGTTGTAGGCCCGCCTGATGGAAAGCGTCTACCGCTGCCCAATGCCCATAGACCTTCGTAGTGCCAGCGGTCCTACACAACAAAGTCGCTGCCTACCTTAAGGAAAGTACTCTCTTTAAGCCTCGTTTCGTATTTGTACTGAATTGTTAATCCCACGTAACGGGCAGGATAATATCATTTTGAATGGTGAGATGTGTATGTCAGCACCGATAGTCTATGGAAGTGAAGAGTACGTCTGCTATTAAAAAAATATTTTTCAAGGGTCAGATTAAAATTAGTTTGAATTTGTATATCTTGTGTATTTAGGTGAGATCTTCAAGATATTTCCATGGTTTTGAAAAATAACGTTATTGAAATTGTGTGAGTTGCGCCTGTACAAATTAGTTTAAACTTGAAAAGTGTGAAACGTCAAACGGTACCTATTAGTTTAGAGTCCCATTTTTTAAATATAATTTTGGTGTATGAAATATTATTAAATTTGTTTCCAGCTTACTGACCTCCATAAAAAAGTATAATTGCATCACAAAACACGCTCAGTCTATCCCCGCCTTAAAGCCTTAATAAAGACGATTAATTTTTGAACGTTGTAAAATATAAGTTATGTAAATGCTTAGAAAACAGGAAGTAACCTCTTCCCACTTAGCACGACGGCATCGACAGCGGCAACGTTATCCGCTTTTTACTATTACAAGCGCTTGCAACGCTCGGAGCGCTCGCGGCGCTTATAGCGCTTTCAAAAGCGCTGCAAAGGAATACATCTTTTGATATAATAAGTCGGAAATTGTGTCTGTATTTACTTGGCTACCGACGATACATAAAGTATGAGCCCTGGATAAGTTTTATCTGCTTTTGTGATGGAGTATCGCGTGGTTTTGCTTCATGGCTGTTTATATTAGCTGGGAATTAAGTAAGTTGTGTGAGGTCATGAGCTTATTCTCCAAGCCGATAATTTTGGTTAAATTTTTAATTAGTATTGCATTATTTGATCAGGATACAAGGATCAAAACTGTAGCCTTAAAAGTGCAATTAAGTCTGAATAAATAGCCTGCTTAGTCCCACACAATATCATTTTAAGATGAAATGAAGTGCTACAAAATTATATTTCCAATAGAAATGTAGAAAATAATAATACTCAAACCATACCAATCCAGAAACGCAAACCCATAACAATAAATGGCAACTAAAACACTATTCCTGAGTATCTAAAAAAACATTTACTTAATTCTTTTATTTCTTTATTGTACAAACATACACCAACAGAAAACAAAACAATATAATAATAACTATAATAAAGTAAGTACAATGGTCGGCCTTATTTCACTAGGCAATCTCTTCCAGGCAACCTCTGGATGGAGATAAGAGAAAGAAACATTCCACTTGGTTCACCCTTATACTCGGCAAGCGTACATAAAAGAACGTGACATCCAATAAATATGTACTATTAAAACATAAATTCTCGTAAATTTTATCAACGGATCATCGACACAACCCATTTTGCGCCAATATGAAAAACGATCAAAAAATATTTGCCGCGACTAAATAAGGTGACCTGGTGACTTTTTGCTCGTTCCCCTTTTAAGCTCCTAGAGTGGTATAAGTAAGAGGGATGTGGGAGGTCAAGTAAGACTGGATTTGTGAAGCCATAACTCTTAGTGAGGCGGACAGAGAGTGTCAAGCCAATATTGATGAGCGGTGGCATGTAGCGGTCAGCGCCTCACGCATTCAATACTGCCGAATTGAAAATGCATTCATCATATCAAATTAGCTTTGGATTGGATGGTTAAGTCATTTATTATTATTATAAATTGGTGTCTGAAAGTCACCTTTCAATATTTTGTATGCGAGCCAATTTTGTTTTACCGGCATAAAACTATACTTGTATTCCGAGTATCTAAGCGAAAATGAAATATTAGCACGAAAATGAGATGAAAATCTTATAAAACACTGTCGAAGCTCTATAGCTGGGCGTAGGATAGTATAATATTAAGCACCACTGCACACCATCATTATTTATAATAATGTTTCTACCACCCTATACATCGTCTTAATTTTTCAAGAATTAAAATTGGAAACATTTGCCTCTAAGCACGTTCGGTATTGCTTGAAGTTATTTCCTAACTCCATTAGCGGGATGCTCCGCGCAGCTCAACTTTGAAGTAGCTAATTACACGAGCGTCACACTTCCGCCCGCCTCAAAAACTCATACTTTCCGATCTCTTTTTTTATGTTCTAAATTAAGGATATTTGAGAAAATAAGTCTAAGATAGGTGATTTGACTGAATCGCTGTTTTAGAATGTCTTAAAAAAGTACTGAATAGATCACATATGGGAAGCCTGTTTTCAGCAGTGGCCTTCGCGTGGCTTCAGAGAGGGACAGAGAGATCATATATCAGTTGATCGGGTATTTAGTAAGAGTGATGGTAAATGGTTTTTTTTTCGCCAGGTGGCGCTATTCAAGTTAACATCGTCTCTGTATTATTTGTAGCATAAAATAGTTAAAGTGATCTAATCAGTCTTTACTATATGTCCTTACTGGTGCGTGTTAGTGTTGAACCTGGACTAGTGTTTGTGAGGAAAAATAGTTGTGTTTCATACTTTTCTGTTCTGAACATTGGTCAACGTTGGCTTACGCTGGTACCTTCTACTTTTTTATCTCCACGGCGCCTGTACATTTTGTGTGAGTAAAAGCCCAATTAAAAGTTGTTGCCACAACTCTTGCAATGGCTCCATCGTTGAAATGTGATATTTGTGACTGCAATGTCTTATTGTCACAAAAACGCATTAAATGTACAAATGTCAAATGCAATCGGATATATCACTCTGATTGTGTAAATCTAATTGAAGACTCGCCGGGTACCCGTGGAAGATGGGTCTGTCCAGCCTGCATTGCTAGTCGGCCAAAAGGAGATAACTTCAATACGCCAATAATTAATAAAACAAGCAAATCTACATTAGCTTCACAACGTTTGGGGAGTAACTCGGAAACTGATAATGCTTCTTTCTCGAGTGATAACGTGAAGTTACCTGAGGGCGAGCTTTCTTCTGATCTTGCGCGCTTCTCGCAAGAATTGCGTGCTGTCCGGGACGAATTCAAGGCCTTCCGGCTGGAACTCTCATCAGTTAGAGAGATTCTCGGTTCCGTAGGACAACGAATAGAAGGACTCGAAGCGCGCATAGAGGTGTTGGAAGAAAAAAGCAATCAGGAACAACCATCCTATGGCGAGCTAGAGTCTAAAATCGAGCAATTGACCGAGGAACTCAATGATCGAAACCAAGAGGCGTTGCTCAATGACATCGAGATCTCAGGATTGACGGAAACTGCAGGAGAAAATTTAATGCATACTGTAATGTTGGCAGCTAAAAAGATAGGAGTTGAACTAGTGAGCAATGATGTCGTTTGTGTCAACCGAGTAGGTTCCGTTAGAGACCAGAATGCGGAAGTAAGTTCACTTCGACCCAGGCCAGTCGTGGTGCGATTGGCTCGACGAATTATGCGAGATGAACTTATTAAAGCGGCTCGAGTGCGCCGAGGTGCAACAACGGAGGGACTTGACTTACCACCACCCTATAAACGGTTTTACGTTAATGAACGACTTACTAAAACTAACAGAGTACTGTATATAAATGCTCGTGAAGCCGCAAAACAAGCACAGTGGCGTTTTGTTTGGACCAAGTTTGGCAAGATATTTGCGCGTTGTGGAGAAGGTTCCGGGGTCCTGAGAATACGCTCAAAGGCTGATATCGTACAAATTGCGCCTACTGTCACTGCAAATGCTTCACTCAATGTTTTTTAAGAGAGTCACTGTTCGTTACTTTATGTTTCTTACTCTCCAATTTGTTGTTTAGAGTAATTGTTATGCCGGTATTAGTGCTAATGTATGTACATAATGGTTTACAGTTGAAATCATATTGCATTTTTACAAACTTTTTATTTTTGTCACTGAATACTTTTCTCGCTTCATACATATTTTGTTGGCGTCATAGGACTAAGTATTTTTTATTATTAATTCATGTTGTATTTACTCTTATAGCGTACCTCCTTAACCTATGCTTTTACTTTGTAATAATTACAGTATACTATGCAACACTCAGTAGTGTCATGTTAATTTTAAGAATTTATTTTGTATTTCGATTTTTTTTTCTGATGCCTGTCTATTCTGATGTTTTTATTGTTTGTTATGAATTATTGCTATCATTGTTTCTACGTTTTACTTGTATAACTGTTGTGATTCGGCTAAAGTTCTATAAAAATGACTTCTAAAACTGAATTACATAAGTTTGCTAGATTTGGGTTGTTAAATGCTGGATCATTAGGCACGGGGCATGATAATTTTATTATTAGGATGGACCAATTAAATCTGGATATGGTTGCGATTAATGAAACGTGGATTCAAGCGGGGCAGGAGGATAAAGCACCATACGTACCTGGTTACAAGCTACGGCATAGGCCGCGTCCGCTAAGTGTGCGTGGTGGTCGTGGCGGGGGTGTTGGATTTTATATTCGAAATGGAATCAAGGCACGTTTGCTCAATACCTCTGCTCTTTCACAGATTGAACAAATGTGGTTTTCTGTCAAGGTTAAATCTCTTCGTATTGCCGTCGGTACGGCTTATCGCCCGCCATGGTTTAATGTGGATGAATTTATTGATATTTTAAGTGAAACAGTGCTATCACTCACAAAATATAATTACATAATTTTACTTGGTGACTTTAATATAAATCTTTTAAATATTCACAATCCCCATGTTTCTAAATTCAACGATTTTTTAAATAACATGAACCTCATGCAAGTTGTAGACAAGCCTACGCATTTCTCCTCTAGTAGTGAAACGCTTATTGACGTTGTCTGCACCAATGCCCGCGTTCTTAATCTTAAAGTACATGAAGTTGATGGAGATTTTGGGCACGCATTTGTAACTATTACCCTCAACATAAAAAAAGACCGACCCAAGCCCAGTATTGTAACTTATAGACCCCTCAAGGACATTGTACTGGCAAATTTTAACCAAGACCTTGATGCAATCGATTGGAATATTATTAATTCTTTAAATTCAGTAGATCAAATGGTACAAAAATTCAATGACATTATTTTAAGTTTGTATGATGCACATGCCCCATTAAAGACTTCGGTGGTTAGGCGCAGATCTTTTCCCTGGATAACTGACACTATAAAAGAAATGATAACTCTTCGTAATAAAGCGCATGAGACGTTCAAAAAATCTAAGTTGGATTCCCATCGAGTTTATTATAAGGAATTAAAGGATTTGGTCAAGCAAGCAATATTTAACGAGAAAAAGGCTTATTTTAATATTTACCTCAACCCTGATAAAGTATGCTCTAGAACGCTCTGGAAAACAATCCATAATAATACTTCTCAGAATCCGAAAAAGAATCAAACATTGCCCAGTAATTTTAATAACCCTAACACTATTAATGACCACTTCCTCAACATTCCAGGCAATAACTCTGTCAATTCCTCAGATTTGATATACTTTAACAATAATAAGTTCACCGATGAAACTTTCACCCTTAAAACTGTTTCTGATACTGAAGTCGCCAAAGTAATACTCTCAATTAAAACTAATGCTCAAGGTTCAGATGGGATATCCAGAGATTTAATTCTTTTAACGCTTACACACACACTTGGAACTATAACGTCTATCATTAATAAATCTATTATGACCTCTGTGTTTCCAAATATGTGGAAATTAGCACAAGCTCATCCTATACCGAAAACGGATACACCTGTAGATGTGACAGAACTAAGACCTATTAGTATTTTGCCTTTCCTCTCAAAGGTAATCGAAAAAGTTGTATTTTTACAATTAAACAATTTCTTCGAGAGAAATAGCATCTTACCGGAACTTCAATCGGGTTTTAGGCGAGGTAGGGGAACTACTACTGCTTTGCTTGATGTTACTGATAACATTTTAGCGGCGCAAGATGACGGCAAGGGGACCTTACTAACCCTGCTTGATTTCTCGCGGGCTTTTGATTGCATCCATATTCCTCTGTTATTGGCAAAATTACATTATTATGGAGTTGATATGCATGGTTTGCTGTGGCTTAAAAATTACTTGACTGGTCGTATGCAATATGTACGGATACGTAGGGAGGATGGGTCTTTTCTTGTCTCTGATACTAAACCAGTCGTTCGGGGTGTACCGCAAGGTTCTATATTAGGCCCCTTGTTATTTATAATTTATAGCGCTGATATCACTAAGCAGATTAAACATTGTCGATTCCATCTCTATGCTGATGATACCCAACTCTATGCATCTTTTGATCCTAAGCATACCTTGTCTGCTATTAGTCTTATAAATGATGACTTACATAATATATATGATTGGTCTAATCGAAATTGTTTGGTCCTCAATCCTATTAAATCTAAATATATGCTACTTGGATCAAAGAAACAAGTATACGATATCGCCCAGTTTGATCCATGTGTCCTCATAAATGGCTGCAGGATCGTGAGGGTAAATGAAGCGAAAAACCTAGGAATTACAATGGATAGCCACTTGCATTTTCGTCAACATGTACTGAACTTAGTAAAGTATTGTTTTTATAGGTTAAAAATTCTGTATAGAATACGCGAGTATCTTAATGTGGTTATGCGAAAGTTGCTTTGTGAAACCCTAATATTATCAATGGCTAACTATGGTGATGTTGTCTATGGACCTTGCATGTTGTCATCCTCGGCAAGATGTTTACAAAGAGTGCAAAATGCATGTGTCCGTTTTTGTTTTCAAGTTCCTCCTCGAGCGCATGTTACACCTTTTTTGGATAATGCAAAAATGTTAAAAATGAGTTCTCGCCGTGATCTACATTTCTCTTGTTTACTTTTTAATATTATTAGATATAAGCAACCTAAATATCTTTTCAGTAAACTCAACTGGTCTAGATCAGATGTGAATTCCCGACATGGTATCAGACTACTCACTTATGCACATAAGACTGCAGCGTTCAAGGGCAGTTTTCGTTACCGTGCTACTAAATGCTGGAATATAATCCCCCCTCCCATACGTGATATCATCTCTTACAGATCTTTTAAACAAAAACTGAAAGCATTTTATTTGTAGTATTTGTATCACTTTACCGTAGCGAAGACTGTCATAGATTTTTAAGTATGTTTAATTTATAATAAGTTAATTTAAGCCATTGTAACTAACTCAATTTAATTATTTGTACCTATTCGTAACTAAGACTAGTGTGATAAGACATATTAGTATGTTGTTTAGTTTCCCATTCTGTGATTATTATTATTATTATTTTTTCTTTTTTTTTTGCTTGTGCTCTTTCTTTAGTTTTACGCCACTTGGAGAATAATATATAATTTTTTACTTGGTACTGCATACC
Organism: Theretra japonica; assembly: GCA_033459515.1. Classification (NCBI taxonomy): domain Eukaryota; kingdom Metazoa; phylum Arthropoda; class Insecta; order Lepidoptera; family Sphingidae; genus Theretra; species Theretra japonica. Next base: position 12,581,906 of record CM065942.1, read on the forward strand.
AGGTACCAGCAGAATTATCAGCGCTTTGCTCCTTGGAGCATTGCATATTGCTGAGCTGGGGCCTGATTGCGGCTACAATTTGTAACATAAGTTTTTATTTGTAATTATTATTAATATTGATGTAACTCTTTAAGTTTGTTTTTATGTTTTATTGTAGCCAAAATAAACGTTTTATCTATCTATCTATCTATCTAATCTCGTTTGTCAAGGGAAAATATGTTTGGGCAGTGGTTCGTAATCGAACTCAGAATCAAACCCCGTGCACAACGCATGATGTGTAAGCTAAGTCAAATTATCAGTCAGCAGTGACAAATAAACAGCTTTTCTTTCTTCCTTTCTTCTGTTTGGTCACTTATTAGGTTTTTATTTTGGTATATTTTTTACATTATGTACCTGTCCTTTAATAACATATTGTGTCTACATATAAGGTCCTTACTCCAATCGGTGCATGTGAAACGTTGCCACCTCCAATAATTTGGTATTTAACACTTATGCATTCTATGGTGATTAAGGTTTTTAATTAGTTTAAGAAGCGTAATTCTTTTTCACGTATTTTTTTTACTGTAGTGAATTAGCCTAGAGCATGAATATTAGCCGCCGCCTGATTTAACGCCCCTATGTTGGTTCCACCCTGTATAGTACGGTCTCCTTTGTGTGAGTTTTTCATTTGCAAAATTTTGTATGAGTAATTTGTGACTGAGCTTGAGCTCTGCAAAGCGATAAGGTTACCGATAAGGTTAGTGTCACATCTGGACATGAGCTCAGATCTAACTCTGGCGGTTGTAGTAACTGTCGCTTCCTTTTAGTGGGTAATGATGTGATGTATATTTTAAGTACTAGAAAAAAATGGGGAGATTATTTAGAGAAAAAGAACTGAAAAAATCACGCATCGGCATTGAATGTGTCGGTTTTTTATGTAAATATTGTATTACTCGAAATAAACAAAAATAAATTATTCTAGGTAAATGGAATATCAATGTCACTTAATTGTTACACTTCTACATTTAAATTGAATTTTTCATGAATCTTAATAGCAGCAGACACTTCAAAGTTTAATTTAACTCGACATTATCTCAAAACAGAGATCTGCGCAAGCAAACCCCAATAAACCTGTTTAATAAACCCATTTCCACAAACCCAAAAAACTACGTGTCCGAAAAGTTTCCGCAATGAGTGGTAACGAGGCGGCGGCGCGGGGCCCAGCCCCCTGACCCCCCGACCCCGGCCCCCGCGAGACCGCAGTAATGGCGCGCAACACAAACAAAAAAGTCAGCGCCAGCCGGTATATTCCGGTTATTGCCGGTTGTTCCCGGATTGGGCGAGTGGCGCGTGAAATATTTACAGCGCTACCTTTATGAAGTTTTAAAAGTGTGTCCGCGGCAACAATCATCCGTGTTTATGTTCCCGAGCCGCTGTAATTGTTTTACATGAAATATGAGCTGTTGTGGTTTTAGTGTTGGATAGTGGTTTTTTACTAACAAGAGTAAAGCGACGTGCATATGGTGCCCTGATGACAATTATTGCCGAAGTATAAACAAGAGCTAGACCAGTTTGATCCTATTACTAGACTCTGTATGGCCAATCATCGCGCTCGTCAGCCGTAATATGAAGTGTAAAGTCTCTTAGTAACCAGTAATGTGACCGGTTCGTATGTCCTTCGAACCGGAACACAATAAGAACAACACTGTTGGTTGGCAGCAGAATTAGACAAAGCTGTGGTACCTACTTGAACAACTTCTCATACCGAGACAGACAGCCCCTTACTCACCAAGAATTTACCCACTAGTGTGTAGTGAAATTAAATAAAAATAATTTAGAGAATCCATATAAAGTTCAACATCACTTAGCTTCAGTATTTTTTTTGTTCTAGCACTTGGTTCGGGAAGCTGTTTTCACAAGAGTAGAACGGGCAATAAAATATATTGTTGCTCTTTCAAAACCAGTTTACAATACATTGATTATTAGAAAACTTCAAGTTGGTTTAAGTCAGAGTAGTTCGCTAATTCGCTCTGTGGTATGGGGGCGTTTCGAGAATTCCGCCACGGTATCCCCTGCCTGTCGTAAAAGGCGACTAAGGGGATTTGGGGGTCGCGGGCACGCAGTGGGGGACTGTCGTAGTGCCATTTGTACACAGATACAATGCGACCCCGAGATGTTCAGCAGCATAGGGTAAGAGCCGCAAGTAAGCGGCAGTGTGCAGGAACGGTTCCGATAGAAGCTGAGGCGCTCTTGCATCGGGTCCCCGGGGCCGTTCCATTTGTGCCGAAGAGGGTCACGCGGGGTTTTGGTTGGTATGCCGTAGACCGGTGAACCCAACATAATCGCTCCACTTTCCCCCAAGGTGGGACAATAGCGGTAAATCGGTTACCCCGCGTCAACAAAAAAAAAAAAAAGAGTAGTTCGCTAATAAGTTTCTATTATTTATGTAGTGCAATATAATGTGTTCATAGGTCATAAGTTCTGCCACTAAGTCGGTAGGTGACTATTAATCTTACTAAATACCGGGTCAAAAGCCGCCACGCGATGTTTCGTTTAGTTTTTCCCGTTAAAATATCTCCTTACGTACATTCCTGTCCATAAAAAGTGACCGGAAAATGCGATTTGCCAAAGGCGAATGTAACGAATGGCTCGTGTAATTGGCTACCTCCAACTTGAACATCAATACCATAGCTATTTAATTGGCTTGCTATCGTACAACATACTAATAAAATAAAGTATTTGCCAACATGTTTACACAGGTTGTTAATAAGGCAACCATTAGTATTTTAAATATACCGTCTCTTTTGCCCGCGCTGCACAAATAAAGAGACGTCACTAATTCTGTTCTATGTATTTTCCACTACCTAACATGAAATATTTTCATTTGCTATAAATGGAAATATAAAATTCGTTTCATGTTAGATTATAATCAAAAGACTTTTCATAAAAACTTTAAACGATTTTCAAATACTATATTGTTCCGTACCTTTACAACTCTGTGTTTTTACTAAATTGCCGCTGCAAATAACATTGCAGTTATTCTCCAAGGCACAATAACATAAAACGCGCGCCCACAAACGAACTGAAATAAACTCACTGCGAAAAATAACATATTGTTCTGGAATTCACCTCGAATACTTTAAGATTTTATATTTGCGATGCACACTCAAATTCTCGGCAAAACTGTGCTGTAATTAAATTCCATGGGCTTCTGAGTCTTCCAACCGCTTTGTCCCGGCCTCTAAATTATTTAGCCGAGATCCCGGGACCCCGGGACAGACCGAGACATGTATAAAACAATCATCAAAAGCGTCACCTAATCAAGTCGCGGTGTCCCGCATTGCACAATCATGAATAATAATGTGTATCAAAAAGTCATGGGCCCTTTGTAATTATGTATGGTAATTATGTGACCCTTCTGTATACGTGATGTGGCAATCTGTTTATTAATACTAGGGAAACAATTTCAAATAATTAAATGAGGTGTTTGTTTGTGTTCCGACATTTGTTTAGTGTTTATGAGTTGAGAGCCGTGATATCTTGAATTTGATTCTTAGGTTGGGAAATGTAGTCTATAGAAAAATAAATGTGGCATGCATGGGGTTTAAGAGAGGGAACTATGCTAAATAAAAATAATATGTTGTTAGTATTTTTGGCCACTCTCCATATCCGTTCTGTGATAATGACGTGATCATAATATATGGTAATATATAGGTAGTATGCACTGCTGTCTAGCAGTGGACAATAAAAGGATGATGATGATGATGATGTACATTTCCATGGCTTCACAGTGCCTAAATACGAGTTATTCATTTTCAAATTAAGCACCTGCGTTGTCTGCGATAATATTTTCATTTCACCAATAGAAACACATTTAACCTTGGGCCACGATCTTAATAATTAAAAGTAGGTATAAAAGTAGGTTTAAAAGTGTATTTTAACACTATGAACTAACGCGATATAAATAATTTTAACTGTAAGTGGCTATAATCTGACTCGTATCAGTGAAAATCTGTAATTGGCTTTATGTTAACTAAAAAAAGATGTATGCTCTATTTGTAGCTGTTGGTTTTCCAAATAAAATAAAGTAAAATAAAGACTTGAAAATATATATACTTTTTTTTATGTAAGTTAATATTTTATTTATAGTTTTATGCCAACATATCTTGATATGGTTTAGTTGTTGTGGCAAGCCATATTTATACTTCAGTGGTAGATTTCCGAGGGATCTTTAAGGGTCGGTGACCGCGCCGCCCCATTACCTGCAGGAATCAAATAAAACCTCGCTCGAGTGATATTAGTACCGTTTACTGTAATATTCCGTTTATTTGATAAGAAGTTAATGTGTTGTACTGAAGCCACGCCTTCGAAGTTATGAATGGGTGAAATATGGTGGCCGTTAGGTCGGTTTGGCTCTCGTATTTATTTATTCTTTATGGCCAAAGTTTTCATTCTTACATACATACATACATAACCACACGCCTTTTTCCCAGAAGGGGTAGGCAGAGGTGCTACTAGAACACCCACGTTTCGCCTTGTATATTCCGTCCCACGATGTGATAGGGGGCGAGCCTATCGCCATATCGGGCACAAATTCCTGACTCCGGGCTAATAATGAATAGAAAAATCCAATATCACTTTGCCCGACCCGGGATTCGAACCCGAGACCTCAGCTTTGCAATCATACCGTAGTACCACTACGCCACCGAGGCAGTCTTTCATTCTTGTCTTTGCCTTTGTGCGACTTATTGTTGGATGTAGACCAAGAGCACTATAAGTCTAAGAACGTGGATTACGAACTAAGAATTGTTTGATTTCAGTCCTTTAATTACGGGTAATTATTGCGTGTGTAATAAATCGATAGATAAAACAAGTACAAGGACTAGGAACTTTAAGGTCTTCTTGTATCTTGATAGGTAGGTAGCTATCTTGAAAGGTAGCTGTCTTGATTATTTAACTGATTTACAAAATTAGCAAGTTACAAGTACACTTAACCAAAGAGCATATATTGGTGTGAAAGAGAACAGATGTGTCAAGCTTGCACGTGAATATTATAATAGAGTCTGCAATACATGCTACATATGTATTAAGCAAATGTTTTGCGCTCCATAAGTGTCGTGTATATAAGATTTATTTACCACATGTATGTTAATTCTATTAATAAAATTGATAAAATACATGATGTCAATCTGCTTAATAAATAAATAAATACTTTGGATATAACTTAATAAATACACGACATATGGGAATTAAAACATCCACTTGAATTATGACTAGCGCAAGAGACATCATTGCCTACCCTTTCAGAAATACAGGCGTGATGTTAAGTTTATGAGTCGGTGCAACTAATACAATATTATTCAGTAGCTACGACGGATGACGTCACTCGGATCAGTTATCAAGTTTGTGTTCAGTAATACTAGTTGTATTCAATACTGACCTATTTTCACAAGGCTGCGAGCGAGCATCTTTGTACTGAATTTCAAATCGCTAACAATAAACAAATATGTGGTCATGCAACGCTGTACTGGGATCAGTCTATTATCACAGACAGGACTATAGCTGCCAATAAGCCTGATTTTGTGACAATGTAATATATAATCGATTGTCGCGCAATACTTATTGATGTCACCATTCTGCATGACGATAACCCCGTTAAGGCCGAAAAAGATAAAACGTCAAAATATTTAGATTTGGCACACAAGGTTACCGACATGTGGGACGGCGACTCAACACTTATTGTCGCGATTATTATTTCTGCACACGGATTGACACCAAAGAACCGCAGCCAACAACTCCAGAGACACAAACTGGCCGTTCCGCCAAAAACCAGATTCAGAAAGCGGTATTGCTTAGCACGGCACGTATAGTGAGGAGGTTCCTCACTTTGAGGTTCTAACCACCGGTGGCTTGGGTACCGAAGCTCGCCCCGGAAGGTCAATTTTTTAAATTATTTTTATATATATTTTGTATGCGTATTGTTTAATGTGTATAAATTAACTATTATATTTATTAAATTCTATATAACGGGCCACATACCCCGCTTATTGCTGGTCTTGGACTAAATACAGAATGTAATTAGTGGCATGATAATATATTATTATTACATGCACTATGTTATTCTAGTTTACAAATTCACGTGTAGGTAACGTAGGCAAGGGTTTCACCAACGCCATGCATAGCAATTTACATGAGATATTTTAACATAAAAACACAAAGTAGAGTCCCCATCTGGGATTGGAACTCAAGACCTCACGGCCCACAGCCTTACTGCCACAAAAAAATAGATTTCGTTATTTCATTATCATTTCTGTTTGTATTACGTGGAAAATTCTCAGAGTATTTCCGTAGTTGCTAGCTCCACGGAAACCGTCTCAGACATACCGTTATAGGAATTTTTAATAAAGCACAACATTAAAAATACTTTTATTCCATTCTCAGGTGTTTGTATTAAGCATTTTCTGCACGAAGCTTAGTTTATTTGCTGGATTTATTTCCTTATGCCGGTTTCTGAGTTGCAGTCGTTTGATATAAATTGAAAACTAAATGAAGCTATCCTAGTCCATTCCATTGAGTGATACTTATCTTCTCCATGTTTTAGTGGGGTTATAGATATCTTATATCGGCCGTAATTAATAAAAGATCTTCATCTCTATCTGTGGATCGCACCCAAAATTTTACCACTGGGGTCAAAAAATTATCGAAAGAGACTTGCGTTGATTTGTTTATTTTCAGAGAATCAATTCATAATTAGATCGATTCAGAGAATTGAATTATAATAATCGCTTATTTCGACGATACGAACAACAAAAAATAATCCCACAGACAAACTGTTAGTGCAGTTTTGTCGGACGGTATATTAGTTCGTAACTTTATAGTTTTTGTAATAAATAAATAAATTATTAAAGCCAGATTGTAAACTGAGCTTAAAACCCAAGTCTGTCCCTGGTCTGGTCTGATCCCAAGTGTAATTGCTTACATCATTATTGAATACCCGATGTATTATGTTTGATTGTCTGAACCAATTATTGGATTCATGTTCAATAAATTTACAGTAAATATTGGTCCTGCATTGACCAAATATTGGACATGTGCACAATTATAATATCACGTCGTGCCTCGTTGCATACCAGTACATAATATAGATGTTTTACATAATACTAGGTGTAAGATATTGTCATTAATTCAGAAAGCGACCACTATACAGGATATAATACGTGTCACCTCTATTACAAGCTTTCAAACATATAATATAGATATGCTCATTAAAAAAGAACATACAGTCGAATTGAGAACCTCCTCCTTTTTTTGAAGTCGGTTAATAAGTATACAGAGGTGCCACCAGTACACACTTACAAACTAATTTCTGGTTCTACATGTGAAAGGCGACGGACCTAGCACGATGCCAAACTCCAGTTAGCTCCAGCCAATTCATATGTTTTTAAATCGAATATACAAACAGGTGACCTCGGTACAGACCCTAGAATTATCATCAGTCTTGCTGCCACTAGGCAAATGAGGAGACTTCTTGGATACATCTCGTAAATAACTACACTTCTATTCTAGGCAGGGGTTTTATTATTATCGCCGAGAACATTTTAATTCTAATGAATGATAGGAAAATGTGATAATTATCTTAAGTATAAAAAAACATATTCGTTTTACACGATTACTAAGAAGACTTAGAGGCTTCAACTAAGCCTTTAACGAGCAAAGCCTTCAATGTCGTTGGAAGTGACTCCGGCAATGTCACAGTAAATCGAAGCAATGGATCGAGTGCGAGCGATCCATTACAGGGATTTGAATAAATGTGCCCGCCCGTGTACTTGGCTAAGTGGAAAATCGCTACTTTGTAATCTGGCCAAGTTACTTCGCCGAGAATGGCTATTGAGCTGAATTGGCATCGCTTATAACTTGAATATTGCAGACGTAGGTAGATTACGTTGACATTTTTACTGATCAGGATTTTTGAAGATATGCACCTGATTAATTGTTGCTATTAGCGTAAGAAATTTAAAGATAAACCCACAACTATATGTCCAAATATCTCATACATGAATGGTATTTTTATACCCTTTCAAACATTTTTTTTACACATTAAAAAGTATGTGCAATACAATAGGCTATATTTAATATATATTTCCTCACTGCATTTCACACCAAAAATCCCCCAGTTTTTGCAACATTTTTCATTCATGCTCATACCAATAGGAGCGCCTATTGGTCATAGCGTTTTATTTTATGTATAGGTTATAGTGTTCTATAATCTATCCAACATTTAAATAAATTTTAAATGGGAACCAGTAGTTCCTGAGATTAGCGCGTTCGAAAAATACTCTTCAGCCTTATAATATTAGTATAGACTCTTAGAATAATTTTATCATGCAGTTGACCGCGTAATATTCGTAAGCTCTCTCTCAGTTAGAGGAAAACCGTCTCTTATGATGTTACATATTATATGGGGTAATATATTTATACATTTATGTATCAATAATACCTTCACAAAGTTTCCATTAATAAGAAACACGAGCCGATGAATCAGCAGCGACAAATAGCAAGCGACGCTAACAAACAGATCAGTTCAACTAGCATCGGTATTGTTTTGAAGAAATAACAGCCGTTTGTCTTATTGCTTTAAACCGTTCCGTGCGAGCGCTCCCGTATAAATCTCCTGGAATACTGAAAGTTCCAGATTGCTGGAACTTCCCGCGGGAATTTATGTCAGCGCGGAATAAACTGCTTTGGGACGCGGGATAGTGGACGGGATAGTCGAGGAGAATATGGTGGGATAGAGCCAGGACATTTGATGTGCGGGGTAATTAGAAAGAGTAATGAGCTGGAATGTTTTGCAGGCCGGCATAATGGTACCGAATGGCATGAGACCGCTATCTGATCCCATTCGATACTCTGTCTGGACGGCATTTGCGCTTACCATCAGATGTAGCACAGTCGTTATGCAGTGCCAGTATAAAAGAAATATAAAAAAAGTGTTGCTGTCTTGAATAACTTGCACGAGTTTCTTTAGTGTTTTATTTTCTGTTAGCTCAAAAATACAGAATTAGTAGCGAGTTCAGTGGAGTTTGTAAGTAATTAGAAATATTTTCGCTATAACTGCAAATAGATATTCTTGTCTTGTATCGATGTCTTGTGTTGGTATCGGAAATTTTGGTAGATTTTTATTGTCCTCTATTAAGGGATGGAAGGTTTCCTCCATGGTATCGCTTATCAATCATGTCGCTTACAGTGAAACTCAGAACCCACAGCAGTGGACCTAGTTTGGAACCCAGACGAAATATCCCTTTTGACCTTCACAGAGGTTCTTGAAAGGGTGTTCAGCTGTTTTGGTCGCGGTTAGTAAACTCACAGAGTATTATTTATTTCTTCATAAACGTTGTTGTGCAAAATAACACAGTTCTGTATAATATAGGCCTGTATTAACAGGGATTACGAAGAATATTTACTATCTATTATTAAATGAAAGTCACCCAAAATCAATCATGTATAAAGATATTATAAATGCGCCAACACAGAGAGGTACAATTACAATATATTCAAACACCACTTCCACGTTGTCTGAACATAAAGTACTGAATATAAATGTTATTCTTAGTCTGTCGATCGAGGATTTCGAACTATCCCACTTTCCTAACTGATCACTATCTAGCAGATTTAAAGCCGAGAGGTGTCGTGGTGTAAGTAAAATGAGAAGAATAACTGCAGTAAGTCGCTCGTGTGTAATGCGCTGTGTTTTGGCGGGTCGTGCATCGTTCTGTGTGCCACCTCGCGTTAGTTTCGCCACAATAACAATTTATGATAAATGGGTATTGTGTGTAAAGTTGACAATATCAATATTTATATTTTATTGCATAAACACGGAACAAACAAAACAAAACTCAAGTGCCGCGTGTGGTGAAAACTTGTCTCTACTAGCTATGTATGTGTCTCGCGTTGAGAGCTTAGCCTGTGCATATCCGTTTACAATAAAGTGGGTATAATTGTGTCCAATTGTATTTTATTTGGATTACCAATTACTACAGTTTTGCAAAGCAAGCCATTTTACATTTTAATGTAATTTGAATAGAGGATAAAAAGGAAATGTAAATGCTTTGTCAGTATTTGAGTATAGTGAATGAAGAATGTGTAAAATGAAGAATGAAAAAGAGTAAAGACTATAATTCTCCGCTTATCTCAGAAATCGAATTGCAAACTAAAGGTAAATTGTTACATAATTCAATTTTCTATGAAAAATTATACATCCCCGGCCAAACTAGGTCTAATATTGTATAGAATTAGCCATAATATACAGCAGACTATTTTAAGGTAAACTTACTTCATCAATATTTTAAGGTTAACGTAAATTATAAACTCACCATCTGCGAACATCTAATAAAAACTTAATTCATAATTTATGTAGCAACGTAAAATTTTCCAAACACTACAAAGAAGAAACAAGCGTTCATTTAATTACAGATTTTCCCCTGCCGGTGTCAGATCCCAGAATTTCCCTCTCAAATCCTCAGAAAAAGTTTAAAAGATCCGAATATCGTTTGGTGTCGGTTCCGCGTCAACACGCCTTAATGACACAAGGCAATTTGTTTATACTCGTATGCCAATGTTAATTGCGATACACTAACGAGAGAGTCGCCTCCGCGCCTGCTCCCGCTTCCGCTTTCCAATCAAATTCAAATGACCTTCTGAAGAGGTGCCTTTTTGTAGGCAAAAAACGTAATCAGTGTTTCTCGTCGATACGACAGACTCGTGCGTGATGTTGGTCGTTTTTTATACTTAAAGAACAGTTTTTAAGTAAATAGGTCAGTAGTAAAAATACAGTTTTATTCCTGTTCAGTGACAAACAGCTCACTGCTCAGCATAGATATCTTCCAAACTACCATGCAACTGTGAATAAATATTAACTGAGCGTGCTTCACCGGTGTTTTGAAATAATCATGTTAGGAAATAACTCGCTTGCCATGGAAAATGTTTTACCAAAAATAAATTAAAAAACCGCTCGTTTGACTCTTCCACTATTAAAAATATTATAGAAGTCTAAGTACGAAACGTAAATTTCAATTACTTTTCGAGTAATTGAAGAACTCTGTCACTAAAAATAATTTGTCCTTATTTTACAGCGCTATGAAGCTTATGTTATGACGACGGCCTCGATGGCGCAGTTGTGTTACGGTACGATTACAACTCTGAGGTCTCGGGTTCGAATCCCGGGTTGGGCAAAGTGATATTGGAATTACCTATTCATTAATTATCAGTCCGAAGCCAGGAGTTTGTACCAGAAATAGCGATAGGCTCGTTCCCTATCACATCCTGGGACAGAAAACAAAAGGCGAAATATAGGTATCCTGGTAGCACCTCTGGTTGCCTCCTGATGCAGTTGGTTAGACGCCGCCTGTGAAATGAGAGGCCACGGGTTCGATCCCCGCATCGAACCACCACACACACACATGTGAACCACAGGTATTTGTTTCGGGTCTGGGTGTTTGTGAGACCGAAAAGTCTCTCGTAGTATCTGATACCCACGACACAAGACTCGTTCTTAGTATTAGGTCAGGACTATGTATGTTACTGTTGGGTTTATTAGGTGTATTATTATATGTTTTATATATAAAACATAAAAAGTAATAACACACCTATCAGCTTTGCAAAAAACCTTCATAAACAGGAAATAATTCTTATCAAAGCAGAATGCTCAGCTGGATGAAACTGCCGGCGTACTAGGCGATCCGTCTCAATGAGTGCTCCAATACGACAAACCGCGCCGCATGATGTATCGCGCCAGATTACTCACATAAAACATTTTACTACGACCGCCTGCGCGCGTATGTCGCGGATATTATGTATTATAGTTTATTATGCCTTGGTAGAGCTTATTTGATTAAATAAATCTTTGTTTATACGAGAGACGGCAAAGGGACTAGCAACTTATGACGGTAAGTTATCGTACATACATATATAAACTCATGCCTTTTTTTCCAGAAGGGGTAGACGGAGATGCGACTAGGACACCCACTTGTGCGTTCCTTCCCATAATGAGATAAAGGGCGAGCCTGTCTCCATATCAGGCACATTTTTTTTTATTTCGGGCTGATAATTTATTAATAGAAAAATCCAATATCAATTTGTCCGACCCGGGATTCGAACCCTTCACCTCAGCATTTTAATCGAACCGTAGTACAATTACGCCACCGACGCACTAAGTTGTTGGGCTTTGTGTGTTTCTAATAAAGATTTAGCTTTATTACAATTTGTTTACACACATTATTACAAATATAATTCTGGTATTTAATCGGTACCATCGATACGTGCTACCTTCTCACTCTGTACAGGTTATGGGTATTATCAGTTGAGTAAACAATATATTATGTCACTAAATTCATTGCAGTGCAGGTAGATAATCCATTGGCCACCAACCATCTCAAGTTATTCGAAACAGTTATGCCACACTTTTTAACGATCCATTCATTATAAAAGTAGTGATCAAAGCTAATAACAAAAAATCACATGCCTAATTAATGGAAAAACACATTTAAAAAGTGTTTACACCGAGCGTAAGCCGCATTTAGTGTTTGTAAGTAGCCATTCGCCTTGCCCGCATGAAAGGATAATACTAAACAGAATATTTATTTTCCGCGAGTCGCTCTGCGTTCTGCCACTGAAAGTGACACTTTTTATTTTTTAATCTCCAACTTGGCTGTCAGATGAAATGTACTTTACTTTTAATTTGCTGTTTACCTATAAAATATATTTAGTTTTCGTTCGCGCTTTTGCAGTATTTTGCTGGAGATTAGTCCAGTAGTAATTGTTGTTTCCAGGATAAACATAAACCTACTCCTGTATTGTACGTGTTGGCAGCGATGCCTACTGCCACAGCAGGCACTAATTCCAGACAAATCATACATTGAATTCCTTTAACTACAAAAATCAAATAAAAAAAAATAAAAACTGCGCCAGTATTTGCCATCTTTAGTAAATTCATTGAAGAACTGAAAACATAGAAACAAGATTTTGACTTGAATTTATTTTGGTTTTGAATTATCTTAGTTGACAGGGTTCACAAACGCAGTCGGAGGCATAATACGCTCACTTCTTATGCTATAGCGCAACAAAATCTAGGAGCCAGTAAATAGGTTATACCTCCGACTGCGTATGTGAAGCCGACAAAAATAATATTTGATTGTAATATTTCCAAACAAAATAACGTTCAAGCTAAGTGTTGTCTTAATCTATGAGGAAAATCGCAAAAATCATAAAGTCAGCGAAATGTTCAACAAGAGCTCAGCAAACACAAAAACATACGCAAAAAACACAATCCAGATGTAATTGAAATGGAAGCTATTTATTTTGATATCTCAGTGGGGAACGTGTGACGTCACTATAGACTGACAACTTGGCGAGCGATCGTTCTGTAAAAAGGGGTGACGGGGGGCAAGAGTCATGGCTGGCAGCAGCGTATCTCTATCACTAAAAAATATCACGTTTTCGGTTCACTTTGTCATGTCATTACAAAAAGAAATTTTGCTTGATTTTTTTGCCTGTTGTAACAATTTATAACTGATTGATACACATTAAGTAAAAATATTTATATTCATTAGAATATAACTAGTTATTATGTGTTAAGTCGATGTATTACAACATCTCTCTATCATTCCCACTTATTAACGTCCCCAGCTGCCCCAGGAATTTAGCGTGGCAACTAGCAAGTCTACAGGTATAATTCAACCGGGCCGAGGCCATCGATTCTGATAAGATCTCACGTCGCCGCTCTTTTAATTGAACCGGCGATATCTCCCGCGCCATGTCGCCCACACTCCTTACAACTTCACGTGCGACTTCCGCGCCTATTCACAAACTCACTCGCCTTGTCTGTACTTAATTTATATCACCACTTAGTTGCAGGAAAACTTTTGTCTGGCCGTTTATGTTTGAAATGTTGTTTAGAGGTTTTATAAGTACTAAGGACGTACCAGTCCCAACCCGAAAAGCCAGCGTGGTGGACAATAGACAACAATAGGAGAAATAAAAAATCATGTTCGTTGGCAAAAATATAAATTATAGATATAATAACACCTATAAACGTCACACTGTTGATCCTGAACCTCCTCCAAGAGTAATACCGCTGCAGGCTTTCGTAAATGCGCTAACTTAGTGCGGATTAATGGACTTCGTAGACCTTTACAACTCTAGTAGAGGTCTCTCAGACATGCAAGTTTACTCAAGTTGTTTTTCTACACTGTTAAAATGAGACAAACATTTCAAACACACTTTGAAAAGTTAGAGATATGAAACTTAGGCTTCCATCGACCTTTGTAAGTCGCTCATTTCATACTGCCATGAATACATAACATGAAATTTTAATTATTCAGAGCATTTTAAGCAAAAGTCACGCAAAGTTTTGATAACATCCTACGTAATCTTAAAATGAATTATAAACAAAAAACTAATAACGCCTTAGGCCTACGTGACTCGCAGACGTAACATTGAATAAATATCGTAAGCTTGTGTTTTGTGCTGTCCTTGCCCCAAACGTTTTGAGGTCACACGCGACAGAGAGTCATCTGATAAGTACATATGTCGTAAATACTCGGAGACATGTCTCAGCGACATAAAACACAACTCAGATAAAAAAACACTATCAAATAGTGTTAAGTCAGATTTACGAAAAATACGATACATTTCAATATATGCTCATATTTGAGGATAATCTCGGATGAGCTGAAGGATTTCGGTACTAATGAAATAATATAATATAATAAAAAACCACCTCTTATATAAATTAAGATTTTTCTTTTTTTTTTGTTCAATAAAATTTGGACTTTTATACTGTGACATAATACATGCCAGTCTCATCTTACCTTACAAATAAATATCTACACAACAAATTAAGGGGGATTAAAACAAAACAATACAGCAAACCTAACATTTTTCAACAACCAATTAAACTAAATAAACTAACATACTAAAGAAAAGAAAAAGAGAAGACTGAAAAATTCAAAATCGTAATAAACTTAAATAACTTGTTAGCCTTTTCGGACATTCCAGTCCAATCCATCAGCCTAAGTAAGTCCACTGCTGAACATAAGCCTCTCCCAATGATTTCCATAGCGACATGTTGGCGGCAGCCTGCATCCAGCGACGTCCCGCGGCGTTTACCAGGTCGTCTGACAACCTAGTGGAACATTCGTTCGGACTTTGGTTCGGACAAAATACGATGGAAACATTATTTGCATACTATGCGGCATAGTTTTACGTTCATTCTGCCAAAGACTACACTCCCAAAGTATGTGATTCGCGGACTGTTCATATTTACAATTAGGGGTTGAACATAGCACGCAAGCGAATCAACGAGCTTAAATGAGTACAGTTTAGACCTAATGTTACCGTTGCCCGTAAGAAACTGTGATACGCAATAATCGGCATCTAGCCTAGTCTTTGTCAAACGATCACGCACGCAAGGAAAAAATTGATATACTCGTAGATGCCGTCCCTTCGAAGTAATAATTTTGAAATATATGATTTACGCCCGGTTCAATAACATCAATATCATAACTTAGTAGAAACTTAGATAGAGCATTGGATGAGCATCTTGGTGTACCCAGCAAGAGCTTAGGTTATATCTTAGAATAAGGTTCATATTTGTTTCTTTTATAGGTGTTTTACTTACTACAAAACATATATACATATCCATCTATCCATTCGTCAACCAAAAGAAGTCCACTGCTGAACATAGGCCTCCTCCAATAATTTCCACAGTGACCTGTTACATATATTGAACCTATAATGCAAGATGCGTACATATATAGATTAGAGTTAGGTAATGTATGAGATTAACTGACTCATCGAATGTTTTACTGGATATTATCATAAACTTCTGCATCACCAAAATAAAAACATAAAACTGATTGGAACATAAAAGTTGAATTCCGCATGTTATGTCAACGTCAGACCAACAGAAGTGGCTTGGTTTACGATCGTTTTGTCCATACTTTTATGTTCGAGGACACGGCAATATACTTTATAAAGTCTCGCTCTCCGACGCCGCGAGCGGAAAAATTACGAGCGAACAACAGACGCCCGAATCGCATTATCCGTCGCGAGGGCGTAAGTCAACCCTTATTCTGCGCGACAATTATAACAGCGCAAAATAAAAACGTGACCGCCCATAAACTGACTTGTCTATATTATACTAACATTCCATTTTCACAAAGTAACTTTATTTGCCGTGGAAAATGGGTCACGGAGCGAAATATCACGGAGCGCCTTATTCACGACCCTTCGACATGATGTCGCTGGCGAATGTCACCCGTCTTATTCAAATGAAGATTATGCGACACGGGCCGCGGCGTGTTTGCTATTATCATGTTAATCTTGGACAACATTATAAAAATGGTAATGAGATAACTTTATGCTACGCTTTGAAAAAAAATCTTGGGAATAAGTTTGTTGTTCACACAATTTCGTTCGTTATAAGTTTTTTTATTCATGTTATTTTTTACCAAACGAATTAGCTCACTGTTTTGTTTATAACTCATATACGTCTCGGCAAAATTTCGTCATTTCACACGTTAGAAGCTCTTTGAAGCGAAAATTATTTCATGAATAAAAAATATTTACATTACAAATGTGATAACGATTGAATAAGGGTAAGAAAAATCGTACACTGAGTGGATTACTCAACCTGGAATTTAAAGCGAAGACCTCCTGATTTACAGCCCATAAAAGCTGCATCTAAACCAACAAGGCTAGTGTAATAATTGTGATATTATTTAGCCAACCCAACACAAACAGATACTGTGTCGTATCCAGAGTAATCATGTAATGATATCTCTAAATGAAAGCATGTTTGTGTGTAACCAAATATTGGCATTCTATTCGGCTTTATTGCCCCGCAACGGATGGCAATAATAATAAATCGTCGTACTAAATGAACGTGCCAAAATCCTATTCCAATGGAACATTTTTCTGGGAAATTCATTTGTATTTGTATGAGACCTAATCTTTTTAATTAATTACTTAAGGTATGTTTACCCTAAAGGTCAAATATTGCCGTTAAAACTGACACAAATTATTATTATTGTGTCAGTAAATAACTTGACTAGGATTAATGGTAGAGTTAGATCCATGCTGTTAGCTAGATTAAAACGTAATTCCTATTAATGCAATGAAAACTGCTTCGAGTTATAGCTGCTATATTGAGTGAAATTGTCGAGGGCCCAATAATCCTTACCAATGCCCTTTGTTATTTATTTCTATTCCCATACTTTTCACAGGCAGGAAAACCTACACCTCATTACTTGTATAGATGTTTTTGGACGTCAGTGATCACTGACCAACAAAGCCTATAGCTGCTATAATTTGTTGCACCAATAACATTAAAAAGAAGTCCCCGATAATTGCCCCCCGTCTGTCGTACGAATGGAGTCATACAATTTTATTTTGGTCAAAGGAGGCAGGGTCGTGGGCCGCGCCCGCTCAGATACGCAAACAAATGAGATTAAAGTGGCGCAGTCAAAGCTTTTAACGTGGCGGCGGACACCCGAGTACAGCGCTACAACGCTACGGGGCTACGGTGCTACGGCGCTACGCTCACACCACAACACAGGCCGACCGGGATGTAATTGTCTGCTCTGCTTTGTACTGCCGCTCGAGGTAATTGCTGGGAATAAAACAAAGTATTAATTAAAAGGTTATTTATTAGGAAACTATTGGATAGTAGGCGGGGATATAATGCACTATTCCCGAGAAATTGCCTTGGGTTAATTCTCATGGAAATGTTGATTATAATTAGTTTGATAGTTGCACAATAACACGGTGATATATAATTTATTATTTTAATTTTACATTAAAGTGACATTATTGCCAGATCCAAATTAATTATATTCATTCGCATTATATTATAATTTATACGAGTAATGAAAACGAGTATTCATACAAATTCTGATAACCATAAAAATGAATTCAACGCTACAGTAAAATTATAACGGCTAAATTAAAACAAAGAATATAAAACCTAATTTAATTCATATATCGTTAGGTTGGAGCAGCACCATTAGCACCATTTACACGGGGAGAGTTTCTCGCCTCGAAGATACGATTGTCGTATAGATTTAAAAACTTTGCATCGTGTAAACATTGTCAAAGCACGATAATCTTATGGCGGTTATGTCATGCGATAATCGCATACGAGTCTCGCCGCAAGAAACTCTCCCCGTGTAAATGACGCTTAATATATAAGAAGCACCACTGAATTTGAACTTAAAACTATAACCCGGCTAAATAAAGTAATCTGTTAAATTACCCTCCATCTAGCATCAAAAGGGCTCCTTAATTGCGGCGGGTTATCGAGTACCGCGATACAATATTAATTAAAATAATTGCGCCCGTATTATAATAGATTAGGGTTAATTGTAGAGACCCGATTAACGGTTATGAAAATTTGATGCTCCGCCAATCTGCCGCTCGACGGAAATTAGCTGTTACAGAGTCTTACAAAGTTTGTTTAGGTGATTATGTCTGGTTACTGATTGTTATTACGTAAATTGTGATAATTAAATAGAAAGGTCTATTAGGCTAGTGAATGGAGTGTGGTTATGTTAGGTTGGGGAGAAGTTTATTCGCATTTTATATGAAAACTCAAGACATATTTTTGCGAAGTTTACATTTCATTACAGTGTACAATATGTAAATTTTGGGACCTGTCACTGTGCTTGATGTTATTTGATGTGTAGTTTTGGCAGTCCTCTATTATTTTCTAGGCTAACTTACGCTAAGTAATAAACTGGCTCAGTGCATACTGTCTCATTGAAAATCAATGTGAAGTAATATAGCGTTGCATCTACTTAATTAATATGTTGAAGACTGAATAATTTAGATTTTACTCTCTTCATTTTTCGTGATTCATTCATCCGTGATCACTTAATGCTTGCCACCGATATAATACAAGCACTAAAATCTCATTATCTTAATGGTACACTCGATGCCTGTGCACTTAAATATCACCACTACCTCTATAGATATAACTTTTTCAAAAAATCCTACAAATCAAAACAAAAATTAAACATCAACAAATCCTCTCAAATCAATTTCTAAATCCAACTAAAACTAATGATTACATCAAACGCATCCCATTTGCGGAATTATTCGGCCCAGCGAAGTTATTGTAGAGCGGCGAGACAACAATGTGGCTCACGTATTGATAGCCAATTAGTTTATGTAAATGGAGCCGCTGCGGCCGCAATCATAACATCGGGCCACGTGTGTAGTCGATACCGTGACGTCACAGATACACTCCGCTAACAACTCCACAACGCTCTGCCATTTGAGTTGAATTGTTGATGCTCTCGAATGCGGGGTCGTGATGATTCTGTGCTTTTAGATGGCAGTGAGCATTTGTTATTAATTTAAATTTCTGAAACGAATACGAATATGTAATTCCGTTAAAATATTACATATACTGTAAAAAAGTAAAAAAAGAAACTTAATTAACAACTAAGGCGATAAAATTCAGAAATAGTTTATTTAATCTAATGCTATACCATGATTGCCTATTCCTAGGATATAGCGACAATTCACACCCCTACATAAGTCCACCAAATCCAAATATTTAAACGAGGGGTGTAATTTTATCTGCATGCAAGGCCAGTAGAGTTTGTAGTATAACTCGCGACAGGCCGCTCTATCGTAGAGCCGCGTGTGACTAGTACGCTGAGCCGCTACATTCTATCCCCTTGCTAGATATACATCGTGTGGAGTGCTCATCTACATGTTTTACGGGACGTATGTATTATTTTATAAATAACTAGCGGCCTGGCCCAGCTTCGCCTGGGTGCTTAGATGTTTAGACTCCACTCCACACCAGAAATATCTTATTTCCGTTCAAACTTTTGTACTCCTGAACTCAACCTAAGTACCTACTATCCCTTTTCCTATCGTATCCCATCCCATCTCATCTGGCTCCTTTTTCTTTCTGTTACATCCCGTCCCATTATTTCCCATCGAATGCTATCCGGATCCGACCGGTCTCATTGCGTTCGTCCCACTTTATCCCATTTCATCCCTTAATGCCTAAATAGGCATGTTGACAATTTTTTGGATTTGCTTTTATTTAGTAGATAGGCCTTATATAAACACGAAAATACGACGAATATCATTTAAAAAATACGCAAACACAAATACCTTGCAAAATTCCTGCTAAAACTTTCCGCTCAGCCAAAATTCTGACTACGAAATTGATTTTTTGAAGTATAGTAAACTACTTATTCCTCAAATGTAAACAATGCAATAGTCATAACATTTTTCCCTTCTTGGTGATTTCTGTTCGTCAAAATAAACCCCTTTTCGTTGCTTTAGGCTAATAAAGAAGACTATGCATTACCTATTGACTGCCTCGGTGGTGTAGTGGTACTACAGTACGATTGCAAAGCTGAGGTCACGGGTTCGAATCCCGGGTTGGGCAAAGTGATATTGGATTTTTCTATTCATTATCAGCCCGGAGTCAGGAATTTGTGCGCGATATGGCGATAGGCTCGCCACCTATCACATCGTGGGACGGAATATATAAGGCGAAACGTGGGTGTTCTGGTAGCACCTCTGCCTACCCCTTCTGGGAGAAAGCCATTAAGCCATTATTTTTTATTTGTAATAAGGAGCTGAAATATATATTTTTATAGAAATAGCTTCAGCGGTTTCGATTTTGCATATAAAACTCCAACCCTTATTTTAACCCCTTTAGGGTTAATTTATATATTTTTATTTTTAAATGAGTAACTAAAGTGCAAAGTTTAACATCTTAACTTTAACGGTTTAGATTTTTCCATACAAACGTTCATCCCTTATTTCAACCCCTTCAAGCCTTTTCTTCACAAAACAAAGTAGCCTATGTCCGTCTCCTGGCTCTAAGCTATCTCCTCACCAATTTTCAGCCATATCGGTAAAGCCGTTCTTGAGTTATAAATAGTGTAACAAACACGACTTTCTTTTATATATATAGATTTGTATATATTTTACTCCAATACGCTGCTAAAGAATTTGTGGATGGACTCTACATACATTTGCTTTTTGGATTCGTCGTAGCATGTGTGTATTGTAGTCATATAATTTACTGTTAGATCTTGGTTATATGCTGTATCAATTCATATACGCCCCACTACAGAGCATAGACCTCCCCTACAATCGAGAGTATGATTGAGAAGCTTAGGCCGTATTACCCACTACGCTCGCCTAGAGCGGGTTTGGTTTTATACTATTTCTGTTTAAAATATAGTGCACTTGATATCAAATCATCGTATGAAAATATAGCTGTACACTCACAGCATACTATCGTCCAAGAATTTCGATAAAGGATTGTTCCATATCGAAATTAATAAGACTAATTCCACGAAGTAAGCTTTGCGCGAGCAAAGCTTTTTTCTTTCTCATTGTTCCCTCACTGCTGGGTATCGCGACCACATGTGATGTTCCTCCATCGTGTTCGATCCTGGATGGCGTGGACAAAGCTCACTTCGTGGAATTAGTCTAACGATGTTCGTATAGAATCTGAATTGACAGGCGCTTGGAAAAGAGGACGATCGACGCGAGAGAGATTAAAGCCCCATTTACACGGCCAGAGTTTTTATATTATTTAACATAATTTATTTAAACGCAAACTTCAGAAACTATTAGCCAAATAATATTACATTAAACCGATTTTCAGTGACGCAGTGGCATCGCCTCGATGAGCGCGGTCGGCCCGCGTATTATTCTAGTGTGGCTCTGCCACTTTACTCACTTCTCCAACTAATTTTCATGTCTATAAGCAAGTTGGAGTTCTGAACATTTTGCTAGTTCAAATAATAAGTGCTTTTTGCGCTGAAAAGAAACCCGGAATAAGTTGTGCTCTTCTTTGAAGAATCTGTGGGTTTTTGCTGTGTGCTTTATTCCAGCGAAGTAGTGTAAGCACTCGCGCGAGAGTGTTATAAAACTTGTGTTCCGTCCACCGCGCCTGTCATCTCAATGAAAAAGTGGGAAGAAATCCCAAGCGCCCTAACAAAGCAATTAGTCAACCGACAAACCAAGTTTAAATTTAACTCGACCACAACGTTTTCTAATTAAAAACATTTGGAAAGTTCACAAAAACTCGGGCGATCTGTTCGCGGAGTTTTTTTACGGGCGTCCCTCGTTTTGCTTTCTTCGGAAACATAAGTTTGCGGCAAGTATTGTGCGATGTGGAATGTTCGCAGCTGCGCTTTGGAGAAAGTTTGTGGAAAATGTACATGAAAAAGAAGCCGCGGGAGGACGCAACTCTGCAACAAAATCTTCGATGCATCACATCAATATCGAGAAATTTACAAGGCTTTCCAGTTTCCTTAAAATGTATCTTACATAGAAAAGAAAGAAAACCAAGTTTATAA
This sequence comes from Theretra japonica, assembly GCA_033459515.1. Lineage (NCBI taxonomy): Eukaryota > Metazoa > Arthropoda > Insecta > Lepidoptera > Sphingidae > Theretra > Theretra japonica. The sequence goes on from CM065942.1 coordinate 12,604,282, forward strand.
GTCACAAACCTTATAACAGATGTACTATTATATATTGAATACATGTAGATAGTAAATCGTGGCTATGATATGTAAGTGATCAGTGACCACTCACCACGATGTATTGTATTTTCCATTCATTATATCGGCCTGGGGTAAGAAATTTTTGCCCGTTATGGCGAAATGCAAGTGTCCTGGTAGCACCTCTGCCTACCCCTCTGGGAAAAAAGGCTTACGTTTATTTATGTTTTATAAGCATTATGTAAAAGCTCGAAGTATGGTAAATTCTAAAATTTAAGACTAAGTCTTAATATTCACCGACATGAATTGGTAAATGTAAGAAAATTTATGAAAACGGTACGATTTTTTCGGGCTTTAAGCATGATAATTTAGAACATGCTAGGTTTTGCCACTGAGGGCTGGTAAATGTTGATTTTTGGATTTTTGGGGTAATTCTTAATAATTTATTTTAATTAACTATAAGTCAAAACCATAAGCACATATTTTTATGTAGAACTTATCATATGAGAATAATTAACAAAATTTTCAAATGGTAAGGATTTAAAAAAATATTTAAATGATTCCGATTTGTGATTTTTATTTATAAAGTGTAAATTTAGAATCGTTTATCGTTTCGGTCGAGAGTGGGTGCGGGGGAAGGGAAGAGTGTTGTATCTCCCCTGGTAACAATCATGAATGAAACCACGAACCGAGAAAACGTAATGTACCATTCTTGAGAAAAACCAATTAAAGTAACCTAACGTCAAAATACTTGTTGTCAACACAAAGTAACTCTTGCAACGTTTCCCGCGCTGCTGGGAGTGCAGCCCCTTCGCCCTTGCGTAACAAAGGATAGGCACCCATGCTCACCTCAGCCGCTGCGGCTCGCACGGTTGCCTATCTTTCATTACAGCGGGCGGGAGCTACTCTCCCTCCGCGACTCCGGCTTTTATAATATACACTCTAGGGTCGGCAGCCAAAAGACTACGTGAAGTCGGGGCGTCTCGAGTCGGTTTTGGGACAAATTCGACTGATTCTAACCATAAAGTAGGCACACATACTTGTTATGATATGTCTTTTTCAACCTTTACTTTGCCTTTAAGGTAAATCCTAAGGTTTACAAAGGTAAAAATTCGAGTCGCTAATCTTTTCGGACTTTTACCATGAAAAGTTAATAAATCTTAAGTTTTATTGGGAAAACTTAGGATTTACCCTAGTTCAAACTTTTACAGTAACGTATCAATAGATAAATCTATTAATCCATCAGCCAAAGGAAGTCCACTGCTGAACATAGGCCTCTCGCAGCCTGTAACGTATACAATATACATATTATGTAAGTAAATTTTATGAAAGAAAAAGAAAAGGTAATAAATAAAATAAAATTTATTCAATAAATAAGAATACCCCTTTCTTGATCTCATCTTTTTTTCTTCCCGCTCCTCTCGCTGATGAGCCGGCAACACATGTATTATCTAAGCGTTGTGGATGTTCATGGGCGGCAGTGATCGCATACCATCAGGTGACCTGCTTGCTGGTTTGCCGGACCTATGGTATAAAAATATAAAATAAAATATGTGTGTAATATAGTAAAAGTAGATTTTTAACAAATTGGCCTCTCCCCACTGTAAAGAGGGAGCCAAAAAAATTGGGCTAAAAGGATGAGCACGTTAAAATGCAGGCTGTTTAGTGCCGCGATGCAAAGTATTGTACGGAGTGGTACGAATACAATTGCGAGCGCAGTGTCGCGGGGGACGCGAAGTGCGGGGCGGGGAGAAGGGGGGCGTAGTGGCGGTTCGCGGACAATAGTGATATGAGCGAGTCGCGCTGTTTGCTGCGTTCAGCAGAGATAGGCCTCTCTTACAATAGGCGCGACACGACGCGGCGTGCGCGGGGAATGAGGAGGCGGAGGGGGGGGGGGGGTATGGGTTTTTTGCCAACTGAGACATTTCAGTGGTTTTGTGTTTTATTGCGGCCGCGACTTGCACCCGCCGGCTCACAGATGAGCTCGCGCTCCGAGGTTAAGTAACCGCTTCATTTTATAATTCATAATAAATTGAGTGAGCGGAGTGCAATGAATGTCCATTCTCATTGAAATATTGCTCATTAGCGCGACCATCTCCATCGCAATTGTTATTTGTTTTGAAATAATTGCTCCTGTTGGAATAATGCAATGAATAGTTTTATTTGCAAGTGAAGGAGTGCATATAGGTGAGGCGCATTGTGTGCGTGGTGCGCTCGGTATCTCGGCTGCGGCTCAATGAAAAGGAGAAACAATTGCTAACAATAAGTGAGATAATTAATTTATTTGCGCTACAGCGGGAGCTAGGCGGACGTGGCCTTATAAAAGTACAGGAGCGGGGCGGCGGAAGAGGGGGCCTCATTGTGACAGCGCAATTACCGCCCTTAATGAGATGTTTATCCAGCGCCGTACGCGCAGTCCATACACACGCCGCGAGACGACGCCGGGACGACCCCGACACGATACCTACTACACGCTTTTTACGATATTTGCTCATTAGGTAGCACCCACGAAGTAAACGAGGCGGCAGCGGCGAGCGGGGCGGCAGCGGCGAGCGGGGCGGCAGCGGCGAGCGGTGCGGCAGCGGCAACGCGGGTAGCGGGTCCGGTTGAGGCCCGCGTGAGCAGCCGCTGCCGCTCGGTTCTCGCCCGCCGCTCGTGTCCCACTGAGTTCGTGGTCGCGGCCTTACAGCGTTGCGTACAATAACCGTACTGCGAACAATCAGACAAGAAATATTAGTTGCAGAAAGTACTATGGAGTCATACCTTTTTAAAGAAAGGTTTAGTGGATAGCACTCTATTCTTGCACATATTTTTTTCTGATACAGTCTTATAAGGGTGATGGCATGCTACGTGTAGTGGATAGAGATCCTGAGAGGTGTAGTTTAATTTGAAATTGTAGCTAAATGGAATTGATGATAATATTTAATTTAATTCTGGCACGGCAAAATCACAGCTACATCGGTAGATAAGCGTGTTACTGGTTTAGCAAGCTTAATAAAGTTACGTTACTCGAAATTGGATGTAAATACAGATTTATTCCAAGGAGCAACAGACTTGCATGAATATTAGGTATAGCTCGCACCTTGGCTGATACGCTCCGTGAGTCTAGATTATTCTTGTCACGCCCTGAATTTGTGATGTATCTTTCAATTCCTAAAAAAAATACGCTGTAATTATTATATTCATTGATTGTTTATTATTCGTAATAAATAAAAGTAGCGAGAACGCAGTAATTATATTCGAAAATATTTCATGATTCGGTTCACAGTAGCGTTGATTGCAAGTTGGAAATATTTGTGTAAATTGAATCGGAGCGGTGTGCATGCGTGTGTATGAATTTTGTGATATTTGCATTCTGCAGCGGATATATATTTTCGTCTGTATTTTCTTTTTATAAAATATACTGAATGTTCTTAATCGTACATACATAAACTCACACTTTTTTCCCAGAAGAGGTAGGTAGATGTGCTACCAGGACGCCCACGTTACGCCTTGTTTTTTCCGACTCACAAAGTGATATATTATGTAGAACGATCCTGTCCCAATACTGGGCACGATTTTTTGACTTCGGGTTGATAATTAATAGAAATATTCAATATCACGTTGCCCGAACCGGGATTGGAACCGGAAACCTCAGCATTGCAATCATTGTAAAGTGATATTGGATTTTTCTATTCATTATCAGCCCGGAGTCGGGAATTTGTGCCCGATATGGCGATAGGCCCGCCCCCTATCACATTGTGGGACGGAATATACAAGGCGAAACGTGGGTGTTCTAGTAGCACCGCTGCCTACCCCTACTGGGAAAAAGGCGTGTGTTTATGTATTTATGTATGTAATCGTACCGTAGCACAACTTACTGAACAGTCTTAATCGATTTCGAAATATGAGGTGTCTTTTGTATAATTTTAATCGTCACAAATTATGTATATTGGTTGGAACTTCAAAGCGACAATTTTACTTAAGCAGTGCAAAAAAATTGCGAGAAGCCTGAGTTAATTTTCAAGCCACATATTCGAATCAATTCAACTGTTCAGCTAATGAGATGATTTAAATTTTAGTACACATAATATAAATTAAAATGCCCATACATACCAGGGCTACACGTCACGAAATAAATAGAAAGAAAGAGTTCACAAACTAATAAATACATATTTTCGCAACCTCCTATAAATTCATCAAGTAGCACACCATTTATTAGGCGGCAGTATTAATGTTTGTTCCGACATGTCGTGTCGCGTGTCGTGTGTCGTCCCCGGGGAGACGGGAGATGTAACGATATATCGAACACTGGCAATATTTTCTTTTCATTAACTTTATTTAGCGCTCAGTTTATTTACGCCTCCAGTAATTTCAGCAAAACGTTGTTACTAAGCCGGTTCCGCTCTAAGAAAATTGCGAGTGTGCGGTCATTAACAGTCACTTTTAATATTTTATTTGTTGGATATATTCTACGGTCAACTTTAAAAAGTGATCAAATTGCTTTCTGTTTTTTGGTCATAAAATCGCAAAGCTCTTTCACTAATTGCATCTATATATAAGTAATGTTACTGTACTATATCAGTCTATAATTGTCTACTGCTCAGCACGAAAAGCTAGGCCATTATCAACCATACTGGCAAACTTTACATGTCATAGAATTTTTCACAAATTGCTACGATACACAGGTTTCCTCACGATGTTTTACTGCACCGTTATGGTGTGTGGTGACTGACTATCATTACACATATGGCTCCGATAAGTCAAAAGTGTACTTGTGGTTTGTACCCATAACCACCGTGAACATGACCACCATTTTTGTAAAATAATAGTTGTAAATTCCAATATCATAAATTATGTTAAGTTGCACATACACGACAATAGTTGTCAGTTATTTACGTATTCTTTTACAAGATATTATTAAATAGAACTGTCACCGCTCCAGTGAGCATGTCGATACCATGTGCAAGGAAAATAAAACAAAATTTTAATCGTAAACAAGGAATACCTCTATCTACGGAATACCTTTGTTTCCAATAATCTATTGTTCTGATCTGTCAATTGCTCCGAGTACTATAGGGATAGATGAATGTTCATGTTCAATTTCTCCAATATTTATGTATGTTCGCCGAATTCTTTGTCGTTTTTAGGCTAATTTTGATGATTATCTATGCGTATGATTAAGTTTCGTTCCAAGTTTGTTAAATGTCTATTTTTTTTAAATTGCTGTTAGACCTCGTATTCTCAAGAAACATCAAGGAACCCCCTAAAATCAAATATAATTTCAATGATTCGTTTTACTTCTACGTATTTTTACTATACAAAAACTCAGTGAAGTTCGATCATGGAAGACTAGCACAATATAGAGCCAATAAAATTTCATTAAACACGATTTGTCCAAATCTCGAACACAAATGGATGCTGTTTCGCAACACCAATCGAAATTTGTTGGATCCTGGAATGCGCTCTATACGGAATGCGATAGCAAAACAGTCATGCCTTCTCAGAATGAAAGCAAGTTCTCTACCATTACTCAAAATGTTCTGTATCTGTATCAGCCCATATACGTCCCACTGCAGGGCACGAGCCTCATCTACAACAGAGAGCATGATTGAGAGGGATCGGCCATATGCATGCATTAATCAAAATATTATATTTAATTTTATATATTCAATGATCAATCTTCATGATAAGTGCGTGTTCTGATAACAAACTAGATGCAAAAATACGAAACAGCGGTACAAAAACCTAAGGAATATTTTTGACTTTTTGAAGCCATATGTGTGTAGCCAGTCAATTCCTACGCACTTTAATTATGAAGGAAACATGGTGATGAAGCCTGCATATGATAACAATAATTTCTATAACATGTGGAAACTTACTAAAAACCAGCGTATCAGCCTATGACCTATGCCGTCTTGTTCGAACTCTGTATTTCAGACGAGTCCCATGCGCTGATGTGGGCGTACAAGGATTGTTACAATGAAACGCTTTGTTTGTATTCCCCAGCGAGAAGCCAGTGTATGGGTGTGTGGGCGTTTTACATTGTAACATAATATGAAATCAGTTGTAGAGTCTCCTATCCAAGGATTTAACTGCCTATGTCAAAAATACACTTTTACATACTATAATTTGATTAAACACATTACGTTTTCCTTTAAACTTAAAATTATGAGACTGTAATACCTTGTTGTGCTTATTAAAAACTTTAGGACCGGCACCTTTAGTTTTCTCTTAAAACGACTTTTTTACAGGAATTATTGTTACGTAAAAAAATTACAATGTCCATTAATAATACACTTTTAAAGGAAGCCTAACCTGACGGCGAATAGAATACATACGTTTTCGTTTAACAATACGACGACAGAAAGTAAAGGCACGCATTATAATACTAATATTTATTTTCCATCCGCAACACAAAGTACGTACATTTATTTGAAACGTTTTAGTTCACAAGCCATTTCCTCTTTAAAGAGCATGTAAAAATAGTGAGCGCACGTCGATGAGATCTCTTGTCAGAGCCGCCCGATCGCTTCTTTTACCGTTCGACGCAATTACGCGAGTTTAATAGTGTGTTTAAGGTTGAGTAGACTGCCTCGGTGGCACAGTTGTACTCCGGGACGACTACTACGCTGAGGTCTCGTGTTCAATCCCAAGTCGGGCAAAGTGATATTCGATTTTTTTGTTATTCCATTATCAGCCCGGAATCAGGAATTAGCACCCGATATGGCGATGGGGTTATCCCCTATCACATTGTGGAACGAAACATGCAAGACGAAACATGGATATCCTGGTAGCACCTTGCAATCCCTTCTGGAAAAAAGGCGTGATTTATGTATGTATGTATGTATGTATGTATATATGTATGTATGTATGTATGTATGTATGTTTAAGGTAGAGTATTTTACTGGGTTTGGTGGAATAATAGTATCCTGGAGACGCCATGCTGGCACACCCGACATAGTGATAGTTGCAAGTGTATGCCATGTGGGTTTGGTCTTTGTATATCAAGCAAATCGGTTCATCTATTAAAAAAAACTTAAACTTAATGGAAGGTGGAGTTGTTAATCTACGGCAGTATCCTTTATTGAATTATGCTACCACACTGATTAAACCACTGCATTAATTGTGCTTCTAAATACCGACTACAAAGTCATCAATCTGGATTCTTCCAAATATACTCGTGGTCTAACAGCCCAAATTCGCTACAAAAACCCAACATAATAAATCATACGAGGTCGGTGTAGTTTGTCGCCCATTTTGACGTGTGTTTTAGCGGATTGACAGTTCAATTAGAAACGAGCCGACTGCCTCCCCACTCTTCCCCTCTCTGCCCCTTTGCCCTCCCCCTCAGGGGTCACAGTATAAGATCGAATTTAGTTTTTTCACGCTAATACACCTCGTAGAGAGCGTGACACAAGTCGATGAGATGAGTTCGCACAGTCGCGCGCCATTTACTCGAGTTTTTCTACTTTATAGCTTTTATCGAAACGTATTTTACAATAGGAACAATGTAGTTACAGTGAGTTGTGGACGATGAGTCGGAGGAATTCGGATCGTTTGTTTAAAGACTTTCTTTAGGATAGTTTTAGAGGGGACGTAATGATCTACTACGGAGTGTGAAAGTGAAGTAGTTAAAGGGAGTAAATTCAGTATCTTTTTCGAAACTAGGTGTCTATTACAACATTCTATGATTGTGTTAGGCAAAATAGTATCATTATTTGTAGGAATTACAGTGAAATGTCTATAGGGCAGCGTTAAGAATACATTTTGCGTGAAGGGTTCATAATTCTATCCCGACATACTGAAGTACTGAACGGAGATCTTTAAGTTTTATGCTTTAAAATAGCGCTTGTGTAAACAGCAAACTGCATGTTCAGAATACACTCAATTGGCAAATGGTCCGGATAGCAACCACCGAGTGTATTGGTTATGGATCTGTCGTGGTGAGCCACATTAATATGTCGCGTTTTGGGTTCGCCTGTGTATATCGATACAATCTATACAATAGAGCAAGTATCCACTGACGAGAAATGAGCATCACTTGCCGGATGATGCTTTGCCTGGACTGCATCAGTCACTTTGTCGTGCCGGTATAAAATATCAGTTTGAAATTATAACAAGTAACAGTAGAGAAGGCTTTTTTAAATATTAATTTTTTTTTTTCATTGTTCAGCGGAGTGTCGCTTGTTACGCCTTTCATTTGGTATAATGGCCTTTTATATGTCGTATCTTTATTCAATTATTTTGCAAAAATAAAGACTTTATTATTATTCTTATTATCACTCTAATGTTGAACAGCCGCTATATCGTTGTTTGTTGTCTCGTCAGTGGGAAGTCCTGCGCGTGTTTAAAGTGCGTGCCAGGGCGTGTTGCTGCAGGGGCATGCGGTACCTGTAGCGTCGGCCCGCCGCGACGTAATACACTGCTGCCTCAGTGGATATTTGTTATAGTCACGGGCCGTCCCAGTTCCAAGACTGCTGTTACATTCTCTGTACACTGTACCGAATCCATGAACATGCTGTTAAAGTATTAGGTACAAAAAAATGTTAACCACTAGCCGCATCGTCAAATTAACGTCCTTAATACTTGGATTGTAAGTGCGTTTGAACCAGCCTCTCAAATTGGGAGGAGTAATAAACGGAGAAGTGTAAGTCCGCCAACCCGCACTAGGCCAGCGTGGTGGACTATATGGCCTAACCACTCTCAATCGTACTCTCGATTGTAGAGGAGGCCCGTGCCCTGCAGTGGGTCGTATATGGGCTGATACAATACAAAAAAAAAAAATAATAAACGGAGAAAAACGATAAGTGAGAGGGGACATGGGGCCAGCGGCATTCTCACCGAAAGAAATACGAAAAAACCAACCTACAGCTCTTCATTCGTTTTCTATGAGTTAATGGTATGTACCACCTCGGTCGAGCCGACGTATTCTTATTATACTCTTAAAGTTACTACTACGAAGCTCTAGCACTTTTTGCATTTAAAAGTAATTCATATAAAATAATAATAGCACAGTTGTATCAGCCCATATACGTCCCACTACAGGGCACGGGCTTCGTCTATAACCGAAAGTACGAGTGAGAGGGGATAGGCCGTATAGTCCATGACGCTGGCGTAGTGCGTGTTAGTAGACTTTTACATACCATTGAAATTCTTCCAAATCGTTGTGGTATGCACTATGCAGGTTTCTTCACGATGATTTCACATCATCAATAGCACATATCGTATGATAAGGTGTTGTGGACAAAAAACTTGAAAGCACAACACTATCAGTCCCCACTAGCTGATATTTAATATCGTAATTTGCACTTTACATTTAAAAAATAAAAACAGAATTAAATTAGGCGTAAAGTTGTTAAAGTGCCACATGACACGACGGTATGTCAATTGGAGTGAGTTGCCCAAATGTGTCACCTACATTATATTGATGTCGAGAAAGACTAAATGTAATGTCATAAGCTTCAATCAAATATATTATATATACGTTATAAGCTTAAATATTAAATATAAATTATTTAACATGTGAGTACAATATCGGTTGTTTAGGCCAAGTAATGACGTATCACATTAGTGTCAAACACCTTTTTTATTTATCAATTCAACATACTTACTACTAATTACAGGTTCTTACGTACTTCTACCGATTCTATTTTTGTGCAAAAGTAACAAGGCAACAGTGGCGAAGGGTGGATTTTTAAAAAAGGGAAGCCGATAAAAAAAATAAAAACCACTCTCGCATTATAAATTTATAATGCGAGAGTGGTATTGCCAACGCGTATCGGAAACCCCCGGTAAACGGCGGTCAGCTATTTCTTTTAAAAGATGAGACCTTTTTGTTGACTTATTAAAAAAACGAACTAAACTGTTTATGTTTGCGAAAAAAATCTTTAATTCCTGAACGTTTTCTAAGGAACGACTAAGAACTAAATTCAGCACATGTGCATGACAAGGAACAAACAAGGCCATTGGACATACTTCGCGAATTTTTGCCTGTACCCCTCCGTGCTCGCCAGACATAACAGCCGCGCCGTCATATCACTGACCTACTAACTTAGTCCTACAGCGATACTCATCAAGGATTCCTAAAAGCTGACGAGATAAAACATCGGCAGTCCGACTGCCGCTAACATCATAAAACCCTAGAAAACGTTCCTCAAGGCCACTTTCTGTCAAATACCTAATTATAACTGTTAATTGCTCCCTATGACTGACATCCGGCGTTTCGTCAATCATGGCAGACACAAATAAAGCCGTATCTATTTGTGATTTAATCTCGTCGCGTAATACCGATGCAATACAATGTATTAAGTCATTTTGTATATCCGAGGAAATGCCAGAAAAAACGGGGTTTTGCATTGATGAACATTGCTCAAAATGTGAATCGATCACTGAATCATATGTACTTAAGTATGATAATATTTCGATGTAATTACCGCGGTTATCAGAATCACGGCTTTCGTCGTGGCCACGGAAAGCTAGTTCTTGTTTACCTATCAATATTACGGTGTCAATGAAACGTTTCATTAAATTACGATTACGGTCTACTTTTTTATTATATGAACTTCAAATGAGTTGTTAAAAAATAACTCTATTCTACTATTCCCGAAATCATGCAAAGATAAACAACTACGTATATGCTTCTCAGTTTGGATATGTTTCTTTGTTGAATTGGCTAAGTTATTAATATCTAAAAATCCTGTACTATTCCAAACGCTATGTGAGTCTGAAAATAATAAACAAGGAAAACAAAACAATCTATTCAATTTACAACTAGCTGTTAGCCATGTATATTTTTCATACAAAGAATTATGAAAACGCTTGTAGTAACCGTCGTATCGTTTATAATCAATTGTTATGTCTGGACGAGCACGACCTAAACTAATAACATGTTTTTTATTTTCAAAACTTAATTTTCTAAAACAAGTTTCCTCAGATAATAAATAGTCTGTCAAGCAACAGTCGATGTGTATCAACGCAGCCATAATTGTATTAATTGTTAAAAATGTTTTAATTGCTGTTATTGAATAAAAAAATATGTATGTAAATTATGAATGTCTGAAAACACAAGTTAATCATGTACATACCTAAAAGTAGACACCACACTACACTACACTGAAATACACTAACATACACTACTCGTACACTCACTAATCACTACAGTCTCCAATATTTATTACTTTCTAATTAGAAACAAAAAGCGGGAACTGATGTTTACAGTACAAAGCTGTCATTAAACTGCCATATTAAGAGATAACGCTTCTAAATAAAGTAGACTCGCAATTTATAAGTCAATAGACTAGCTAAGTGTTCACGTTACATGGCAGCGTTATAAGTCATGCTGATCTAAACCAGCATTTGGGCGTCTTAAACACGCCAAATTAAACCTTAAAATTTAGTGCGAATAAGGTTCAAATTTACGTGTGTCCGACGATATTTCAAATATAAAGAAACGGTTTTAATTCTCGCATTTACGAAGTTTCAGTTGCGGCGCATCGATATCCATAATGCCGATGCTTAGGAACATGAATCATCAATAGATGTCGCTACTTGTTTATATTTTGTTGAGTACGAAATGATTTGTTTTGGTGTTATATTGATAATTTGAATTCATATTTTTTTATTAGTAATCTCTGTTTATACAAAAGGTAACCCGAGAATAATTCGCATATATTGAGGCTTCGCCACTACAAGGCAATACAATATCTTTTCTATGTAGATGTCCCCCCCTCCCCCGGCCCCCTTGTAGGGTGGCCGATAGAAATAAATGCGTGTTGTATGGCAGCCCGCGCCGCGTGCCGTCTGCATAATATTCGCATTCACAAACAAATAAACGATACAAGTGTTGGATGAAAAAATATGTGCTTGAATTTCAAATATGTTCGATATTCTTGTATTTGTTTTTCTTACTCGTCCTCTGCGATTTGATTTCGCAGATGTTGTGGAAGGCAGCGTGTGCGTTTCATTTATTTTAATTGAAACCGACCGTACATGGACAGTTATAATTAGCAATTAAATGACACCAATAGCATGTACAGATTGTCAAATATTTTATAGCGTCCGAATGCGTTGTTGTAAAAAAAATGACTAGATTATCCTTCTTCACATTTTATTATATTGGCCATGTTAATACTATTATATTACGAGTATAATTAATGCTTGTAGTTTATGTTATACAACATAACTCAAACAATGAGTTAAATATCTAGATATTTTGATGTAAAATATATATACCCGCACGTAAAACCGATTGCTGGCCTAGTGACGCATGCTGTGGCGACGCGTCGCCGCGCTATATCGTGGTATATAGATATGTATATATTATACATATGTATATACAGGCTGCATAACCTCTCATTCCTATGTCCGTTGGTTATGTGATAAAAAAGTTGCCGTGTTATTTACTAGGATCGGTGAATTAAACACAAGACATACTATTAATGTTATGTAAGATTTTTTGTAGTTCCAAATTTCACCAAAACCCAATAGAAGATTTTTTAACTCGTAAGTAATTTGATAATGTTAACTCCCAGTTGCGAAATGTTTGTTAAAATAAAAACGCCTAATTCCTAAATTTTATATGCCCCTATAGTATTAAAATATAATGGCTGACTTGTTTCAAATAATACAACGTAATCCAAGCCAAAAAAAGAAACATTTTATTCCTATTGTTGTATTGTACGAGTATACTAAAGTGTAACAATTTAATTACTACAAAAATATTTCAATTTGGTTAAAACATTGGACTATTGTTAATTGTTTCACACACGATAAAACGTTTTAAAATAATTACTAAACGCAGAACCCTTTTTCTATTTTGTTGAGCCGCCGTGTTTGCTTAGTAAACATGGCCAGTCGCGTACACAATTGCTTTGAAAGAAATAAAAATAATATAATAATGGTTGCTGCGGAGTATTCCCGGCTGGCTCCGCGCGCGATGACTTGCTCAAAGCTGCAAATAACATCGTCTGAGGCTGTTGTTTCTACTTTCAGCCGCTAACTATTAATTTCCCCTCAGCGATGACGTCATTCTCCACGCGAACGCTGCTTCTTTGTACCGAGCAAAGGATATAATAATAGTATTTACTCGTTAGCGATACCTTGCTCGCGTCACGCACCAGATTAAAAGGAACTGATTTAGCAAAATAAAAAAAACAGCTAGTCATACGAAAATTGGTTTTGTAATATTATGTTGAATTAAGTTTTAATGCAAAATGAGTTCATGAAAGCCGTTACAATATTATGAAGGTCATTTATGTCGTGATTCTTTGCACACCCTAAACGTTCTTGTAATTGGGAACGAGTAAAAGCTATGAGGCCATAAAAATCATATTCGACTGTATTGGTGATAAAATTTGAAAATGACCGTTTTTTTTGAGCTCCCAAATTATTTTGCAAATAAACTCACAGTTTTCATTTTAACATAAATTTATTAGACTAACTAATGTGCTAACAATTAGTACTTGCCGGTATAGTGTTATATCCGCTCATATTCCTCTCAACACTACATAACTTTAACTGTGGATATTATCACTGTGTCTGACCACTGCACAAACTATGGATTCGATCAAGGACACACTCGCAGACATGATGGAGATGTTCCAGAAGCGAATGGCAGAATTCGACGCTGAGCTGCACAATACACCAAGTCCTTCATCCACCACATCAAACTTGGCAGTTGAGTTTGCTTCGTTCCGGTCCTTCATCACGGAGGCACTCGGCAATCTTCAGCAGCAGGTGCAGATACTCGCGCGAAATGTAGATAGCGTAGAAATGAGGGGCCGCCGAAAAATATTACTCCTTCATGGTGTGAAGGAAGTTAACAAGGAGAATACAGCAGTACTGGTGTCCAATGTTATCAAGGACCATCTCAAACTGTCTGACTTCTCACCGCAGAGTATCAAACGGTGCCACAGAATGGGACGAACCACTGACACACAGAAGCCGCGGCCAATCCTTTTCAAGCTCCAGGATGTGTTGGTCCGCGACAAGCTCTGGTACGCAAAAACGAAGCTGAAGGGTTTCGGCATTACCATGTCAGAATTCTTGACCAAAGTTCGTCATGATGTGTTCATGTCGGCTCGGGAGAGATTCGGCGTTGCGAGGTGCTGGACCCAGGAAGGCTGCGTGTATGTTGCTGGTCCAGATGGCGCGCGGATACGTGTACACTCGCTCCAGGATCTCAACAACATTGAGGGTATAGAGAGTGCTAAACCTGCAGCTAGGACCAGAATTACAAAGTCGAAGCGCACAGTGAACAATAAAAAATAACAGCTCAGTTATATTGTGCTTGTAGTTGCGTAGGTACTGGTTGGGTAACGTTTTAATAATATTTATATTTTAACTACCTACCTTTTAGTTTACATTTTGTGTTGTCAATTTCAAATTATGTGAAGATGTCAGTGTCACCTGTTTTTTTTTTTCTATACCTATACTATGTTCCACGAGTTCTTGATTATTATTTGTAACATTAGTGTTTTTAAATTGTACCTCGTTGTACCTATATAATATTTTGAATTACTTTTCTTTTTGTGTTGTGTTGTTACGATATTCTATCTTTTTAGTAATTATTGTTACATTTATTTTTCCTTAATCTATTGTATTGTTTGCTAGTTACCGCCAGTTACCGCCAGTATGATTGTAAATTTGTTTCGTTTTTATATTATTATTATTTTTAATTTAAATGTGTTATTTAGTTTTAATTCTATACACAACCGGCAGATGGTGCTAATTGTTATAACTGTTATTCGTATTAATTTTGTTTGTTTCGTTTTGCTTTATTATTTATTTTAATTTGTTTATATAATTATTATATATGTGTGATAGTAATGGTGATTCTGATGATTTTTTCTCAGCATGCAGTGACAGTGACAGTATTACAGGTACTCCTACACTTAATGATTCCCTAATGTCCATTTTCTCTGTTGTTCCTAGGAATTTTAATGTTGTGCATATTAACGCTCAGAGTATTCCGGCTCATTACCCCGATATGTTAGCTAGCTTTGACTGTGCGAATCTTCACGCTATTCTTGTCTCCGAATCTTGGCTTAAGCCATGTCTTCCATCTAACTCCTACTCTCTCCCTGGTTTTCAACTTATCAGGAACGATCGGGTTTTTGGCGGTGGTGGTGGGGTTGCTATTTACTTAAAATTGGGCATCCCTTTCACCGTTGTACATACGTCGCCCCAGCCGCCACCTTCAAATGGTGGTGAGCATTTGTTCCTGGAAGCTGAACTCCAACATTCTAAAGTACTTCTCGGTGTTTACTATTGTCCTTCTCTTCGTATTGATTATTTCTCTTCTTTAGAAACTATCCTTATTAACCTCACTCCATCGTACAGTCACACTATAATCATGGGAGACTTTAATACATGCCTTCTTAAGAATAATCATCGTTCTTCATCTTTATATTCTATTGTGAATTCTAGCAACTTATCTGTCCTTCCTCTAAATGCTACTCATAATTTTCCTAATTCTGTACCTTCTTTGCTTGATCTTATTTTTGTCTCTTCTCTTCATTCTGTTGAAAATCATGGACAGTGCTCTGCCGACGCCTTCTCCTATCACGATCTTATCTATCTCTCTTATAGGATTCGCTTTCCTAAAGGGAGATGTAAGGTTCGGATGTTACGTTGCTTTCGTGGAATTAACTCCGAAAAACTTCTTAAGGATGTCGGCAATATTGACTGGGTTCCTCTGCTCACATCCAACTGTATTGATGACAAGGTTGACCGTTTTACGTCTAGTATCATCAAGCTTTACGACGTGCATGCTCCGCCTCGTGCTGTCAAGTTAAAACACTATCCTTCGCCTTGGCTTAATGATGAAATTAAAGAAATTATGGCGAAAAAAGCTGCGGCGAAAGCTAAATTCAAGCGTCGTCCCTTGTCTCGTAACTGGGAAAAATATGTAGCTCTCCGCAATCTCAGCAACAAGATGTGTAGGAATGCTCAACGCCGCCACATTCACAGCTCCGTAGAAAATGGTGATCCAGCGAAAGTTTGGAAATTTCTTCGTTCAATGGGAGTTGGAAATTCTCGTCCTGATTCTGGTTCTAGCAATTTAAATATTAATTTAATAAACTCACACTTCACAGCCTCGCCCAATATCGATAGGGCCACTAAATATAAAACTATAAAAGATCTTTCAAATATTCCAACCCCAGATTATTCTCAGTTCGTCTTAAGTCAATTTACTGATTGTGATGTTAAAAAGAGTATATTATCTATTTCCTCCAATGCAGTTGGTACTGACTGTATCAGTCGTAATATGTTACTACCAATCCTGGACGAAATCCTTCCTATCCTCTGTCATATTTTCAATTTCTCCGTTTCCAATTCCGTCTTCCCATCCTCCTGGAAGGATGCTGAAGTAATACCCCTCCCTAAACGTCATAATCCTACATCTTTCACCGACTATCGTCCTATCTCCATCCTTCCTTTCCTCTCTAAAGTGTTTGAAAATCTTATCCATAAACAGCTTTCTTTCTACCTATCCACTAATCATCTCCTTAATCCCTTCCAGTCGGGATTTCGCCCCGGGCATAGTACTACAACTGCTTTGGTACATATTACGGACGACATTAGAGCGGCTTTGGAGAATGGCAAGCTGACAGTTCTAGCTCTGCTAGACTTCAGCAATGCCTTCAACTCAGTTGATTTTGATATCTTGCTCAGCACTCTTTGCTCTATTAACATATCTCCAACGGTAATTGACTGGTTTCGTAGTTACCTGATGGGGCGTCGGCAGCGTATACGTATTGAAGAAGCAGTCTCTTCGTGGTGCGATAATTCTGCTGGCGTTCCTCAGGGCGGCGTTTTATCTCCTTTGCTCTTCGCGTTATTTATTAATTCTATCTCCAACGACCTTATTTCTTCCTACCATCTCTATGCTGACGACCTACAAATTTATTACCAAGCACCAGCTGACAGGGTGACGGAGGCCATATCTGCAATCAACAAAGATCTTGCACGTATAAACGATTGGAGTAAGATGCATGGCCTGAAAGTCAACCCGGCAAAAACTCAAGTCATTGTTGTTGGCAGCTCCAGGATGGTTTCCAGGATTGATACCAATCTCATACCCACCGTGATATTTGATGGATGCATTATCCCTTATAGTGACAGTGTTAAGAACTTGGGTTTAATTTTGGACAAAACCTTATCCTGGGGTCCCCAACTGCAAGAACTCAGCCGCAAATTATTTGCAGCAGCGGGGTCTTTAAGAAGGCTACGGAACTTTTTGCCAATTCCCACGAAAGTTGCGCTTGTTCAGTCTCTTCTTTTTCCTCTCCTTGATTATGCTGATGCTAGCTATCTCGATCTCACCGAAGCCCAATTTGAAAAGCTTGAGCGACTTCAAAATTTTTGTATCCGGTTCATATTTGGACTTCGCAAATATGACCATGTGTCTGAATTTCGTAAAAAGCTCAAGTGGCTATCAATACGCCTTCGCCGAAATACTCGTATCCTATTCCTCTTATATACTATTCTTTTCCATTCCACTACTCCCCGTTACCTTAAAGAACGTTTTACTTTCCTTAGCAGCACACATGCAAGATCTCTTAGATCCTCAGAGAATTTGGTGTTAGCAATTCCCGAGCATAGCAGTACTTTCCTTAGCAAATCGTTTACCGTCCATGCTGCTCGCTTGTGGAATGAACTGCCAGTGTCTATTAGATTAGCCAAATCCCTCCCCATCTTCAAAAGGCTCCTTAGAGCACATTATCTATCACTTTAAATTTATTATTACTTTCATGTTTCCCCTAAATCAGTATTTTATATTGTATTGTAGTATATGTAGTATATTATACGATATTTTTATTTTATGTAGTCTATGTATTTTTTAATGAAAATGTATATTTTAATTCCTCATATTTTGTACATATTACTCTCAATTATGATTAATATTCTCTTTCTTTTTTACCTTTTTTATGACCACCCTATTCTTTGTAGCTTTTTTTTTTCAACTTAATCCATCTAATGGTTGTCTGGAAGAAATCGCGTTAAGCGATAAGACCGCCAATTGTCACCTTTATTTAAACGTGTTGTCATATTTATTTTTATCTTATTTCTGTATGTGGTGTTCAATAAAGAATTTATAAATAAATAAAATAAATAAATAAAATAAATACGTAATAATAATTTAAGTAAGTAAGAGTAAGGAATTTGTGCCGAATAATATGGCATTAGGCTCGGCCCTATCACATCGTGGGACGGAACACTCAGAAACCTGAGTGTCCTGGTAGAAGCTCTGCCTGACCCTTTTGGTAAAAAGACGTGAGTTTGTGCATGTATGTAGTAATAGGAAAAGTCTCCTTCTTATTTACATGATTTTGAGAAAAAGATAATATCACCCTTTGATAGTTGAAATAGTGTAATTTGAATATCCCGATTTAATACGTATCTGATAATGTGTTCGCCAGGCTGCTCCCTAGTAGTTTCCCCAGAGAAACAGGTCGCGAGAAATAATATGAAATATTGTGTATTTTCGCAGCTGAGCAAGTAATCCCTTTCACGCGTTGCTGTGTAATGTTCGTCGGTACTGGATTGTGTGCTATACAGTAATACCCCGAATAACGCTACCCTGGTTTGCGCGAATTTGGAGTTACGCGAATTCCGGGTTATGCGATTATTTTTTTCTAAGCCGATTTAATTCCACTGTATACACTATGGTATTTCAAAGTAATATTTGAACTCATTATTAATTACGCGCCCTCTTAAGTAACGATGACAGATGAGAGTTGAGACTTCATAACTTTCATTGACATTTTTTCATAATGATAAATATGTTTTGATATTTAATATATCATAATTTTACTCATTATCTTTGACACTTAGTCAGTAACAATAATAAAAAGCTGACCCTGGCTTACGCGGTTTCATCATACGCGGTTATCTTAATCCCAGTTTTCGCGAATGTTCGAGGTACTGCTGTGTTTCACATGGTTTAAAATCGCTGCGAAATACGGATGTTCATTATTTGCGAACTGATATGAGGTTGGAGAATATGAATTCATTTGTAAATTATATCGGCGAGTGTAAAAATAATGAGGGCATTGTGTGCGCGACTGCACAGAGCGCTTCGTGTTGGACGCTGTTACAATATCAGTTCATTATTACGAACCAATACTTTGATTTAACTGTATTGGGGAACATTGATTGTGTTCTTACTATAATATTGCACAATTAATTACTACAGTTGACACACTCATGGTCTAAATTCTACATTAACATTATGATGTATCTAATGGCGTGTATATCAGAAATTTTAAAATTCGTTGTGGACGGCATAAACATAGCGTAGCGATTACATCCGCGACAGCCTTGGTGTCCGTGACGTGGCCGATAAGGCTGCATGAAACCGCCCGAGATGGTTCACATTGGGTCCTAAACTTCGTGGCCGACCAACAAAGCGCTGGCTTGATGTCGGCACGAAAGACAGAAATTCCAATGGTCTTATAATTGAGGACGCTGTAGATCGGGTGAGGTAGCGGACACTGAGCAAGAAGGCGGACACTGAGCAAGAAGGCGGACCCTGGCCCTGGCGGCGATAGCGCCAAGTAGAAAAAAAGAACAAATGGCATAATCATTAATAATTCGGAGCGGAAATTGAACCTTTGGTATTTCTTTTTACGGCCAATTCTTCTGCTATTACCCACCTTGCTTCTTTAAATAACCGAGTAACAAAGACATCCAGATTCAACTCGTAAAGTTCCCAACACGCGCCGATTATAATGCTTTGGTGCAAGGCGTCGGTGTCGGCGTGTCACGTGACTGCTCTCGCGACACCGGACACCGACGCTAACTCACGTAACTCGCGGATCTAATAACGTGCGCTTCTTATCTTATTAGGCGCTCGATATCGAGTTTACTTTCAGTTTACCCGAAGCTCTACGTTTGTTGTTGACAGCCAACAACAATAAGTGGTAAATGTAATTAAAATAATTTTACTATTATTATTTTCTTTATTTTATTTTCAATTTTTTTTTATAATTTTCACATATATAATAAATTTACTATTATTAAAATAATTGTAATTAAAATAATTTTACTATTATTATTTTCTTTATTTTATTTTCAAATTTTTTTTTTATAATTTTCACATATATAATAAATTTACTATTATTAATGGTGTCTTGGGTTTACGCGAATGTTACACCTTCAAATGAAACGAATTCTTACGGATTTTATCGCGAATAATCCGTAAGAATTCATTTCATTTACTATTATTATTAACAATTGTCATTAACGACCCTAAATACAAATAAACCTAAATACAGTTGGTATGACCAATAGGAGTGGCGTGTGCGTAAAAATTTTGCAATAACAGTTTCCTCGTGAAGTAGTATCTGCACTCAAGCGAAGTTAGGCCGGACCGCTATAAATAATATAATGGGCATGTTGCTTTCATAATCTTATCTATCATCCGCAGCTAATGAAAGTCAAATACTGAGCATTCATTTAGCATTCGTCCACAACGGCCTGTTGGAAGCGGCCTACATCCAGCGGTTATTTGCAACATATATATTACATTCATAAACATCACGTCCTTATCCCAAGGTAGGCAGAGGAGCAACCAGGACACCCACGTTTCGTCATGTGTGTTCCGTCCCACGATGTGATAGGGGGCGAGTGTAAGCTGTTTTGTGTAAAAATAAAATAAATAAATCCCGGCAAGTTATTACAAGATTTTTCGAACAGAAAAATCACCAGTGGTTACATCGATATTTAAATGGTTATGAAACGTGCGTTCATCTGGTTTGTTAGTCAATTGTTCGTCAAAGCGTGTCGGATTCTGCAGTCGCACGTGTTTATGTGTCATCGCTCTTTCCAAAGGCAATCAATCTACGTAAATCTTGCCCCCTGTGTGTACGTTTGCATAAAATATTTTTCATTCAATGTGTACTGAAGGCTTTCTCTGTTTGATCTTATAATTAAATTTAAACGAATCACGACCCGGCGCTCATAAAAAATTAACGGAGCTCTTGTGTGTTATAAGGGCGCTGGCACAAGTACACTCACAATTGTCATGTTTTATCATATCTTATAGTGTCCTCGGGTTTATATGATGAAGCAGAGGGTGAGACTAAGTAAGCAGAAATCAAGGTATAGATATTCCTAAATATTCCTAATTAGGTCTTAATTTAAAACAAAGAGACCTAAAATATGATTCGAAGTCCATTACTGTTTATATTTCACTTGGACATCAATACAAAGACAAATGCGAACACAGCAACATTGTACATTACTTTATTTAACAACTGAGCTGTTACAAACATCACACATACAATTAAAGGTAATTCACACGTTGTTTGGCAGCGCAAACATTTCATCACAACATTTAATTGTAGGCGGTGTGTACACAGCGTTGTAAGAAGCCTCGGTAAACTTGTTGGTCTGTAGTCTGTACTAAGCCGCGTACACTCGCGCACAATGAGACACTGAGACGTTAATTTACAAAACCGCGCTCTGTGTCAACAACCTGGCCTCTGCTCCCAACCGCCCTCTAATTATGTGGGCTCATATACACACACACACACACACGCGGCAGTACAGTCACACACAACAGTACAGGTGCGGCCTCAGTTCAAACACTTAGCGTTTTATCAGCGCTCACTTAACACGGCGTGGTGAGCAAACACGCGCTCCGCCGGCAAATGGAATTACTGCGTCCGCCGCGCCACGCACCGCGGGGTCTACTCGACGGAAACTGAACGTTGACCGAATAGTTTGTTGGTGATTGAAGAATACTGGCGGATTTCATATTCTTTATATCACTTTTTGAACGTAAAATCTCCAATGATAAAGAATTGGACCCATTCAAAATTGAATGCACTTGTTAACTGTAAATATTATGTTTTTAACTAATCCTATTTTTAGAACTTTTGAGAATTTACAAATTGCCTACGTCGTTGGAGCCTAATTTAATTATACGTTACGAGTATGATACTAGAGTAATAATATTGTAAGGTATATATTATTAACTCTACATAAGCACAATATAAAATTAACACACATTTTTATTCGGTTCCAAGAGCGGACTGTTTCAATAGCCGTTTTTCACATGTTGTCAACGTTCCCTTTTGCGACACAAAATGTACGGACGTTGATGTTATCATTTTTATTTATTTGCAATTTTAAATCGGACATTTTATTGTTTCCGTTTTGGGATAAAATTTATTTTTACTACAGTTAAATAAAAGAAGCAACACGTGTGCCGAAATTCTGGCATGTTCCTTTAAAAGATTTGTATATCGTAGACAATGGGTTATGTTAATATATTATATACATTTAAAGCAGTATTTTACACTGCAGGAAATTGAAATACAAGCCTCACAATAACAGCCAAGTCAGCTTTTTTGTATAAATAGACTTGATACTATAATTAATAATTATACTTGTATTTGTTCTCATTTAAGTAGGATTTGCATACTATATTTTTTATAACACTAAAATCACTATAAAAAAACAAAGTCGCTTCCCGCTGTCTGTCTGTCCCTATGTATGCCTAAAATTTATAACTACGCAACGTATTTTGATGCGTATTAAAATAGATAGAGTGATTCAAGAGAAAGATTTATATGTAGAATACATATACAGAATGTCCCAGTTTGTACGAAAACTGATGAGGATTGGAATCAAAACACATCTGCACCCAGGCGAAGCTGGGACAGGCCGCTAGTATAATCTAAATCAATGTATGTACTTTGCAAAACCATTTCATAAATCATTTTATCAATAGCTTCACGTTCACTCTAGCATGAAATATTTAAAGCAAGGCAATTTAGATTTGCGCTCTGAAAAACCCCACATTGATTGGCGAATGAAACGTACATACATCTTTACCACGTCAAGCTTTTATATAACCACTAGATCAATTAGGTACAAACTCTCAATACTAAGGTGATTTTTTGTAAATATTATTTATCTGTTTCTGTATATTAACTCATAGCAAAATATTTCCATTTTTCCACGAGCTTTCAATTCCACGTGACACAAACATCTCAAATCAACACAAGTTATTACACGCGGAGTGAACATGTGCGCAAACAAACCTTTACATACATACGTAACAAATCCTCAAAGCGATGAAAGCGCTGAGCGTCGCTTTGTGCGGTCGCGTATTTTTCTATTGAAGCGCTTGTGGCTCTGGATGTTAATTACAAAGTATTGGGCATTGAGGGCTGTTCACACGCACTGGGGGAGCTCATTGAATTAGAAACGATCATAATACACGTAGAGTACTAACTGCTAGTGTAGACGACTCTCTTCGATACAATACTTCAATTCATGATTCTACAGATTGGTTAATGATCATGCTGTAATTACCAAGCCATTTAATACATACATACATACATACATACATACATACATACATACATACATACATACATACATACCAAACAGATCGCACGATGTGATAGGAGCCTATTGTCATATCGGGCACAAATTCCTGACTCCGAACTAATAATAAATAATAAAAAATAAAAATCACTTTGCCCCACCCGGGATGCGATACCTCAGAGTTGTAACCGTACCGTAGTACAACTCTGCTACTGAGGCAGCCATATAATGCTATTGAGTTACGCTTTTTGTATTCAATTTACATATTGGAACGATACAGATAGGCATCTGATGATAATCCATGGCCATCTCAATAGACTATCCACCGATGAGAGATAGTTATCTCTAAATAGTCGTTTAAAGTCGGATACACACTTCTCTGAATCCAAAACGCGAGACAATAGCGTGGTTCAGAAATACATCTTAATTATCCTGAATCAGTTACCTTATGCTTAAATGTACTCTTTAGGGAATGATGGTCATATAATGCAGATGTTGTGTTTAAGTACTGCATGCGCAGAACATGCATAATGGTTGGAGCACATGTTGTAAACTGCTTGTACAATCGCCTTGTATCGGCGCGACGAGCGAGCGCCGCTCATGAACTGTACTCACTGCTGACACCGGTGCGATATACTGCTGCCTACAAATTGTATAACATAACCTCTCTTAATCGTACTTTCGATTATAGAGGAGGCTCGTGCCCTGCCGTGGGATACATATGGGCTGATACAGTATAGTACAGTACCATAATTAATTCACAACTTAATAGTACCATGTTTAGAATAAGCTGGATCAAAAACATTACTGTTTTCAACGTCAGGTTCCTTAGGAACCTAATGAAAACCTTTATGAACACCAATACCAATCATAATTGTTGATACATATACAATCAACCATATATTTCACTATTATACCGTCTAAAATATATGTTTATTGTTATATTCACTTCAAAGCTTTATCGCCTTAAATAATTCTGTTTCGTTGGATTTGTATATTTAATTTGAAGGTTGACTAAAATTTGGCTGGTCTTGTCATTTGGAAAAAAATAATACTTATAAAGAAAGTGTTGGGACCAATTCAGTAACTTATTCAGAACATACTTCTATAGGGTTTTTCATATAATTGCACATTGTATTTACTAATATTGAGTTCAAATTCCATCCATCAGCCAAAGGAAGTCCACTGCTGAACATAGTCCTCTCCCAATGATTTCCACAGTGACCTGTTGAAGGCAGCCTGCATCCAGCGACGTCCCGCGACCTTTACCAGGTCGTCTGACCACCTAGTGGGTGGACGTCCCACGCTGCGCTTTCCGCTTCGTGGCCTCCATTCGAGAACTTTTTGGCCCCATCGGCCATCAGTTCTCCGTGCTATGTGCCCCGCCCATTGCCTAGCTTATAAACATGGCTCAGGAGCGAGATGGGCCTGTAGTTCTTCAGCAAAGTGTTATCACCTTTTTTGAAGAACAGTACCACCACGCTCCTGCTCCATGCCTCTGGCGTTGAGCCCTCGAGGAGAAAGGAATTGAAGAGCCTCTGAAGGACTTTCAGCATCGGCATACCGCCCGCTTTCAGAAGCTCTGAAGTGATTCCGTCCTCACCCGGCGCCTTGTTGTTCTTAAGCTGTTTCAGG
This sequence comes from Theretra japonica, assembly GCA_033459515.1. Taxonomy (NCBI): domain Eukaryota; kingdom Metazoa; phylum Arthropoda; class Insecta; order Lepidoptera; family Sphingidae; genus Theretra; species Theretra japonica. Next base: position 12,629,242 of record CM065942.1, read on the forward strand.
GCCATCTCAATCTCATACAGGTCCGGGATATCATCGCTAAAGTGTCGGATCAACTCGGCTCTCGGGTCTTCGGCCGAGCTAACAGCAGGTTCAAATTCAAAGGCAAATTTTATGAAAGAATGATAAGAAATGAACGCAAATCAGGAAGTGTTGCTCGTGAACCGACATACGTCCGTTTTCTCGTCAATCAAGCAGGCAATGTAGAAATAAGTGCAATATCCTCGAACTTCCTTTCAGTTTCCGTCCGGCGAGCAGGCTTGTAGCATCGCCCATGAACCGAGTTATCGTCGGCATAGCAATGAATGTTGCCGCACGACATCATACGAATACGCAGAATAAACAGGGTGGGCGACAGCTCAAAGCCTTCTGGAATTCCGGTATTCACTGACATTTCAATGTTTAAATTGACGAGGACATGTTTTATGTTTACACAAAAACCCAGGAATCCACGTATACAAGTAAACAAATTGGGTGCAATATAACGATTTTGTTGCAATATTCAAAATGTAAATTTTCAGAATTCGTAATTGAATTTTTCTTTTTCTTTCTCCAATCCACATAATTTGTATTGATATCATACTGTTTATACTTAAATCGTCATCAAACATGGCACTATAAGTTTAAATGAATACACCCAACTGCCACACAAAACGTGTTGGGTTTTTGTATTTATTACATAAATGGTCGTGAATAGTCACCTTACGATCAAAGATTCTGCAGAAACAGACGAAAACCAATAGCAAAAACAATCTGTAATAATGGTAGATGGAAGTAATTGGTAAAACCCACGCTCGGCCGTCGTTTGGTTTGCGTATCCACTAGGATTAGAGTGTGTGAAGAACATTAACAATGTTTTAGGAAGATTTCCTTCATAGGAGCGCTTTATTTTTAATCTTCGCGGCCGTTGGTTTGATCAAGTATTTGTTTCAAGTGTTTGTGAGAAAGAAAATACTCTCATAATTCCTGATACCCACGACACAAGACTTGTGTCAGGTGGGGGGTCAGGTTAATGTGTCTGTTGGGCGTATTTTTTTCTTAATGTCACTAATCGTAGCGTTGGTGAAATGGGTTAATGCTAAAAATTATTTATGTATATAATGTGCGGTGCGAGCTAGTAATCAGCGCGATGTAGTGAGTCAGAGCTACTGAGTCCGTGAGTTGCAAGATCCATGATTTCGTCCAGCTTCCTACTGCTCAGCTATGTACATTGTGACTCCGGTGGATGCGCAGCCTTAGAACAATCTGCATTGTACTAGCAACGATGCATGACGGCTATTTCATAAGCCAGATGCAATACTAGGCAGTAAGAGGCTTAACGCCTAAAGCCTCAAGCTGTGCCATACAGTTTTCAGTAATAATAACATATAAACAATGCTAGTTTCTTGCCCGTTCCTCTCTGGTGAACGCTGCCTAACAAAACTGGCGGTAGCGACAGAAAGTCACTGAATGTAAATAATTTATAATATTGTATAGTTTCAATAATTTATTTTAATTTTCATTTCATAATGTTTTGCTCCTGCACATACTATATGCAAATTATGCAGGCGTAAACCATCAGGCGGGCAACCGGCTCGTCGATTAAAAAAAGTGCACAGAGTAGTGACCGTAATCGCCACAGATCACGGCACAACAAATAATAAAAAATAAATAAAACTGGTAGAGGAATGTTTGCGCCGGTGTCGTGCGCGGCGCGTCCACTCAGCCCAATATTTTAAGGCCGGCGTCGGCACATCGGCGTGTTTGGGCTGCTTTCATGCCAGATTGTATTTGGATGGAAATATTTTTCAATATGCAAATGGGCGACGGTCCATGGGCTCTCTGTAGCTGCGTGTATGTTTCTGTGTGTGTGTGTGTGTGTGTGTGTGTGTGTGTGTGTGTGTGTGTATTTATCCAAATATTAGTGTCGGAACAGCTGTGAATGCGTCCACGGTATGAAAATGCGAGTGTTGTCCATTTATTTTGTTTTAAATCCGTGTGAACAACACTGTAAATTCGAAAGCAATCTACACACGCAATTGTTTTTGGTGTAACTATACGTTATTTTAAATAGAACAAGTCCAATACACAAACATACGGCTCATACGCACGTAAGTAATTGGTGCCAATGAACATCTGCAACACGTCGATAGTACTAACGACCTCTCGAACAGAGAGGAAAAGGGAAAAACAAACAAGATTTTTAACATTTGTAACGAATCGCTCGCTATTCTTCGCTAACTTTCAAAACAGTTGTGTTTATAGCATTCTAAAATGCAGAGCGAATTTGCATACTCATTGCGGAATCTTAGTAGTATTTATATAAGAGATAAAACTAACACACGCCACATAGATCCGCAGCGCAGAGCTCGTAAGCGGCAGATAAACGAACACCATAAAGAACTACCCCTCCCCCTCACACACTCCCCCTTGCTACATCCTCCGAGATACAATGCAATGAAACGTCTTATCCTTACAAGGAATTTACAGTTGCTCTTCCCCTGCAGCGTCTAAATATTTTTATACCGTCTCGATACTATTGACAATGGAATAAGAGGTTTTGTTGTGTCACGGTCGCGGGATCAGGGTATAATGCCTTTGTATCGGATTGATACAATATTATTAGCGTGGGAGGGAGAATGGATAATAATCGATTACAGATGGTACGAGAGCGTCGTGTTGCTGAGAGAGCTTTTTAACTCGCTGTTTTGCTGCGACGTATTTGGAAGTGGTGTTTGTGTTATTTGACGATTCAGGGGATCTTATTGAAGGAATTGAATAATTCATATTTTAATTTTAAGTTAACTTGTAGAGTATAATATAGTTAACGAAAAATATAACCAAAAACTAAGAACAAGCGGGCTGTAAAAATGCTTAAACTTTGACATAATTTTCAATATCAATTATCTGCGATTAAAAAGTGTAGGCATCGTTCATTATAGTTGTCACAAAAACCACAGTAGCTCTAAAAATAAAGTCAATGTACTGAATTTCAATTACGATACACGTTGAAAAATCACTATAGAACTTTAAAAAATTGTATTCGGACAAGAAAATGCAAAATTCATGAAGCAAGACCGTAATATCCACAATAATCAATTGTGGAAACGCAAAAAACTACCTTTCAAATATTGTTTGGTTTTATCCGCCGTCCCCCACACCTGGCGCCATTAGGAGCTATCAATTAATTCTATACAAGACCAGGGCGAACAGACGCTCGTTAATCAGAACTATTAGAGACAGTTCCAGTAAAAAGTGTAAAGTACGCAGGCCGACGCACAACAGATGATTGATCGTGGCTCGTGAGTCGTGACTCTCGCCTCGTGAGTCCCGCCTCGTGTCTCGAGTCTCGAGGCTTAATGATCGAGTTAGTGTTCGACGCTGGATGTAATTGTACTACTGAGCCATTAGGAACGCTTAGGACTAATCACTTGTTATTACGTTTTAGACCTTTATTCATATTTTATTTTCTATGAAATCTGAATTAAAGATTTATCGTATGTTATTGCCGAACTTTAATAAAAAAGTAGCTACAATTTTTTATGTCCGCTTATTCGTGTCTCCTTGTATGACATGAGTGAACATGCTAGTTTACTGAATATTACATTCCTTACTAGCATTTTTGACGTTTTCTTAAGCACGTTTTGACTACCATACAATTTGTTAAAACAACATTTTTAAATATATTACACAATATACAACGAGAAAGGGTAAAGGATACAATTATGGTAACAGCCCCCTTACTATTCGTCTACAAGTCCGTCCGTAGATCTCACAATACGTGGACGCTGTGTAGGCCCCCACACAGGCCCGTATGTGCTCATATTTCATGACGCCGCGTTTCGGATCCATTGTCTTCCATAATTAACTACCAGGAAGTATTTCCCGCGGGAGATGACGTCAGCCCGCGCCGCCGACTAAATGAACACATTTTTTTGGAATACATTAACGTACATATATGTGTACCTATATTTGTACATTGTGATGTGTTGGCTTCTAAGTTCCTCATTTCAATGATATTCAAGTTTTTATGCGATGTATTATGAGATTACAAAATCAATTTGTTTTATTATACGAAATGTTTGAAATTAATTACGTGTCGATCAGCTTCGTCTATCTTTAGTCTTTTGCCAACACAGGACAAATGTTCATTATTACTAGAACAAGACGAGAAATAAACACAATCGCCGAGAGCAAATGTTTAATGTTATTGTGTTCTCGTTAAATAATGGATCTAATATATTTTCGTAGAGGAGGTACGAGAATATAATATATTAAATAATAGATCAGTTCACTCCCTCGAAAGCCTTCATGGCTGAGGACGGGAAAAACCGGAGAAGGATAATATCATAATAATATTATGTTGCTGTAACATTTCCAGCTGATCTCAATTATTGGCTGTTGGACAAGACTGAGTTGTAGATTGTACACATATTTTCGGACACAGAACGTGCCATGCGGACCTTTCTCGTTTGAAATCTGATGGTTTTTTACATGCCTTATTAGTTTTTTGTTAAAATTCGATGGTTAAAAAGTAGTAAATATTAATCTTTATTTTGGTGCTATATTTAGGAACTTCGGGTGCAGAACGTTGTTGGAATGAACAAGTCTTCCTAGATTTTAATGCGACGCGACACAAGCTACTATATGAGCAGGGGTGATAGAAATTAAAATCTTATTTTCACATGAAATCTGTCTGAATGTGAAGATTGACGATGCTCGCTACTTTTAGGTGTAACTATTAATATCGATTTAATAAAAGTGTGACAACTGTGCTACACAATACAGTCAGTTGTGAAGCAGAAATCTAAAAAGGAATTTTAGAAATTCAAACACTGTCAAATGGGGACCTAAAACATAATCCACTTCGCACCCTAATAATTGTATACAAAAGTCATATGACAAGTCCGTTGTCTTTGTCGCAGTTTCCGCAACTCATATCTAATTTATCGCGAGACACACATGCAGCAAAGTTTTTGCAGATAAACCGGCTCGCGGGCCGACGTGGCGTTGTTTAATCGCCGTCATTACCGACGTGACGCGACGAACACCTCACTACACCCCTCCCCTCTATATACCCCCTCCTACACAACCCTCCCCCGCGACACGCCGCATGCTCGCGATTTAAGCCGGGTCCACATATACTCGATCCAGTGTATCAATATCATTGTATTTTCCGATCGTAGTAATGATAGAGTTACACTGCTTTTACTTTGGATTGCTGTAATAATAGGTGAACTCAACCGGAGTGCTTCCACTGTCTCACAATAAGCGTGAACCAGTTGTCCTGTTGTATATAGCCATAAGACCGCCATTTGTACCTTGTTGTTTTCGTATCGTCCCAATTAATTGTTATTCCTTTTATTGGGTACAATAAGTAATTAAATAAATAAATAATATATTATTCGGTTAATGAGATTTCTGAGGACTCAAGACACTTCTTCTATTCTTTTTTCTTCCCTTTTACGACTCATATTGAGGGGTCGGCGTCTGACCAACCATTAGTGAAGAGCGGCAATAATCACTAATCAGGTGATCCATTTGCTTGGACACCCGATCTGTGCAATACAAAAAAAACACGCATATGTACGTACGGACGCCGCAGTTCACTCTCTGTGTGATTTGTATCTGTATACTATCGGTGTGCGTACAAAAAACGGCATGACACGGGCTGTAACGCGCACTTTATCAGAGGAGCGTAAAGACCGCGTATCATGATTGCGATCGTGATACGCGTCGATGATACGCGGCGGGCGGTATTATGAACGCGGCTTTACGTGGCAAGGAAATTCGAATTAATCTAACATGTTATAAAGTTAATTTGCGGATGATAATGTCAAATGCGTGTGGAGGGTGCCGAAAATTCGCGAACTCCAGTAGCGTAAAAATTTTGCGGTGGATTATAAAACGTGTTCTATGCTTGCGACATAATTTTAAATGAATTTAGTTTAGTAAGTTTGTTATAATGTACGTGTCGTGGTAATATTACGTTACGGTACGGTTACTTGCTTGTACATTTTCACTTTGGCATGGAAAAGATTTTTTTTTTGGGAAATTTTACTATAGTCTAGTTCTTTACAAATAAGAAACCGGCTGTTTTTGTCGTGGCCTATAAATACCTATTATATTTTAAGATTGTAAGAAAGTTGCCAGTCCATTGGAATATTTATGATAAAGGGACGTATTAAAAGAACGGTTACAAAATCATTTTAGGTTTTCACACGAAATTTTAAACGAAATATTGACTAATTTAAAACCAGAGTGTGCATTTAGTGGTAATGGCCGGCCAATAAGCACTGGCGAGGATTACCGTGGGGCTTGCGGCGGCGCGCGCACCGACTGCCCAACACTAATATGTTTTATTGCGCGTATGATAACTCTGTATTTCCGGTAGCACTGTTCATTGCTTATTTTTATAATAATTTAATAGCCACCGTTGCATAGTTGGTTAGACGCCAGGCTGTGGAAAGAGACGCCGCGGATTTGATTCCCACGCCGATACAAATATTTGTGTGATCCACACGTCTGTTTGTGAGACCGAAAGGTCTCTCGTAGTTTCTTACACCTACGACACAAGCCTCAATCTTAGTTTGGGGTCCGTACTATGTATGTGTCTTTTAGGTGTATTTATTTGATAATTATTCAATATGAATTTGAGATAAAAATGGAATAGTAGCAATGGCAACGTAATGAGCCGAAATCGCCGTCTCTATCCCCCCAATAAACGTTTCCGTGTCCCATATTAGTAGATATTTCTGTTGTACCGTGAAGAAGCAATTATATAGGTCGGTATTATTGTGTCGAATAGCAGGAGATAAGGCATCAACCGCCAGCAGAGTGACGACACATTACCGAGAAAGGATAAAAAAACAGGCCTGTAGATACTTGTTCAAATGAGAGATCGTTGAATGTAGAATTTGTGATTGTTAAATGCATTTCCGATAAAGGCGTACACAATTTTAAAAAATATGGTATATTATTGCATGGCAGTAATTGCAAATATCTGTTAGTGCCTTGACGGAGAGCTCAGATCATGAGATGGCGAGGTGTCCAATAAAGCAGTATATAATCCAAACATATGCGTATATTGAAAGGGATACATCATTAAAGAAAGAAATGCCCATGGTGGGGATCACGGCCCTCAGCAATGAAGAAATCGACTCGAACAGGGGGAAAAGGTTAAAACACTAACATGATGTTCAAATTTATAGTGATGTAAGAAAGCAAACAGCTACATGGTAAATGATGAAGGTGACTTTATTCAGGGTCACGCCAGCACGCGATAAGGAGCGACGCAGGTGCTGTTTGTGTAAGGATATTCCGGCTCAGACGACTGTCTAGACGAGGTTAGCACGAACACTTTCATCAAACACATGTCAAGGAGAAATAGGAGAGATAGGATGAATACATTTATAGGAGTCATAAAGTTTACCGTAATAAATTAATAAAATAATGTCACATGTATACTGAATAGTCCTGAAATAGAGTGCGTGGAGGGCTGTTGGTAAAGAACCAGACGCCTGTGTCAACATATTCACAGTGGTCGCGGGTTTCAATCCCAGGGCACACCTCCTGCACTGACAGAAAGTTATCAAGACTTGTCATGGTAGCGTGCATAGGCTCCGGACAACGATATCTTCAAATTTGGTCTTCCCATGTCGGAAACTCCACTTTGTGTGAGCTTTTCGATTAGGAAAAATATCGAATGATGAGTTACAAGAGTCTATAATTAATTACAAACGAGGCTATATCATGCTCGCCATCTGCTTTATTTTAAAAGGAAAATAAGAACTCTTCTATTTGTTTGAGCTCGAGTTCGCCTTAAATCACAATTCATAGCGATACATATCAGTCCTTCAAAACAAAATTCTAACTATACTCAGCTAAATATTTTTACATATTTAATATCAATGTATGAGTAATTCGCAGATCGGACAATCAGTCGTGTGGCATAAGCTGGGTGTAGACGCGCCGACGATCGCCGCGAGTGGTATTGTCAGCGCTGATCACCATCCACTATAATATACCTACTTACTAATCTGTTATATCCGATTACCATAAGAGGCTCTACTGCCCGCTGTAGCGGTCGTCTTATATTGTATGTCCAGATGTGTATTCAACTATATCTATATCTGTTATTGTATCCATATCACAAGTCAAATACATTTCTCGGTCGGATTATCGACTCTGAATAACTTGGTTTGAAAAACATCATATAAGTCATCTGGGGCTGACAATGGTATCACCTTCAATCAAATGTATGCATAGAAACAAAATCGGCGATAAAATTTGTGCACAGCATTAGGATAGACTAGACCTTTACCAGATATAGGGATCGATATTAAATACGATTGGCAATATATGTGTGTGGCATTGGAAACATTTCTGCTTAGACTCAAGCGTAAGTTATATTTAAAAAACTGAAAGAATCAGATCGCAAATTACAAAGATAGCTTCCTCTAAAAAGTGGCTTAATAATAAACAGATAGATGGAAGATATCTGCATGGAGACAATAGTGTCAGCGCGATGCCACCACACTCACCGCTCCTGTTCGCTTCATTACCCCGCGCTAGCCCATCTCAGTCGCACTTAGCTAGTCCCAGTATTCAGTAGATAGGAGCCACTTCTCAGTAGCTAGTCTCTTCCTAGATAGTGCCAGTCTGAAGACGCTCCACTCGCGACTATTGTGTTATCTTAGCCGTGCTTTATTAGCACTCCGCGTTGGAATCGCAATCTGATTTGCATTCATCTACTTTTAACTAAATAATGAAAGCGAAAGATCAGTTGACTGAGAACTATACTATCAACCGAAGGTTAATGGTTTGAGCTCATACACAGCGAAATTCAAAGTGCCGTGAGTATTCTGCGGCAATTATGACGTGCTTTGACCGTTAAGGAAAACATACGTCGGAGACGCATTTATACAAACTTCTGCATTTGCATTAGACCGGCGCGGTGGACTAAAAGGCTTAATCTCGAGGGGCTTGACGCGGGCGGCCGGTCGTAAAATTATAACCCAAATGATATTGCGCGGAGACATTTTAATTGTGGGATAAGGGTGAGCAGAAAAAAAGGAGTATCTATGAAATAAATACATCCTAAAAGAGGTTTTCATAATGTGTTGTAGTTACGCTTGTTTTTGTCCAAAACAGGGCAAACGTATTTACTGCGAAAAGTAACATCCGCCGCGGGGTCTCTCATTGTATACCTGAAAAACGAAGTTGCTAATGGAAGTTACCAACAAAATGTAATATAAGTCCTTGTAGCACTTATTTAAATAACTTGATCGTCGCCGAAATAAAAGATTTCAATAAAATATTTATTTAGTATGAGGACACCTATTGTTATTTGACTTATAAGAGTCCCGATTCTTATTAAATCGTTGAGTCAGTAGACCTAGTTTCAAATACGGTTATAGAATATTATACGGATAACATTAATTACATGTAAAAATGAATGTTTAAATTGAAAGAGCACAGTAAGTAATAGAATCTGTTGCAAGTAGTGTACCATTAATATGAGGAATGATCGCGCTGTCTGTTCGTCGCACGCTCTGCTGCGTAAATCACTTAGCAGTTCTCAATGCCCGCTAATAGTCGACGACTTCTTTCATAAATACTGCGGGAACATCTTGTATTTTGTTATTTATTTAGAAGAATGATTAACGTGCAATTTATTAAAAAGAAAGGAGTACAGATTGTTCTTTATATAGCGTCTGTGGCGTGGATGGTTAAGAAACTGGCTGTGAAACGACAGGTCATAAGCTCTAAATTATTGTGTGATCCAAAATATTAGCAATAGAATATAGATATTAAAATGTTGTAGTATGTGATAATTCCAATACAAAGACTAGGTCTCTTATTGACAGCCCATGATATATACAAAATCTATTTTTGGGTGTATTGTCTGGCGAGAATAACTCAGAGATTAAATATATTTATGTGATATCAATAATTTAACGGTGAAGGAAAACATCATGATGAAACCTGCATACCGTAGCGATTTTAATGAATCTACGGTATGTAAGTCTGCCAACCCGCACTAGGCCAGCGTGGGGGACTATATGGCCTAACCACTCTAAATCGATTCTCTCGATTATAGTGTAGGCCCGTGCCCAGCAGTGGGACGTATATGGGCTGATAAAAAAAATGTGATATAATAAATTCAAGTGTTATCGAAGCAGTTCAAATCATACTATAGGAGTGGGAGTATATGTTCACAATATTGAGGATGTGCCACTCCTCTGCCAGGATGTGTTACTCTCGATATTTAATTAATATCCATACCGAAGCGTGCACTGAGTTAGCTCGATATACCGCGCAAATACACGAACCAGTCATACGCTGTTAACCGTCTATTAATTACTTTAGTTTAATTAATGGGTAGTAACTAGTAAGTGGTTAAATAAATTGAAGTGAATATTTATCGTAATTATACGTCCAATGAATAATACATTTATTGTATTTAATTATTTTTGAGGTTGAAAAGGACTATAGCAATGTGTAACTACGGGCATTAGTCTTGTTGTAATTAACGAACATTATTATTAAACTGCCCCAGAAAGGATGGTACGAAGTTATTAATAACCGCAAGGAATAAACTCATTTGTGATTCTATCGTGTTTAGTGAATTAGATTTTCGAAGATCGAATAATTCTCTCCTTTTCTCTCCCTTTCTCATACTTTCTCCCTACTACCTACAGTCTTCGAATATTTTCGGTATTTAATGGGTGCTGAACTCGTTCAATAGATTTAGTAGGTTTTTAAGTGGTAGAGCATTTACAAGTCTACTGAACCAATTAATCATTTGTCCTCAAACTTGCTCACAAACAACTAATACTGCCACAATTTCGTACGTTCTAAAATAGATATTAATAACTGAATTTGCGGAGAGCGCGAGATTTACGCGCTCTACCACTGCCGATATATTGTCTTGTCTAACAAATGGCACGCAGCGTTGTGCTCCTGTACTTCGCAGGTCCTCTTCCTATAAATCAAGAGACCGGTTGAATCGCAGTGGTAGAGCGGTGGTGGAGACTACTCTACCACTCATCATTTTGCATTGACATGTTTGTAGCCTGAATTTGCGAGGTGGACTATACACAGTATATTGTACATATTATAGAGAAACGTTCGGCGGCTATTGATATACATATATGGCAACAAATTGCGTCACAGAAGCTGGTAAAATTAAAACATTTAGATATTAAACAGCTCCAATTGTCATAGGAGGAAAATGAAGCTTTGCATCAAAAGTCTTTTGTGTAATAAAAAGGTTGGCTCAAATTAAAAACGTTACTCAAATTATTTCGGTCAAAAGCCTCGAGTCCTTGGTCAAGGAGAGCGTGGGTCTGGATGAAGCGTCTTATGTCCCCCTGCATCCCATTTGCATTGTTTTATTTTTACTCATGGCAACTGCAGTGGCATCACGAACTGACTACAGCAAACCTGATGATAAGTACAATAGAATCTGAATAGAGAGTGCTCTATTGCTGATATATTTATTATATATTGTTTATATTTTGTCGATTTTGTCTGGATTTGGTATATTAGATATAATTAAGTTTAAGAATTTAATTAATGTGATTGGCGTACCCATGCTATTTTGATTAAATTAAAATAAATAAATAACTAATTAATTCATTAGTGATAGTATATATTTCTCGCCGGGCAACACAATGATGCCTCGTCGAAACCGGGTTTATATGGTCTGAACCCGAAACGTGGTGTTTATCAGTGTGACGAGTCTTCCATCATGCCCGATTACCGCTATCCGGGCGGATATCTTGTACTATACTAACATTTTTTTTTTAATCCGCCCATATACGTCCCACTGCTGGGCACAGGCCTACTCTACAATCGAGAGAATCGATTGAGAGTGGTCAGGCCATATAGTCCACCACGCTGGCCTAGTGCGAATTGGCGGACTTACATACCGTAGAAATTCTTTAAAATTATTATTTAATAAGTATTTCTTCTACTTCATACTGTACTGTAATGTATAAGCACATATGTATACGTTCCACGGGCCTCCTCTACAATCTAAAGTACGATTAGGAAGGGTTAGGCCATATAGTCCACTACGCAGGTTTAGAGCGGATTGGATGACTATCTTACCACCAGCAAATGCATAGTTTAACTTATGACACATCTCACCAACCAGAAATAACAGTGGCATAATCCGCATTAAAAATCGCGCTAAACGCTATTATTTCACAGTCACTCGTGCAAAGCGTGGACAGAACACTAAACACCAGCGAGGGGTCGTGAGGGAGGGTTACAAGAGGAGAGGGAAGGGGTTGCGCCGGTTAACAATATAATTGCTCAAATATTCAGCTACAAACTGAAATTAGAATCGGAAGCCACGCAAAAATAGTTTGTTCTCCTTTTAAAAGTAATTGTAGCAATTTAAAATGGGTTCGGAGAATTAAATGAAATTCTATATTCATTGGCTGTAGCCACGGAAGAGAGAACTTGTAGCGGTGTGAAACTTTATATATATGTCATTGTATGTTGAAAATCGAGCTGATCTACAAGTTCTATAATATTATGGTTTGATATGAATACATCCATTAAATCCAATCTGTAAGTTCTAAGGATCTCCGATGCAACATTGGTGTAACCATCTTTTTATTAACTGGAATAATTAAATGAGCAAGTCGGTTCGCAAAATAGTGTCGCCTGACACAAACATGAGCAATACTTATTAAAACTCATAATTACTAAGCGCTGGGCGATACTGAAAAGGGCTCGTAATACCCAGATACAGATATAGATGTTAAGTCTCTTAACAACCACTCATTATATTGGCTACAATATCTAACAATCTCGAGTACCACAATGCTTACATACAGCTAAGTGCAGGCAGAAATAAAGCATGTTTATTTGGCCACACAGCATGTATTCGAGGGCCCCATGAACTAGTACTCGTATTGATTGATAAAAAATTGGACATGAAACTGTCTAATAGCACATTAATAAAAATAACATTCAATTTCTTTCGTCCTTGCCCAGTCAATAACACAGCGTAACCCATTTGTTGTCTCCTCCAGAACATATTTGGTCCAACAATTGTCCGCTTTATATATAATTTATGTGTACAATATTTTATACAAAATAATTAACTAAAGGACGAGCTTAACTTGTGTCCATTACAAAATACAAAGAAACGCATTAAAACCTTTATGAAACTGCAGTGGACGTCTCGCTTTAATAATTACAATTTATTTTCTTTATCATATTTCACTGTGAAAACTGAAAAAAAAAGCTAAACTACATTGTCAACAGCGAGCATTTATAAAGTGTTTGCTGCACAAAGTGAAAAAACACTTTATTGTTGCGTTGTGTGTGTCTGTTTCACGCAAACTATTTGTGTTTTTATTGAAACTGGTGTTGACTCGTTTAGATTTAGCGCGCGGTGCTAACGATGTTGACGCGCACCTGCGCCGGGGAGGCGGCGCCCTTGTGCCCGGATAGCAACCGTACATGTAAGCAACTACTCGTAGAGTAGACAACGCAGACGAATTCTGTACGCGCGGACCGGCCACGCGAAGACGATGGAATGACAGAAAATAATGGAGTACGAAAATGTAGTTTTCTATTACAAACATAATATATATTGTATGCAGTGATCTCTCTAGAATATTATCTTGATGACTCCAACACTACATAGGAACTTTCGCCTATAAATTATTAAGAGTTCGGGTGTACCTCAGCGGTAGAGCGGTGAAAAAATTACTGATCCATCGTGATCTATGGATCATCCTGGATGGATCCACCTGCCTTGGTTGGATACGGGACCGCGATTTTCTGTTACATTTGTTCACAGTGTCCGTTCTATGACATCTCAATACAGACCACACAAGAGTGTAAACACAAAGTACGAGATAATTCAATGTGGCTCCGCTCGTTTACGTTCGGCGTCTTCCACGAATAGTTACGGAACGTTGCTCGCTTCTGTAAATATTCTAAAATAAATTGAGCTCTTTATAAGAAAGACTGTAGCAGAAAAATCACAAGTGATGCTATTCAAACTAAACGACTGTTGAGAAATAATACCTCTTATAAAATAGTAATGAAACGACTGTATTTTGTGACATTTTTTAAACAAAGTTTTGAGTATTTCATGAGTAATTTTAAATCGAGTACGTATTTGACTAAAGCAACGGTAGCTAAATGTGATTTTATTTAGTTATACAACCACAGTTAGTCACTAAAATGCAAATCAGAAAGTTGAAATCAGGAACTACTGGATGTTTTTCAGTTTTGCAACACCTAGACTCAAAACAAATACTTGTTAGCAATAACAATAACATTTCTCTCGAAGCAGAAGTCAAACCCGTGACCTATCATTTCACAACCGATTCCCATCCAAACAAACCACGGAGGCTGCCTGTGAATGTGTTCCAAAATCGTAATCACGAAGCTTATGATGTATAAAATTCCCCTCCTGTTCATCCAGAATCTTTGACACAAATCAACTGAAGCCAACGACTTAAACATAAAGGAAATATGAAAAATATATTTCTGAAACACAATTTTTGAGGAAATAAAATACATCACTTATTCAAATGTTAAAATATTGTACGTACTTTCAAAGAAAATTTACTCAGAAAAGTAATTCTCATTTGATAAAGAAAGACGTTGACCTGCTTACGTTATTACGAGTCAAAAGGAATATAATTATTGAGAGACGCGAAGAGCTGCTGTTACAAATGTATTAGCAGCTGAACAGAGGCGGCGTCATATCGAAAAACAAATCGATACATCGATACATTCATGTCTGTAGATACACATCTACAGTAACGATAACATAATAGTTAATACCAAGTAAAATTTCATACTTATTTTTACATACAACGACTTATACCTTCGTCTTTGAAAGGGTAGCCAGAGGTGCCACTAGATATTCAGTTTGTCGTGCTTGCATCCCAGAATGTGATAGGAAAGCAAACTGTTTAGGCATGAAAATGAAAAGGACACATGGAGTTATTTAATATACTAGTTTGGAACAGAATCAATACCCATATTAAACCTGCAGAAAACATGTACAGAAACATTAGTCAAAGATATATTATCGCACTAAATATTTACTACATACACTGGAATAAAGCCCACGTTACCAAAACAAAAAGGCCTCCACATCCATCATTAATATCTCGTGACGACTGACAATAGAACAAGACAACGCCGCGACGTCGCAGTGTTTACGAGCGCCATACATTACAGCGAATCATCGTAAAGGTCCGGCAAGTGAAGTGCAGGACCCAACCCTCATTGTGATTCATCGCGCGCGGTGGGTCGAACAGGCCCCGTGCCGCCGGCGACGGGTTTTAATGGGCCTTTTACTGTTTGTCAACGGTTTTAGATGGATTGATACGTTCGCTCGTTTTTTACGTGAAAGGGTTAAACGATGTTTCTGTAGATGATGTCGATTTGTTTGAGTGCCTACTGAGGTAAATAAATACACTCGACAGCTACACAGTCCTGTCCCAAAATATTTAAGTTAGATACTAGTAGTATGTCGTGGGTATCAGAAACTACAAAAGGTTTTTCGGTCTCAACACCCGCACCCAAACAAATATGAATAGTGGATTTCACAAACGTTTGACAACGTCGGCTGTAAATCGTAAGTATGCACTTAGCTTAAATTTCTGTGGTATTGTTATGGTAAAATGATAACAAAGCCGTTGATGGTAACTGCGATCCAAGTCAGGCAGAGTACCATCAAACGAAAAAGAGTTATCTTGTCAATAGATCCAAATACGTCGACCTATACGAAGCTGAGTCCGAAACGCGACACACAAGGGTACCTCATTATGACGAATAATACGAATATTTAGTTAGTAGTTAGGCCTAGTTGCTACTAACTTTTCCCGTTACTTTGTCTTTGACAATGTCAACCCCATACGTTTGCAATCTCAAATATACAGCGATGACACTGTCAAAATTAAAGTTAACGTCACAGTTAATTTATGCAACAGAGCCTAAGAGATAGCGGTGCTCCGGCCGGGGCTACCCATTCGTACTGTAGGCATAAAGAGCTACAACAAGGCAATTCATGTTCCAAAGCTATAAGTAATACGAAAACAAATGCTATCCACCCGTCTCCTCAGGCACAGGAAGTCTACCACTGAACATACGCCTCCCCAAGGATTTCCATAGCCATCCTAGTTGTATAAATAGTAATAGAAGGTCGTTCCGCCGAGTCACTCCCCGGGTGAGTGACCGCTCGCAGACAATTTGGCATCCGGACTACAATACAATGTTCATTTGTGAAGGTCACTTGTTACCAGCGATAACACAAGATGAGTCTCCAACAGTATGTAATTAATATTGTACCCTTGAAATTTGAGTTCACGGTTAGCATAAAAATAGTTTAGAAACGCGTGTTGTTGAGAAAAGAATCGGTACATTTAATACGAAATAATGTGTTCTATTTTTTTGGTCCTGAAATATATTTTCAATATATCTTAAATATTTCCTTCCAACATTGATATTTCATTCCAAAATGTCAAACTTAAATTTACTCCAATTTAATATGGAAAATTTTAATACATGATTTATTATACTTGATAAAGAAAGGACAGAATCGATTATTTCTTACAAGAGTATGTACAGGGGTTGGAAAGGGGTTGATCATGACAAAGACAGACTATCGCATTAAAGTAATGTGAAGAGACTATAGAGTGTTAGACGCTGCGTTCTAAGACGCCTTTTTAACTTCGAGTGCCTTTCACATTCTCTTGTAAGTACGTCGGCTGCGATTGCTCTTTAGTTGAACTCTTAGCTGTTTTATTTAAGATAAAATAATCCCGCCCATCCCCTTAGGAGTATGCAGAAATGCCACTAATGACCTCTACAAATCATTTTCTTTATTTCGTCCAAAACCGTAAGAAAATTATTTAGTATAGCTAAAATGTCTGTCTCGATCATAAAATAAATTTTTAATGAATTCTTCACGCTAAGTGAAGAGCCAAGGGTGCAATTCATAATCTGTATACATCGCCAAGAGATTAAAGAATTTCATTTGAATATAATACACTGAAATAAAATTATATAATGAACAGAAATATAAAATATATTCAAAAAGATTTGACCTTTTCCCTCACGTTAATGTCGGCAAAAATGAAAATATAATGAGCGTTAAAAGTTGTCGCGAAATTTTTGTTGTGATTCCGAGGAATAATTAACGTTAAGCACCGATTAATTAAACGTTGCTTAGATACAACGTCTTCAAGTTATGACGTCGGATTAAACGAATGACGTAATTTTTCAGCAACGAGACGAGTTTTAGGCAAAGAGTTGAAAACATTATAATATCAACGTTTCACAATATGATTGTTTTTTCAAGTACTATTTCTGTCCATAATAATCATGCTCATGAAAATTTAATTATTTCGTGGAATATTGATATAATTTTGCCGTGTAATTTAATTTGGGTAAGTTAAATAATGTTTTCCGTGGATGAGAATAAACAGAAGGAGCGTGTTGTGTTTGCCTTTACGATTAAATTATTTTTTTTTTGCTGTAATATGGATTTTGGGGAGTAAGGAGACACGCCCGATACAACTGCTGAGTGTTTGAAACATTAATTATATAATTTATTATCGTATGTCAGATACTCCGCTTCATCAAATATAAACATTTCATTGTTTTTTACAGTTTCGGCAAACGAACAAACGGCTTATCTAGTGGAAAGTGATTACCGCCACCCATGAACTTTTAAAATCATCAATGCTTTTCAGGGCTCTTGAAATTGGATGGGCAGGGGCAGGACAAAGACCGGGGAAAAATGGGAAAAATGGTGTTGGGCCTCTGACAATCTTGTTTACCGAGCAACATGCGACAGGTCCCTTCACGCCGCTTTTCTGTAAGACATTACTACTAACTGGCTGAGCAAGCCTAGTCCTACATTACTATTAAAATTATATCAGCATTGTAAACATTCGACATTATTTAATGAAGGGGAGACAGGGGATGGGAGTGAGTAGGCCTGTTCGTAATAACAACATGTCAGTAGGGTAATTCACGTAATTAAATAAGTTCAGTTGCAGTGCAGTTGCAGTTAAGTTTCGATCAAAACAGACCTTTTCGTATTCTCGTAATTTTGACAACCGCTGTCAGATGCGCTCGCGTCAAGCCCGCGTCACACGAGCGGTTTAGCGTATTCTACTGCTACGTGTTTTATGTGCGTGATTTAGATCGCAACTTGATCGGTATTCACGTGTGAGCTTCTTGCATACGACTGACGTGCAGTTGACGCGCAGCACCCGCGCAGTTTACGCATAGCTTAGGTGCAGTTCACGCGCAGATAAACAATTACAAGAATACCATTTTGCACTAAGACGTAAACTTAATTGCAACTGCACGGCAACTTGATCGGCGCGTCAAAAAAATACGTGAATTACCCTACAGAACGCACACAGAATGTTATTAATATGAAATATATTAAATGAAATTAAATTAATTATCTCTAATGATTAGTGTGCGCGTGGCGAGGCACATTTTCAGAGTATTAAATTGCAAAATTGCTCGTTCATTTATTATTGCGTTTAATAGGATAGAATAAAATCCTTGTTAATAATATAACACTAATTGTGATAATGATTCGCGGAACTAATGTGCGACGCGTGTATTCAGTCCGATTTCCTCTTTCGTGTTTGTTTTGCTTTTAGAGGCATGCGCACACTATCTACTTTTCAATTAATATCGTTTTGGTGCCGGTGTGTACGGTCTATGTAGTGCAATGTCGGAGGCTCTTTGTGTGTTTGTTTGAAAAGTCATGTACTCGTATAAGTTGCACGGCATTGCAATTTATGCATGCAATACAAAAGACTCGCTTTCAGCCATATTACGTAGACATGAAAATAAGCCCGGTGAAGTGCGGATAGCATCCACGGCTATTAAATTAGTACCTTGATTTGACTCACGGTGAAAATCATTCGCGTATGAACAGAATTAATAGTGTGTAAATAAAAGTGGTCTCTCAAAGCAAATCGATGCTTCCAAAAAACCTTTGCCGTCGTGTTTCTTTCAGTAAGTGACATAGCCGGAAGCTTAATGCCTTTTATCATTTTTTGCCCTTTTGTACCTCACATATCTATGACGTACTGTACTGTGCTACAATCCAAGTAGTTTAAATGTCATGTGAACCCATTGCTTGAAGGTCAAAATGATCTCGGCGCGAATCAAAAAGTTTGCTAATAATTTTCCATGCCGCACAGTCAAGCCATGGAATGGTTTGCCGACACATATATACTCTCCTTGCTACAAATTTGGGCCTTCTGTCGACCGTCAAGAAGCAATGGTAGACTGGCATAATTGTGTCGTACGGCATGGAACGACCGTCTGATGCCATTCAACATTTTCTGAACAGCATTGCGCTTACCATCACACGCAGTCCAGTCACTTTGACATGCCACATAAAAAAATCATGTGCTTAATCACTTTCTAGTGAGCTATTGTTCCATTTGTTCGGCCCCACGTAATACTTTAAATTGTCATTTTGCTGATAATGGACGATGGACTAATAGGCGATAGTGTGCGGGTCCTCTAATTGTTTCGCTTGTGTGTAACATTTAGGACACACATAGTATTGGCGCATGAAAATAAACCGCTTGTGCGTGATGCGACCATGGGTAGCCGGCTTTTATTCACATCCGATTATACTGATGCTGTTGTGTCGCATTCATTTGTAGCAATATGATTAAACGCCGCCACATATATTGCAAATTTAAATGGACAACTGTAACATGCAGAATTATCCAAACACAAATGATTGTTAAACTAAAATTTGCAAGTGATAGAGGAGTGCATTAGATCGTTACATGATTAAATATATATATGTAGTACCAGTAGGTCGGCCCGACTGGAGTAAGTCTGACTCTCAGAAAATCTACGAATATGCAGCTTTTGTGTTGCGTTTCGTTCGTGAATGAGAGAATACTTGAGACCAAAAGCCTATAGAAGGTTATTTGTGCATTGGGTAGAACTACCATCAACGGTGCTGGAAAGCGGTTCAGTGAACCACCCAAATGTGTCGCATATTGGATTCAGTCTGTTAGTATCCAGTTATGAAAAGCCTTTATTATAGTATCGTATATCTCTCAATCTGTAGACACTCACAAGAATTGCATTTTTCATACGGTTTATTGAAATCTTTATGTTGTGCTAATAATGAGAGTAGCGGAAACCCTAATAATTCAATACTTGCAGATGATAACTAACCAAACCATAGGTGTTAATTTGTGTTACTAATTTTATTCCATGGTGTACATCAACAATATCAATAAATTCGAACTTTACCTCACCTGGGCATCAAACTCGAGTACATAAGTTTATATTGCACTTTATTTCTAATTCGCAACGCGTCTCAACTATGTAAGCAGTGCGGCGTTGTTCTGAAGACTAAGTTGCTGGCAGTTGGCGCTCACCAAACTATAACCATAAAGCTCTTTAAGCGACGTACGCACGAGATGTGTATATCAACAGCCATCGAGGCGCGGTTGGTTCAGAAGCCGGCTGTGCAACGAGTAGCCACGCTTTCATTGGAATTGGTTTTGTGCAAATGCCTTATCCGGGGAATTAAATGCAATTCCGTCTTAACTCGCCTTTTATCTGGATAAATGTGTATTCACTATTCATTAAACGTTTTTATGTGTAAATCATTTTGCAACCTTCACGGTGGACTCGGTTGAGAAGTCGACTGTAAAGAGAGACAAATGTTTCTGTAGGATCGACAAATATGTGTGTCAATTAGGGATGTGAGGGACCACTAAATCTTTCGTAGTTTCTAGTACCGACAGCCAAAGACTTAATATTTTTGCATCGGTTGAGTTCAAAACTCGACACACGTACGTGGGCCACTATGACGGTTATACACCATTGTGCATCGTCGTCGCTATCCAGGTGGAACCGATCATCCTGTCACAAGCAAAGTATCACAGTACGGACGAGGCTTTACCGCGCCAACTAAATGCTAAGTTTGTAAACTGCACTCGCCACCATCTTGTTAGAAATATATTACATCGCAAGTGGCTCGCCGGCCATCATACCCGCGCTACCACACACCTCCTACTTTGTCGGCGATGATAAACTTTCAAGTAATATATGTACTTTTGTTTAACAATATTTTGCAGTAGTTTTGAAGTATACGTGCAATTCGTTTTAAAGTGGGTCAAAAAATGTTGGTAAGAAATCAGACGCGAACTGCCGAGATGGCATCCGCCGATTCCCGTAGCAAACTTTTTACATTTAGTCGTACTTTATCTATTGCACAGCGAAGGAAAATATCGATTATCGATGTGCTTCCAGCCCAATTGGGAGGGAAACGGGAAGGAAAAATAATGGCAAGAGGTAAGGGGTATTGTGCATTCGGCAATCTCACTCACCGAACGAAACGCGACAGCAAAGCCGCCCCAGATGAGCCTATCTATTTATGCTCAGTCAGGGCTGACATCAGCGTGGCTCTACCACTACCTAAATACGGCTACCGGAGGGTACGGCACTATCCAGAGTATTTGGAGTTTCCGACTCTCTCCGGTACTGTCCAGTAGCGTCCGGTTGGTATGCGTCCCGCGCGACCACTCTCCCCAAATGAAATGTAATCGACAGGGCGCGTGTGACGGACGCGATGTATTCCTCCCGCGTCGCGATTGGTTCGCTGTTTACGAGCGTTGTTTATATCGGGAGGACAGGGGCTGTATTCATTACTATTGTGTTTTTGTTTTATGGAGCCTGGTATATTATTGCTGATTTCTTTTTCACGATTTTTTAATATTAATATCAACTCGTTGGTCTAGTCGTAGAGCAAACGGGGTACAAATGAGAGCTTTAAATACAAGCTAACCCAGCCCGGGGAATTGGGTGAATATTGCGATTTGCAACAATATACTCACTGTTCAATGCTTTACCGACAAGGTCGGCGAAAGGGATGGCGGTCGGCTGTGACAACTAAGCTAAGCCTTATTGCAATAAATACATAAAGAAGTTCCATCGATAGTTGTACGAAAGTTGTACAAATTATTATCAATTATGATTATCTGTTTTTAGCTGGTTATAATACAAACCGATCACTCAATTAAACGTAAAATAAATCGAACTCCAATATTTCTTACATAACTCCATATTTCAAGTAAATCTTCATCTAACGACGTTCTTATGAACCGGACAGGTGCTTCAGACATAAAGAAATATTTCAACAAAACCCGTTCTAAATAGATTTGACATTCAACCTATACGAACCAATTAGAGTTACACGACATGATCCCCGACTCACAATACACATAATCGACTGCTATTATTGGTGATTAGTACTGAGCGTGGGCTTCTTAGAACCCTTGTGTACATGAGCGTTGTAAGTTTCCATGGCAACGGACGTCCACTCAACGCTTAAGGAATTTCTCAGAATTCCTGTTTATGCTCTCCCCCGCGATGTTATTCAGCGGTCCACTCTTTTTTTATGAGTTAGTTTATTTTTATGTAAATAAAATTCGAGGTATCCATAATGGAGTTTATTAGCCCTACAGTCAAGTATAACATGGATATAAATAAAATTGTCTGAAATATAAAATTCTACCAATTATGTGCGTGACGACCTACCAAATGTTGCACTAAGTCACTGGATCCTGGGCACTGCCAATATTCTGCTATGGAAATCCTTTAGGTCTATCGCAATGCTTCTTTGTGGTTGAAGGTATGAGACAGTAAATGAACCTGATATGTCGAAGTGGTCAAGTAAAGATAGGCTACAGTTCCTACGTACCACGTGATTTAGGCAGACCAAAGTGCTCGTTGCTGAACTGCTTACACAGCTCACAGTTAAAAAAAATACATACGTGTAGTATAAACAAAGTATAAAACGTGTCAGAGCGCGTGTTTACGACCGCTAATGTCAGCAAACGTTTAATAATATTTTCAAGCTATTTTAAAGCTCCTTTTTTTACATAAACATACAAACATAAACACACGCCTTTTTCGCAGAAGGGATAGGCAGAGGTGCTACAAGGATACCCACATTTCGCCTTGTACGTTCTGTCCCACGATATGATATGATAAAAAATTAATAGAAATGTTAATGGATGTAGATACGTTTGGATGAACCAAAATTCTTCCCTCCACTTCCTTCCTCTTACATCCGCCTTACAAAGGCCGCCAAATCACACAAAATTAATTAATGTATGTAGTAGAGTTAATGTATGTATGGAAGAAGCACCGATGTAAAAAATTAATATTTTTATATCAGATAAAGGTTGGAATATTTCATAACAGGTACATTGAGATTTTTAAACTAATACTTTCAGCAAAAATGTTTATGAAATTTTATTATATTACAGCAGATTCCGTTGAGGTTATCCGATATTGATACGTATATGCTTGTATCCAGTGATGGTATTTGCATATCATAATAAATATTGCCTGATTGGCGAAGCGATATTGATATAAGCTAAAGACCTCTACCGTTATACAGGGTATATCAAAACTGCTACCGAAAACGAAGCCAGCTGGTAGTTTTAGTGACTACAGACACGATGCAACTAAACATTGTGCAAAAAAAAATCATTTAAATATAATTATGTTTGGATGGTAAATACATAGTTTTTGCTATAAATATAATTCAAAGCCTTGCGTATTATAACGTAGTCAAAAATAAAAGGGTGTACATTATTTTTCTAGGAATATGTATGTATTTACCACCCAAATACGATGATAGAAAAAAAATACAAAAGGACCGTCGCTTTTCTTTTGCAATAAATTTAGTTGCATTTTGTCTATAGTCACTAAAACTACCACCTTACTTCGCTCTCGGCAGCAGCCTTGATATACCCTGTATAAACCTTGGGGTTTCAGAAGTACACGAATGTGTATTTGATGATAAGTATAATAAGACTTGAAGATGACACTCTCCGTGGCGCAGTTGGTGAGACACCGGCTGTGAAACGAGAGGCCGCGGGTTCGATGCTCGAACTGAAAAAAATATTTGTCTGTTGCACAGGTGTTTGTTTCAGGTCTGGGTGTTTGTGAGACCGAAAAGTCTCTCGTAGTTTCTGATACTCACGACACAAGACTCGATCTTAGTGTGGGGTCAGGACTATGTCACATACGCTGTGAGGTGTATTTATTATTATTTATTATATTGGCAGGCCACCACGTGCTTACACACCCTCTTTATTTCTATAATATTACTGTAACAAGTTGTACTAACAGTAACACGCTTCCCTTAGAGTATTCCACAAAGCGCACCAACAATACAACCAAAAAAGCGGCTCACATCCACAACGCCGCGACACCGCGCATTATACTCGCGACAATGAACTATTCGCGCGAACACGTCTTATTCTGACACCTTCTGACACTCTCTGACACCGACTGTC
Source organism: Theretra japonica (assembly GCA_033459515.1). Taxonomy (NCBI): domain Eukaryota; kingdom Metazoa; phylum Arthropoda; class Insecta; order Lepidoptera; family Sphingidae; genus Theretra; species Theretra japonica. The sequence goes on from CM065942.1 coordinate 12,653,592, forward strand.
GTGTCTGACACAACATCTACTGACGTCCCGTCTGACGAGTGCATGACAGCGGGGGGCATATGAATGAAGAGGAGGGTTGTACCGTACCCCTAGCGAAATACGAGAATAAACAGCGCAGTTAAATATAAAGCGGGACTTTACCACTACTAAAGTACTCAGGTGGTTAGCGCTGACGTCCCGCGACGAGCGGAATAATGCGATGTTACTTGCCAAGCCATATTATATAGTATATGGTTAATTCTAAGAAGTATTGTCGATGTTTTCCCTTATCGTCTGTATCGACAACTAGCGCGATAAAATGCAATGCATGTAATAGTGAGTTTAATGGCATACTAATATCGTGCTCACCCGCGAGATAAATATGTTGCACCGCCCGACACAGTTCAGTATATTGAATGTGGAAGTTTCATTATATAGCATAGGTGCGGCAAACAACTTCATGCTGCTCTTTAGGTAGGTATATGGTTTCTACTCGAAAGGATTTCTGTCCCTTAAGCCATCAGTGCCAGCTGGCCGTCTATAAGGTATATAACATCACGTTATGAACTATGAGGGTAAAACCGCGATACATAGCTGGTCGGCTGGCACCGACCTCAAAAAAAAGGTTTTATATTTAGGTATTATAGATTTACAAATAATATTAATTTTATTTCTCTCTTTTTATTACACTTTTGAAGTCAGTTTAATATTTTTAAATTATTTCTTTAGTTTTTATATTTATATATCAGTAATTTAAACTAATTTCTTTCGTTTTCGTAGTGAATGATACAAACTTTACTCTTTATCTCATGGCGTCCTGAAGTGTGCGCCCTGGTGCGTCGCGCCGCGCTGTGGAAAGTAGAGGAGGGCGCCGCGCAGAAATTCTCTCTCTGAATTTCAAACTTTGGGTCTATTTATCTAACTAGTATCATTTTACATTTCAACCAGCTAGATAGATTAAGGTGCCGAGAGGAAATAGTAAACATGTATGTGCGCCACGGATTGAAAAAGGTTGTGCATCCCTGCTGTATTTCAAAAGCTACTGAAGCTATTTACAAGCTACTTACACAGCTGCTCAGTTAGACCATACCTAATCTAACGCAAAAAGAATTTTTGAAATCCGACTTATACTTTTTGAGATATGCGTGGACAAACATACAAACATACATACATTTGTGAAATTTGGCACGCGTGCTCAGACGCTGTTATAGACCAACATATCCAAAAATCGTGCAATTCTGACAAAATTACATACATACACCTCGAATTGATAATCTCCTTTTTTTGAAGTCGATTAAAAATGTAATAAAATATATTAGTAAAATAATTGCGGCGCTTATATAAGGTTGACTTTTAATTTATTCCTACAATGTAATTTCTAAACATCATCCACTGTTCATACGATTATTATTCATGAAGTGCGACAAAACCATTAACCCAAAAAAAAACTGGTGAAATTCCGGACAACCTCCAATTTCTTGTCACGTCAACCCCGAGTCGTTGTGAATGACGAAATTAAGATTAATGATACCGCCCACTGTTTACAAGTTTTAGCACAATTTCACATAAATCAGTTGAAAATGAAAAAAGCTCGTCACTTCATTATAATGAGTTTTTATTGCGCCAACTCGTTCTGATGTGGTGATTGATGGTGGCCGGTGGTGCGGGTTCGATGCCTTGTCACGTGTTTTTGATTAATGAAGGGAAACTTCATAATTTTAAATTCGGCCCTTTTCTTCCGTGGCTGTTATCGGCCACATTTGAAGCAGCAATAGCGATGTAGCCTCCGAGGAAATTAATTATTTTTCAGTAATTAAAATTTCCCCTAACGTCGATTATTTTAATTGATTAGGTAAAAAACGGTCATATTAATATTTGAATTAATTTTCGTTGTATCAAAGCTGTCTGCAACGTACTTAACTTTTTTAAAAGAAAACTATCTTACTTTTTCAAGAGGATATTTATTTTATCCGCCGTAAAGTATAATCCTCCGACGAAACATATTCCCAAGACAGAAGGTTTTAAATATAAAAGCCAAACTGTGTCTTACACGTGGCTATAAAAAACATGTCTTTAGCTGCATACACAAGGGCGCTGAGGCTGCATGTCATTCTCCACGTGGGACGAGATGGGGCGAGATAAAGCGGAGAGAGTTTCTACGAGGTGGGGAGAGATCAGGCGAGACGGGGAAAGACCAGGCGAGGCTGGGAGGTCCTCCACGAGGTACTTCGGGAGCTGAGCATAATTTGAGTGTAATTTTTCAGCGAACTTAAAGCCGGCACAAAAGCGTATTGTTTATTAATGCGCCGCGTCACTCGCCGGGCGCGCGCACACCCGCCACGCAACTCGGCACAGGTTTAACATTTATACAATACTAGAATAATAAATTGAAATACTAAGTGTACTTAGTATTTTAATCTATTATTAGTACGAACAAGATTCGAAAGAGTCACTAAAATATTCGGATTTAGTTAGTTAGCTCGAACTTAAAGAGTGCAAATTCAAATTATTAAGAAATTTAATTAACAACACAAATGCACATTGTTATCTCATTGCAATTTTGTTATATTTGGAAGATAGTATTATCACATTTAATATGCTTATTACGAGTAGAATGTATCGGGCATCGTGTATAATAAACGTGGTTACGCTTATAATCAAACATGTGGTCGGTCTTTGTGTATTTCCTGTAAATTAATTTGTAAAAACAATAATTCCGCTACAAGTCCACGACATTATTCGCTCCATCACTTATGTATGGAAACGTAAAATAATTAACTGGATTTTCGGGTTCTAAATCTTGTGTAGGCTTAGTGTGAGCGCGCGGTAACCGCAGGGGAGCGAGGGGAGCCCGGGGCGGGGCGGCCTCAGACCGACCCATTTTGGCCTATTCTCCACGGTGTTTTGTGCCGGCGTGACTCGTCACTAACGCATATTAAAACGTTTCCATTTTACACAAAATTAATTGAATTTTTAATAACGCTGCGGCGAGCACTTCCACGTCGACAAGGGTTCTTTGCAGCCCCGGTCTCCCCGCGCCTCTCCGCGCCGCGTCTCCATTGTTGCAAACAGTTTACTTGTTAAATGGATACAATGTTGCCCCCGCGGTAATCAATAAACATACCGCTTACTTACCTAAATTATACCGTGCAGGAGTTAAACAACTGAATTGCTATTAACTGCTTAATGTCGTGTCACATTAAATACGTAGTAGTAACCTTCCCAGGAAAATAATTCCATAAAGAAAAACAAACACATAAAAAATGCCATAAGAAAATATTACAGCTAATGGCCTTGAGAATGCCAATGACTAGGTAAGTGAAAATACCTTTGTATATAATCATACATACATACATGTATAATGTACTGTACTGTACTGTATCAGCCGAGATATGTCCCACTGCGGGGTACGAACCTCCTCTACAATTGAAAGTACGATTGAGAGTGGCAAGGCCACATAGTCCACCTAGGCTGGCCTAGTGCGTGCGGTCATAGAAATTCATGCAAATCGCTATGGTATGCAGTTTTCCTCACGATGTTTTCCTTCGCCGTCACAATGCGTGGTGATTGACTATCAATATCGTATTATATCATACCATACATGGATACTAATGAAAATAGCCACTCCTAATAAAGCTGTCGAATATCATAACATCGTAATAAGTCAACGATAACAATGCCATTACTGTCCGATAAATTTATTTATAGCCACTTCTGACGTCATTAGTGGGTGCTTCAAAACACATAAGAAAAATAGTATCCCCCGATTGTAACTGATATTCCGTTATATCTAGATATATAGCAACCTACCATAGTAAGCTTTATGCAGCATTGTCGCCTTACGATGACTCTCTAACTGTCTCTTCCTCTTCAGCCACAGGAAGTCTACTGCTGAATATAGACCTTCCCCATGGATCTCCACACCGACCTGTTGGAAGCGGTCACTGCTGCCAGCGACTTCTAGCAAACTTAACCAGGGACGTCCGGAACATGACTCTCGTACACTAAATAGCCATATTGGCTCACACATATGTATGTGTGCTCGCGCGTTTCAGACTGGTTTTATTAACACGTATGGGGGCTAGCATAATCATGTCGACCCATGAGGACTGTGGCATGTTCTATGCGGAATGCAGCGCACTTATTAACGAAGTCGTAGTTACTTCATCGATCTAGTATTTTTTGTTTACTAATGTGACCACGAAGAGCCTCAACTAACATTTCCAGAGATTTTGTATTGGCCGTTAAGTAAAGAAATTAATGCAAAAGCAATATTATTCCATAGAGCATGGATCGTAAGCATATTTATGATTCTGGGAACGTAACCACGGGCCGCTTAGGTCTTCGCCTATATTCCACTTGCAGAATGATATATATTTTTTGTTAAAATTGAATATAACATATAAATATTGCTAAATAAATATTGTATTACAACAAAACATATCTACTGACTATAACCAACACTGTATACAAAAACTTTACCGTAATAAAACACGAGCGATGGTCCCAAACACGCGTTCAGTAGCGAGATGTTGTTTCTTTCATGAAGTTGAGCGCAGTTTATCCAATTTCCTTGCTCCCTATGCCGGCGCCATTATTCCGCGTCATCGGTATCGTGTACCAACTACTTTAGCCTCTTTCGATAGCAAGCGTATTGAGCAGCGAGACAGGAACTACACGCCGCCTTTGACGCTTTGAAGGATGTTTTAAATGCGTTCTGGATGTTTTAACAATGTGCTCACATTTTTATAGTTTATGCAAATGGGTCTCTCCTAGTCACTACAATTGTTTCTTTCACTCTCTCTCTCTCTCTCTCTCTCTCTCTCTCATCACCCACAGGAAGTCCACTGCTGAACATAAGCCACCCCCAAGGATCTCCACATCGACCTGTTGGAAGCGGTCTGCATCCAGCGAATTCATGCAACCTTAACCACGTCGTCCATCCACCTTGTCGGCGGGCGTCCTACTCTGCTCTTAAATTGTTTATATATCATATATTTTAACATCGTTAATATTAGTAAAACAGTTAGTAGCTGCTTATTTACTCAATATACAATTAGAAGAAATATTTTATATGATCTATCTTTTATACATATTACATTATACGTGATGGTAAATGCTATGCCCAAATATTCACCGATTTGCATTTCATAATAGAGACCGCTGCGGACTCAGTTTAATCATGAAAAATAATCCCCTGTCTTATATCGAAGTTTTACCTACATGACAAAGTCATGATAAGACAATGAAATGCTGAACATTTAGATTTCCTAGTACCCCGGTAATAATTCTCGCCATGGTGTCTGTCCATGGCAGTCGCGACGCTAATCCCGCCGCGACACGAGCTCCGCGCATCGCCTCCCATCGCGACGTCCCTCGACGCTCTGTTTTTCATTATATCGCTGTGCTACGTATCGCGGTGTTTGTTCTCATATAATAACGTCATGTCTAATTTTAGTAGATTTATATTCCCTCTTAGCGGAATTAAAATTGGAATAAGGCAGACGATTCGTCTTTCCATGATATCGCACCCTTATGTACTTGTATGGAAAGAGGTGATATTCACCCACCCACACGTCGTCGAAGTTATTTCCGTTTTAAATCTAATCCCGGCCAACTCTTGTATTTATTCGTGGTGTTTGCTTCCTCTGTAAAGCAAACGATGTAACTTGAAATAGGCTAAGGTGGGGCAATCAGGCCGAAATCCCTCTCAAACATTGGAAGATTCCATGTTCAGCAGTAGGACGTGTATAGACTGATATATTGTGTTACATCGGTGATTCAGTATTGTATGCTCCAGGTTCAAATAACCAAAACTTGAGCTTGCCAAACCAGACCTTCCTCAACAGGCTTGTCCTCTCAGTACAGAAACAATACTAAACTGAATTAATGTCTGGCTCGTAATATTATCTGGTGAACAAGACTGTCAGTTTCATTACGAGACGTCGCGAGCGTGTCGCCCTCCCCCTTCCTCCCTTGCCTCCCCTCTCGCCCCCGTCTCCCCCGCCGTGTTGTATTCTCAATATCAGCTACTCGTTTTCTTATTGCAGTATTTGTTTTCATTTATTTTAATAAAAACGCTTTGAAGCGTGGTCCTACATCGTTTATTAAAACAGCTTGATACGTCAGAAGGCTTCGGAGACATTTATTTATGGTATAATATTAATATCTAACTGAATTATATTTCTGTTACGAAGCTGTAGTTCGTAATAAGTGGGCCAAGATAGATATTATATATTAATATGTGTGTAAACTGGCATAGTTGTCTTTTCCATAAAGAGACGATATTGATGATTCTTAAAAGATGAATACTGTTCAGACAGTTGTTACTTTGGCGTTCCAGGGCAAAAAAATGGCTTTAGCAATTCATCTAAGAGAGTTACAATGCAAATTCTAAAACAAAATCTCAACAAATTTCAGTGCGCATTAAATAAATAGGTTTTAACGGCGCATTTTTACGATAATATTTGATTTTTAAGAAACTTTTAAATGAATTACAAACACAATTACAGACAAGCGGTTAATTCTATCATATATTTACGTTTTCAAAGTATTGCGTACTCACAAAGGGAAAACATAAAAATGTTCATTTCATTCCTTAAAATAATTTACTCGAAGAAACACATCTGCCGCGTCATAACAGTATCTGCAATTCCATTATGATAGTTTATGGCATTTATTCATAACATTGCGCAACGCTCACAACTGCTCATTTACCGAGTCCCTTTGTAGATAAGCAACACTTGAAGACCGTGAGATCTCCCGGAGCTATTAATATCGCGGCCACGGCACAGATAACTTTAACTACAAAGTGAAGGCTTTGCATCTTAAATATAAAGACGCCAAGTTCCGGCGCAGAGCAATAAATCAGCGCATTTGCAACGTTCTTTGTGGCTCGCGTCTGCTTTGTGGACACGCGGCCCTGCTAGTGTTGCAAATTACATTTCTTCCACATTAACACTCGGGCAGATAAGTGCTTATTATATAATAAAAAATATTAATTTCACATTTTTTATTAACATTATCCCACTGGAGGCCAAAGATCTACCCTCCTCTTCGTCCATAGATTAAAGTAACTTCAGACCATATACGCTCGAAAATGCCCTCTGCTAGACAGCAGAGCCACCAGTTTCTATATGTTACATCAACCATTTTTATGCTGCATAATTAACTAAATATAATTTAAGTAAATAAATAGCTATATCGCGCCATACTACGAGTACATCATTTTAATTGCATAATAATGCAATTTTAACCAGTGTTATTTAAAGGAACCGCTGTATTTAAAACAGGTAGTACAAACGAACAAACACTCTCCCAGTGATAGATAATCACTATCGTTCATAAAGCCAACCCCGTCTTTAGCAGTCAGTTTCTAAAGGCAAACGTAGAAAGGAAAATACGGAATTCTGAGACGTCGGCTATCACACGCATCTAACGCAAAGCCACAGAAAGCTGATATTTCACGTTTCTATGAAACAGCAGCACTAGCCCGGTTGTGCCAACCCATTGATACTGTTTCACAAGCTATAGCAAGACTGACATGAGTTTCAATTGGCTTTTCTGTGAGATAGAGGTAGAAGCTGACCCATTCATCTTGTAGCCTTGCTTTGTATAATAAGATTCTTTCAATTGCTCATATCACTGGATCTACATCATTTTGTCTGTTCATCTTTGTGTACGGTCCCTATAAATTAACGAGCGGTGGCAAAAGCAATTACCCTATATATCCCAACTAATTTATCCCTCAATTTTTATCGTATTGATGCGATAACTTTACTGTTAGTTCGATGTGTTTGTCTTCGCCCTCATCTTAAGTAAAGGTCTTGATCCGTAACATTTTAATCAAATTAATGTAAAAGGGATGCGAGGAGATAAAATTGTGTCAGCTAGAAGTAGCACGACCGTTAGTTATCAATTACTTATGAAATAAAATGGGAACAGCGATCACAAAGGCATTTATCTGCCAGTTTGATTTAGGTGTTTAAAATGCAATGTTTATCTAAAATTAAAATCTGAAAATGGATGAACATTTTTTTATTAGCGTGAGAATGAGCAGGTAGGTTGCCTGATGGAAATCGTCATGTCTCTTCATTAGCAGAAGTAGGACCACTTAGTCCTTGTTGTTATTAAATATCGAATGACATCGCACTGCGCTTCTCAGACATGAAATGTTTAATCTCTTAATTCTTGGTAATCACCATCTTCAATATCCCTACAGCGATTTAACGCTGTCGATCCAAAGCAGTAGTAAATAAACGGGGTGAAATATTCGAACGGGCCTTAAAAGGGTATTTATTGTCGTAATTTGTGTGTGTATACAAAACAATAATTAATTGAGAAAAACAGGCCATTATATAATTAATAAATACACGGCAGCGTCACACACCAGACCTTCTCCCAAACTAGTAACAAGGATGGATGTATCACACATAAAGCCGCATCAGCACCAATAGTACAGGTAATAGCTATCGCTCGTAAAATGAGCATTAAATAATCAAAACGAAAATTGATTTCAATGTGAAACTTAGCGGGCTTGGTTAGGAGGTAGCGGGTGGTAGTCAAGGGAGGTGGGGGAGGGGTATAAGCGTGACGTTGGAAGGGCCCTTAGGCTCGTTTTAATGAAGGAACAATCGAAATCTGCCGCGCTCACAACTGTAGCTGTGATCATTATAATTAGAAAGGTCGCCAATGCCACTAAGCATGGTTGAACAGTAAGTCGTCTCCGGGTCTCGGAAATTTTTACGTTCAATAATTTGTTCATTGGACGAGTACAGGATATATAGGCTGTACTACTGTACCACTTATACGTTAAATAAATGTTTTTATATTGGAATGGTAGGCGAGCAAAGAGACCACTTGATGGTAAGTCTGCACCACTCTCCATGACGCAAATATGGCGCCGCTTCTTTCTTACGAGAAACCTAGTGGAATTAATGTGCATGGTTAATATTATCAAGTTCTATACTATATTCTCTTCAAAATTAATCTAAAAAAGTTAGAATTAAATGAGAATAGAACCCTAAACAATGATTGCTACAATTTTGGTCTGTTTGTCTGTGTGTGTTTGTGTACGCTAATCCCACAAACGACTGAACCAATTTCGTTTAAATTTGGTATCACACCCTGGGGGTAGATCACACCCTGGATTAATGGGATGAGCAAGACAAGACTATGTTTATTATTCTTTCAAACTCAATGGGATGGGATAATAGAAAATAAGATAACATTGAGTCATGGGACAGAATAAGACGGGACAGGACGGGATATAAAGGAACAGGAAGGGAAATGCAGCACAGACGGCTGCAGTCACATTGAGTTTAAATATATTTTTTTCCATAAAAGAGTAATTATTTGGATTTCTAGCCTACTATGATCTGCTCTCTACCGTGTCCACAGAGTAATGACCTGCGGCACATCGGCGCAGGCGATAATTGCTGGCAAATTGTTCTAACTACAGCTGTAAAGATGTGACGCTGTGCGCACGTTTGTACCACTCAACACTGAAATAAACCGATGCCGTCGTGGGTGATTTGAGGCGCAGGAAATGCACCCTTATTTCAACATTGTTTCTGTTGGCTGGTTAATGCCATAGCCAGCATACGCAACGTAGTAGGTAGTTTTGTAATGACAGGACTGGCTAGAGCAACGGCTAATCAGTCGTTCGAGGCTGAAGATAGCGGGGTGAGTTCCTGTAGAGAATATTTGTATGACCTATAATAACTATAATGATATTTATACGACCAAAAAATATTTGAATGGTTCGTGTATGCATGCATGCATGCATTTACAAGACGACTTTTAAATCCTAGATCTTATACATCCACTTCGTTTATCGCTTTAAAAAAATGTTATGAGTTTCAGGTGGGTGGGCAATAAGCCAAGCATAACAATAAGCTCGCCTTCTATCACTTTGAGAATATAAATGAGCCCGGAAATTGTCGGTGGCAAGAATCGCACTTGTGCTTACCCCGTCAGGGATATAAGCGCCAAATAGTGTATTTTTGTATTGTATTGTATCAGCCCATATGCGTTCCACTGCAGGGCACAGGGCTACTCTACAATCGAGAGTACGATTGAGAGTGGTTAGGCCATATAGTCTACCACGCTGGCCTAGTGCGGGTCGGCAAATAGTGTATTGCAAACACCTAATTCATTTCCATAACAGAACGACACTAGTTTTTTTTATTAATCTCTTCCTCGACAAATCGCCGTTCAAGGCAATTTCAGGCCACATTTAAAATAGGAAATAATAAATAGCAAGTTTCCAGTAGCAATAGGCTTTCACTTGCCGCTGGGAGTTCCCCGTGCAACGGGACGGGCGTGTTAATCACGTCGTTTCGTTTCATGGACTCGTTCCTTTATCATAACGACATCCATCTGTTTTGACGACTGCTCTACAAATTACCTGCTTTGCGACTTCAGTAACATTTTATGAAATTGATATTTGATCATTTCAACGCCGATTATTAGTAATTGCCTCATTTGGTAGTCATTGTGGTGTTATTGATAATAACTCGGTGGTGAAATACCTATGGGGCTACGTGGTTCACAGTGTGGCATATTGTGCTTTATATGAAAAAAAATATTTTGTCTGTACATTCTGTGACCCATAAAAACAATAAAAAGACGTATGTTTCTGATGTATTTTTTGTATCTATGAGATCATGTTTTTTTTTTCAATTTGTTGTTGAGTTTAGTTTTTTATTTACATGTAAGTCTAGTGCACTACCAACATAGTTATACATCTATTCTCGTAGTTTCAATATCCTTCTAACTTCACTCTTAATCAGGATGTGTATATGAGTGTCACAATCTCCTTGCTTTACTCCGCTCACTCTCCCATATTCAGGCAACATTCTATGCAGTTCTGTCGTGTTTATTTTACACGGCACGAGTACCCTGGGTGAGCTTTCGCATTGGTATCAAACACAAGGCGCAGGCGATAACACCCACTTAACTCAAAACTCCACACGTTACCGCTCGCCACGTCGCAGCGCTCTGGTGTATACCAACACGAGTCATTGCTACGAGTCTATGTTGTAATTTGGAAATTGGATTTTTAAGGACGATAATTACATAATTGTTAGATTCGTGGATTATAAAGGTGATAGAGTTCCACTGTAGCTAGTATAGACGAATAAGTTGGTTAAATCACAGAGGTACAATTGTTCCGGCCAATGAGTCACAATATTATTTTTATTTCTGTCGACCATTAATTTTTATCATTAGCGTCATTTTCAGCCACAGAACGACCAATGCTGCGTATAGCAATAAGGACCTGTATAGAAGCATTTTTCTGTATTTTACTCATTCAGCATTAAACAACACTTGCAGGAAGTGGCTGAATGCAGATCGCTGTGGAAATCCTTGCTGAAACCTTAGGATCAGCAGTGCATTTCCTGTGGCTAAAAAAATATAAGAATATTAAGTATACAAATGTAACACAGTATTATACCAAAAGATAATTCTGTGTAAATACTAAGAGCCTATTTAGTTATATTAATACATCATATCAATTATCATCAAATATACAATTTTCCACGACTTAAGTAAGTTTATGCGCCAGAAGCGCACAACAATGTATCTACATTAATTAAGTACAAGAAGAGTCTTGCAAGTACGTGTCCCAAGTGCTTGGAGTGAGCGTCCGGCCCGTGAGAGCGCGGCGGCGGTGTGCACGGGCTGCGCGAGTGTAGCGCTGGACGCCGTGCGAGTCGCTAGCAACGTGCCGCTGTGCCGCTGCGTCGCCTCGCGTGCACAGTGCAGGCCGGTGCCGTACGCTAATTATGTTAGGCTGATCGCTTGACATGATTTGGATTGATGGTCAATATGCCATGATTATAATCGTTCTATATAGTAACAAGCAAGTTCTGTATATTAAGTTGAGGGAATGATTAAAAGTGAAATAATTTATTTTTACGAAAGTAATATTTTTTCTTCAATAATGTAATCCTTATACAAGACCTTATTTCTTAAAAGTTTTGTATCAAATAGGAAACTACACCCAGTCAACCAAGCTCAACAATTTCTCATAACTTGTATAAAAAGACACAAACTCTATGAATAGAAGTAAATCAGTCAAAAGAGACTCACCCACATACCTACTTGCTCTTATTTAAAAGCATCTAAATATAGCCGTGAAGTGGTACCACTGCGGCGCTACTACGCGTCGCAGCTGCACTGTGTCGCGTGGAGCCGCAATCACGCCGCCGCCCGCGGCGCCTTTGTGTTTTTACTTTGTCACTTTTGTTAGGACGCATCTACATGCAAAAACGGAAAGTTGACACATTTTCATATCACCGAAACTCACATGCCTCTTTGAAAGAATATTTTAGTGCTGTATTTATTTTGGTACGGTGCAGCGGGGAAATTATATTTCAGTTCATACCGCAATATGTACTTCTACGCCAGAGTGGAAAAGGTACTAGAAACAGACAGGGACCACTGTGTAAGAGCTTTACATTCACGTTTTGTTATTTAGGTACATTCTACCCCTCAAAACTAATACGATTCCCCGAGTTCTGTGGATATTTCTGGACATTGGTGATCAGTTATTGTCAAATCAACTCGATTACTGTTTCGTTCTGTTAGCTTTTATTGCAGAATCAAATATACGCGGCTACTACTTTCATTCAAATGATAATATCGCTGCGAGGGTATCTCGTCGCTGTTAGTGTAATAATATCGTGTTACGTTTCACGTGCGTTTCGTTTAGTGGCTCTACGTTTTAAATCTGATTGTTCGATGTATCGGAAAAATTGCCCACGCTCGCTAGAAATGTAATACAATTGAAACTATAGAAATGCAATAAAACGGAATATTTTCAGTTACTTCGTTCCAATTTAACGAACCAGAACTGATTCAATGTGATATGAGTAAATTGGATTTACTTTTAAAAAAGCATTGGTGGCTTATACTTTACAAACAAATACATCTAGTTCTCGCTCGTAGTCCCGAGAGTCAGGCAGGCTCGTGTCGTGGGGATTACACACTATGAGAAACTTTAAAAAGAAAAGAGAAATCAGTACGTGTTGCTCTGCGGGACTTTCTTGCACCATTCCTTCTTCACAGCTCAAACTCGTACCGAAGCAGTTTTTATTCTTTGAGGTCATTATTAGCACCCAAAATTAGACAATTGATCTTACTAGCGTTCCCTCTTTTTATAACCGGCTTCTCATCCATTAAGCCGTAAGCAATATTAAATTATATACTCTTATTATTATTTTATGATTGTGCTGCCTAATAAAGCTATAATTTATAACACTATTGTCCTTAGAGTCTACGATGATAACAACTACATTCCCTCACCTAGCTATGAACACATAAGTTTTCTAAACGCTTTTGACACATAAACTTTGGTCGGCTGAACGGTGAGAGACTTGAATCCGTCTGGACAGTGACTTTATAAAAATCAATAATTGCCCGTTACTTGACAAATATTTTTTGTCACTAAACCGCTTTAGGCCAGCCTAATTAAAGGACAACATTCTTTCAAGGAAGCCTGGACCGGCTACTTAGTAATTTAAATATTCATACAAAGCCACAGAGCGCGCTGGTCGGCAAAGTATTCGATTCTTCGTATTGAAGTCTTCTCCTAGTACCTTCGTTTTTATTATGAAGTCGATCAACTTTCTCCATGCGATCTTGTCAACACTGTTGAATAGCTCAACAGTGGATATGAGATAAAACAAAGGCACTGAACCTGGGTTTCAAGACGCGAAATCACACGATATATCGGATATCGTTTTTCGTAGTAGCCTGCCTGCATTCACCGACTTCCTGCAACCTTTAAAATGTCTATATACACCTTATCGTAACTAATCCCCGATAATAACCGCACCAGCTTGTCCGTCCAGGTGTATCGGTGGAGGCTGCCGAGAGTACAATAACACGCGTGTTTATATTCACACGCCGCCGCGCTGTGCTCGCTGTTCCGGGAAGCGGATCATAAGGGTGCGCTTGCTGGGCCTAAGTAAACCCGAACATTAGTCACCTACGCGATTTGTAACTAACTGGAATTTTGCTGTATTCGCTCTTATTGTTTCTTGTGAAGAGCTTGAGATATTAGATGTAAGAGATTAATTAAATTGACGCCCTCGTAATTATTTATGGCGTGGAATAAAAAATGAAATGAAAAGAAAAGCGAAATGAAAAGTAATAACTTGTTTACGAGAATCAACTCTAAATCTAACCTAACCAGCAACATTAAAGACTACTCTATATCACATAATCGGACGGAATCAAGCTTGACGAACTGTAGGTATCTGCGGGGCACACCTACTTACCTCTTGGGGATATATCGGCGTGAAGTTATGTACGTATGCATGCTATACTACAATGCAGATAAATAATGCACTAACACGAAGTGGTAGGTTCCCCTGATGCGCGAGTCCGGCTAATAGGTACTACTGCTTTATCTATTTCTACCGCTGAGCAACACTGTGTCAGCACTGTCATGTTCCATTCTGAAGAACATCGTAGTCAGTCTAATTACAGGGCACTAAGAGATTTGCGGTGAGGAGCGCAACATTAATTACTAACAGCATAACATTGCGGTGCAACACCAAGTACCGCTTAACAATTATACATTCTGAGTGGTGTTGCTCTGGTTTATACTCATGATTCTGCTCGTGTTATTCTCTCTACCAAAAATACAATTCAAATATAAATATGAATATTCCTCTGACGTGTTATACTAATAAGCAATTATATTCTCCGTGACGTCACTAATCAAAATACATTGCATACTGGAGTCTCGCGATATGGCTTCTCAATCATCCCGCGAGTAGGATCACACTGCACGTCACTGCAGCAGCTGGTATGAGCCGGATATAAGCCGCCGCGTGCAGTCGCGAGCGCGTCGCGATCACCCGCGGATTATGCAGCTATGTTCTGATGTTACAGCTCCTCATGTGTCGTGAGGTTTGGAGGGTTAGGATTAGACAGTTTAGGGGGATCGATTTATATACGTACCTATGCGGCCTCCATAGCTCAGCTGATCACAAATCCAGCTATGCTAGTTGCTAGTACCGAGAAAAATCGTGGTCTCGTGACAACGAACGTAGTTTTATAACGACGAAACATAATTGAGTCCCAGTGTGGAGCCAAGGCTTTATTATAATATGACTATGACGTGTAGCCGCTTACATTTCACTTCAATCAATCCAATCCATCAGCCAAAGGAAGTCCACTGCTGAACGTAGGCCTCTCCCAACGATTTCCACAGTGACCTGTTGGAGGCAGCCTGCATCCAGCGACGTCCCGCGACCTTTACCAGGTCGTCTGATCACCTAGTGAGTGGACGTCCCACGCTGCGCATTTACATTTCATTTACGTAATTGTAATTTGATCAATTCACACACTGCCCTAGATTTTTTTGATTTTTGCGTGCAAATGTTCTAATGTATCACTATTACGTATATTTTAAAACAGTAATTTATATAGTTGACAGCCTCCGTGGTGTGGTTGGTTAGACGCCGACTGTGAAACGAGACGCCGCGGCTTCGATCCCCGCACCAACACAAATGTTTATGTGGCCCATAAATATTTGTGCCGGATCTGGGTGTTTGTGAGACCGAAAAGACATATTAGTGTGAGGTCAGGACTATGTATTTAACTGTTGGGTGTATTTATTTATTGCAAACAATTTACAATACACGACACCAATGTACACCAATCGATTAGATAACAAGCCTTTCTCGAGACGTTTGAAGGTCACACCATGGCACGTACACCGAGTCAGTTGTCAGTCGACGCGGCGCTCCCCCGGTGCGGCGCCGTGATTTACGAGCCGAGCGGCATTACACGATAATGCAATGCCGCCGTCAAGTTCATGAGGGATATAGCACCACGTATTGTACATGGCATTCTATTTGTGTGTGTATATACTAATTCTTCATTCTGGGCTATTTCGCTTCACTCAGCGGTATTAAATCACGTAACAAATGATTAATGAACTGCTCTGATTTAAACCAACTTGATACTTTTCTAATAATCACTGTATTGTAAACTGGTTTTGAAAAGAGCAACACTAGAGTTTCTTGCCCGTTCTCTAGTGAAAACCGCTTTCCGAACCGGGTGCTAGATAAAAAAATTACTGAATCTAAATGATGTTGAACATTTTAAATGAATTCATATTTTTTTGATTTTCCTTTTCATTTTCGGGTCGTGAGTATAAGCAACGCGAGAGAGGGAAACATTTATGTGAGCGCAGTGATCGAACTTGCTACTTATCTTTCAGCTATAGAGGAGCCTTCTTTTGAATAGTGGGACCGCGTAATATGTTTTCTTTTCGTAGCTGTGTTTACACAGTTCATTTTTACAGTGTACAAATGGGCTGATCGTTGTGACAACCGTACACACCACACAGCACTGGAATAGTCGTCATGCTATCGCAAAGCGGATCGGCGCGTTGTTGCGCTATCGGCTCGCAGCAGTTTAACAACAGTTTTTAAGCCGTGTCGTCTCGGCTTAACGAGTGTCGCGCGACCGATGCACATTCACATGTGCGTGATGTTTATGCAAAGTCTGATTGTTACGTAAGCCGCTGATGGAGGCAGGATATTCATATCGTAGTGATTGAGGATCCGTCGTAACAAGCCATGCAAAAGTTCGGGTTTCGGGTTCACCTGTGTATATCTAGATGTAATTAAGTTGCAATAATTGTCGAACATAGTTATCACGTGTCGATAGATACTCTATCTGGAGACTGCACTACACTTTAACAAGTCTCCAAGAGCATTTTATTAACTCGTAATCAATTTATGCATCATCCACCATTACTCTTAGCTACATGAAACCCACTGCTGAATATAGGGTGAGGCAACAATATTAAACACTCACTTTTATTTGTGGACGTGCAATAAACATACTACAAACTTCCATACGCTCACAACTCCTCCGACGCATAAAAGGCACAATCAGAGAGTTTCATGGTTTTTGTGTGAAATGATTCAAACAACAAGTAGCACAGCGACAATCACTGCAGTTCCGAAGCGCAGCACCAGCTGGCGCCACTCATTACAAACTCGCCACACGCGCCGATACTGTTCCAAACTCTGCAACACCGCATGCCTGTTACGAATGCACAAGCACGTGGATACACGCCTTTGTCTTGTTAAAGCAAGCAACGATTGTAAAGCAACAAATATATTACCATATCAAGCATCTGATTTTCGCTACTTTGTCATTCAAATAAGCATTCAAGCTAGACCACACATACTGGGATCACATATTTATCCACACTATTTGAAAATGCATAGATATAGATAGGCTCATGGTGTTACAGAAGGAGTGGGTAAAGGTTCCACTAGCGGCATCCATAGTCCGCAGATATTTTTTCAGCTCCAATATGAGATAGAAAGAGCAGCAGTCGTAATATATCGCTAGTCGAAAATGAAAACTAACCAAGTTAAAAATGTACGTATAAAGCTACTACCTGTGTCTTGAAACGTAACAATACCTCGGAGTGTCACAAGAGTAGTTTAGTTTAACAACGTTACATAGAACCGGACGCGTTAACAGCAGGTGAGTCGTCTCGGCGGCGGAGCGGAGTGTGCTTGGACCTTAATCACGTGCTAACGCGCGGGACAGTATTATAGCCAGGGTAATACGGCTACAATATTACGTGTCTGCGACCTTTAGTTTTTTAGAGACGAAGACAATTAAGCGGCTCATCTGGTGGTAAATAATTACCTCTGACTGGAAACATCTCTACTTGGATCGTAGGTGCGTTGTCGAATTCGAAATGAAAAAGAACAAGGAAGGAAACAACGGGAAAAGAAAGTTGTTTTAAGGCTCCGTCAATCCTAATGACTGAATGAATTATGACAGAAAAGCCGTCGCTTAGCATAGAATGTATGTGTGACAGTGGTATTCCACCATGGCCCATTCCTAGAGTAGTCCAATATGGCTCTTCTATTTAAAAGAATGCAGTTATTTGCTGAATTAAATAAAAATTTCGCTGCATTATAATGCATATTATACCTCTTAATAATATACTTACATGTCCTGTAATAAGCTAATTAGCAAACAAAACGCGCCCAAAATCCAGCGCTAATTGAAAGTGTTGTGCGCGACGTGCGCTCAAACATCGCCGACAATGCAATTCTTTAAAACCGTTCCTCGCCACTAATTACCATAGCAGCACGAGCGGATATATTGTGCTGCCGAGCGAGGGGGAGAGAGAGGGGCGGGACGGGAGGGGAGTGACCCAGCTTCACTGTCTAAAAATTCCGACTGGAGTAGTAAGTCACACGCCGCGTCGTATCACTGCTTGTCAATCTCTTTTAGAGGATTTGTGTAAAGGATTTTTTATGTGAGTTCACGACTCGTGCCGTTTTAAATAAGAAAAATACAGTATAAACAGACCACGTTTTACAAACGAGTAGGCTGCTAGTTCGTCTCGAACAAATTTTAATTCTAATCATAGGCCAAGACCTACAAACGTTCTCTTCACTGGTATCTGTATTAAATCAACATACACAAACTAATGACACACTCCAGACCATTTTGCAAACTTTTTTTTTGTCTTTCCGGAGTGTGTTGCCAGTTCTTAGGCACTTACGCATCCAGACCTTTTAAATTTAGATCTGCTAGATTTCAAACATTAAAAAATAATCCTGGAAAAAATTATTGAGTCCCCTGTAAACAAATTTCTTGACACTTATAAAATAGTATATTGATCTGGCTTCACTCATGTACATATATGTCGTGATCTATAGCTTACATAGCACTAAAACTGGTACTTCAACTGCTAAATACCTGTATTACACTATACGCCTCTCCAAGTCGGTACAGGCTCGTCGGCGCTCCCTTATTATCGTCTCGCATTACTCGTATATTAGTTTAAGTGAAGTTCGTCGAGATCGCGTGACTACTGCGGAACCCGCGCACTCTCGCTTTGTGCGTCTGACTTCGCTGTGATGAACGCTTTCACATCAAATTCGATGTATTATTAGCCTCCGAGTAGATACGTTTAACATCGCGTATAGTTTATATTAATTTATATGTATCAGCCCATATTCGTCCCACTGCTGGGCACGGCCCTACTCTACAATCAAAAAAATCGATTGAGAGTTGTTAGGCCATATAGTCCATCACGCTGGCCCAGTGCGGGTTGGCGGACTTACATACCGTAGAAATTCTTTAAAATCGCTACGGTATGCAGTTTCCTCACAATGTTTTCCTTTACTATTAAAGAGCATGGTGATTGACTATCAATACATACATATGTAACTCCGAAAAGTCAGAGGTGTGCCCTGCGATATTAATTTTATATTGTTAAATTGAAACGTTGGAAGTATTGACATTACTTTATTACTACGGTACGATTACAAAGCTGACGTCTCGGGTTTGAATCCCAGGTCGGGCAAAGTGATATTGTATTTTTCTATTCATTCATTCATTAAAGTAGGTGTTGTTGACAAGTTGTACATTCCTGACAGGTAGACGAAGATCACGAATGCCATCCATATTATGTTGCTTTACTTATTTCTGTCCCAACGCATCACACGGTGCTAGACTGTAGCCTTGCGAGGCACATATTCCAATTTGTGATTTTCTAAATTAAAATAATCACCTCACTTAAAGTGTCCGGCGTGGAAATCGAACCCAGGACAAACTTCAAAACCCACACACGCTGCCACTGGTCCAATAACGCAAGAATGTCATAGTAACCTTCCCTCCAAAAATGATTGCTTAACGTGTAGGTAAGTGAATATAGGCGCTTATATTGAGCACATTTGAGTAGCGGCACACGGGTGATCCGGCCCGGGCGGACGCACCGGCTAATAAGTGCAGTGACGTCACCGCACTGAATGCTGAAACTAATCAAGCGGGAAATCGCCACGCGATGCTGCACACACCACACACGGCCGCTCTAATCACAGCTATCATGTGGACAACACGCCGCTCTACACGTGCGAGTATAATACTATAAAATATTACGCGTAGCAGTGGCTCGCGGTTATACCAACTTAAATGGTCTGTACACTTTGATGAAATATTATGTTGCACACCAAGAATTTTCCAAATTAGAGAAGTAAAATTATTATAACATAAAATAAATAGACTGGTGCGTCCTAATCTACAGAAACCCTTGGATCTTACTCGCCACTGGTGTGATACGTACAGACGCATGGATTTATTGCATCTACGGCTTATTTGAACGCTTGCACAGTGACTACGAACTACGATACACCGGACAGTAAGCGTAATGTAATCCAATCTTTACGAAGAAAAAAGAAAAGTGGTGCCTTAAATAATAATAGCGAACCTAACTAAATAGAGGTAAGTGCCGTGCACCCCGTGTAGTATACACGGATGAAAGATGATTACTTAAACAGAGCTTTATCAATACAGCGAGGCAAATAAATGTAAAAGCGATAATGACCGAGTTTAATTTATCGCAGCAATTATTACCGAACAATGATCACAATTGAATACGGGCTAGGATTTAGATAGCGTAATAATTAATAATGGAATCATCGTATTTAGCGCGGGGCTAAAGGGGTCAACGAATTTATTTACTAAAATCCTACTTAACAAATATGATTATTAAAAGAGTTTATAGTTAAATTCACAGTATTGTGACGCTACTGCGGTGGACTGACGTAGTTGAAATTCAAGATAAAATGACCGCATTTAGTGACAAAAACTATCTCACCTCCACACCCGCCACGGCAACTCCTATAAGCCGGGCAGACAATGGACGCGTGCAGTGGAGCTCGCCGACTCTGGGAATGTCTGAGTTGTCTTTTACCACATTCGTTGGAAAAAGTTATCAGGCACTGCCATGAAACCTGTGGTTGGAATCTCAGATCGCTTTTCGGGTTGATAAATCTCATATTTGTGGAATGTAATATGTGACAGGTATTGCAATACTCTCGCCGCCTTTCCTATCTTTGTACAGAATTAACCTTAATGCTTTCAGAGTTACGGGTGAGCTTAAGCATATACATACATACGTGTTGGATAAAAAAAATTAAATGCCTTAATTTGTTTTTTGTTCGTTACTTAAAATGTTTGTGAACTAAACTATTACGCCTACATGTATGACTGTAATGCTCGTGTGAATGTAGTTCTTGATGCGATGTACAGTCGCGCTCGGAGTGTTAAAGAATGCAAGTTGGATTATAGTGAGTACGCAGTTGGAAATATTTTTGCATTTCGTGTGCGTTCTGTGAATTTTTAACAGAACTTAGTAATAACTGTGTTTTTTTTCTTTTACTCGTGTATGTAGACCAGCACATGTGTGTATGTGTGTGCATTTCCATGACTCAGATTGCATTGCAAGACTACAATCCCGGTTGTATTTAGACAACTAAGCAGCATCAGAAATGATCCGTTTGGTTCGGCACCAGTTTACTGGTAGCCTTTACGTTTTTATTCGATATTGCGATGTTGAAAAAAATATTATTCGGGATTTTTGACGTGTTGGTTCGAACAAAATACAATACAACCATACGTGACATATTGCGAAGTTACCTCACACCTCACACCTAGTTGAGTTTATTTTGTACCACACTAAGCTGAAAGCGCTTGTAATGTAGATAAATAGCTAGTAAATTTGTAAAAACATGTTAAGTTTAAAAATAATTTGTCAAAAAAGTTACCAGCGAATAACATAAACTCTGTCACAAAATAACCTCTGCTTACCCGGTATCTGATCGGTTCACAACATGCCTGGAGATTGTGCCGTATTCGTATTATAAACTTTTCCACGTTACATTATGCGCAGTTCACTTGAACAGTATGGTCCGTTGTTGCCGTTGTTAGAATCGATAACAATTTCATTTTAGATTATAATTTGCGGGAAATGAATAGTTTGGCAGCAGATTGAATATAATTATACACAGCCTTGTTTTACATTCTATGTATTTTGCGAACTCAATCTATATACATATAAAAGAAAGTCGTGTTAGTTACACTATTTATAACTCAAGAACGGCTTTACCGATATGGCTGAAAATTGGTGAGGAGGTAGCTTAGAGCCAGGAGACGGACATAGGCTACTTTTTTGTGAAGAAAAGGCTTGAAGGGGTTGAAATAAGGGATGAAAGTATGTATGGAAAAATCTAAACCGTTAAAGTTAAGATGTTAAACTTGGCACTTTAGTTACTCATTTAAAAAAAAAATATATAGATTAACCCTAAAGGGGTTAAAATAAGGGTTGGAATTTTATATGCAAAATCGAAACAGCTGAAGCTATTTCTATAAAAATATATATTTCAGCTCTTTATTACAAACAAAAAACAATGGCTTACAATAATTTTGGAAAAACGTCATTACGAGGGTAAAATAAGGGTAGAAATATTGTAAGGAAAATCAAAACTTATAATTTGACACCAGTAACGAAAAATAATGTGCACTATAAAAACATCTTAGGTGATGCATACATAAACACACGCCTTTTTCCCAGAAGGGGTAGGCAGAGGTGCTACCAGAACACCCACGTTTCGCCTTATATATTCCGTCCCACGATGTGATAGGGGGCGAGCCTATCGCCATATCAGGCACAAATTCCTGACTCCGGGCTGATAATGAATAGAAAAATCCAATATCACTTTGCCCGACCCGGGATTCGAACCCAAGACCTCAGCTTTGCAATGGTACCGTAGTACCACTACGCCACCGAGGCAGTCAATAGGTAAAGCATAGTCTTCTTTATTAGCCTAAAGCGATGAAAAGAGGTTTGTTTTGACGAATATTCTTAGCGCTGTTTCAGGTAGGAATTAAACAACAGAAATCACCAAGAAGGGAAAAATGTTATGACTATTGCATTGTTTACATTTGAGGAATAAGTAGTTTACTATACTTCAAAAAATCAATTTCGTAGTCAGAGTTTTGGCTGAGCGGAAAGTTTTAGCAGGAATTTTGCAAAGCATTTGTGTTTGCGTATTTTTTAAATGATATTCGTCGTATTTTCGTGTTTATATAAGGCCTATCTACAAAATAAAAGCAATTCCAAAAAATTGTCAACATGCCTATTTAGGCATTAAGGGATGAAATGGGATAAAGTGGGACGAACGCGATGAGACCGGTCGGATCCGGATTGCATTCGATGGGAAATAATGGGACGGGATGTAACAGAAAGAAAAGGAGCCAGATGAGATGGGATGGGATACGATAGGAAAAGGGATACTAGGTACTTAGGTTGAGTTCAGGAGTACAAAAGTTTGAATGGGGAATAAGATATTTCTGGTATGGAGTGGAATCTAAACATCTAAGCACCCAGGTGAAGCTGGGCCGGGCCGCTAGTTATATAATAATATAGTTATGAACCCATTTCATAAAAAATTGCTTCAGTCGTGTGGCGAGTATAGATTCTGAACGGAAGATCGTAGGTTCTGTGGTCGGCCGGCTTACTTTTTAAAAGCTTTTCAGTGAATTTATACAAAGATTGCCTTTAGTCATATCTTGGGACGGAAGCATCCTCCACATAATATTAATGATACTAATGGCACCCCTGCTGTTCCTATTCAGGGACACAAACATCAACTTTTATACGTGCTCGTTTCGTTTATCAATCGTAAAGCGTCCTATTGTTGTGTACACTTAACTCGCATCAATACAAATACACTAAGTGACTCAGTGACTCTCTCAGTCGGAATAATGTCAAGACGCTCCAACATGAATGTTGTTGCGACGCGCAGAGGTACAGCGTAATATATTACGCATTGACTCGCATGAAAAGATTTTCGGAAATAAATGTTCACACCGGCTCTGAATAACTCGCAGTGATTTGTGCGCGGAGCTATCTGCGGAGAATAAATCACGGAGCAGCCTCCACGCACTCGCGCCTACATAATTATTTACACGCTCATCCGCATTATAATACGCCGACGAGCCTACATGTGTCGGACTCGCTGTTACCAACTCCCCGTACATTTTGCTTGTTCGTGAATACTTGGTATCTCACATTTGCATACGTCATTAACATGTTAGCTTTTAGCATGTGTGGAGTAGCATCACTACTCCAGCACGGAACTGTAAGCGCACGAATACTATTATTTGATTGTGACACTTTCACTCGCATGTACTTCTGATCGTCATGAATATTTGCATACACTTTGTCAGAAATATAATGAAGGAAATAAGGTAGGTATTTATAACCAGAAAAAGTCTAATTCTTGAGGTATTGTAAAATAACATTTTGTTTATACTTTAATGCTTCCTGTATCGACAGACAATCTAAATTGATGGATGAAACCTACATCAACGCAGGCAAAATCTGATTCCAGATGGAAAGTGTTCATCACTAGCACACAATGTCCAACCGCAGCCTATCTGTGTCGGCGATGTCTCCGGGCGCGCTCGTCACTGTGGCACGTAATTTTTCGGTTATCGGCGCGCGATCGTTCTGTCGGCTTCGGCATTCTGCTCCGCATTCAACCGGCGAAGATTAAGGGCCGAATAATTCGAAGTAGGGTCGCGGGGCGGGGTGCGGGGCGAAGGGTAAGGAACAGAGGGGAAGGGGGGTCGCTGCACTGACAGCCTTTGTGACCGAACGAGCGTCCGTTTAATGGATAAAGGTACGCATTTAAAGTGAATAGATTAGCGGAGTTTGGAGATTGTGCTCGTTAGAGGAACAAAATGGGCGGCTTAATGACGACTTGAACGGTGGGCGCTTGTTTAGCGCGCGCTGCGAATCCGATCGTATTTTAATTGAATTAGTTCATTAGGAGTGCGGTGAGGAGCTGCCGACGCAGGCTCCTTACAGCCGATGCGGTACTCACATACGTCACGTGACATGCTGGGTTGAATCTTACATGCACAACTCTTTATGCACATGTATAATAAAATAAGTTAACAGTATACAATATAAACTGTTTACAAAAATATGTTACAAGTTTTAACAAAATTATCGTGTTATATGTATCCAAAAGGTGTAAAATACTTGTATAAGATGCTTAATAATTACAGAAGCCTATTGTACTTAAAACGAGGCTCTAATTTAAATACACATCATTGTGCAATGACTGTGTGTACGGTCAGCTATCAGCGCGGGCTAAGTGAAATAAACAGCGCCACGCGTCGGTTCACGTAGCGTGTTGACGCACGACCTCACTGCTTGCTCAGCGGAGGCTAACGTGCCGCGCTGCTATACCCGGTGTAATTGACTGGAGGTGAGGCATACTGCTTATTATTTGAGTTGTCCCGCGCCAAGTCTCAGCCTCGCGACAGTTGTTTGTCCGCGTTAATTAATTCGCGCCGTCCTTAGTATACACACTTCTGAACCCGTCACTGTCAGCCTTCGTGAGACAGTACATTAACATGGTGTCTGTGAAACAAGAGGCTATAACATCGATATCCGCACCGTCACAAATGTATGATAACCACAAATTTAAGCCGCTACAACTGTATCAAATGGCAAAAGACTAATGTCTGGCTGGTACTATCTGGGACTACTGCACTAATTAACAGGTGAAATTCAGTAATGTTGTCTAGCCAGAATAAAATAATTCAAATCTGGATGTCGTAAGGCCATAAATTCTCTCATCATGCTTCTATACCCACAACTCAAGACTCTATACTCGTATTATGTGTGAGTGTTAGGTGTAGTTCTCGCCCACCTGCTGCCAGTGACGCGTGTCTAAAGCTCGACGCCTGTATTGACACGGCATGCAGTATGTGGGAAGTGTGTGGCGGCGAGCTGTGGTCGCGCTGCCTGCGGCTAGTCGCCGCCACGGGTATAACTGTACCCCCGGGTTTCGGCGCTTGTTAAATTGCGTTAATAGTCGATACATACGTTGACATAGTTGGATAGACTTCGACTTTGATCTAGAAGCTGCGGATTCAAAGGCACATGCTTGTAAATACCACGAGTATTGATTTCGGCTCCAGGTGTTTGTGAAACCGAAAAATATCTCGTCCATACATACAAAAGCTCACGCCGTTTTTCTGAGGAATAGGCAGAGGTGCTACCAGGACACTCACGTTTCGCCTTGTATGTTCCGTCCTACGATGTAATATGAATAATGATCTATGATTCAAGACTTCATTGATGTAAATGTGGCATCAGGATTACGTATGGGTCTGTTCGCTTTCCTGTTTTATGTTAATATTCCCAGATTATAGAATTGATTACTCTCCATAACATTACATACATCAAATAACACGTGCAACATTTATATAAAAAAGCAATAGACATAAGTGTTATGTTTATTTTCAGTGCACAATGAACATTCCTAATTGTATTTAACAAAGTATGAATAAAGTGAGGGTTAGCTCGTGTAAGCTGTAAAGTGCAGTAATGTTGTTGTCCGGCTCAGTCTGTCACAATGTTCCCGCGAGGCGCCGCGGCTCGGACACACCTTATCACATTACCTCGCAGTACACACTCGCCTGGCTGGACCTAACGCTGGAAATTAAAATGAGCGTTCTTTGTAACACAACAAGCTCTAAGCAGGATAGCATTGTGTATTAATTTTGCTTATTATGTTAATCTTCTTGATATCACTTTCATGAATTATTGCATTGCTTTTTTAAACTTCGTCTCATATAAGCATCAATCCTGTACAATGGGTGGTTTTACACCGAAACATGCACAAATGCCTGGTGCGGATAAATATCTGTAGGCCATATAACCGTTTAACCGTGCAGGGATAGAAAGCGCGATGAACGATTTAGTTGTGTATTTGAACTATGCGTTTCAAATTATATCTCCGAACTGAGTATTTTTTTTTATTTCCATTGAGGGAGAATTCCATTTTAGTACATAGCCTTAGTAATTTGATTATTATCCAACACGATTATCGATCAAAAAAACATAACTCAAATATTTATGCCAGTCCCATGAATAAAATTCCATTGAATGTAAACCTAATTTAGAAACATTTAGAAATTAATTAATTACGATAACAATTAATTGCGTGCTTATATTGTCTAATTAAATGAACTGAATTAAGAGAAGTATTTGAAACACGAAGTTATAGTTGTTGGAAGTCGTATTAATCTATACATATAATACATTTGTAACCGATCGATGTCTGTATATGTAAGATAAATGAGAAAAACTAACACGGTGGGACAATATTATTAACGTAATAGAACCCAAAACTATGATTTTTAGAATTTTTGTCTGTTTATCTATACGGTTGTGCGCGATGAACTCAGAAACGTCTCAATGAATTTCGATGAAATTTGGATTGGAGATAGCTGACACCCTGTACTAAAACTTAGGCTATTTTTTATCCCGAAAACTGTAGTATTCCCGTGGGATAAGGGAAGAGTTCTGATATATTTGTTACATTTTTGTACTCCAATGGATGAGATGGGACTGGATTCCATATCTTGAGTGAGCATGAGACGGGGACAAGGCGGGATATAATTATACATAATTAAAACACAACATCAAGTTACATACAGTACGGAACGACCCTTCATTTGCGAGTCGTAATCGACAAAGCTAATTACGAGTTGGATCCAAACACAATGAGTGGCCAACAGCAACAGTTATGTATAGCTAATTGGGACAATTACATCTCGCTGTGGCACATGTGTCCACTATGACACTAGTACATACTAATACATTCCTCTATACACTTACAATTATAGATATATTACTGTGTCTAAAATTTATCTCAAATTTCAATTTTAGACTATAGTGTAAAATGCTACATAATGATCCCCGCAAATATGTCATGTATTGGGTTTAGCCATTTATACAGTATAGTCATGAACTGAATCACACTGCACTTACCATGTCGCATCCGTATTTAAAAAAAACTAGATCCGATACAACAGCAAATGAATTAGCTCATTATAATTATGTGCGTCTGCGCATGAATATTCGCAATTTATGGGTTGTAAGAACATGCCAACGTCTCCGGCAAATTGATTCGCCAAACAAAAGCTGACATGGAACGTATCTGCACCATACAACGTACCACGATACTGCTACGATGAAAATATCATGCAACAAAATCTTAGTACTTAAATTACTATAGTCGGCTGCCCACTAAACCGCTCTATCACTGGTCAGTGTGCTGGCTTGTAGTGAATAAAGACCCGTAAGCCGTTACTTCACCTTTGTTTTCTATGAAATACAGTCGAGAATGGTCTCGACAGAAAAATGGTCTAGAGTCAAAAGTGACTACTGTAAAATTATTCTCGAAAAACACAACAATAAAGACGGTCTCTTAATAATTCTCGACTTGTATGTGCTTCAAACTTTACACAATTCTCTGAATTCGCTTTTGTTTGCGAGAAGTGTACTCGTATGCAATCGTGCTAAATGTTGCTCGCAGAACTCTTCTCTGTACAATGAATTCGGCATAAGTAATGAAGTTGTCTTTCAGCGGTATTCTTGTTCATTATATTTTGGCAACAAACATCATACTCGTATTTAATTAACCATCACCATAATCAATGGGACATGTTCAAGTGCTCGAAAATCGATTTCAAAGATTCCATTACATACATACAGGTGAAGCTAATAATAGCGTGTTCAAAATAGAAGACAACTTGCATGCTTGCATATTTTAGATTTTTCTACAATAATTTCTACGGTATGTAAAATCTTCCAACCCGTACTATGCCAACTTTATCGAGAAAATATTTCTTTTAGTCTGTCTTACAATTAGAGTGAGCCCAAGTCCAGTGGTAAAACTCTGCCGTCTCGTCCCAGTAGGTGTATCGCACGCAAACAGTGTTAAGACTCCACAATGCATGTACATTGCGATGCAAGTTGGCAATTACTCGCTCCCTGCTGAAATCAAACACGAGCTGTCTGGTAATAACGTGTGAGTTGCGTGACACCGCCGCCTCCTGTTCCGCTCTGATAAAGTTTAGTCTTGTTGATTCAGAAACTGTGAAGCTACCTTTACACTGTGTGCCTTGGGAATACTGTGTTAATAATTCCACATCATGTCAGCGAGATGGCATGGAGTTATTGCTAACTACTTTGATTAAGTGGCTTGATAAATGTGGCGAGTAAGAACGGATGTGGGCAACTCGAGATCGGAATGGCTGGCGTTTACTTATAGATAACTACATACGTCCAATAACAAAATAGAAATGGTATAGCCACGCTGTTGTCCGTCACGACTCAGTATGAATGGGCAAGCTCGTCCGGGGTATATCACAGGAGATCGACGTGCAGCGTCAGCTTTGCTACGGTAATGACATTGCCGGATACACTATTCTTCTTTCCATCCAGTTTCCTTCCCGCTTCTTTCCCGATCTGGTAGAGATGGCAATGCATATATGATCCAGGCGTTTTGGGTGTAAATAGGCGATAGTGATCACTTACCATCAGGTGACCTGATTGCTCGTTTGCCGAACCTATTGAATAAGAAAAAATATATGGCGATAGATACTAAATAGTTTCCTCCAAGTTTCTAGTATCATCCTAGTGGAGCATAATCGTAGCTAATTAAAAAAATGGCAAAGAACCGACAAAATAAGTCAAACAACTAAAATAATGGCACATAATGTAAAAGCGGCAGACAGCGAGCAGCGCGCGATGCATCATGGATTCACGGAGGCACTTGTGTCGCAATAGTAACAGTGTGGCGGCACTGAGCCGCGTAAAAAGAATGGCGATCAAGTTAGCGCTGAGTCGACGCAAAGCGCGGCTTTTAGCGCCCGTCTGCACTTAACCACCACCCCCGCGCCCCGCCGCCTCGCGCCGCACCCCCGCCGCACACCCGTGCGCCCTCACTCTAACCGACAATTGTATTTTGTCTTCACTCACCCATTGTGACTTTTAATAGCCATACTATCTGTCATTGGTGTAAACTATTGCTAAAATAGGAAAATTTAGTTAAGATAGCTGTGGTACCAAAAGCAGTGGGTTGAATCCGCACCAAGACAATAGTCAGTGTGATCGACAAGTATTTGTTTTGGCTTCAGGTCCTCTGACATCGAAAACTAGCTTGTAGTTTCTGGTACGCTCGAGACAAGGCTTACATCTTCGAGCGGGATCTAAGTTATGTTTGCGATAGTTGGATATACATTGTTTAATGTTTATATTATTAAGTAAAAAAATTCAATACAACAATGACATTTCAGAATGGTCTCACATTTTTTACCTAATAAATGGAATAAATCAAGTCATTGTTATCTAAATCTGCTGAATCCATTCTCTTTGACAATGCAATCAGTATTCTGATCGGAATGCAAAAAATATTCAATTCCCGGTGTTAAATATGGGTTTATAAGATCGCGCTCTTAATGGCGGCGTCATCAATAAGGTGCATTAAGGTGCGGTTCCACCGGCGCAGACAGTTTGAATTGATACGAGCGAATAACGCTATGAAGTCAGTCGTGAGGAGTACGAATCACCTGATTATGAACAGGTCTCTCACTATCGTGTAAGATAGTGTTGTAGCATAAATCATTGTGAAGTAATGTAGATTTTTATTTGATTTTGTCGACGAGATTAAGACAGCTGATTCTATTGGATAAAATATGCTATTTTTTACTTAATCACTGGAAGATCAGTTCTTTATTTTAATAAACCGTCCTCGTACAGTTTCATAAAATCACCGGTTGTGAATCGAAAGGCCGCATTTTTGATATTCATATGTACCAAAAAAATTCGCTACCAATATTTTCAGTAACGAAAACGTGTAAATAAATTATTAGATATGTATAATTACTAAGCTCGGCTATTTAGATATCTCAGGACGTCCCTGGAACAATATTTTAATGTATGCATGCGTATGTATTAAAAATACACAAGAAGGTGTGTACATTAATAAAATATTTAAAATAATTTTATCGCAACATACCTAGTGCTTTTACATGAATACACAGAATTAACAAATAAAGTGTGATAAACCAATCATTTAATATTAACATCAAAATTTGAACTGATCGCTCTGTCGCTAAGCGCTCTACATTTTAATTCCTGTATTTTCCTGAACATTTCTGTATATTTTAATTTTATAAACAATCTACTTATATTTGCAGCGGCCGCGCCCGCCCTGTTCTAACAACGCTCCAATATTGTACTGTTTTACGCACAGTCTAGACAATTTAGTATTAAGCATTTCATTATGCTGCCTCTAATGGTTTAGACACGAAGAGAAAACTACCAACGTTTAAATTGAGCCATTATGAAAGGCTCTTAATAAAAGGTCAGCATTTTATGTACCCGCTGTGTCTACAAGTATCTCATTATGTTTGTGCTAAATATAATCGAAAATTAGATAGCAACCCTCTTGTTCTTACTATATTTAGAGTCTGATTATTGTAAGTATTTAAATTCAAATTTTGAGTGCCTGTCTAACAACCTATCTTTCAAAAACCGTCATAATTTTATGGACTGTTATTCAGATGTATTGCTAAGTAAGCAAATTGCTCACGTTTAAAACGACGACAACTCTTTGTTAAATGCTAATTATATTCATGTTAATTCACGACAAATGACTCTTCAGAAGTTAACTCGAAAAAAAAACTAGCACTAATTTTATAACACCACGCGATGATAAATGGATGAAAGCCATTATAAGAAAAAGCTAAGAACACAAAGTGTGGCAGTTTGCTAAAAAATAAATCTTGGAGTTTAGTGAGGGGCGCACAAAAGATCCCGCTGGAGTTAAGCAAGAAGAATGGAGCGCATACTTTAAATACAGCGGAGTGCACACGCGCGACCGCCGCGGCTTACACCGACATATTGCGGCTGCGTACACACTGACTAATGACATGTAAAAACCACGTCTAGGGGTTATGTGAAGGATTGAAAACAACCACCTGACAAGAAATACATTGTTGGTCTGCCATTATGATGAGTGATTACTATGCACAATGCCTATCGATGACTATTCTCTAACCCCTTCAGACCTAACTCTCGATTGTAGAAAGTACCGAGTTCAGCAGTAGGCAAAGATAGGCCGGTGTATCTGAACACGTAATATTTATCTATAATCTATAATCTTTATCTATTATATAACAAGTTCATTGATCCAGCGAACTAGTTCTAACCTAAAGCAATACTACATTTTTCAAATTGTTTATTGATCGGTATATTTTGACTTACAATACTGCCCTGTAGTAATTTGTATTTGGAACCGGAATATCACGCGACACATATACTGAATTATGAGACAATTAATTAATCAGCGCTTATCTGCCATATTGTATACTCGTAGTATAACGTTGCAGTTACTACGTTGATAGCAATGACCGTTCTTGTATTGAATTGGTGAAATGACATAAATGTTTGTTCCGTGTTGATTTTTTCTCATAAATTGATAAGGGGAAACGAACAAACGGGTGACCTGATCAAACCAGAGGTATCGACTGCAGGTTTAACGTACTCACGTTATTGCAAAACATTTAGTTTTACTTACATTTAGAATGTTAACATTGAATCAGCTACTCGAGTTATTATTTTGAGTAAAGTTCCAAGGCTAGTCTGTAGACTAAGAAGTCTACAGACAATTCGAAGGATGTTTATTCAGTGTTGAACAATTTATAATTCTTTTTTTTCCGTACATTTCCACATTAGCCTGGATTTATAGCGTTTGCTTCGAAGCTGTGGTTTCTATGACACTATCACTAGCCACCCTGTGAGCGTTTTATGCGACCCTCACAAACACACCGCCAGTACATTAACCTTCGTCGTCCACGCCTTATGCTCAAAATGAAGCATCACTGTCGTTTGCAATAACTCGATATTCATTACGACGCTTCAGAGGTGCAGATAAGGCTAATTATGTGTCGCGGGCACGGCTTAACCTCCCTCCCCCCCCCAACTCTCCCAGCGCACCCCCCCACCCGCGCCGCGCGCGTCGGCCGCGCGGCGCGACGAGTCCACTCTAAGTTATTCTATTTTTATGTCCTCCGGGCATTATTTCAGTGCTCACTCGTTAAGCGTTCGATTTTATGAAGGTGTCAGGCGGCGCCGTGCTGGGACACCTGCAACCGCGAGCACCGTTTGTTAATCGTTACCTCCCCTTTCCCTCACCCTGCTGTCCTTCCTCTTGCCCTCACCTAATACCCCGCAGGTATTTTCATAAAGAAAATGAACATTTTTATTTCATCTCCTGATTACACTCGTCAAATATTCCTAACTCATCGCCATAACAGATTTATCTTGGAGATTTTGACACACCAAAAAGTACAGAAATCCCTAGAGTAAATAGTCGTATTACCAATGGGTATTGAGAATGCCAATTCTAAGTAATTAGAACGATAGCAATCTGCATCTATTTATACCTACTTTAGCTCAAACACAAGCGTTGCATCACAATGGGTTATCGAGTCGCCGAGATGGTTAATTCTCGGAAGCGAGCGGTAGCACACGCCGTGGATTCTGTCTCACAGCGATCAGATTTCTTCAGGCGCAGATTTCTAAGAAATTCCATAGCACTCTATATTGAGGCCGGAGAGACTTCAGTGTAGATTAAACGGCAACAGGATCGCTTCGAGCAGTTTCACGCTTTGTTTCATAAATATTGTAGAACTTGATATGATGCAACGGATTTTGAAGTTGTTTCGATTTAAAACTGAAATTGTGTGTGACTTGTATTTGTGTTGTATACTGTTAGAGACCTCATACAAACCACCACAACTCCTAATCGCACACTAGTAATGACATAGTGTTATAATATAGGTAATCTGATATAGATATTGGTATGCATACAAAGTTCTCGAATGGAGGCCACGAAGCGGAAAGCGCAGCGTGGGACGTCCACCCACTAGGTGGTCAGACGACCTGGTAAAGGTCGCGGGACGTCGCTGGATGCAGGCTGCCTCCAACAGGTCACTGTGGAAATCATCGGGAGAGGCCTATGTTCAGCAGTGGACTTCCTTTGGCTGATGGATGGATGATGATGGATGATGCATACAAAGCTTTTCAATTAGCGGTACTAATTTATCGGCTACTTAGGTAAGTAAAATTATACTTACTAATTAAATTACTTCTATAAAACTTGTCTGATCTACACAAACTGTCCGGTGCACGAGCCGTGATCATCGCTCGCCGACACAATATGCACGAGACAACAAGTCGGCGCCCTACTTCCCGCAGTTTGTTTCTTATTCGGGTGCCGACGTCCACGAGCGTGCCATTAGCTGCGACGAGGCGAGCAGCGCGCCGGTGTCGCCGGAGTCGCCGGGGTACACAATGCCCGCCCCGGAAATCTTCACAAAAGCGTCATTTCCTCAGGCGAGCATTCTATAAGCTTTATCCACGTACAACTCTTTTGGTAGGTTTTTGGTCATTTTTCACGTTCCCTTTGCGCGAACGATTCAATTATTTTTCCATTAAGCGTCGTCGCGGGGCCACGGCGTCCGCGATCTGAACTCCATACACCCCCCCTGGTCCCGCGCCGCACCCGCACCGCCTCTCTAAGATCGCGCTTAAAAGCCCCTAATTCACTTCTTTTGAAGTGGGCTCGACCTATTAATTGGCTGAAAGTCTTCGTAAATACTGTTCCGTGGCAATTTGACGACTTATTGCTGAGATTATTTAAATATCAATTATACGCTTTATTTTTTACGTTTTTAAGTGTTGAGTCCTTTTCTGTGTGACATATTTGAAATTACATTTAGTTACGGCTTACCTGATCTACTAGAAATAATATGGCCCGGTGCGATCACTCGCGTCAATTGATGTCAGTAATATAACAAATACTATTTAAAGCAAATCATCAATCTTCCAGAAACGCTTGTGACGTAAGTAAACACGGACACAATCAAATTAAAACGTGCTACACATCGCTACACGATTGAGTACTACGCGCTACGAATTACTTATAAGCACTACGGAGGAAACTTCAATAATAAATTGTTGCATTAAATAAAAATAAAACCAATATTTAATGGCGCTATTCCGAACAAACCACTAAAATATAATAAAATTAACGAATCCGCGAGTGTCTTTAAAGTTGATCGGTTCGCGTGGCGCTGTCCTCCGCAAACAATATTAGTGGCTGACGGTGTTGTATCACTCTGCGGCCACGCGTGGTACGTAGTCACTATTCACAATGCTTTAGTTGTATGAACAGACAATCAAATCAGTGAGATCTACGAATACCCTGACAAGTTCATCCCTGACCCTTCTGCGGACACTCTAATTATGGTATAAAGACATTAATAATAAATACATAATTCGTTATTTTGGCGCATGCAACCAGTACGGTACAATTCATTTTGTTTTCTTCTTCGCTATGTCATTTAGCCTTACCTAAGTATAAGGTGTCTCGTCCCCTGCCTGCCTTGTGCCTTAGGAGAGACGTGCATGTACTAGACAATGTATAGACGCACTAGTAATATAGTTTCCCCCTTGGGTCCGTACGCACCGCTCACCGCACTACGAGGCGCCATCAGCACTTCACTGCTCAACATACTGCTCGCATTTGTTGCACGTCTACATGCAGATGTGAGGAGATTTCTCTAGCTCACACGCAAGTTGTTGCAATACTTTACAGCGGCGAGTGTTTTATCAACTGCTATGATCGTAGTTAAAGCTTATCATCGTCATTATACGAGAGTATTTAACAAGTAATCTCATGTTATTAAGGTTTTCAAATTCTCTTGAAAAAAAAATTATTGAAAAATTTTCAAAACAAAAATATTCTTAAAGAAAAATAAACCGAACTAAAAATGGGTTGTATTTAACAATTTTCAATTTATTAAATAAGTTCATATCGTACTAAA
Organism: Theretra japonica; assembly: GCA_033459515.1. Classification (NCBI taxonomy): domain Eukaryota; kingdom Metazoa; phylum Arthropoda; class Insecta; order Lepidoptera; family Sphingidae; genus Theretra; species Theretra japonica. Next base: position 12,689,187 of record CM065942.1, read on the forward strand.
CCGAAAGCGTCACAAGTAATAAACCACAATGGCCTGCGAAGGTCACCTGCTAGGGTGCGCGTGCGCGGAGCGGCCGCGGGCGCGGTGGCCATGCGGTCGCCGGCGCGGGCCTCATTAAAGCGCGTCGCCGAGCCATCTGTGCCTTCTTACAAGCGCTATAATTAGCATTTTAATTGGCAGCACATTTCAACAGCCTCGCTCCTACTCACCCTACGATTCTGTATTAACAGAGGCCTAAAGCAACAGCAACACTAATACCGTACTACGAGTATCTTCATGCGCCGTCGCAAGAACATTCATACGGTGTATAAATGTATACGGTGTATAGTGCATCCATTTCCCTTGACTTTGATGACTGATCTTAATCCGCTCAGTTTCACTTCAATCGTATTTATTTATCGGAGTGTAACTGGTAAGAGAGCGACACGGGTGACGAGCAAGCAGTAACAAAGTGCCCGCCGTGATGAATGTAGAGGGCGCCACACTCGCCGCTCACTGCGCAGTGACGCGGGGAGCGATATCATCTGCACTCGATGGGATACTCGCGATGTTGTTCATTACGCGCCGCTATCTGCGCCCGCAGTGGCGGCTTCAAGCGCAGCGCTCAGTCTCACTCTCAACTGATAAGCTTAAGCAATACTCGTATTACCATTTTATGAGTTAAAGACGCAAACGTACGCGTCAACGTAAGTTAAGCAAATTAATTGATGTTTCTCATATTTGTTTATCGTTTTTCGAAGTAATATCCCAATTAGAAGATAATTTTACCCTTTTATTACAGGAATAAAATATTTGTAGCGGCAGTATTTATGTAAATTGGAACATCAGATATAAAAATACAGAATTATGAGCGGCATTGATTCGCAGGGGAAGGTTAGTTTTATCAGTTCCATCGTCAGGCGGGACTGACTGTGTGTGTGTGTGTGCGTGTGTGTGTGTGTGTGTGTGTGTGTTGATTACAGCGCGGCAGGTCGCGTGGCCGCCGGCGCCGCGCCGCGCTGCCTTTAAATACATTTTTTCCAATATTCATTATTCGATGGAGCTCGATATGCAAACTCGAGATTGAATGCGCATTCAACAACACAAATACAGATAGAGATACGCGAGTACACGCGCGGCTCGCGAACCACCTCGCGCTTCACTGTTTATTTGCTGTTTTACGAATATTACTGTCCCAAAAGGTTCAGTGCAAATACAATTCACTAGCTCTGTTTATTTATATCCGTCGTGAACGTGTGGCCGAATAAATATCTATCACGGTCGCGTTACGTCTGTGTTCTCTAACACAGCTGCAGAACCCTGACCTAGCCGGCCCATTCCTAACGAAGTCCGTGGTGACTACACAGTGACTCCTCCATGGTATCCTAAGTCTAGTCCTGTAAAAAACAATTCAAGGTATTCGTAATGTTTGAATTCTTAATGCCTAATGGCTTAAATTATGTTCAGCTATTGACTCTTCATCCTGAATTAGAACTTACGTAACTGCAGCGCAGAAGACCCACAAAATTTGTTTTAACAATACTCGTAGCTGTCATCGCTGCTTCAAATTACTTTTTAATTGCATAGTTTTTACATATTTATATTTACTCTTTTATAAAACTTCAAATATATTATACATTTTACGTAGTAGTTGACATGCATTACGCGTGTAATGTCATCTGCTACTATTCATAATATTATCGGAGTGCCGACTTAATATGTGTATCCTTGGCTAAGTCACCTTCACTGACCGGCGCGACATTGGTGTCAGCTCATTTCTCGCAGATTGCGCGTACAATGTACTCACATAGAGCGGAGGACATGTAGAAACATGAACTGTGTCTACAGAGGCACGCACCAATCTATCGCGACATGTATACTGTCGACTGAGTGAGTAGTAAACAACTAATACCCGTACATGTGCAGGCTCCAGTACCGCGTAGGCTTCCACGTTCCACTATTTCATGTAACTTAAGTGTGTATTTGTTCGATATTTTCATTTATTTTTGTTACTTATCTAATATATATAAATCTCGTGTCACAATGTTTGTCCTCAATGGACTCCTAAACTACTTAACCGATTATAATAAAATTTGCACACCATGTGCAGTTCGCTCCAACTTGAGAGATAGGATAGTTTAAATCTCAAATTATAGTCGCAATTTTAATTTATTGCTAATTATTTGTCTGTTATTATTTGACAGTCACAATCATCTGTTAACTCCAAATGATTCTAACAGATGTCGATACCTTTCGACTGGGTTGAGTAAGTAATCAATAGATGGCGCTGCTATGGTAAATCTACGAACGTGTCATATAAGCTACATTTTAACAGTATAATTACCACGTGTTGTTGACGCTATAAAATTAATTAAATTTATTTTAAAGTTTTAGCAGGAATTTTGCAAAGTATTTGTGTTTGCGTATTTTTTTAATGATATTCGTCGTAGTTTCGTGTTTATATAAGGCCTATCTACAAAATAAAAGCAATTCCAAAAAATTGTCAACATGCCTATTTAGGCATTAAGGGATGAAATGGGATAAAGTGGGACGAACGCGATGAGACCGGTAGATGGGAAATAATGGGACGGGATGTAACAGAAAGAAAAGGAGCCAGATGAGATGGGATGGGATACGATAGGAAAAGGGATAGTAGGTACTTAGGTTGAGTTCAGGAGTACAAAAGTTTGAACGGGAATAAGATATTTCTGGTGTGGAGTGGAGTCTAAACATCTTAGCACCCAGGCGAAGCTGGGCCGGGCCGCTAGTAATTTATAAATATAAAGTATTGCTTATTATTTTAAAATGTTTTTTACATACTTTGTATGTTGCATGCAAGTTTGCATATTTTCAAATTTAGCTTAACCTTCACTATTGTTGTTACGTAATAGTAGATACTGATGCTGCTAATGCATCTTATTACCTGGTTATGTTCAGCGGCGGGCTCCCCGTGCCTGAAGAGAGAGATATTAACTGGTCTCGAATCTAAAAGCTCGTTAATCAAATTCAACAATATATCACCTCAAAAATTAGATATTCATATTATGCAATCTTCGCATAAATGATGTTGAACATGTGTAATGGCAGCTACTAGGAAGACAGAGCGGCGAGGAGGTACCGGCGGCTGCTGGTACGATAGTGGCTATCCGCTGTGACTGCTGATACACGTGATGTATGAGCGCGGCCAGAGGCATGCCTTACACCTCCCCACCCCCGGCCTCCTTCTCTCCGATTAGCCTGCCCTTCCCTACACACACATCATCCCTTGCGTTTAGTGAGACATTGTAATTGCTAATACGTTATTATCATAAAAGTGGTAACAAATGCCTTTTTTTATTAGTAAAATATTCATTAACTGTCGATTGTAAAGAGAGCCCTTTCTCTATAGTAGGACCTATATGGGCTGAAATATTCTCGTAATGAAATAATTAACGGTATCTTTGCCTAACCCTTCAAAGATGCAGGGTTAAGCTTATGTAGATAAAAACAATCGATTAAAACCATTATTATCATCAAGCATAAAACTTGAACAAACAATTCATCAATATAATATGTTCAGTGGGAAAGATAGTGACATTGAACCAGCCATTAGTGCAACAACGTTTATTGTAGTACGACAGCAAGGAGTACAATAGTTTCCGCCGCAGCCCGCGAGCGGTCCCGCGCGGCGCCGTGTCCGCACACCACGCCACGTCCTCGCTGAGCGCCGACTTGCCCACTTGAAATACCTCCACATGCCAACATCCTGTTATTATAGCAAACATTTCCCTCTTTAAAATTAAATTTATTATTTGTAATGAGAATGGGAGTCAACAACGATTTGTAATAATTTCCATTTGTAATAATTTGTAAACTCCGCCAACCCGCACTGGGCCAGCATGGTGGACTAAATGGCCTGACCCCTCTCAATCGTACTCTGTATTATAGAGGCGGCTCGTACACTGCAGTGGGACGTACATGGGCTAATACAATACAATACAATACTTAATATGAACAGTGCATAGTAGTGTACTGCACTCGACACTCGCAGACATCAACTATAAAGTGTCTTAAATACTCAGTAGTCGATAGACGCAAAGACCTTCAAACCACTGTTGTTTTCACGCCACTGCTTGGCTGCAGAAACAGAACGGTTTGATTAAATTACTTGTTGTGATTTTTTTAACGTTGTGATACAAATATATTTATTTAATAAAATAAAAATTTTGGACAGTGAAAAGATTTAAATTGCAGTGACTAATTATTTATTAATTATGAGTAATTTATTTCAAATAAAATGTGCAACAAATCAAATGCTTAATTACTGAAACAAATTACAGAGTAAATAATAAAACCGCTCTAATGCAAGAACCTCCGCTGCAAAACGTTCGGAATCAGTATAATTAACAATGCCGTGTGCCGCGTAAGTAAAGAGACGCGGGACTTGACCGGCACTAAACTAAAAGTGAATTACTGAATGTACTGCAACTTGCTTCGCACATTATAAATGTATGCTTTGGATTGATTACATTTAAACGCATATAAAGAAAATCTAAGATGGCGTCATTTCCGGGAAATACGATAAAAGTCAGCCTCATTTCTCGTCACACAGCACCAGTATAAACCAGATTAGCAAATTTACGGACGAGCAAATTCCAACGGCGGGACTACAGCCCGCACCGCGCCGAGCCATTCAACACCGCGGGAGCTACAAACACATACACACACACACACACACACACACACACACACACACACACACACACACACACACACACACACACATACTGAATACACGCGGAGTTCCATAAAATAGCGCACTCTATTCAATCTTTCGAATTATTAATGTGATATCGTGTCAATTTCTGTATTAATAATAAAGGAGCTACTCGTATATCCATTTATATCCATACTCTGACTAATAATGATTACTAGTCAATCAATGGAGCGCGCCGTGTGCCTACGTAGAGGCGTAGCAACGTAGCACCGTAACATTGTAGCAGTGTAGCCACACTCCAGAGAGCAGAGCACGCGTGCGTCGCGTCAGCTCTACAGTCGGCGAAGGCTGACGATGACAAACACGAGGGCCGACCTCCCTTTGTTAATAGAACTTTATGTGTCGAGCCGGAATGTCTCACGTAGACTTCAGTATTTTTTCCTAGCTACCTATACACGGGAATTTAACCAGTAACGGTGTAAAAGTAAAGGTGATAGTGGCGTGAGACGCCAGACGTCGTCGGTCCAAGATGTAATTAGCGAAGACAAGCTCCACTGACTCTCGTGATGTAGTGGCTTAGTTCAGTGTCGCGCAGTAACACAAACCGGTTTTATAAATAGTTTCTTGTTGTGGACTTGACTTTACTTGTCGTCGAAATGAATGTTCGTGTAATGAATGAGGACGGGAACAGTTTCAGAAAATCAACACTACTCACAAGTATGAGACGTTACACAAACAAGAGTCAATTAATATGACATACCAAATGCTACACGCAACTTTTAGCCTTAAAAGGCTCTATTTTGTTTTGAAGTTCTTAAGTAAGTACATTTTCTGTCTCTATTATTTAAAGTTCGTATTTATTAACTTTTTTGTACTGAAACGACAATAAGACTACACTGCACCTAATGGCAAGTGAAGTTACACCATAACGGTAGTTTGAATTTCTTCTGTGAGAAATTATGATTTTTATTCGTGAATATTAGTTACTGGATGCGTGGTCACTGTCGATGCGAGTGCAAGTGCTGTGAGGCGTCGTGTCCGTGTGCAGTGTCGGCAGTGTCGACGCACGGCTCTCGGCCAGGCGACACTCGATGTCGACAACTCTATAGGAACACGTCTGCCACTAGACAGCTTCCATGGGCAGTTGGTACGACGACGACCTGTGAAATAGGAAGCCACCGTGTCGAGCACAATAAGACTAGTTGTTGTGTGACTCCCCAAATATTTGTTTCGTGGCTGGACGATGCAAAACCGAAAAGGACGCCGCAATGTCTATCACCATTCAAAACTTGTATCACAGTGTAAAGTAGAGAGTACGTGTGTGATGGTTATGTGTATTTGTTTACCTACCTCACCACGCGCACTTTATAAATATTGTGTGTTATGTAAACACCACGCGAAACTACACTAAACTACACACTTCCGCGTGTGAAAAGGCTTATCTCTAGTGGGTAATATATGGCGCTCGCGAGTGTCGCCTTACGGATATTACACTCGCAACGTCATAGCGAGCACGCGACACTTCACACCTGCTGATTTTCGCTCCATCATTATTCACACCATTCTACCCGCCTTTAACAAAACGATTGTTCATCTCAATCCTCTTCGACAATTTTTTTTATTGGTCCAGCAAACTACCATAAGACTGACTTAGTGAAATGATTACTACCGCGCGTAATCATCGAAATTTCAAAAATACTTCGGTGGGAGGTATGTTGCGAGCCCCTCGGAGTGAAAAAAGAAAGGAAAGAAAAAGAAAGGAGAGGAAACTCGACAGCAAAGTCCTAGCTTTACTTGCTTCACTTGGTTTTCTATGGGATAGTAGCACCACCCTTGTTAGCAGCCGAACCACTTCTAGTGGCTCTACTACCTCTACAATAAACATTTACCGATTGATCGAGATAAGCCGCACAATTGTAAGCATGTGTGTGTGTGCGTGTGTGTGTTGCGACATCCTGAAGGCGCTGAGTGAGTACGGTGTTGGTGTCGAAGAGCGCGGGCTCGTCACGAGTCCTGTGCACACGGGGTGCGCGTGTTTGAGTTGCGCTCGGCTCCTGCAGGAGGTACGCTTTACACACGGCGCACGTATACTTTACTCAACATGTATTAACTCTTGTGTCCGGGTATTTTCAATCTGACTAAAATATATAAAATTTTAATATTTGTATTATCTACAGTTTATATCATACCTCGTACAAACAGTCCCGGCGGCATAGCCGGTGGATTTGTGCCGCGATGGTGTGCCAGCGGCAACTCCAGGTCGGCGGCATTTGCCGCAGAGCATAATTTCAGTTGTAATAGACGTGTAGAATGTTAGTAATAATTGTAGTTAACAGACCGCCGGCTCCCCGTGCAACCCGCCGACACATCCCGGCGGCCTTGCCGGCGGCTCGTTTATGCAGCTTTACCGGCGGCTCAAACACCCGCCGGCCGTGACGCCGGCATAGTGAGTAGGAGGCATAAGGTTCACTATACATAGGCTTGGCGGTACTTTATGTAAAGATTGGTTTTTAGTTCACTGAATAACGATTATTAAACGAATGAATTTGATTGTTTTTGCTCTATACGATTGAGAGAGAGTACGATTGGAATAAGGCCACCACCTTTGTTGTCGGATTTTTATACAATAGAAATTCTCGCAAATCACTATGGTATGTAGGTTCCAGTACGATGTTTTCCTTTACCGTTATAGTGCGTGATGATTGACTATCAATGCACATATGACTCCGAAAAGTCAGAAGTGTGCCCTGGTATTTGAGCCCCATCCACCCTGAACATGTTGGCAGCCGGCAGCAGTCTGGTCCGTGTACCAACAGGCCACCACGCGATACATACAAAATAATATAATTGAAATAATCGTCTTTTCCCAAGTATAAAATTTTCTATTTTGCGTTTAACGCAGCGTCATTAGTATCCTGCGATGGCTTTGAAGGATGCAATAGGGTGCTGCGACTTTGAGTCCTCTCTCAGCGTCGGCGGAGCGCGATGACTTGCAGACTATAGGCAACGTGCTTGAGGGCGCGGAGCAATGCTGACTGACAAACACGCACACTTACCACAGTTGCATAAACTGCACAATAACACGTAGTCTAGAAAAGTATCAACGGATCAGCGTAGCTATTGCGTTGTAGTGAGTGCTATCGCTAAAGACCCAAAGGTTAATGGTAGATTGTGATACTTTCACCAGCCCGGATAGTGTTCAGCATACTTGACAGCCTCCGTGGCGCAGTTGGTTAGAAACCGGCTGTGAAACGAGAGGCCGCAGATTTGATCCCTGCACCGATACAAATATTTGTGAGGCCCACAAGTATTTGTCTAGGGTCTCGGTGTTTGTGAGACCGTAAAGTCTCTCGTAAATCCTGATACCCACGATACAAGACTTAATTGATCTTTATGTGTGGTCAGGACTGTGTATGTGACTATGTGTATTTATAGGGTAAACATATAGAGGATAAACTCGTTACAGTAACACGCGACAGTGAGTCCCGTTTCAGGCTCAGATAATTGTATATCGCCCGTGGATGTTCTATTTCGATTGCACGGCTCTTATCATCAGGTACATATATTATATACATATGTATACATATGTTTCTAGTAGAGATCTCTCGTCCGGCGGGGAATCCGTTCGCACCTTACACATCCACAAAATATTCCACTAGTATTGAAGGTCACACTGATTGGACTCAGGCGATTATTTCTTGTTGGTTTATATGCAACTGAATTCAATTCATATTTAATTTAATATTTTTTACTTATTATGATTTTATTCCAATCATGTTCGTCATTGTTTGAACATTTATGAACTGTTGAATTGTTGATTATTTTACCTCAGACCGTCATTTTTTAATCACCAATTTCCCCAATAAAATTTTTGCTTCAATACTCCGTATCAAAGCGTAGTCACGATGAACACAACGCATCACCTGTCCTTTTATCAGCGACACAGATCAATGAGATACAATCAGTACAATATAGGCGAAATGTTAGCAATATGTTAGAGAGCGGCTGAAACGAGTTGTCCCGATCGACGGTTCGCGGGCGCGCTGCGTGACACAACACATCACACGCACAGAAGGCGTCTTCAGGCACCGCTTCATTCCGATCGTAACGACTATTTTTGTGATATTAAAGTATAACTCTTGGTGTATTGGCACGGTACACAACGTATGACCCGTGAAATCTTGGGTTTGATTCTCTTAACCGACGCATAAATATACTATTGTCATAGTTTGCTGCAGTACGGCTCTACCCTCACTGAACAGTATGATTATTCTAAAATCAATGTCTGGTCGTAATCAACCGATTCAGAGTAGAGTGATACATCTGTCCGGCGACGCTTTGTGCGACAGTTTATGGTAGCGCGCGCGGTTCGCACTGGGGGCGGGCGGGGGGTGGCGAGGTGTCGGTCTGTATGTGCCGGTAATGTCATTACCGTGCATCCATTACTCAGTAATGGGTTTCCATTGGCGCTGTTTTACGAGTGGTGAGCGGCGCGAGGGCGACACCTCCCCCTCTGCCCCTTCCCGCGCCGCCCCGCGCCACGCACCGCGCCCGCGGTCCGGCGGCAGCACGTCGGGTTTATTGAGTGTGAACACGGTGCGTCGGTGGCGAGCAAACGATGCGAGTCCTCGCCGCACACCGCACACATGACGCGGCACTTCATGCACTGCGCTGTGAACTGTCGCTCAACTCGACTGCCGCCAGTGCCTTGAAACGTGAACAAATAGCAGTATGCAAAGTTTATTTCATCACTTCAGTATGTTAAAGTGCTTTTCGTGGTTGTAATGATTATATTATAATCCAAAGAACCTAGTACCAGGGATAGTCGCGTATCGAGACGAATATAATTCTCCCCTATGTAGCTATTTCTGATTAGTTGTCCTTCGTTAGTTGTTGAGAAAACCTATGTGCCATTAGCACGCCATTACCCTCTATCCTTATATGCAATTCAATGAAAACACTAATAAACTGCAACCACCGTCATACGAGTAGTACTACACACTTACCGTACACGATTCAAAATACGCTCAGAATAATATTATGAAAGTTGATTGTTTCAGAGCGTGGAGTGTCGCGTGCCAGTTGGACGTGAACTTTGTGACAGCGAGCGACGTCGGTGTGTGGCGGCACTTGTTCCGCAGCGGACTGTTGTAATAGACTCGCATCGAAGCGCCACGAACCGGCGCGTTGCGTGCCCGCGCCAGGCGCTACAGTGTTGCCAACCGCAAGGACACGTTCATTAGTGCACGTAACCAGCAGACAACTCATTGCTCCACTTACCTACACGAAGAACTGCCAATCGCACGACAGAGACATTTTTCATAGGGGTACTACCTAGTATGCACAGTTGGCAAGCCTCACGCGTCAATACATTCAAGTAATAATCTATGTGCCATACATAATATATATAATATGGTTCCCTAGCTTTATCGGGGTGGCCCGGTTCGGAGCGACGACCGACAGCTTCGGCTTTTAATACCCCGTTCTAATTCGAATGTTCGCAGCGAAAAAAGACAAAAGAGCGGCGCGAGAGAGTTCAAATTAAAAACTAAAAGTTCCGCTATTAATTTGGGACTTATGAAATAAATCCGCTAAAAATGTAGAGTGCGGGAGCACTGAGGATGCCGCGCGCAGTGACCGGGACTGACAGTACGTGGCGAGTCAACTTTTATTAATGGAGTGGTAGTTTTCAGGAATGCTTTTGCATACTGGCGGTCAGATTGCTCAGCGCTCGCGAGACTCCCGTGACGACGTGACAATTTAAGAAGGATGCAGTGTGTTCTAGCTTTGGTCGTTAGCTCAGTTTTGCAGATTGTAACACATCATTAGTAGATGGTTAATAAGCAAGTTCGTCTGAACGAGTCTAAGCGGGGCGCGCTGCGTGGGAGGCGAGAGGTCGCCGTCAAAGCGCCGCGCTCAATGCACGCCATTCATATTTCAATACATTCCCTCGGACTTCAGTGCAGGGCCGGACCTCGCGCTCAAGTCATTCATTACTCGCGGTCATATTTGTACATAGTAGAGCGTGGTCGTAAATCGTCCATTGGAGTGGTGCAACTATCTCAAAGCAAACTCACTTAAAGTAACTATTGCTATAGGGTTTCGTCCGGTAAACGAGATTGCCGGAGGGTCAGAGCGTTGGCAGAATATTCGTATTCGCTCGAACAGCGATCACCGTACAAAGTTATGTATAAATAAACCATAGAACAGATGGATATAGTATAAACCGTCACAGAGACCTACGCATGTGTATCACTTTTCTGGCTAAACCTGTATATATCTAGTTTTCATCAGGCAGGTATAATCATCAGATTGTTTGCTGATGGATACTATATTCGGATTCCACTTCACTCACCAAGCTGACATGTATATATATATATTATGTGTTTATTTATTTGAGTGTGTTGGTTGCAACCAACTCCATGTCTGTGTGGGGTCACTCGCGAGCCGCATTTCTATAAAATATGAAATGAAAACATGACCGCAATACCTTTCTCGCATATTAAATAGCGCCGAGCGATTGTGACGCGCCGCGCTGCCCCGAGCCACCCCGTGCAGCGCGGCGCGGCGCGGCGCACCCACGCACTGCAGCTCACTGGACTTATAGAGAAACAACACGCCTGCACTGCCCGATATATCCATCTGCACAGCAAAATGATCAAGTAGGTAACAGATATTATCTTTCTAGGTCTGATAATCGAGAAAGGGTCTAAGTTGATATTAAAGATTCCCGTACCTTATAAACGCAAAATCACTGTGAATACGTTGTGCGTGGTAGTCCCTTAAGAACACATACATTTTGTGTAAAACATGGCTACCGGGCCGGTTGAGTTGTTGAGCTACACACTAATTAAGTCCTATCAGCTCAGAATTTAATTATTTGTAACATACGCTGCATTTACGTGGTGAAGCTTCCGTGAACTTATCTTCCATATATCACTAGTATCAGGAGCATCCTGGTCGGAGGAGTTATTTTAGTTTAATCCACAGAACTTCCTATCAAAGGGAAGCTACAAGAGTTTCGCTTCCGAAACATTGTCCCGCTCATAAATATATTCATACAAGTTATAAACGTAGTTAGGTACATTGTTTCCACTCGTCTCCTAGTCGACACTCGACACTTGACACTCGACACTCGACTCTCGACTCTCGACTCTCGCTCTCGACACTCACACTCGGCGCAGCGCTACAGAGCTACAGAGCGAACACACGCCACTCGAAGTGTAAATGTACTACAATAATAATGTTTGCGGCGCGGCGTCGCGTGTGTGGTGTGTGCCGTCGCGTCGCACGCTCGCCGACGTTTCCATACAAACGGTTTGTTTTTTGGACATTCAATTAACTTTATTCTTGTGTTAGAAGTTTGTGGAAATCAAAGCGATTCAGACGCCTGACGATTGTGTTTGTTTCGTTTGACGCGGCCTTCAAAGAGCTACATCAGTAGCACGCATGTTCCACCGAACATTGTATTACATTACTTCAATTCAAGTTTTGTTTTGTCTGACATGATTCCTAACGTAATGAGAATATTCAAGTAGATGTGCAATTCGCACGCGATAGCACAGACCTTGTTTAGTAGAGAACGGCGTTAGATATACTTTTTTTGTTTTAATATTTTGACCTTATAAATATCAGAGATAAGAAGTTTACTTGCACAACTGTGATCTTTGTATTTATTTATTCAATAACATTTTTATTTCTATTCGCTATATGTCTATTTGGGTTGTTACGAACAATATCATAACAATATTCTTTTTATAAACATAAACAGTTAAAAAACAAATATATAGTAAACATGTCAGTGTACCTATGTACATGGTACGTAGTACTTTCTATGTACTACGTTTATTTAACATTGAATACTCAGTAGCATTAACTGTTGTTTTTTGGTACTAAATTAGTACTTACCCACTGTACGAGTATACACTTGATAAATAGATACTAAAATTCAAATCTATAGAAAAACAAGTGCAGGTTCAAGCTACTTCAGTAAGCACGAACCAGTCCGAGCTCGTCGTCGATATCTGGAGTGAATCGACGCTCTTCCACAGTTGACGCCCGCGGGCAGCGAGTACTGCGCTCTTCGCCGCACCGACTCGAAGCGGAAGGCGACACTACATTGAACCCTCGCTCCTCGCTGCACCTTAGATTGTGCACTTGTTATAATTTAATAATAGTGCGCCGAGGTTTTCGCCTCATTTGTTTATCCATATTGGCTGTGAACTGTGACGTCCAGGGTTTTATTTCTAATTCAGGCAATCTAAGTGTTTCTTTTTTTCGATTAAATGAGTTTCAATTTACTGCTTTGAAAAATTTCACATTCCTACGTTGTTAGGCTTTGAATTTATACTAAACACGATTACAGTTTCGTCCTTCTATCGTACATTTGAAGAAAATAAGCGCATCGCACTGTGGACGGCACTAGTGGCAAGTTTCCTATCTCTCCAGGGGCACACAGACGTGCTATGTATAGGTATAGTGTATAGACATCGTGTACGGAACATGACACGCTATACGGACGACGATATCTCGGCCTGCACTCGCACCGACTCTCCGCAGTGAATACACGAAGACAAGGTAACACGACGCTATTAAACTACAACACGGCCGCCAACGATCAATCTACTACATATATTTTTTTTAACAACTACATAATATAATAACCATAACTTAATACAATCTAACACAAAATTATTGTACCTAGCAGTCCTATCCAAATTTATTTAGAAAAAAAATACAATGAATATATATTCAGTTAATCGTCATCCACTGCTAGACTAAGGCCTAAATGCCCCCCATCCCGGTCTTGAGCAATCAACATGCGTCCGCTCCCCGCCCTATTGTTATACAGTTTATAATTTAATATTATATATATTATTTTAGGAACTCCGACGCGGCACGTGTATAGTTTCAATTAATGGTATCATGTCTACGTTCTGTATAAGCTGGTTGCAGTATTTGGCGCCCCGGGGGACTCGTGTAATCATCGAGCCATTGCGTAGCGAGTTCTGTCGCGTGCTCTCTCTCTTAGTGTCGCGAACCTTGCAACTATCGCATGTGCTCTCGCGACACGCGACGTGCAGCGCGCTCTCTCGAGAAAGTTGCTGCGCCGCCGACACTCATTTATAATGCCGTTTGTAGTTCTTATTTGCTGTTGTAATCCCTCTGTGAGTACTGGACACCGATCTATTGTAGGTTGTTTATAGGAAGACATGTGTATACGATAGTAATATATAACTTTTTGTTTGTGATCACAGCGGGGAATGTACACTGATGGGTGATGACAGAGGGATCACAATTTGACATTAAAAGTCCAAGAAAAGTTTTCATTTATAATACACTGTATTTGTCAAAATATTTTTTTAATTGGTATAAGACGTATTGTTGGTTTTGTTCAGCAGCCAGTGTGTATGTGGAAGCGGCCGAGTCCACGAGTCAGTGCAACTCGCAACAACGCTCTCATTACTCCAGCGAGTATTCTGTTTATTTCTTCAGCGAGTGTGTTACGTTAATTGGGATTAAGTCGTTAACGGGATTCACGAGCGGAATAATTGCACCAACTCCTCCCTTTACGTGCCATCACCCTCGCGCCCCCCACCGCACCCCGTGCCGCCCTAACACCAGCACCCTGCATCAATAACTCAAGACAAATAATTTTTTTAAAATATTATGCAAAAAAGTTCATTAATAAAAAATAAAAAAAATAAAACTGACTTAAAAAACAGCACTCAAAATGTAATAAATAATATATATTTCATTGTACTTGTAAGCGTTGAATAATTTACTTATTGACTTGAACAGCCAGCAAATCATAACACGCATATATAATGCGGGCCGCCAAGTGCCAAACATGTAGGGCTTAATATTAATTATTATAATTTGTGGTAAATGTACTTAAGTTTCTACATGTCCGGTACTTGGCGCCCTGCTTTCAGTATGTTACGCATATAGAACGATTTGTTGGTTAGTTAAGTCAATAAGTAAATTAATCAACGTTTACAAGTACAATCACATATATACATAAACATCACGCCTTTATCATCGAAGGGGTAGGCAGAGGTGCAACCAGGACACCCACATTTCGCCTTGTTCGTTGAAATCCAATTCAATATAACTTTGTCCGACCCGGGATTCGAACCCGAGACCTCAGCTTTGTAATCGTACAGTGGTACAACTTCGCCACTGACCCAGTCAAGTGTAATGTACACTAATATATATATTATTTGTTACTTCTTGACTTCTCGTTTACTTTTTGAAGCCGGTTTTTATTTTTAATATATATATTTTTTATTCATTTGTATTTTTTTGTGTTATATGTAAGTGTCTATTTCTCTCACCCCCTTCTTTCACCCTCCCCCTTCTTCACTTCCTCGTTTAAGTGGAGTTTTTGTATTAAGATCTGAACTTGATAAAAAAGATTTTTTGGATTCTTTTGAAATTTAAGGACTTATGTTCTCCGGGTCCGAAGATGATCATCAGATCTTCATAATTTATTCGTAGGATCAACCTTTCAATACGTTCATTCTGACGAAAAAGAAATCACAAAATTCGCTTAAAAGCTGCCGAATATATAGAGTAGAACAGAACCTAAAGCAAAAAGAACCATTGGAATTCTACGCAATTTTGAGAAGTTCTACTCTCCAGGTCCAAAGGTCAGATTTTCAAATTTTTTTATTGGACCAAATGACAAGCACCAGCTTTAGATGAAAGAAAGAAAAATCAAAATTCGGTCACCCAGTACAAACTTATGAGATAACAAACTTAAAAAACTCATACAGTCGAATTGAGAACCACCTCCTTTTTGTGAAGTCGGTTAAAAAATATAGTTGTACACCATTTGGTACGCTTGACCTGTTGAACGATAAAAAATGTGTTATGTCAATCGCATATGGATCGACTTTGTAGAGGCTACGAAATGCTGATGACGAATGATAAGCACACAAACTAAGTGCAGTGGAGCGGGCGGCGCGCCTCGAGAGTGTGCGGTCGCCGCCACTCACGCCGCACATCTACATACCAGTCCACACTCCACAGCGTGAGGAACAAGGACTCCGTATCAAACACTACTCCGATTTCACAACACAGACGGATCACGGATTTGAAATTAACTTACGCATTAATTGCTTTTTAGCTTGCATTATTTTAGTAATCAGGTAAAAATCGTTGGTTTGATGTCGCCAAGGAAGGTGGGAGCCACTAGTTTTACAAATGAGGACGCCATACACACGGATAAAGTAGAGTATATTGACAGTGCAAGCTAACATAACATTAACAGGGTAACTCAAGTTACAAAACATTATTTTTATTCCCTGTACACGTATTATTTAATAATAGTGCAGTGCAGCGCCGGAGATTAACATCGGCGTTGTATGTGACGTCACGTCGCCGCCGCGTGTTGGCTGTATTTACGGTCCGCACGCGGCCGACGGAACGACGCACGCGCCGTAATAATATCAGCAACGCAAATATATTGTTCCAGTGCTAGGAACATGCGTTTTCAATCATTGTTTCGACCCTTAATGCGATCACGCTCGTTCGACGCCTTAATTCAATGGAAGTGGTAGAGCCAAGGTGTTGTCTGTCATGACTCAGCATGAATGGGCAGGCTCATCCGGGGCGGTACTACTGTCTCACAGGAAACTGACGTGAAGCGACATTGCCACTTTTCGTTCGGTGAATGAGATTGTCCGTCGTCCTATGCACAATACCCCTTTCCTCTTCCCATATTGTATCCTTCCCATTCCACTCCCAATGGGCCCAGCAACACATCCATGATCCATGAGCGTTGTAGATGTTCATGGGCAACAATGAGCGTCACATACCATCAGGTGACTTGTTTGCTCGCTTGCCGGGTCTATGCAATGAAAAAAAGACTTTGTATACTGTCTTAATTGTTTCTGAGGCGCAAATCCATACAATTATTATAAGCAACAGATAACGATCAACCTATCGATAGATTCAAAAAGTTCTGAGAATATGGTTTGAAACATATCTATTACATTTACATTAACGTATAAGCACTGACAAATTATAGCTTTATCAAAGAATTAACTGTATTGTGATATGGAGAGCACTAGAAGAGCTCGGCGCAGCGGCAATGCAGCGAGCGTACAGTGCTCCAAATTGGTTTCAGTGTTCTTAGCACTCAACTATTTGGGAGAATTATATCTTGCAATACAGGTGATTCTTAAATATTATTCTTTTACAATAAGTTACGTCGTCTGTAAAGCCTTGTAATCCATGTTGGAAAACACAGCCTTACTTGTCTCCTCGTCACGACTGCGACGTGAAGTGGGCGCCTATGTATATGTGGAATCATGATTCGCTTCATTAACGCGAAGAAGGCAAATACGTCGCTGAAATTTCACCTCACGACAATATAGCGCTGAAAGGAGCCGTGGAAGATATTTTATTACGACAGAATAAATTGAATGACGCCGTGTCGGAGTGATCCGATCCGGCCGCGCGTCCCCTCCGCACCCCGCGCCCTGATATAGCCTGCCTTACCCCCCGTCTGCAAGAGGTAAGAGTTCGAAGATTATAATAGCCTATTAACAATTAGTACACAATCACGTGATTTACAATAATGAGGAGTTACAGCGCGGGGAGGCCGGGAGGAGCGGCGGGATAAACGTCCACTCGTCAACAAACTGTTACTTACGGAAATCTCGCTGCTGCTGCAATGGCTCTATTGACGTTTATTTAACAACTTAAATAATAATCCAGCGAACAACCCCCAGAACAATCGTCAGGAGATCGATAGAAGAGTCGCCTCACGTACAAATATGCCGTGCCTATCGACAGCGCTGATACCTATAATAAGAGGATACGCGAAATATCACGACTGTCAACATCATCGAACATCAACACTACTCTCGTATATTTTTGTGAAGTGAGGACTCCACCAGGCACTAGATGGGTTGTGCGTCGATGCGACGTATTGGTATCTTGACAGTGATAATGCAGTAAGCGGAGAGCGCGATAATTGAACCAATGAGTGTCGATGACAGCCCGCTGCAGCGACGCTCCAGCGACGCCCCAGCAGGGGACTAACAGCAGAAATACACGTTGGAACGATTTCAACATATCAAGCTTTATGTGTAATATTGGGGAACCTCTCATTGTCCGGGGTAGAGTTACATGAGAGTGTCATTTAGATATTGCTTGTTTAAATCTGGTACGATTATAAGTTTTGATATTTTTACCCATTACTTATTCTCACTATGCGTATTGTGTATACGATATTTGTTTGAAATGTTCATCATGTGATATAGATAAATCGTAGAATACCTACCATAGTGAGACTTTCACTTCAATAAATTATACTACAAAGTACTCTCTTTATACTACAAGTTAAATTTCATTCGATACACGAGCTACATTTCAGGTCTGCATGACGGTGTACATTGTAAGTAATAAGCTGCTCGTGCAGATGTGTCGGCGCCAGGAATTCATAATCATGTGTAATTCGCGCGACGCACTCCAAGGTCAAGTGCGTGCGTGCTACAAGTGCGTGGTGGCCTGTTGGTAAACGGACCAGACGCGGCTGCCTACATGCTCACGGTGGTCGCGGGTTCAAATCCCAGGGCACACCTCTGACTTTTCGGAGTCATGTGTGTATTGATAGTCAATCACCACGCACTATAACGGTGAAGGAAAACATCGTGAGGAAACCTGCATACCATAGCGATTTGTATAAATTTCTATGGTATGTAAAAGTCCGCCAACCCGCATTAGGCCAGCGTGGTGGACTATATGGCCTAATCACTCTCAATCGTACTCTCGATTGTAGAGGAGGCCCGTGCCCTGCAGTGGGTCGTATGTGGGCTGATACAAGACAAGACAAGACTCCAAGGTCGTTGTGTGCTCGTACCTACTCACAAACTCGCGGAGACCCGAGCTCGTGCGAGTGATCATATTACCAGTTATCTTGAGGGAATTACCAGTTTCGCTAGTTTAAGCTGTTGTGTCGTTTAAAATAACAAGTTACAAGTCATACTAATTCACATATTTACTCTAGGAATCCGCAGCCATATTGTTGGATACCGTATTAGTCTGCTTGCATCGTATAACTATAATAATTGTAGCATGATGCGTGTGAAGTGCATTGTATATTATGCAAGTTACCCATTTTGTAGCAACACGCCTGTTATCAAGATTCGACGGAACCGCACTACTAGTGAGCTGGTGAGGAGCTGAATGAAACATATGTTATATGTAAAATGTTAATATTTAATTATATAACAAAGATGTTCGCCAAGTGCCGCGGCGGAGGCGGCGCGCGCGCGGCGCCGTCACATGAACACGTCGTCGCCCAGACCCTTCTCCAGCGGTCGATCGTCCTCGAACGTCACCATCTTGTCGCGGCCGCGCCCCCCGCCTCCCGCCAGCAGCAGAGCCGCCCCGCCGCCCGCGCCCCCCGCCCCCGCCGCGCCGCCCGCCCCGCGCGCCCCCAGCGCCGGCAGCTCGCACAGCGCGCCCGCGCCGCTTAGGTTGAACTCGCTGAGGCTGCGCGGCACGAAGTACTCGACGCAGCGGTCCGCGTGGCCGGCCGAGCGGCGCGCCGGCGTGTTGCGCTGGAAGCCCTCCTCGCCGCAGTGCGAGGACTTGCGACGCGGCAGGCTATTGAACTTGGTTGGGTTGGAGCTGTCGATGCGGAACTTCACCTGCTGGCGCTTGTCGAACGCGGCCGAGGGCGCGGGCTCGGCCGGCTCCCTGTGTCAGGACACCAGCGACATGGCGATCTTGTCGTCGCACACCGACTCGGCGCTGTGTACGGCGCGCGACTTGGCGCTGCCAGCGCACAGCGCACTCACGCTGCGCACCAGCGAGCTCATGTCCTCCTGGATCAGGTTGAAGCACATCGCCACCACCACGATACCCACTAAGATATAAATACAACACACTCCCACCGCCATGTCCTCGGCCTTGGCCGACACCGTGCTCGCGTACAGCCCCGGCTTCAAGTCACCGAAGCCGATAGTGGCGAGACTAGAAAAGGAGAAGTAGCAGCCGTCCACGAAGTCCCATTTCTCGGTGGCGTGGAAGACGACTGTGCCGAGCGCCACGTACAGCACTATGAGCAGCACGCTGAGCAGCAGCGGCACGCGCGTGTGGTCGCGGCACGTCCAGTGGTAGCCGCCGCCGAAACTGTCGAGGTTGAGCGCGGCTTGGAAGGGCGTGCGGCGCGGCCGCTCGGCCAGCTTGTCAGGCGGCGCGGCGAGCGCGTCGAGCGCGGCCAGGCAGTCAGCGCGCGAGTGGAACGCGTCGGTGGCGAGGCGCGCAGGGCACAGGCGCGAGTACAGCACGCGGAAGTTGCGCGCCAGCGCCTCGCCCAGCGTGGACAGGTACAGCATGATGATGGGGATGCCGACGCACGCGTAACACACAGCCGCCACCTTACCGGCCGGCGAGCGCGGCGTCACGTTGCCGTGCCCTGCCGACAACACTGCCGCCGTGATACTCTACACTTGGTACAAATCTATACTTATTCAGTACTCCACACGCGTTCAGGAAAAAAATTGTGCGGGTAGCAAGTAAGTTAAAAACCATATTCCGCAGTCTGCATAATTTCCGTTAATACAAATGGAGATGTATCTCGGCTGAATAACGTAACTGATGCATTTACACGTGGTAGCTTTAAGGTTGCAGTAACTACAGATAGAACGGCAGACAATCGGTCCAGATGGTATCGACAAGTTGAAAGACAAGGTACAGAGCAGGTGGTCCAAGTCAACTTGAACTAATCGACACAAAAACAAGGGAAAGGATGTTCGTCCTCGATATATTTTTTTTATTGCATAGAATGGCAAGACGAGCATGCGATTCGCCTGCTGGTAAACGATACGACCGCTCATGGTCAGTAGCAAAACCAAAAATTACAAAGCAATGCTTGGGATTCCACAACGCTCACCATCCCGAGACATAATGATGTCCAGTAGTTACTATAGCTTGAATGACCTTCAAACCGTAACACAAAAGTGCACTTACACTGCTGTCTGGCGGGAGAAATAGACATTGCGGTGGTATCTACCCAGGCGGCCCCTTACATAATTATGTGGGACCTCGAGCAAGCCCAGTTGTTAGACCCGACGAGCCAAGATGGCTTCACATGAGGCGAACTTGTGTTGAGATCGGACCCCGAAACAAAGGAAAATAGGATTTAAGAAGATACGAATTAAGGATTAACTTTAGGATGTTTTCAGAGGAGCCACCATCACTTATTTAAAATATTGAAATCTCAGCAAACCTCACCGATAGTAGTGATGAGTGTGAGCGCGTACAGGAAGCTGCTGGAGAAGGTCCAGCGGTAGTCGGCCTCGTGCTGATAGCTGAGCCGGCCCTCCAGCGCCGCCCCGCCGCCCGCGCCCGCCGCGCCTCCGCCGCCGCCCCGCATGCTCTTTATCAACACCTTCTGGAAGTCCATAAGCTCCTTGGCAGCTAACTTGGTCCAGTTCTCCTTGTAGAGTATGTTAAGGTCCTCGGTGATGGACCACAGGCGCTCGACGGTGCGCGAGCGCAGGTCGGTGCCTGCGTGTGGCTGGCTCAGGTTGGGCTTGGAGGCGGCCACGGCAGTCTCCTCGGGCGCGGCGCCGCCCTCCAGCGCCAGGAACAGGAAGCCGCCCAGCAGATTGTACACCAGCACCAGGAAGCAGATGGCGAGGCACGCAAGCGGCGACGCGCGACGCTTGTGCGCGCACCGGCAGCAGAGTGGCACCGCGCCCCCCGCCCGCGGCCCCCGCGCGCCCCCCGCGCCCCAGCAGCACCGCGCCTCCTCCACCATCACATCACACATCCCCGCGCGCTCCCGCTCCGCGCGCGCCTCACCGCACCTTGTACTTCTTGTGATGTCTTCTCTTTTTCACTGGGGCCATCCTCTCCGGCTCGCTACAGGTGCAATGTTGCCTCCGGGATCTGCGACAAACAATACAAACACACGTTATTGCTCTCTTTCTCACTACGATGCCTACACGCGCGGCAGTTACATCAATTCATAAGCAAGCCGAGACTCGCAAACAGTATAAATGACGTAAAACGGTGCCTGACGCGCCGCTGTTTGTGTTAACAAATGGAAGTTATCATTTATTGAGTAGTATTTTTTTACTTTGACGTAAAATAAAGCAAATCGCTCAAATTAAGGCGCCCATAGAATATGTTTCAATAAAAATACAAAATTCATGGGATATTTGAGCAGTAAACATTTTATTCCCATACGGATGGCCTGCGGCGACAGGCGCGGCGCGGAAGCGCTGCCTCGGCTCTCACAAACATTTTACGACGCTATAAACAGCCCACGACAGGATTAGCGCACAATATCTACAACCACCTCCCTTCCCTCCACTCTCCTAACTCACCGCACACTGCCATACATCCATACTAGTGACGAGCACAGACGCCTCCAACACCATCATGCTTTACCGCGACATGCTAGTATTACTACTAACAACATTGTCAGTAGCCAACACTAAGTCTGTCTGAAACTCGCGCCCTCCCACTCGCCACTGCAACTGCCGTAAGCCAACATCGACAGTGGCATGCGTATGGACCATACTAATAGCACCGAGCATCGAAACTCGCCGATTCTCTTGGAATGTGTAACTTGTCTTTAACCACAATCCTATACAAATACTCGTATATGTACAGACAGTTGAATATGTTATCCCAGGCGCGTCTACGCGGTCGAGTACAACGCGATAACGTGCTAAGTGCTACTTCTACATTATTTATCGCACTACACTGAAGGAGTCTACTTACTACTGTCATTATGCCTGTAGCAGGCATAAAGCGCTTACGTTTATACACTATAAGGTATAATATATTATGTAGCAAAAATAAATAAATAATATATTAATGTAATTTGCGTGAGTCTCTCCGGCGGTATGCTTGCTCTGTGCACGTCGCGTGGTCGGTCGCTTTCCATCGAATACGAATATGCTGACATCTGCACATGAGAATTATTTTAAGGGATAGTGTATAATGAAACAAATCGGCGCACCTCTCTTTTAAAGTTTATATCGCATGTTGTGAAATACGATGAAAAATTGTAGAGACTGACCAGCAATGAACTCAGTGACACTATGTGTGTACACACTGTGCATGCACACTGTCATCCATATTTAACATTTAATCTTTAAACACGTCAATTGGTAGTCGTCACCTGCATTATGAATTATTTAATACAATGGTTTATTCCAGCTTCTAAAAGTATAATTGATTGTAAGGTTTAGAGTCGGTAAAGCTGCAGCACTATTGGATCGGCTCGACAGGGCGGATGCCAGTCTCTCACACAAATTGTCATGAAATAAAAGTTTTACTGTTGCGGTTCAGTCTATAAATGAGTTGCCAGAAGTAGTAAGTGATAATATTGTTCGGGTTCAGCCTGTATATGTATTTTTATTGCATAGGTCCGGCTAACGGACAAACAGTACAGGCCATAATAGTGTGGACCGGCGATACATAACCTTCGCTCGCCAGTTGATACTCTGGTTGGAGTACACAGCACTTGCACTGCATGGGAGTTACTTTGTCGTTGGACATAATAGATTGATATTAGAAAATTCTATCATTATAGTAAAGGTCTGGTCCAATTACAAAACAATGTCATGCGGGTCGACCTACGTGTATGTAGAGTGACCCGCACTTATGTATAAGTAATACGGAGAGAGAGATATTGCTTTACGAGACGAGCTGACCTGGACAACAGCTCCAGTTAGTTAACTAGTGCAGTGTAAAATCAATGTAAAGGGCGAAGGACAAGTCACGAATATTGTAACTGATATTATGAACGAAAAAAAAAAGAAAATAATAATAATAAACAAAAAAAGAAACAAAAATTTGGAATAAAAGAATATAATATATATAAGGGTAAAGAATATAAAAGAAAAAACCAAAAAAGACATAATTATGTGAATAACACTGGTAAAAAAATAAAAAAAAATGTAAGGAATTGTAACCCCAAAATAATATCAGACGGATGACTTGTCCAAGAAATAAAAAAATAAAGTGCAAAAAAGACCCTGTTAAGTTTCAGGGGAGTGTTGTCTAATAATTAAAAAAAAAAATACTAGTGCAGTGGGCCATTGCCGTGGCTTGTTTTCAAGTATTTTGGGCGGCGAGCTATAGAGGCCGCTCCAGCATCATCATCCTCATACCGAGCTGCTCACATCGCAGCCGGAAATAACTCGTGGTTGTTCTTTTGACGCTATTTATTTTAAAAATGTTAATACAATAAATAATGGCCAATTTTCAATCCAGCGCATATACGTACGTCACACCGCTTCCTCCACAATCGCAAGTTTTCTTTGCAAACCCTAGGCGATGCGCTGCCATAGTGCGGATTGATGGACTTCGCATGCTATAGAAATACTTGTAAATGATTCGCTGATTTGTGAAATAATCGTCCATTAAATACATTTTTCCCAACTCTCTCATTTGAACTCTGAATTGTAGAATAGTCCAGGTCTTATCAGTGGGAGACATAGGCCCATAATAGATTAATAACTATCATCATGCGTTTTTTTATTTCAATATTGATTGTGATATCGCAATTATCAAGGCCAACGTATTTTTCGCCTATTGTTTGATACTGTTTCAATAAAACAGGCCGCAATAGATTGCCGCCGACCCAGTCAACCGTGAAGTTATAACGGAAGATTTTTGTGTGAGGAGAGTTATAAACCCGGTTCATAGATATAGTTTTAAACTTTATATTAAAGTAAAGCAGACGTGAGGAGAGGTTGAAGAGGTTGGCCGCCTCAAAGTAAAATAGGATCCATATTGTCTACCAACATCCCCACAGTACAGACGAGAGCATTAGCACCCGGATGTTATTACATTGAAATAAAACTAAGTTATTACACTACGGGATCATGTATACAATCCATGAAAATAAAAGCGCAAACGCCGTTCCACTTGTGTCACTGTCATTCCTTCGCACAATTACACCATACTTCAATACCATAACGTGATAGAGGAGGAGCCCAATTCACGTCGGACATAAATCCAATCACGGATGAATCATAGTCCGTACACACACGGATAGATATAGACGGAAAACTCTACAATCAACTCACGTGTTCAGTTCACAGCCTGCGTGCTACATAAGCAATAAGAGATCTGGCATTGCTAAGTACCTCATTGATTATAAATAAATAAAAAAATAATTATAAAAATTAAACCGGATTCAAAAGTGTAGTAAAGAGAGAGAAATAAAACCAATCTTTTAATAAATCTAACATACCTAAATATGCAAACAATTTTTTGAAACCGGTGCCAGCCGGTTTTACCCGCATAATTCATAGTGTGATAGCTTATAGTTTGATTTTTTAATTATTTTTTTTATTTCCAATGCAGTAATTTAAACTAGTTTCTTACCATTTTTTTGCTGAGACAATTATCTACATGTTTTCCTAGTGAATGATACAAACTTTGTTCTAAAGTGTGCGCCGCGCCGCGTCGCGCCGTTGAAATTAGAGGAGGGCGTGAAGAAATTCTCGCTCTGGATTTTAAATGTTGTGCCTATTTACCTAACTAGTAACATTCATTTCAACCAGCTAGGTAGATTAGGGTGCCGAGACAAAATAGTATGTGCGCCGCGGACTGAAAGAGGTTGGTCACCCCGCTCTATCTCAAAAAACTACTGAACCGATTTCTATGAAACTTACACAGTTCCTAAGTTGGACTATACCTAATCCAATGCAAAAAGATTTTTTGAAATCCGAGATATACTGTTTGAGATATGGAGAAATATACAAACATACACATATTTATTAAATTTGGTACACGTGTTCAGAAGCTGGTAAAGACCAACATATCCAAAAACCATGCAATTCTGACAAAATTACATACATACACATCGAATTGACAATCTCCATTTTTTAAAGTTGATTAATAAACAGGCATCTGCGTGGCATTAGTCGTCTGAGCAACGCAATATTTACTTAAAATACTAGATAAGTATTCCCGAGAATTCCCCCTTGAGAACATCTCAGCAACCGGTATAATATATTGATGCTTAGACTTGAGAAATTATTTTTGTCAACAATGACGAACTATCATAAAAACCTTTTTTCACTACTCACATTTATAGTCGACGCATTTTCAAAAAGTATTGTCGGTGCCTTGAGAGATAACTGCGGCAATCTTCGGGGAAATGCTAAGTACAAGTGTAGCCTGGGTGATACTCGTACATATGAGGGCTATGAATTTTAATACTCACGTACCATGCAGTAGAGAACTATTTAGAAAATTCGCGGTTCTACATCTACTGGTCTTAATCTCACGTCGTTTGTTAGTGGGGTGTTGAACTTTATTAAGTAGTTGCGCGAGGTGTCATCCTTTCACACGCTCGCAGACACTCGAATATCGCGCCCAACTCGCTAAACTACCTCGGAGTTGTGTGCGGGACTCGCGAGTTGAACGGGGGCTTGCGGGGCGGTAGGAGGGGAGAGGGGTGTATAGTAAGACGTTGAACACAATGCGCGGGGCCGCCGAGTGCACACAGCGTGTGGTCTGCAAGCAAATGAAGGCGGCAAGTAGACCGTGCGCCAGCAGACACGCGGAGCGCCGCGACCCCACACACGAGACCAGCAGCACCACACTCACCCTCAAGGACTCGCATTTACTGCGTAAACTTTGAGACTACACTAACACTAAGGAGCATATTACACAACATTGAAAGGGTGGTCTGCAGTGGTATGATGCGATCGATCTATTATATCCTTTATAGCAATTCACCCTTGCGACATCTTGCGACATTATAAAAACAAGTCGTAAGTCAAATTTTAAAACATTAATTGGTTGTTAGTTTGAAAAATTCTAAAGTTTGTTTCAAACAATGGTTACGCTTCGGTCACGCTGCATCACGACAGACAAAATGCAGAGACGAAAAGCATATCCGCGAGAGAAGGGCAGTGATAAAGGGCTCGAGGGGCGCGACGTCAATATTATTGCTACTACTGTATTGGATTTAATTGCGGCCTAACGAACACTCGATTGTGCCAACTGTATAAATAGGTCAACCAGTGCACCACGCGCGTGCCCCTCGCACCACTCACGACTAATTCAATGAAATCGCTCCGTGTATCCCCCCGCACCCCGCACCACACCCCGCGCCCGCCATCCTGCTGGCGCCGGCTAAGCTTGCAGGCCACGTGGCGGCCGACTCATCGACCTCACTCGTCAGCAATTACCCTTATGCATATTACATCAATACGGCTGCTTTAGATGGTAAACACATGCTGCATATTTGGATCCAACATTGGATTAAAATACCTTGCACACTGCAATAAAGTTGGGCTGTGAAATAAGCTCTAGAGTGTTTCACTTCTACACACGTTTGAGTCTTGACGACCATGATACCTACCTCCAATGTCAATAAGTTATAATAATGTTATTCATTGCACCAGTAGAGAGGCATTTAGCACAGTTATAACATGACCTAGGAAATCTATCGTGCTATTCGTTACACGTCGTAAAATCATCATCGACCTCTTGGCATACTGTGAGGCCGCATGCCTTGATTAATAGTATCTCCGATGTAGAGGACGGAGAAAGCGGCCCTGTATTTGTGGGAGGACATCTATGTCTCCTCCAGATAGAGGGACCACTAATGGTTATGCGCCGAACGGTTACCTGGCGACCGGCTACCTGGCCACTCCGCAATAAGTGCTAACGTGCCGGGCTGGACGACACGCAACACGAACATACCCCGTTAGGTCTCCGCCGGGGTACCAGAACGGAAACTTAATAAATTTTATCTCGTTAAAACTTAAGAAAGAATTATTAATGCGGACAAGGTAAACAGTGCGACTATATCTCTCTTTCTCTCTGTCCAGTGCTGAACATAGGCCTCCCCCAAGGATCTCCACATTGACCTGTTGGAAGCGGCCCGCATCCAGTGACTGCTCGGAGTAAAATAAGAGGAGCGGCCGCGGCGCTAACAACGTAAAAGTAGAAAACCCGACATAGTGACTTACAAGTGTGTCTTGTTTCAAATTCGCCTTCCTAACAGGGTATATCAAGACTACTACCAAAAACGAATCAAGGTGGTACTTTTAGTGACTTTAGACACAATGCTACTAATTTTTTTCCAAAAAAAAAGCGACGATTTTTTTTTTTAATTTTTCCTATCATCATTTTTGGGTGGTAAATGCATAACATTTTCTTAAATAAATAATGTACACCCTTTTATTTTTAAGCTTTAAATGAACAGACTGATTATGATGCGGTTTGTTTTGTTTTAAAGCTGACGAGATCGAGATGGGTTTTACCTACAATTTATTAAAATTTGTTGAGGCGCTTCAAGGTGATCAGCTGTTTTTGTTGTGTGCGGTTGGTGGCCTAGACGCATTCAGATATAATATGTGTGACCTAACATTTGTAGCCTCCATATATGCTGGTTGATGGAGCTCGAAGGTAGGAGACGAAACGCAGGATTACTCATTAGTAAACCCATCAAGTGTGGGCTCATTAGATTCTTCTGGACTAGTTTAATAATAATAGCAATAGAAGTTTATGTATTGCACGAAAGAAAAGAAATAAACGTATAAATATTACAACTAACAATATTTGGCATATCTGTTTAGAGCATTACAAAATTATCAGCGGACCCAAAACCAGATCATGCCTGTATCTTGGGATTAAAATTCTGATTATTTCCCCTAAAAACGAGGATCTGATGCTGGAATAGGAAGGTCGATGGCACCAGGAATACTTACTAGTTACTTACATTGTCGGTTATCACATCATTAGGAGACAGTATATTAAAAATAATGAAATTAATATAAAATCAAAAAAATATTAAGACACGCAAAAAACTTTTACTTTTAAAATCATGAGCGTTTTTTTAGTCTTCTAATTGCTTACGCATCATTAATTACAACTTCATGTTGCTGACGTAATTTTGCAACCGAAGCTCCTCAGCTGCCTTCATTTCCTAATGTTATTATGACTGTGTCTGAAGTTCTGTAAATGTTCATCGCTATTTCTATCTCACTGTATTGCAACATAACATTCTGTTCACTGAGTGCACATGAGTGTAAGTCTACGTTCCGAGCTCTAACATTCATAATGTCACTCCACGAATGCGTTTAGAAGACTTGCATTCGCAAAAACCATGGTGTACATTGCTTCGTTGTTCTAGTGGCAGCATATCCGAGCTGTGAACCGTAAGAGTCTGGGTTCGAACATCACGTCTAGCAAACTATTTCTTTTTATGACTTTTCTTTTAAAAAGAGTTTGTCATAATGGAAAAATAGAAAAACTTTTAAGCGTAATCCTAATATAATGATGACCAAACCTCGTATACATAGCAATTGTACTTGATTTAATTTTATAACTGATTTAACAACAACAAATTATATATTACACCTGTACGTTTCATTGCATGTGCCAATACTTTGACAGAACGTTGCTTGTTACCTTACACTCGCCGATGATAACCAATTGTTCTAGTGTTTGTAAATCTTTCCTCGGGTTTGTAAAACTTGATAACCCTGATGTTACAATACGTGACCCAAAATACTTTCACAAACTCCTGTTTTTTTTTATCAGCCCATATACGTCCCACTGCTGTGTGAAAAGTGTGTGGTGTGGCCTGGGATTTGAACCCTCGACCACCGTGAACATGTAGGCAGCCGAGTCTGGTCCGTTACCAACAGGCCACCACGCACTTACTCCTGTTAATACAACGTATATCAAGACTGCTACCGAAAACGAAGCCAGGTGGTAGTTTTAGTGAGTACAGACATGATGCAACTACAAATTTTGCAATATCCGCGACGATTTTTTTGTAATGTTTTAAATATCATTGAGTTTGTGTGGTAAATCCATAGTTTTTGCTAAAATTTTTATTTAAAGCCTTGCTTACTGTAGCGTCTTTAAAAACAAAAGGGTGTGCATTACTTTTTTAGGAAAATGTATGTACTTACCATCCAAAACCGATGATAGGAAAAAATTACAAAAAAAGTCGTCGCTTTATTTTGTAAAAATTTTAGTTGCATTGTGTCTAAAGTTACTAAAACTACTACCTGGCTTCGTTTTCCGTAGCAGTCTTGATATACCCTATATAAAGTATTGTATACAAAGATAGGTAGGTAGGCTGCCTGGGTAGGTACCACCTCAATGTCTATTTTTTTCACCATACAGTAGTGTAAACGCATTGTTGTGTTCCGGTTTGAAGGACATTGTAGTCAGCGCAACTACTGAACCTAATGACTTAACATCTTATGTCTCAGGATGTAGTAGAATGCCAAGCATTGCTTTGAAATTCATAGTGTTGTAGGGTTTTGCTATTGTCCATGAGCGGTCGTATCGCTTACCATCAGTTGAATGGCATGCTTATCTCGCCATTCATTGAAACAAAAAATAACAAATCACAAATTGAACTAGCATCAACTCTAGAACTAGCATCCTGCACAATGTTTTGTATATTTTGTGGAATCTATTAGAGAATATAATTTTATGGTTCATCTTTATTGAAGTTTAGTTCTTACAAAACATTATAACGTAACAAAATACTTATTGTGTTTGCGATAGAAAGGCTTTCAATAATTTATTCACCCACGCCCACTACGCTAGCTGGAATATTAAGATACATATCAAGACAGACAACTCATCCCACTGGCTACGTGGGAGCATCTAGCATAAGTAATGGATTTAGCAAAATAAAACCGAGACATAACTAACTACACCTACTTACTTGAATATGATATGTACACATTACACACACACACACACTCACACTCACACACACACACATACAACACTGAATTACAACTAATGTATGCAAGTTAAGTTCCAAGATCTGGGCAATTACGGTATCAAGAAACAAGGAACAAGAAACATTGTGAGGAAACCTGCATACCATAGCGATTTTAAAGAATTTCTACGGTATGTAAAGTCCGCCAACCCGCACTACGCCAGCGTGGTGGACTATATAGCCCAACCCCTCTCGATTGTAGAGGAGGCGCGTGCCCCGCAGTGGAACGTATATGGACCGATACAGACATAGACCATTAGATTGTCACGTCTCTACCAAGTTACCATCATTTTGATCACAAACACACCGCACACATGCACTTCTATTTACATGATAACTCTCTTTCATTCTTTCTAGCTCCCTCTGACAATAAAAAATAAAGCTTCAATGAATCTGTTAACCTCCTTCTTTCAACAAAATGATTAATTGTTTCCCTACAACGATTATATGATCACAAATCCTGGACGCTGGTTTATTGTTATTATCGTTTGTTAATATTTTTCTTTCTGTGGACGATAATAATAAATAACGAACAAAGAAAATACTCACCTAATAAAAGGCTATTGTTATTCGTAGCATTCGAGTGGGCACTCAGTTTGTTATTGTTTTGACAAACTTCTCGCCATTTGTGAATTAGAATTGTCTCATTATGACATACATGGCAGAAGGTGTGCCAGCTTTGTAACACGAGCCCGCGGCTGTCTGCACCGAAACAAGTGTTTTCGTCGATCATTTGTGTATTTTTGATATCATAAAGAATTTAATTTTATTTGAAATACAAACAGTTTCTTATGTCTATATAGGGTATATCAAGACTGCTACCGAAAATGAAGCCAGGTGGTAGTTTTATATATTTTTTTGTAATTTTCACTACACGCAGACCCGGAACAAATATTATATAAAATAAAATATGAAATTACTTTCTAGATGCCTAGTCTGATCCTAAATTACGGATAATAGTAACAAGACAAATTGCTCGGCCGGCCAGACTTCTGCGACCCCTTGCTCGGGACAGAAACTCAGTGTTTGCGGAAATTGGAAGCCATAAAATATTGGACGATTATTCCATCTGGTAGAAACGCAACAATATCTGCGACTTCAAGAAATTCGGTAAAATTAAAGCTCTTTATGAAAATCGTGTACCCAGTGAAGGAAAAATGTATGACTGTCTTATTTGGAATCATTTTCGAATGATACATTAATGTTTACAAAATCTCATTTCAAATAAGTACGATAAATACCTAAAACAACCAAATACTGCGCCACAATGTTGTGACACGATGTTGTTATTATTTCTCTTTCATTACTTAGAAAATATAATAGAAATAATAATATTATTAACGTTTATAATCATTCCTCACTGTCAGTAATTGATTACTGCTCTACCACAATGCCAGCTTCCATGCAGACATTGTTATGCACAAACATCACCACGTGCTGACTCTTACGACAACCAACCTCGTCAGCACAGCACTCTGCACACTCTCTACCCCGTAGCGTAGTGGCAGGCGCCTGCCACATTCGTCCCTCTGTAGAGTCATGTGCATTTGATTCGTTTCTACATTTGTTTTCTAAACTGGGCACGTGTTTCTGTGAAAGTTTAATTCGTACGTAGATGATATAAAATGACGATTGCGTAGTAGAGTCACCAACGACGATGAAAATGAGCTCAACACTCTGTACACGTCCCTGTACGTACAGTACTGACGAGGCACAGCACGTCACTCACACTTACAGCAGTGGGCTGCCACGCCGCCGCGGTACCACTCCAGCGTCGCCGACACCACCACCACGCACCAGCACCCACTCCGCGCACTGCACCACCACTCCACTTCACTCGCCACTGCACTCGCTGCCAGAATCCACACGCACTACACACAATACTTTAAAAAAATCAGACTTTTCTCACTTTTACTATTATGAAATATTTTAAAGTACTAAAATCCACGAGTTCTGTATGGCACTGTTCGTTGATATAAAGTTTAAAAATTTTGTGTTTCCGCGCGGCCGGCGCCGTGAGTAGTCGCGTGTCGCGAGCGCGGCGGAGAGCGACGCGAGAGCACGTGCGAGGCGGCGCGCGGCTCGCGAGCACTGGCCGCCGCCGCGCCACGCCGCGCCGACACCGCGCGCGCATGCGCAGACACACACACACACACACACACACACACACACACTGCACGCTGCACTCCACTGCACCCACTGCACCGCCTCGCTGCCAAAACCTCTGTAAGTGCTCGCACCAACACCTGCCCAACCGTGCTGACATTGCCAAAATAACAAAGAAAAACAACAGGATAACAGAAGACATTACACCTAGCTTTCAATTGCGTGACCGTTTCACTAACATGCCAAGCTACAGATGCTCTCCACGTCACGTGTCACGTATAAGGTGTCGGTTCCATTACCGACCGCATCAAGTCGAAAGCAATAAGTGAGGGCAAGTGTGTCGCAACGAACGCCGCTTTTTGTTGTAAATTAAGTTAGGACGCTGAAAAAGCGGATCCTAATGCGATTGACGTGAAGATCCCGCGCCGCGCCGAATTTTCTATACCACGTGACGCCGCGTACGCCCGCGTGTGGAGCGCAGTTATCTTTACATTACTTGTGGCCGCCAAATAATACACAACTCTACAAATATAGTTTTCTCTCGATCTAAGATTCAGCCTTTTTTTATTGCACAGGTCCGGCAGACAGGCATACAGGTGACAGGATGGCAAGTGATCACCGCCGCCCACGAACATCCACAACGCTGGATCATGAATGTGGTACCATTTGGGAGGGGAGCGGTAAGGAAAAAGGGTGGGAAGAGGAAAGGGGTATTGGGCATCCGGCAGTCTCAATTACCGAAAGAAACGCGATAGAGAAGCTGTCGCTCCACGTCGATCTCCTGTGAGACAGTGGTACTGTCCCGGACGAGTCTAGCTACTCATGTTAAGTCATGGCTGACAACAGCGTGGCTCTACCACTTTATTTTTTCATCGGAAAGATTGACACGTTGATCCAATGATTATTTTTTATTGTGGTTAAATCTTAACAATACAAGGTGACAAAAAAAGTTGTCGGGTCGATAAGGGTGTATATCAGGCATCATTATAGGCAATATGTTCTGTTAAAAAGATTCATTACGCATGTAAAAAAATATCCCCAATAAAATACATAAAAAAATAAGGAAACTCACATGACACTGTTAGCAATCACGGTCGTAACAAGCAACTTGTAACATAAACGCGTATTTTATTAAATAGGTACTGTAATTACCACAGCGAGGTACCCAAACACGCGTCTGGGATCGGACGGGCTCTTTTTGTCATACTGTATTAGAGTTCACTAAAACGAAGCGGTGAAGAAATAGGTGAAATAAAAAGAAAAGAAATAGGTACAAAAAGTAATAAATAATATGTATAATTGTAAACGTTGGTAAAACTTATTAACTTGACTAGCCAACAAATCAATATATTATGTCCTACGTAACATATTGAAGGCGGGTCGCCTCGTACCCAACACGTAGAGACTTAAGTAAATATATACAAATTATAGTTAATATTATAAAAATATTATTAGGTCCTACATGTTTTGCCCTGTAGTCCGGGAGTGCTCCGCCACGGTATCCCCTGCCCGACGTAAGACGCGACTTAGAGGGGTTATCGGAATCATTGAGAACACTGCGGGGGCGGTGCGCTCTCAAGTATAACGAGTCTGATGCGTACGACAGAGCCTCGTCTCTGTCATGGACGCCCATAACTCCTACAAAGGCGTTCAAAAATAGTCGTAAATGGGGGTCACCCGGGCCCCCTATAATGGAAGGACCAGCAATGGTTTTGCGCGGGTCGGTTACGCGGGTGCTTTTCGCCCTGGATTGTCCGGTGCCGCCTACTACGCGTTTGACGGTAATAGAGGGGTATTAGTCAGTATGCTGGCGTAGGTATTGTTAGGGACCGAGCTCGGCCACAACATCCGCGTTGTGCCGGGCTGGAAGGCCAGTCTCTAATATAGCACTTTCCGCCATCCCCGGGGTACCGAAAGAGGAGCTTAATAGCTTTTCCTCTTGAACAAAAAATAAAAAAAGTCCTACATTTTTGGCTTTTGGCGGCTCGCCTTCAAAATATGTTACGCATGTATTATGATTTGTTGGCTAGTCAAGTTAATAAGTAAATTAATCAACGCTTACAAATACAGTGAAATAAATACTATTTGTTATTTTTTAATTAATTTTTTTTTGAAGTCGATGTTAATTTTTTGTAATATAAAAACTATGTTACACGCGCTATCTTTATTGCCTATCGTTTAATGTTACAATCCGTGACAGTAGAAATGATTTCAAATCACGTTAACAACAAATAGAAACCCCTCTGCCCCGCCCCGCCCCGCACCGCCCCGCCTCGCTCCGCGCTGCTCGTAAACTCTTCAATCACATTATCCGCCGCGAGTTGACCGCACTTTTACACAATACGCGCGCTTAAGCTCACTTTATGGGCTTTGATTTAATCTGCAGACGTTTGCGGCGGTTTTTACCTCATTTCTTTTACGAGCGCCCTCACTCTCCACTGTACTCGTATCGCCGCTCCATTGCGTACGGGAGAGACACGCTACTGCACCGGCAGTAAGCAACGACATATATTATGAGCAACAGCCAACACTAAACTATAAGTCAACAACTAACCACATATTCATAGATAACGCAATGTTCGACAGCCTGCGCTGCACAGTCGGTTACACGCCGGCTATGACACGAGACCGTAGGCTAAATCCCTTTATTGTGATAATTATTATCATTATCAATTATTGATGTCTGTGTGAAATATTTTTTCGGACCCAGATCCGAAGAAAACGTTCCTATAATACAATTCAAAAACTCATTATTGTGACCCAAGCAAGAAAGTACAAACAATTATAAAAACAATCACAATAATCTTACAATGGTCGGTCTTGTCGCTAAAAGCGATATCTGCCTGATCATAAATCCGTAAGAAAAAGTTTTATTTCAACGTTTGCGTAAATCTAAGAACCCATTATGTTTCTGAGCTCTTTAAAAACGTCAGGTATTAAATACTCAGCCACAACCGCATCGTGCTAAAGTTTGAATTTAACATACATACAACGTTACACGATGCATCCATTACAATACATTTTGGTTTCACCTGAACCATTAACAACAGAAATAAAACAAAAACTTCTACTAAGTACAACCTCTAATATGAATTTAACTACTATTATGTTACACTGTCTGTGCACATTTACAATAGTTTAATCTATCTATTTTATTTTATGTAGTAAGCATGCCAACTACATTACACATTTCATAACTTACATTAAGAGTATTTTAAAATTAACACATTACACAGCGTAACGTATTTTATAGGCATGCATAACATTACAATATATTGATTTAGACTAATATAACAGTAAAAGAGACAAAAAAATCGATACAAATTAACTAGGGACTACAACTTAAAATTAATAATAAAATATAAGTAAAAGCAATCAAAACGAATTCTTACGGATTCTATCGCGAATTTAATTTAATTTTTCCATTTCTTAATTTCCCGACGTTTCGATCACTTTACAGTTTTCGTCCGCCCCGTGACCACGATTTCAATGTGTAACATTCGCGTGAATCCAAGAAACCATTGTGTAACAACAATTAATTTGGTCCAATTATACACGACTATAATTTACTAAAAGAAAACAAATGCTTATGCAACATTCGTTTAAATGTACCAAATTTCATTGTGAAGATATTAATTTCATTCATGGCGGCAGATGTTTCGTTATAAAGTCTAGAGATACGCATTGCAGGGTTATTATATCTTATATCTTTAAATGAGCAATTCTTGTATATATATATATATATATATATATATATATATATATATATATATATATATATATATACAAGAATTATATATATATATAATTGGAATCTCAGAATCGGCTCAAACGATTTTCATGAAATTTAGTATATAGGGGGTTTCGGGGGCGATAAATCGATCTAGCTCGGAATCATTTTTAGAAAATGTCATTTTATTCGTGTTTTATCGATCGTTTTTAAACTGAAAAATATGACTCTTCCTGACATCTATTGGCGAATAATAATACTATTTTTTGTGAGCAATAAAGTTATTTTAGAAAATGACATTTTATTCGTGTTTTATCGATCGTTTTTAAACTGAAAAATATGAATCTTCCTGACATCTATTGGCGAATAATAATACTATTTTTTGTGAGCAATAAAGTTATTCCAGCAGATGGCGTTGTTAAGTAACACGAAGTCAATGAGTGTTTTCTTTGATTTTAAGAAAAGAAAATCAATTGTTTATTTATATTATTTGTGTCTTCTTAATGTACGTGTTCACTTAAAAATGCCTAAACGATCTTGGAAAAAAACGCTTATAAACAATCTAACTTCACGAAGCCGCAACTCGTCTCGAGAACACCTAGAAGAGCATCGTCATCAAACTGATCAGGATTCTCAAACTTCTCACAGTGAAGACTCATTTCAAGGATACCGTCATGAAAATCAGGTTTCTGCTCGTCCCACACGTGCTGCTAAAGTAAGATGCTTGCAAAATTTGACTGACATTACACGAGCAGAAAGGTCTTATGATTTAGATGTTTCACGAGAGCGTGCGGCCCAACGTGTAGCTAATGAAAATAACGATAATTTCCAAAAAACACAATTTGTAAAAAAAAAAATACCGAGCTAAGCTCGGTCATCCAGGTACTGATGTATTTAAAACTGCAAATTGAATATCAAATAGCCGATGTTGACGCATAACACGATTATTTATTTTAAAATATCTTTTATATACATATATATACACAGTCAGGTCATAAGTATTGTCACACAGTAAAAACTTTTCTTTTAGAATGCTGGCCACAAAACAGTTTATTGAATTCGAATTTCGAATTGTTCATGAAAATAAAAATGTATACTTTTTAGAATTTTACTCATTTTTAAATATGGAGTGGACGCTTAGAGAAGACCGTGTTGCAGTTATTGCGTTGCTTCGTTGCGGTTACGCACCAATTCAAATTTTTGACATACTGAAAAATTTGAATATAACCAAAAGATTCGTTTATCGTACCATCAAACGATACAATGAAGACTCTAGTGTAGATGACAGGTCAAGAAGTGGTCGCCCTCGGTCTGTTAGGACTCCAGCAGTGATAAAAGCTGTGAAGGCGCGAATTCAAAGAAATCCCAAACGTAAGCAGAAACTGTTGGCCCTTCAGATGGGGTTAAGCAGAACCACGGTGAAAAGGGTGTTAAATGAAGACTTAGGGCTTCGGGCATATCGAAGAAAAATAGGACATCGTTTGAATGCTCGTCTAATGGACCTGAGACTGAAGAGATGCCGCGCTTTGTTGAAGCGGAACGCGGGAAAAATATATCGGGAAATTCTTTTTTCGGATGAAACTTTTTTTACCGTAGAAGGGAGCTACAACAAACAAAATGATAAGATGTACGCACACAGTAGTGAAGAAGCGAGCAACCGTATTCCGCGTGTCTAACGAGGTAATTTTCCATCCTCGCTCATGGTATGGTTGGGAGTTCCTTATTGGGGCTTAAAAGAGGTACATTTTTGTGAGAAAGGTGTAAAAACGAATGCAGTTGTGTATCAAAACACAGTCCTGACGAACCTTGTGGAACCTGTTTCTCATACCATGTTCAATAACAGGCACTGGGTATTCCAACAAGATTCGGCGCCAGCTCATAGAGCGAATCGACTTCATCCGGCACGAAGACTGGCCCTCCTCCAGTCCAGATTTGAATCCGTTAGATTACAAAATATGGCAACACTTGAAGGAAAAGGCGTGCTCAAAGCCTCATCTCAATTTGGAGTCACTCAAGACATCCTTGATTAAGGCAGCCGCCGATATTGACATGGACCTCGTTCGTGCTGCGATAGACGACTGGCCGCGCAGATTGAAGGCCTGTATTCAAAATCACGGAGGTCATTTTGAATAAACTTTAGTGTCATAAGAATCTATGTTTTGTTAAGTTCATTTTCGTATATAAATGATTACATAATGAATAAACTTGTTTCAATTATTTTATATTAAACATGTGACAGAATTTATGACCTGACTAGGTATATTATGTTGGGGCGATATTATGTAAAGTCAAAATGTTAAACAAAATTATTGTTATAACAATTGTAAATAAGCCTTAAGCAATCTCCGAGTCCAGCAGTGGGCTGCAACGGGCTGATGATGAATCTCCGAGTAGTTTTAGAAGTCATTTTATTAAAGAACATTGTATCGTTGTGGTTGCATGTCACTACACACAGTTAGACATAGCGTGGGTGCGTTACAGTTTGCAACATAAACCGCCTCCGGACCGAGGACAGCGCATTCAACATTGAGTATTCGGCAAGTGTTACAATTTTTCAAGATATTCTGATAAGTCGCTTATCCGTTAAAGGAAAATACTCCTAAATTTAGATTTATATCGTATGGGATGCTTTGTTAAAAACAAAACTATTTTGTAAAATAAATCTGCAATACGATTTATACTTTCCAATGTATTTATTTTCGAAGCTACATCATCTTACGGTTGCGACTCAGTACGCGCAGCGCTCCCGACTACGTACATATTATGTATTTGAAGTTTTCGTCGCAACATTGTTAATATGTCGAATCAAATGTTCCA
The DNA here is from genome assembly GCA_033459515.1 of Theretra japonica. NCBI lineage: Eukaryota > Metazoa > Arthropoda > Insecta > Lepidoptera > Sphingidae > Theretra > Theretra japonica. The sequence goes on from CM065942.1 coordinate 12,728,274, forward strand.
AAACAAATCGATGGTATTTAACTTATAGCAAAAAATATCCCAGCCCCTAAAATTACCCTATGTATTTTGTAAAAGGGTGTTTCTGCATCGCGTGTGTGGCCGGGACCAGCTCTATCTTTGCAAAAATAAATCTGTTAAGGTATATTTTTTCACCTTTTAGAATGTTTTAGGGTTTAAGGGCAAGTGGATTGTATGGTGTGAGGTCGTGGGTTTGAAAGCCAGATCATCGTAATCAGACAGCCTCTGTAGCGCAGTTGCTTGGACGCCGGCTCAGAAAGGAAATGCCTCGGGTTCGAACCTCGCAGAGTCTGAGTGTTTCTGAGACCAAAGTCAATATGACTGTCGGGTGTATTTATTTAATTATACTTTAATTGTATACGTTATGTATAATTACTTTATAAGTTCGATCAGGTGGTAACCTTAAACCGCTCCGCGTCGTTTTAATAATACTCATAGCGCACTCAGACATTGATTAATGTCAATAATGTATTATTTTTTTCAAAATAACTGTTTACCATAAAATAGTTATAAATAAGACTACCGAAAATCAAATAAATTAAATTCTTTTATTTTATTTAATGTAAAATGTTTTGTAAATTGAGATTTGAAATTAAGTACTATGCGTATTGACTTGTTATAAGAGCTATTTAATTGCCTACTATTATAACACCAATTTACATAAAACTTCTATTCCAAAGGTCATTGTGATACAAACGAGGAGTGAGGACCACGCGATAGCACTTAAGATGTTTTTATAGCATAGATGCGTTGTCCGCGCTCTATAATGGCAAGACGATTGCAAGGCAATTGCCTTGCCCGTCAATCAGTCACGCTTCAACCAGTGTCGCGGCTGCTCATCTCTCTTAATATTTGTATTTTCGAAATCTAATGTGGAAATATCTCTTCGAGTGATACAAGCCAATGTACAAATTATTCTGCAACTGTAAAACAAAAAAAAATAATTCATAGAATGCGTAAGTGAACATTAAATTATTTTTTTGACAACGTCAACTCGTGCTTCATGCTTGTAGGGAAAGATGGTCAATATATGCACCAGGCATAATTAACTATTTTTGTAGTATTTTTTTACTATTTATGTACTATTTATCTATTAAGTAATAGGTGAATGTAATACATCAAATACTTGTAAATATTTACGAATACATATTTTGCTTTTATTTGATTTCTAGCTCTCTCTCTCTCTCTCTCTGTCTCTCTCTACAGCC